>CM067767.1:37014997-37669997 GCA_034642375.1 Vigna nakashimae
ATGACCCTACCTTGGGATGGTATAATGCTCCACATCATCATTGTCAAGAACCACCATTCCAGAGTACTTGTATGCCTCCACCAGTCCAGCAACACCAGAGTCAGCAATATGATGCTTCTGCCGAAACAGCTCCTCAGCCTTCTATTTCTGAGCCTACATTGCAGAAGTTGTTGGAGCAGTTGACCATACAGAACCTACAGTTTCAGCAAGAGACCAGAGCGTCCATTCAGAGCTTGAATGACTAGATAGGGCAGATGGCTACTCAATTAAATCAGGAACAGTCTCAAGATTCAGAGTCACCATTTCAGACTGTGCTAATTCCTGATGATGTTAGTGTCATCCACATAGAAGATGGGGAGCAGAGTTATGAGCTTACTACTGCGCCACATACCTTCCCACCTTCAGATGGTCCCACTCTTGCACCTAAGGAGACCGAGAAAGACTTTGAGGACCAGGCAGGTATAAGCAGTAATTTTGAGCCAGGTAGACCATTTTCATCCTCCACCACTATTCCAATCTTTAGGGAAGTGGAGGTAAACATACCTCAAATTGATTATTCTGTTGATGATTGTGCTATGCATGATTATGATGTTGATAGGTGTGTTGATGATTATATTGTTGATGAGTCTGTTCTTAATTGTCCTTCTCTGTATGATGGGAACCACTTTTTGCTATCACATCCAAATGTTTATTCTCCATGCACTGAACATGAATCTGAGTCTGTTGTTGATATTGCTTTTGAATTTGAAATTGATTCATGTTCTGAGAGTATATCTGTTGTTCAGCCTGTTACACTGGGATTGGGTGTTATACCCCTGCATATCATTTCTTTGGAGACACATCGCACTAACCATGTTGCAGGAGGTACACATGAATTTGATAGACAAACACCCACAGTGGAAAATAAAGGTGCTAAGACTGACAAAAGCTTCAAGATCAATAGGCACCAGTTGAACCCGCTCATCAACAATCACTTCTTCTTAGATCCAGCTGTGGAAGACATTTCCCTGCTTGATCAAATATGGAGGATGAAGCAATTCTTCCTCAAAACTTCCTTGCTGGATCCTGTGGTGGAAGACATCTCCCTGAAAGTCCAAAATTGGCAACTGCCACCATGATCAGGGGAGTTTTCTTTCTCTCTTCTTCCCCTTTCCCTACTTTTATTGCACTTGTCCATGATTTGTTGACTGTTATGATTTCTGATCTTATGCTTATGACACATTGAGGACACTGTGTAGTTTAAGTGTGGTCTATTGGGGGAGATTTTTATTTTTCTTTGTTAGTTTTTGTTTTCTTGGTTAAATTTTTTTCTTTTCTAGGTTATTTTTGTCGTGTCTTGAGTACAGTTTTACATGTTTCTCTTGATTTCTGGACTTTGTTTAGGTTGTAGATGTGTCTTTCACTTCATTGATACTCTGATTTGTTTGAAATCCTTGCTTTTCTCTGCTTGGAAGATGATTATGATTTTTGAGAGTTGAATTGATTGTGAGAGAATTACCCTGTGTGAGATTTGAGCCACTTTATGTTCTTTCTTGTGTGATATGTCTCTTGATTGCTTGCACATATGCCTTGGCTTGACTCTTGTTGATAATTCTTGATTGATATGCATGTTTGGAAGTGATAAAGGCAATTTTGTTTTTGACCCTCTCTAGCCAAATAAGCTTACCTTGCTCTGATTCTTTGAAAACCCTTTTTGAGCCTATACTTTCCCCCATTTCTTTGTTTTGAAGCTCATACACTAGCCCTAAGTGAAAAACCATGATTACCTTAACCTTAGGGAATTTTGGAGCTTTGGAAGTGTCTTGGGAACAAGTGTGGTCTCCCTGGGGATTCTGATAAATTGGCTAGTTGGTTCCTCTTCTTGTTTTGTTTTTAGAATTATGATTTATATCTTGTCTCTTATAGTTGTGTGCTAAAGAGAGAAAAGAAAAGAGTGAGAAAAGAAAAGAAAAGAGACAGGATGGAAAAAAAATGAATGAAAAAAAAAGGGGTGCGAATAATGGAGTCAAGAAGAGGATTGAATTAGAGGTTTTGGGTGTGATTTGACTGTGTTTACACTTGTTCCCCATTGCTCCTCTATTTCTTTTGGTTTGTAGCGTCTCATCCACATTTATCCTCCCTTGTCCTTGGCCCCATTTCACCCATAAAAGACATTTTGATTTGAACATGCATGTGTTTGAGTGTTGATATTGGAGGCTTGCCAAGTCTGTTGTTGCTTGATTTCTTGAGTGCATTGAGTGACATTGATTTACCCTAAACACTTGAGAGAAACACTGATAGTGCATCTGTGAAGTTTTGTTACTTTTGATTCACCTCTTCAGCTGAATAATCATTTTGCCATGTCTTGAATTGTTTGGATGATTTCATGAGTATCTGCTTTCTCTGATTCTGATTTGGAATTGTCTACTTCTTTTCTCTGTCTAGATTTCGTGAGGACTGTGTAAATTCTGTTTGTTTCCTTGCGAGTCTTTGTTTTCTGTGTGCTAAGTTTGTGTCATACCCTGGATGTCCTTTGAACTGTTCCCTGATCTGCGTCTTGATTTTGCCCAGGAGTGCAAAAGACTAAGTGTGGTCTATTTTGATGAGTCAACATTTTCTCAATTTCACTTAGCTTATTGTACCGAATTTAATCAGGGAATTGTGCTTAAATGTCCAGTATTTTCCCATTTTTCTTAATTGTGCTTAATTTGATCGGAAATTCAAATTTTAATTAATTTGAATTATTTGAGCTAATTATTTGCATTATTAATTGTAGGGAAATTTTTGGAAATATAATTTGGGACATTTGGAGGAAAATTGACTATTAATTGGTGAATGGAAAAGCACGGCCTACACGTTGAAAAATTGGTGAGCCAACTTTGGAAGCAAAGGTGGTATTTCCAGCAGAAGCACCAAATAGGGGTGACATCCAGCAGCACAGGCGGCCCACATCTTCATTTTTCTAGCACAATTAAAGAGTCCAAGAAGTGGCAAAACGAAGTGGTCCAGCCTTAGAGCAATTTTCCAGCAAGCACCAGTAAACATTACACGGCCCAACAGCTCACGGTCTTGAGTTTGGAGGTGCATGAAGAAGGGGTGTGTCCAGCAGCATCCAACACACACGGTCCAGAAAAAATAGAGGGGTGCGTGGAGAGAATGGAAGGTGTCCAAAGAAGCAGCTCATCCAGAAACGGTCCAGCAGCACACCACGCTGATGAAGAGGCACTTACGGCCTTGACCCAGCAAGCTTGAAGAAAGAAACACTTTCCACGTCCACACTTGAGACACGGGTGGCATCCAGCAATCAACACTTGGCCTGGTCCAGCTTGGGAGGCGGTCCAGCAAGGGTGTGTCCAGCAAAGGGAAGTAGCATCCAGAAGCACGTGGAGTTGGAAGGAGTCCAGAGATGGCACGAAGAAGCCATGGCCCAGCACATTCCAGCAATCACACGCAGCAGCACATCACGGCCCACAAGAAGAGAAGCAGCACTCACGCTCACGGCCACAATGGAGAGGGGTGCACGTCCAGCTTGGGAGATGATCATCCAGCATCAGCGGGCTTGGATTGATTCACGTTTAGCATAGAGTGTGGTGTCATGAAGAAAGATTAGGAGGTGCACAAGGCAGTTGGACAGCAGCAACACGGGAGCACAGCACGTGGAGAGCAAGGCGAGGAGGGTTTTGGGAGTTTAAAAAAATATATGTAGGTCCAGGAGGGTGTTCGTCCAGGAGGAGCAGCCGCCACTTAAAGAAAGGAGATTTTTCTTTCTTAGTTTTTTTGGTTGAACCATGTTTATGCTGTTGGATTTTGGATGAATGAGAATGGAAAGCTCCACGTTAATTTCATTTTACTGATTTTACACATTGTTGTTTTTATTTTGGTTCATACACTTGTTATTGAAGTTTAAGTCTATCTTTGTATTGTCCAACGTTGCACGGTGATTGATTTTTAATTTCTTGTAAGCAAGTAGCTACCACGTCCTTGATGGAGAGCTCCAAAGCTGAGTTACATGTAGCAGGAGGCACATGGTGCATTGGAGTGACGGTGATCATTCATTGAGAAAAGGAAAAAAGTTGATTTGTTTTGGAGGTGCAGCACGCGTGAACTATTTAGGAGGGGAGCTCTCGGTTTATTTTATTTTCTGCAGAAATGTTTTAAATTCCTTTTCTTTCTTAGAATAGGGACGGTGCTTGGAGGCTTGGAGGGAAGAGAACACAAGCAGCGGTGCATTCATTTTGCTGGAATGAGTTGAGGTGATATGATGGCTTGCTTGGGAGAATGGTAGTTGGAAGCAAAGAGGGAGTGGAGAGAACGCTGTCACGGTTTGGGGGAGACACGCGTTATGAGAAGCACCTCTTGGAATATTGAGAAGAAACAACTAGGGATTGTGACGTGGAGCAAGGAAGGAAGAATGGTGTCTCGGCTGGAATGATGTTGCTGCAGCAAATTAATAGAGGAATAGAGAATGTTTTTTTTTTATTTAAGCAAGGAGCTCGTTGATTTGATGGGAGTAGGTAGTGGGAGTACAAGGTGTCACGGCCTGGCTGGAGGAAAAGGGGGATGATTCATTTTTCTAGAGAATAGGATGCAGTGGTTTATGGACAAAGGGGTGTGCACGGTGATGGAACACGGTCAAGGCTAGAAAGTTTTATTTATTTATTTATTTTAGTTAATCATTGAATGAAAACGGGTCAGAGGTGTGGGATTTTTATTTGGGAAAAGCAATGTAGCGAGGGAGAAAAGAAAGAAGTGTTGTCACGGCATGGAGAGGTGCACACGGTTTGTTTCAGAAGGTTTCCTGATTTTCCTTCTTCTAAGATACCCAGTTTTTTTTATTCCCCAACAACAATGGAGGTTTAGTTCACCATAGACATGGTGAAACTAGATGAAAAACAATGAAAGAGTGAAAGATAGAACCCTCGAATTTGAAGAAAGGAGCTTCCTCATCCAAAATCCGCCTCCAAGGGGTGAAGAAAGTGTGATTTCGCCTCTTTCTCTCCAGAGATACCAACCCTAGGTCGACTAAACCCTTATATAGTTTATTAAAAATTACAAAAAAATAGGCCCAAGCACAATTAAATGGCACTCAGCGACACTTTTGGCGCTCAGCGGTAATTGCGGCTCTTCAAGATGACGCTCAGCTGCAGTTTTGGCCCTCAGCGGTGACTTCGGTGCTTCAGGACGCCGCTCAGCGGTAAAAGTTGCGTTGAGAGGTGAATACGACTCTTCTTTTGTGCACTTTTACTTCCTTTCCTAAGTCCAGCTCCTTACTAGTTCAACTTCTTTCATCTAATTCATCTTATTTACTGCCGAAACAAGGAAAACCAAGCATAAAACCCATGCAACTCTCTTATTTCCAAAACTTAAACAAAAACATGATTTCAAGCTAGTTTTTAAGTCACAAAGGTTGTTTTTAATATCAAAATTAAGTGTAAAAATAATGATTTTTCAACCGTTATCACAACCCTAAACTTAGAACTTTGCTTGTCCTCAAGCAAACAAGATGTAACTCAGCCTTTCACCAATCCATACAATGGTTCACCACATTCAAAAACTCTTTCTTTCCAAGACAAGTAATTACTCAAATCAGCTCATAAAAAAGAATTCAGTCAAGATGCACACATGCTTTAATTCAATCAAACTCATTGTGGTGTTCACATAGTCACCTAGTATCCAACAAATGTATTCTCATGAATGATCAATTAACTAAGCATAGATGTATATAGAGGTCACTAGATAAAGTGCTTCACTCAATCACACAAGTGTATATAGAGGTCACTCATTCACTCTACTACCACAATGTCACATGAATCAACTTTGTCTTTCATTTAACCACAATTAAACACACTCATAAGGAAGCATCATCACAAGGACTTTTCTATTGCTTATAATGTGGCTGGGCTATGATGGACAAATTTGTAAGCACCAAAATATGATGTCACAAACTTGTTTCACAATCGGCAAGTATGACCGAATCGTTCAAGTAATAAACTTGGTAAGACCAAGTATCGTTCTTCCCAAAGGACTCACGGCCTAGTTTAGTTATGTGATTTGTTGATTAGCTAGGACTTACAAACGAAATATTTAGAGTTCAATATGCAAGACAGAAAATAAACATGTATGCATGAAGTTTGATCAATGGCAAAGACAAAAGATAAACACTTTCAATGAATTATATGAATGAATATGTTGTTGGGGGTCAATTTCATCTCATCCACTCTCATATATTTTAGGAATTCAACATTCAAATCATCATTGTTAATGCCACTCTCTAATGTACCATTCTAGATGGCTTCTCCCTAATCACGAGTTCATACAATTCCTAGCATTCCTAATGATTAGTTCATGAGTGCAGGAGCTTAAAGGCAACCAATAGAATATTGTCAGTATAATATTGGGAGAAATTCCCCGGATCTAGATTTCCCCGTACGTGTCCGTATCGACAAAACCAATAATCATGCATGGAATGAGTTAAACTATGCAAGCATTGAGCAAAGAGGAAAAACCCTAACTAATGATGAAAGAAAGCATATGTCTTAATTAAAAGATGTAAACAACAGATTCCATATATGAGAGCTTCAAGAGATTACATTGATTCCCCAACAAACATACAAGGTTTAGTTCACCATATTCATGGTGAACCTAGATGAATAACAATGAAAGAATGAAAGAATAAACCCAATAAAGGTGAAGAGGTAGCCTGAGCATCCAAGATCCTCCTTCAAAGGGGTGGAAGAGAGAGTGTTTGCCTCGTTTCTGCCAAAGATACCTAATTCTAGGACGTGCAAGTCCTTATATACTAATCTAGAGTTACAAAAGATTACAAAAGCCCAAGCCCAAAAAGTGCCGCTCAGCGGTATTTACCGCTTAGCGGTGATTGCGCGTCTTCTTTCTTCCCCTCAGCGGCCATTTTGCCCCTCAGCGGTTCCAACGTCACCTCTTGAGTGCCGCTCAGCGGTAGTTTACCGCTGAGCGGTGCCTTTGACTTCTCTTTTTGCACTCTTTCTTGTCTTTTCTAATGTCATCTCTCTCCTTCTTCACTCTTTTCACTAAATTCACCTTAAAACCTGCACAAAAACACTGAAATCAAGCATAAACCTGTCCAGCTCTCTTATTTATGAAAATATAGATAAAAGGCATGATTTCAAGTTAGTTTCTAAGTCTAAAGGTTGCTTTTAGTATCAATTTTAAGCATGAAAATAACAGTTTTTCAACTGTTATCACAACCCCAAACTTAGAACTTTGCTTGTCCTTAAGCAAACAAAATGTAACTCAATCTCCAACCAATTCATATGATGGTTCACTCATACAAAAGTCCTCTTTTTCAAGATAAGTAACAACTTCACTCAAACTTATGACCAAGAGTTCATTCAAGATGTGCACATGCTTTAGTGTTCACAAAGTCATTTAAATTCCAACAAATGGTATTTTTCATGAATGATCAATCAATTAAGCATGGATGTTCATGTGCTTATGGAATATTTCCTCACTAGGTAAAGTGTTTCACTCCACTATCACAATGTCACATGAATCAACTTTGCCTTTCATTTTACCACAATCAAAAACATTCACAAGCATGCATCATCACAAGGACTTTTCAATGGCTTATAACGTGGTTGGGCTAACAAGAAAATTGGTTTTTCTGGATCACAAAATCCTTGAGTTAAGAGAATCATAACAACACAATTATTCTTGTTCTTCCCAACTTGCCTTTGCATTTGCATTGAGCTTTACTTCTTTTTCTTTTCTTTTATTTTTCTTTGCATATTCTTACTTTTTAGCTCTTAGCTCAATGCTTTTCATGTTTTCCCAACAACCCCAAACTTGAACATTTAACAATACCACACAAGATATTCTACTTAACTCAAGGTAAAGATTTTCAATCAAGGGTTTTCAGTGTATATTCAATGATAAGTGTTCAAAGGATAGAACACAAAGTGTTCTTTTTTTAGTAGGCTAACTTTATGAATTTGGCCAATAAAAAGGGTTCCAACAAACGGCCTTGATCATATGATACAAAACAAGCAATTGATTCAATCATAGAAAACCTGGGCAAAGTCATTCATGCTTCCAAAGTAATAGCATTCAACAATAACAACTCTGGAGCTCAAAACCTCACATATAAGCTCATTCACATTTGACATACACATCCTGCTTAATTTCACAATCACAATCATGATATCATGCATTTGTTCACAAAGCTTGTGAATCACCTGTATAAGCATTTAATGTGCACATCATCTTAACATCAATCAATCAATAAGCATCATCAAGCATTACTGAACACACAATCACAGTTAATAGCAAACCATCATAAGAAACCAGGTTTCAAATAGAGTACATCAAATCCTAATCTAAAAACATAAAATAAATAAGTTCAGAAAACTTAAACCACAAAAGCATAATCATATGATGGCATTCATCAGTAAATGCTATCTCAGCTCCTCATCAATCTGAGCTGTCCTCTGTATCTTCCTCCTCTTCCTCATCATCATCATCATCAAATGCATCCTCCTCCTCAGCTTCATCGTCTTCCATATCTCTGGCTGAAGCTTCAGCTGCTTCAGTTCCTCCATGCAATGGTTCTTCTGGCCAAGCTACAACATTATGGAATTCATCCATAGTCCACCTGTGGGCTGGAGGTGTATCATACATCCCCACTATCATCTCAGCAGTGGCCACCTGCCCTCTGTGAATGGACTGCAACTGAGCCCCTATAAGAGACATATACATGTCCCTCATCTAGAATGGTTCTACTTCATGTGTATCAGCAGATGTCTGGCTCTGTGCTGGCCCTCTCTCTCTACGAGCCTGGCGTGGTGGAACTGGCTGAGCTGCCTCCTCACCTCCACAGTACTGTCTGTAATAGGCCTCATCTATAGCTTTTCTTGGCCTCTCAAATGGTGGAACAGAAGTGTCCACCCCAGCTTGCTTGCAAAGGTGAGTGATCAAAGAAGGATGTCCCAGTGGTGCTTTGTTGTTTGAGGTGTTAGCACACACACATCTCATCAGCTATCACCTGCCCAATATTAACATTCAAATTTCTGATAGCACAGTAGATGAATAGTGCCCTGCTGAGAGTGATATCTGACACATGTGAGCATGGCTGAATGTTGGCATAAGAAAATGCCATCCAATACTTTGCAAGAGGAGTCAAATCTGTCCTCCTAATGTTAACCACTGCTCCAGATCTATTCCTTTGAAATTGTCCTCCAGGTATGCACAATACTCTCTCAACATCCTCAAAGCCAGCACCTTCCTCCATGCTAAGAGCAAACTGGCATTGCTCACCAGCCCACACAGTATCCAGGAAGTTGTTGATGGAATCAGGATCATATCTGATAGCATGGCCTCTGACATAGCCCAAATAATTCTCAGCTGGATAATCACCAATCTTCTTTGCATTGGTGTAGAATTCCTTCACCACACCTATGTTGGCAGGTGCAGGTGATGAGTCGATATTTTCTACACTTCACTTAGTTTATTGTACTAGAATTAATCAGGGAATTGTGCTTAATTGTCCAGTGTTTTCCCATTTTGCTTGATTGTGCTTAATTCGATCAGAAATTCTTATTTTAATTAATTTGAATTATCTGAGCTAATTATTTTACAAGGAAAATTTGGAAATACAATTTGGGACATTTGAAGGTTAAATGAGAAATGGAAATAGAGCCCAATGTATTTCAACCATTTCAATTTTCGCTGGTTGTTGCGTGAATTTTTTGTCAACTTGTTTGTCTTCGTTTGAGTTCAATTCGTATCCGTTTTCCATGCAATTTTTTTTCATAGTTTCGTCTAGATGTCTAGTTTCACGTATAGTTTTTACTTTGTTCCAATTCGATCTGTGTTGTTCCCAGTATTTTGTTTACTCCCCTATGTCAGTCTAGTGTTTACTGTTTGAGTGACTTCTAATTTGTTTGCATTGTTTGCTTGTTGTTTGATACTTGTGGTGGCTGGAATTGATCATTGGACAATGCTAAGACCTCCTAACACTCTTAAGCAAGGTTTATGCCACATTCACATAGAAAATAATTTTTAAATCATTTTGGTTGAAAGGCAAAAGTCCAAGTGATGCTTCATTTTGGAAAATGCATACATGTTGATTAAATTGGAGAGAAGCACATTCTCATTTCTTTTCTCTATAAGCAAGCACATAGCACACGACCTTCCCTTGATTGAAGAAAATTATGAAGACATGGGACATGGTGGGGGACCACTCACGGTTATTTCTATGAATCATAAGCAATGAATATTAAATGAATTGGAGATGCACGTGAAAGGCAACCATCCCATCTAATTCTTGAAAGTTATGAAGCATAATGGAGGGGCACATACAACATCTCTCACGTGTTTGGAAGATAGCAAGTTGCTGGAAAATTCATTTGCCAAGGGATTATCAAAGCTTGAAGTCAAAGTGGGAGCCACCTCCTTGGTGAAGAAGCATTCACGGCAATATAGAAGAATAGCATGGTCTTGAAGTGGAATCAAAAGAAAGGGGCCACACCATGGTGAAAGCTCACGTCAAACTCCAATTGCAAGTGCTGAATTTGTTTAAATGTAAATAGCACAAACGGTCCCCACATGTTTGTAATGGAAAGGCTTGCTACAATATTCAATACATTTTTAGACAACACTCTCACGGTTTTAGCTTGCTTCTCACGGCCAACACAAGCATCAAATTGGAAAGGATTTTTAAGTGGGAAACACATGTGCTCATGTAGGTCCATGGTCTTTGGAAGCAAGTGGAAGGGATGAAAAGAACCAAGCTCACGCAGATGCGAATAGTTCCATGCTGAAATTTATCAAGATGAATGTCACGGCCCCACCAAAAGAAAAAAATGCAGATCACATGTATTGTATAGGTGGGAGTTTACGGGAAAAGAAGTAAAGAAGAGCCTTCTCATTTCTGGAAGAAAGAGGAGGCCACCAAGTTCACGGTTTTGGGAGGCTAAGGCTGGAACGGTGGCAGCAACAAAACAAAGGAGAAGCACACAGTGCCTTCATATCTTAGAAGGAGAGTTCAGTGATTTAACCAAACAATTGACATGCTGGAACACTTCAACCAAAGAGGCACGGATTCAATTTTCTTGCTTTGGTGTGCATGTCTAGCAGCGGTGTTCCCCATTCCAGCAGCAAAGTTGGAGAAGAAGACATTCACGGTTCTTGGAGGATACAACTCGGAGGCAGCAGCTCATTGTTCCAGGAGCTGGAGTGCACACGGTGATTCACCAACAGCAGCTGGTCACGGCTGGGAAGAGAGCACGGAAATGGAAGGTTTAAGGGTGCACTCGGAAAGAACAAGCTGCCACGTCCAGAGGAGAGCTCTCCATGGTGGGCATTTAATTTTTGCTGGAAGAAAAGCAAAGCACAAGGTGATTGATGAAGAAAAAGAAGAAGCATCCAGCAGAAGACACACACACTTCACGGTCAGTAGCAAGAAGAGGTGGGGATCACGGCTAAAATTGCTGAATTGAAAAAGGATGATTCAGCTGATTGAAATGGAAAAGGAGGGGACCACATTGAATCAAAAGAAGGTCACGGTTTTACATTTGTTCACGGGCTGCCAATCCAAATTGCTGAATTGAAGGAGGATGTTGAGAGTGTTGACACTATAAAATGCAGCAGAGCAGAGAAGTATAAGTTATTAGAGTTTTAGGAGTAGGAATTTAGGAAGCAGTACGTTCTGGTTTTCTCCTCCCCTCTTGGGGAGGTTTTGTAATTCAATTCAATTTGCCTTAGTTTCCATTTTTAAAATAGTGCACGTGTAATTTGATTTCTGAAGCAAGTAAGAGTGTTTTGCTCATTTCATTTTTATATTTCCACGGCATTTTATTTTAAGTTTTGAATCTTTGATAAATTTAATTTTCAGTTAAGTGTTTTTATTTTATCTGTTAAATTTTACCGTTCACTATTTTCTGTACTGTTAAATTTTGTCATTGCATTTTATTGTTCATGTTATTTTCAAACGTTTTCTATTTTCACCGTCTTTTACCGTTTGGTTTTACTGCTTTAAAATTTACTTCAGTGTTTTTAATTCTGTCTTATTTTAATTCCAGTTTTAATTTATTTTTCCGTACCACAAATCACAAAACCCCCCCCACTACGTGTTTAATCTAAGACCGAACCACAAATATTGGTCCTTGAGAGACGACCTAGGAGTCACTTCCTAGTCTATACTGCATAATTTCGTGTATCAAATTTGTATGACCGCGACAGTCGTACCAAATTTGGCGCCGTTGCCGGGGACCAATAACGGTTCGGTTTTGGGTCTTTTGTTATTTTCTGTTATGTGTGTTTTTGTGTACATGTGATATATGTTTTTAGTTTTTGTTTTGTTAAAATTTGTTGTTATGTTTTATCTTGTGTTGTGATGTAATGTTTTGTTTTGTGCATGCATGTCGTATGAGTTTTGTTAATTTAAAAAAAAAAAAATAATATTAGTTTTCCCTCCATGTTATGTTTCTGTATATTTCTTTCTGTACAATCTTTGTTTGAAGAGGAAGTCCAAGTCTGAGACAGGTTTTGCACTACAATAGAGGAAATGACTGATTCTCAAGATTGGATGTATGAGATAGTCAAGAGTCTTCCCAAATTCCATGGGTTGGCACATGAAGATCCATACAGGCACCTCAAGGAGTTTTGTTTGGTGTGTTTGTCTATGAGGCCTGCTGGTGTTTCAAAGGAGACAGTGTTGATAAAAATGTTTCCCATGTCCCTTCAAGATAAAGCAAGAGACTGGTTCATATACCAGTATCCTTTTAATAGTTGGCAGGAAACACAACAAAAATTCTTCGACAAGTTTTTTCCAGCAGCAAAGGTGACCAGCATTAGGATGAAGATCACTGCTATTGAGCAGTTTCAAGAAGAAAGCCTAGCAGATTATTGGGAGAGGTTTAACAGGCTCTGCATAACTTGTCCAAACCACCAAATTCCAGAGCATTTGCTCTTGATTTATTTTTATGAAGGGCTCCTGGACAGTGAAAGGATACTTGTGGATGTAGCTTTTGGTGGATGTTTGATGGATATAACCCCATCAGAAGCGAGGAAGTTGTTCTGCAAGCTGGCTGGTGAAAGTCCAATTGAGTTAACAAAGGAAGAACCTGAGCAGCCTATTCTGGATTCTGACGCTGATAGCCCTGAGGATGCAGCTGATAACTTGGAGTTTGGTAAGAAACTTTTCAGTGAGCAAAAACAGGTTTATTCTGAACCTGAGATTCCAATTTTGCCTGATTTACCTACACATTCAAATGCATGTGATTTGACGCACACTGATTCTATAGGGTTTATGACTGATACTGATACAAATTTGATTGACCATTCTAAAAATTTTAATTCAGTGTCAGCCATTGAACCCATTGGTCAAAGTCGCGTCAATATTGATTTTGAAAGAGAAATTGTGCAATCTGATGATTTTATAGAGTTAGGACTAAACTTTGATTTAACACAGTTTTCTGAAAATTTTGAATGTGATTGCAAATCTGGTTCTTGCTCCATTTGTGCTGAAATTGATTATGCGTTACAGCCAGACTCTAAGTTTATTACAAATGCTATTAAATGTGAGTTTGATGACAAGGATGCAGAGTTCAAAAAGAATGCAGGTGCTGACATTAAGGAATGCATGATTAATGAAGAAGAGTATACTGCTACTTCTTTGAGCGAGCCAGAGATAGCTATTCCGGTGTCACACACTCAACAAATGCTAGTGGAAGGACAGATACTGCTAAAACAAATTGCTACGAGAAAAATAATGATGAAGCAGTTCTTCCTCAAATTTTCTTTGCTGGATCCTGAGGCGAAGAACATCTCCCTGCTTGTCCAAGTTTGGCAACTGCCACCATAACCAGGGGAGTTTTCCTGTTCATTCTTCCCTTAATTTTCTTGGTTTGCGAATTAGGGGAGAATTCTGATTTTCTTAGTTTATGATTTTTTTTTTTAAAAAAAAATAATAAAAAATAAAAAATAAAAATAAAAATAAAAATAAAAATAAAAAAATAAAAATAAAAATAAAAAAATTTTATGTTCTGTTTTAGGTCTGTTATTTTGTTAATGTATGTTTTGTAAATATGTGTTTTGTTTGCTATTTTTGAAATATGTGTTTTATTTGGTTTGATATTTTGATTCAGTATTAGGTCTTTTGTTTCGTTAATATGTGTTCTGTTTTTATTTATTTATTTAGTTTTTTGTTATAATAACAAAAAAAAAAAAAAAAATCAGAGAGTAAAGTTGCAGTAATAGGGCAGAGAGGTGTAGTTTGAGCAGATATAATCTGAGTGAATTTATTGAAAATAACCTAGTACACCGATAACATTCTGTCTTACACTGCTGATAATAAAAATAAAATTCATAAAAATAAAATAAAGATGTCCGAGGTTCGATCATTATTGATCGTTAATATTACAGTCCAAAAAAAAAAAACATAAAACATAAAAAAATTAAAAACATAATAATTTAAGTGTCCTTATTACAGTACTTGTCCTTAATTCTGGCCACACTCGGCCAACAAAAACATAAAAAAAAAAAAAAAAATAAATAAATAAATAAACAAAACTTTAAAACTGGAAGAATTCTCGAGCTGGTTGTGGTGGTCTAAGGGAAAGCTCCGTTGAGGGAGCTCTGGTTCGAAAAGTCACGAGCGGAGGCTTTGGTGGAGGAATTTCTCGTTCATTTCTGTCGTCATCGATAATGATCGGAACTGGAAACAAATTCAGCAGCCTCGGTGCCCTCATAATCACCCAGTTGTTTTCTTTCAAACAAAAAAAAAAATAATAAATAAAAAAATAAAAAATAAAAATAACTTGTGTTAATTATAGAAGAGGAAGTGAAAATTTTCAATAAAAATGGAGGTGTGATCAGAGGTCTTACCGTACATGTACAACGGCAGTTGTGAAAAGAGAGTGCCAGTGGGGTCTATCTCCGCTTGCCAGCGCCTGACCCGATTGCCATGGTTGTTAAACCAGCAGTGCACGTTATATTCGGTGGCATCTGCGAAGGTCCTTAGTCGAGACGCGATCTCGACGACTTGCGCTCGGCTTGGGTGTGTGACCCCATAGTTGTAGATTTTGGTCATCATCGTGATCTGATCATCTGTAGGACGCCATCGTTGACTGGTATATCTCTCTGATTCCTTATCACTCATCCTTCCTCTCGTAATATACAAATACTTAAATAAAAAATAAAAAAAGAACAAAAACATAAAAAAAAAAAATAATAAACATAAAAAAAAAAAAAAAGAACTAAAAAAAAAAAAGCATAAAAAAAATTAGATTAGTTCTCTGTTTTCTTTATTTGTTCTTGTTTCCTTTTAGATTTATTTTGTCCAGTCTGTATTTGATGTTTCAGTTTTTGGTCTCAGATCTGTTTCACGGTCCTTGCAAAAGGGTCCTAAATGGATCTACGTCCAGTGTCCTTGTCCATATTGTTCTTGTATATTCAGTTTCTGTGTTTTAGTTTTAAGTGGGGTACGTGGCGTTGTTCTACCCGATTGTCTCTGTCATACCTTCAAACGAAGGGAGATTAACGTCTGGTTTCCAGCCGATATACCCCTTAAGTTTTAAGACAATTGTGTTTTATGTGTTTTAAGTGTTTAGCAGGTGAAGAAGAAAGCGAATAAGAGCTGAAAATAAAGAAGGAACTGAAGGCTTAAATGAAAGCAGAAAAAGAAAAAGAAAAAAAAAATGAAAGATCTGGAAAAAAGGAAAAGGAGAAGAAGGAAAGCAGGAAGGCATAACATCAGAATAAGCAGAATGAAAGGAAAGAAGAAAAATGAAGCAAAGAGACGGCAGGAAAAGTTAATCAAGCAGAAAGAAAAAGGGATCCAGGTGTAGAGGACTTACCTGAAGTAGTAGGGCTTGCAGAGGCTCCTCGAGGTTCTCAGACTCTTCAGAAGGCGCGGTGGCAGAGGCTCCGCGCAGACTCCAGATGCTCAGAAGAGAGAGGAGGAGAGAGGAGCAGAGAGAAGACAGGAGCAGAGAGAGAGTGGGAAGTCAGGAAATGCCACTGAGGCGCTGAGATTGGCCTATTTATAGGCAGATTGTTTCCACTGTAGCAACAGTTCCGGTCGTTGCCACCGAGACTGTTGTCACAGTACCGGTATCCTTTTTCAGAAAAAAAAAAAATAATAAAATAAAATAAAATAAAAAAAAATAAAAAAAATTAGTAATAAAAATTAATTAGCATCTACTGATGGGTGCTAGGTGATTTCGACATCTGTTGATGGATGTCACTGATAACATCTACTGATGGATGTTACTTAAAATTTCTTCCCATTTCCTTACTTTTTATTGCACTTGTCTATATTATTTGACTGCTCTGAAATTGATAATCTGATGATTGTAACACACTGAGGACATTGTGTGATTTAAGTGTGGTCTACTGGGAAGAAATTCTGATTTTTCTGATTTTTCTGTTAGATTGTATTTTGTGTGTTAAATTTTTTGTTTTTGAGTGTTAATTTTTTCTGTTTTAAGTTGTTTTAGTGTGTTTTGTGTGCAATAAATTTTACATTTTTCTCTTGATTTCTGGATGATGTTTAAGTTGTAGATTTTTCCTTCACTTACTTAATACTTATAGTTTGTAATCCTTGCTTTTCTCTGCCTGGAAAGATGATTATACGTTTGAGAGGTTGATTTGATTGTGACAAATACCCTGTGTGAGATTTGAGCCACTTAATTTTCTTTCTTGTGTGTGATATGTATCTTGATTGCTTGCACATATGCCTTGGCTTGATTCTTTTTGACAATACTTGATTGATATGCATGTTTAGAAATGATAAAGGCATTTTTATTCTTGAGCCTCTTTAGCCAAATAAGCCTACCTTGTTATTATCCTTTGATAACCCCTTTGAGCCTATACTTTCCCCATTTATTTGTTTTTAAAGCTCACACACTGATCCTAAGTGAAAAACAAATGATTACCTGAACCTTAGGGAAGTCTGGAGCTATAGAAGTGTTTTGTGAATAAGTGTGGTCTCCTTGGGGATTCTGATAAATTGGCTAGTTGGTTCCTCATCATGTTTTGAAATGATAATTTATATCCTGTTGTGAAAAAAAAAAAAAAAAGAAAGACAGGATGAGAAAAAAATTTTGATGAGAAAAAGAAAAAAATTGAAAATTAAATTTGTGAATAATGGAGTCGAGAAGATGATGGAATTAGAGGTTTGGGTGAGATTTCACTGTGTTTACATTTTTTTCCCCAGTGCTCCTCTATTTCTTCTGAGCTATAGCTACTTATCCATATTTATCCTCCCCTGTCCTTGGCCCCATTACAACCTTGAAAGACCTTTAGATCTGAACATGCATATGTTTTAAGTGTTGATATTAGAAGCTTGCCAAGTCTATTTGTGTTTGTTTTCTTGAGTGCATTGAGTGACATTGATTTACCCTAGACACTTGAGAGAAACACTGTGAGTACATCTGTGAGGTGTTGTTATTTTTGAATCACCTCTTGAACTGATTAATCATTTTGCTATGTATTGAAGTGCTTGGATGATTTCTGTAAGTATGTGCTTTTCTTGATTTTGTGTTGGATATTGTCTACATCTTTTCTCTGTCCAGATTTCTTGAGAACTGTGTAAATTCTTTGTTTCTTGTGTGTCTTTATTTTCTGTCTACTGAGTTTTTGTGTCATACACCTAAAAATCCTTTGAACCATTCCCTGATTTGCGTCTTGATTTTGCCCAGGAGTGCAAAAGACTAAGTGTGGTCTATTTTGATGAGTCGATATTTTCTACACTTCACTTAGTTTATTGTACTAGAATTAATCAGGGAATTGTGCTTAATTGTCCAGTGTTTTCCCATTTTGCTTGATTGTGCTTAATTCGATCAGAAATTCTTATTTTAATTAATTTGAATTATCTGAGCTAATTATTTTACAAGGAAAATTTGGAAATACAATTTGGGACATTTGAAGGTTAAATGAGAAATGGAAATAGAGCCCAATGTATTTCAACCATTTCAATTTTCGCTGGTTGTTGCGTGAATTTTTTGTCAACTTGTTTGTCTTCGTTTGAGTTCAATTCTTATCCGTTTTCCATGCAATTTTTTTTCATAGTTTCGTCTAGATGTCTAGTTTCACGTATAGTTTTTACTTTGTTCCAATTCGATCTGTGTTGTTCCCAGTATTTTGTTTACTCCCCTATGTCAGTCTAGTGTTTACTGTTTGAGTGACTTCTAATTTGTTTGCATTGTTTGCTTGTTGTTTGATACTTGTGGTGGCTGGAATTGATCATTGGACAATGCTAAGACCTCCTAACACTCTTAAGCAAGGTTTATGCCACATTCACATAGAAAATAATTTTTAAATCATTTTGGTTGAAAGGCAAAAGTCCAAGTGATGCTTCATTTTGGAAAATGCATACATGTTGATTAAATTGGAGAGAAGCACATTCTCATTTCTTTTCTCTATAAGCAAGCACATAGCACACGGCCTTCCCTTGATTGAAGAAAATTATGAAGACATGGGACATGGTGGGGGACCACTCACGGTTATTTCTATGAATCATAAGCAATGAATATTAAATGAATTGGAGATGCACGTGAAAGGCAACCATCCCATCTAATTCTTGAAAGTTATGAAGCATAATGGAGGGGCACATACAACATCTCTCACGTGTTTGGAAGATAGCAAGTTGCTGGAAAATTCATTTGCCAAGGGATTATCAAAGCTTGAAGTCAAAGTGGGAGCCACCTCCTTGGTGAAGAAGCATTCACGGCAATATAGAAGAATAGCATGGTCTTGAAGTGGAATCAAAAGAAAGGGGCCACACCATGGTGAAAGCTCACGTCAAACTCCAATTGCAAGTGCTGAATTTGTTTAAATGTAAATAGCACAAACGGTCCCCACATGTTTGTAATGGAAAGGCTTGCTACAATATTCAATACATTTTTAGACAACACTCTCACGGTTTTAGCTTGCTTCTCACGGCCAACACAAGCATCAAATTGGAAAGGATTTTTAAGTGGGAAACACATGTGCTCATGTAGGTCCATGGTCTTTGGAAGCAAGTGGAAGGGATGAAAAGAACCAAGCTCACGCAGATGCGAATAGTTCCATGCTGAAATTTATCAAGATGAATGTCACGGCCCCACCAAAAGAAAAAAATGCAGATCACATGTATTGTATAGGTGGGAGTTTACGGGAAAAGAAGTAAAGAAGAGCCTTCTCATTTCTGGAAGAAAGAGGAGGCCACCAAGTTCACGGTTTTGGGAGGCTAAGGCTGGAACGGTGGCAGCAACAAAACAAAGGAGAAGCACACAGTGCCTTCATATCTTAGAAGGAGAGTTCAGTGATTTAACCGAACAATTGACATGGTGGAACACTTCAACCAAAGAGGCACGGATTCAATTTTCTTGCTTTGGTGTGCATGTCTAGCAGCGGTGTTCCCCATTCCAGCAGCAAAGTTGGAGAAGAAGACATTCACGGTTCTTGGAGGATACAACTCGGAGGCAGCAACTCATTGTTCCAGGAGCTGGAGTGCACACGGTGATTCACCAACAGCAGCTGGTCACGGCTGGGAAGAGAGCACGGAAATGGAAGGTTTAAGGGTGCACTCGGAAAGAACAAGCTGCCACGTCCAGAGGAGAGCTCTCCATGGTGGGCATTTAATTTTTGCTGGAAGAAAAGCAAAGCACAAGGTGATTGATGAAGAAAAAGAAGAAGCATCCAGCAGAAGACACACACACTTCACGGTCAGTAGCAAGAAGAGGTGGGGATCACGGCTAAAATTGCTGAATTGAAAAAGGATGATTCAGCTGATTGAAATGGAAAAGGAGGGGACCACATTGAATCAAAAGAAGGTCACGGTTTTACATTTGTTCACGGGCTGCCAATCCAAATTGCTGAATTGAAGGAGGATGTTGAGAGTGTTGACACTATAAAATGCAGCAGAGCAGAGAAGTAGAAGTTATTAGAGTTTTAGGAGTAGGAATTTAGGAAGCAGTACGTTCTGGTTTTCTCCTCCCCTCTTGGGGAGGTTTTGTAATTCAATTCAATTTGCCTTAGTTTCCATTTTTAAAATAGTGCACGTGTAATTTGATTTCTGAAGCAAGTAAGAGTGTTTTGCTCATTTCATTTTTATATTTCCACGGCATTTTATTTTACGTTTTGAATCTTTGATAAATTTAATTTTCAGTTAAGTGTTTTTATTTTATCTGTTAAATTTTACCGTTCACTATTTTCTGTACTGTTAAATTTTGTCATTGCATTTTATTGTTCATGTTATTTTCAAACGTTTTCTATTTTCACCGTCTTTTACCGTTTGGTTTTACTGCTTTAAAATTTACTTCAGTGTTTTTAATTCTGTCTTATTTTAATTCCAGTTTTAATTTATTTTTCCGTACCACAAATCACAAAACCCCCCCCACTACGTGTTTAATCTAAGACCGAACCACAAATATTGGTCCTTGAGAGACGACCTAGGAGTCACTTCCTAGTCTATACTGCATAATTTCGTGTATCAAATTTGTATGACCGCGACAGTCGTACCAGCAGGATAAGTGGCTAGCTTTCCCCAGTCATTCCCTAACACTTGCTCTCCAAATTGAGGAGCAAAGTTAGGTATCATTCCAACCTTTCTCTCCATTAGAAGTCTCCTGTCCTGAACCACCCTAAAGTGCTTCTCATGTTTCCTAGAGAGGAACCTGCCATTATGGGGTTGCTCTGGTTCCTTTTCCTTCCTCTTGGTTGCCATGGTTTTCAATCTCTTTCCTGAAGAGGATGCCATTCTTGGGTGGAGATGCTAGATGATATGAGAATGCTTCCAAACTAGAATGCTCTCTTCCAACCCCAAACTTTGATGGCACACTAGTGAAAAAGTGAGTGGAAGAGAGATTTTCTTAAGAGGGAAGAGTAAAAAGATGTGGGAAACCTAAGAGAAGATATGTGGAAGTGTTTGTGCAGAGAAGGGCTTGAAAGAATGTAAAAACGCGCAGCTTAGGGTTTAAAAGTACCCTAATGGGCTCGGGTTCCGCTAAGGGGAACTTAAGCCCATCTGTGATAGTACCGCTCAGCGGTAATTGCCGCTCAGCGGCACTTTCGTGATGTGCCCTTCTCCTTCTTTTCTTGACCTACGTGCCTTCCTAGCATACCCCTCATAGGTTCCCTGCAATTCAATGTTAAAAATGCTTATGCAAACCCTAACAAAATTAAAACAAACAAAATCAATCAACTGGGTTGCCTCCCAGGTAGCGCTTGTTTAACGTCACGAGCCTGACCCAAAATCCACCAACACCCCTCAGTAGGTGTTTCAAACTTACCAACACCCATCAGTAGGTGCAAAATCTTCTCACCAACACCCATCAGTAGGTGTTACAAACTCAGTATCCTTTAGTAGATACTTAACCACCTAGCATCCTTCAGTAGATGCTAGATCCAACAAAATAATGTCCAGAATAATGTTCACAAATTAAAAGTTACAAAACCAAAACAAATCAAAAGTTTGTAAATCCACTGGGTTGCCTCCCAGCAAGCGCTCCTTTAACGTCACTAGCTTGACCCTGTTAAAGCTCATGTTTCATCTTCTTTGTGGTTGATGTTGTCCTTCCACCAACCTTTCAACTGCTTCCTTTGGACTGTTTTGGATTCTCTAGAATATGGAGACTCTATCTCTATCATCTCCTTCTCTTTAAAGCCTTTTATAACCCACAACTTGTTCTTGAGTCTTACAGGTGTGCCAAGTTGGGGTCTTCTTTTCTTCCAGTCTCTAGGAACTTCTTCTCCTTTTCCAATCTCTTCTACCTTGGGTACCTGAAAAAACAAACAATGGTTATCAGAAACTTCAAGATTTTCATTTTTACCTCTAGTCATGGGTGCATCTCGAAATGCAGCTTTATAACTTGTTTCTTCCTCCTTTGCTTGTATCTCATCTTTGAAAACATCCACCACCACTCTCTCCTCTCTGTCCTGGAGCACCACTATACCTTCATTAACATCTATGATAGCCCTGGCCGTTTTCATAAACGGTCTTCCCAGTATGAAAGGTATTTTTTCGGTCTCCATCTTCATCACCACAAAGTCTGCCAAAAACTGAAGTTTGCCAACACAAACTACAATGTCTTCTGCAATCCCACATGGCTCCTTTGAAGATCCATCAGCCATTACAAGATTAACCTTTACAGGTTTTATTTTAACATGGCCAATTTGCTCCAATAGAGAATAAGGCATCAAGTTAACACTTGAGCCTAAATCAAGGAGAGCTTTCTTTACCTTTTTCTTCCCTATAGTGCAAGGGATAGAAAAACTACCTGGATCTGCTGCTTTTGGTGGGAATGACTCTTTCTTAACAGTTATTCACTTTTCTTCCTCATCATCTCTATGTCTTCTTTTTGTAGAGGTTCCGTCTTCAGATTTTGTGTAAACTGCTATTTTCTGTAGAATTTGTTCCCAAGGAGCTTCATTATCAACCATTCTGAATAAATCTGTGAAATCCATTGGTTTCTCCTGATTTGTTGGAAAAGGAAAAATGTCCTTTCTTTCTTCTTCTCTTCTCTCTTCTGTTTCATCTTCTTCTAACTCAATGATCTCTTCATTCACACTCTTGACCACTTTGCACTCTTCTCTGGGGTTAACCTCAGTATTAGCCCCAAAGTTTCTGTTTGGTCTTTCTTCCAATTGCTTGGTGATCTGACCCATCTGAATCTCCAAATTCTTTATAGCAGCTTCAGTGCTCTTTTGAGAAGATTCAGTTTTCTGAATGAATTGCTGAAGAGTTTCTTCCAACCTTGTTGATCTTTCATTAAGCATAGATAATTGTTGCCACAAGGTTGGTTGCTGCTGCTGCTTATTATACTGATTAGCTTGCCCAGTTTGTCCTTGGCCAATACTTGGATGTGGTTTCCAACCCTGATTATAATTCCCTTGACGGTATGGAAACTGATTAGCCATGAAATTAACATCCTCCACGACTTCTACAGGAAAAGCACATTGGCCATTGATGTGATCTCCCCCACATAATTCGCACAACTGGGTTTGTACCTGTGCAGCAGATTTTAACTCTTTAGGTAATGAAGCAAGAGTTTTGGTCAGAGTTTCCAGCTGTTGAGTTAGAATTTTATTCTGGGCTAGCAAGGCATCATGGGTTTGTAATTGAAGAACCCCTTTCTGTTGCATAGGAGTTCCTCTTTCACTGTGCAACTCATTATCACTTGTAGCCATGTTTTCAATAATTTCAGTTGGTTCCTCTGGAGTCTTCCATTTGATATTGCCTCCAACTGAGGCATCCAGCATCATCTTGGTTTGTGAACCAAGCCCTCCAAGGAAAGTTAGGACTACTTCTTGATCTTCAAAGCCATGCGTGGGAGTTTTACGTAACAAGCTTTTATACCTGTCCCATGCATGTCCCAGTGATTCTTCCATGCCCTGCTTGAATGAAGATATCTCTTGCTTTCCTTTAGTCACCTTAGATTGTGGGAAGTATTTGTTTAAGAATTTTGTGACCACTGCTTCCCACTCTGTGAAACTTTCTTCTGGAAAAGAGTTCAACCAAAGCTTAGCATTGCCTCCCAATGAGAAAGGAAACAAGCTAAGTTTGATTGCTTCGTCTGGCACCCAATGAATCTTGACTGTATTGCAAATCTCATTAAAGGTAGTCAGGTGCTCATATGGGCTTTCGTGAGATAACCCATTAAATTGATTACTCTTCACCAGTTGAATCAGTGCTGGTTTGACCTCCATGTTGGCTGCATTGACTCTAGGTCTAGCTATGCTATTGAAGTGCTGAGGTCCAGCAAGATTAGTGTAATCTGCAAGAGTTCTTCTAACATTATTGCCCTCCATACTTCCTGTGCTATGAACAGAACCTTGTGGTGATGATTGCAAGAGAGTTTCTGGAGAAGGGAAAAGTTCTCTAGACGTTCTGATTCTTCTCCTCCTTCTACTCTCTTCTAGACCTTCAAGAAGTGGTTCTGTTGTTTTCTTACTCCTAGTTCGAATTGCTTCCTGCATGCACAAGAAAACAAAACCCTAGAAAATATTTGTTAGCACAAAAAGATATAAAAGAAGATATATATACAAAAGATAAAAAAAATAAAATATTCAGAAGATAAGAAGATAAGAAGATAAAAGATTTAGAAGATAGAAAGATAAAAGATTTAAAAGATAAAATAAAATCAAATCCTAAAAGATAAAATAAAATCTAACCTAATCTAAAGATAAAATAAAATCTAATAAAATCTAACCTAATAAAATAAAATCTAATCTAATCTAATCTAAACAGATAAAATAAAATCTAAAAAGATAAAATAAAATAAAAACAGAAAAATAAAAACAGAAATTCAAAATTAAAGTCAAAGATAATCAATAATCACACAAATTAACCAGTTAAACCACGAATCCCCGGCAACGGCGCCAAAAACTTGATGGACAAATTTGTAAGCACCAAAATATGATGTCACAAACTTGTTTCACAATCGGCAAGTATGACCGAATCGTTCAAGTAATAAACTTGGTAAGACCAAGTATCGTTCTTCCCAAAGGACTCACGGCCTAGTTTAGTTATGTGATTTGTTGATTAGCTAGGACTTACAAACGAAATATTTAGAGTTCAATATGCAAGACAGAAAATAAACATGTATGCATGAAGTTTGATCAATGGCAAAGACAAAAGATAAACACTTTCAATGAATTATATGAATGAATATGTTGTTGGGGGTCAATTTCATCTCATCCACTCTCATATATTTTAGGAATTCAACATTCAAATCATCATTGTTAATGCCACTCTCTAATGTACCATTCTAGATGGCTTCTCCCTAATCACGAGTTCATACAATTCCTAGCATTCCTAATGATTAGTTCATGAGTGCAGGAGCTTAAAGGCAACCAATAGAATATTGTCAGTATAATATTGGGAGAAATTCCCCGGATCTAGATTTCCCCGTACGTGTCCGTATCGACAAAACCAATAATCATGCATGGAATGAGTTAAACTATGCAAGCATTGAGCAAAGAGGAAAAACCCTAACTAATGATGAAAGAAAGCATATGTCTTAATTAAAAGATGTAAACAACAGATTCCATATATGAGAGCTTCAAGAGATTACATTGATTCCCCAACAAACATACAAGGTTTAGTTCACCATATTCATGGTGAACCTAGATGAATAACAATGAAAGAATGAAAGAATAAACCCAATAAAGGTGAAGAGGTAGCCTGAGCATCCAAAATCCTCCTTCAAAGGGGTGGAAGAGAGAGTGTTTGCCTCGTTTCTGCCAAAGATACCTAATTCTAGGACGTGCAAGCCCTTATATACTAATCTAGAGTTACAAAAGATTACAAAAGCCCAAGCCCAAAAAGTGCCGCTCAGCGGTATTTACCGCTCAGCGGTGATTGCGCGTCTTCTTTCTTCCCCTCAGCGGCCATTTTGCCCCTCAGCGGTTCCAACGTCACCTCTTGAGTGCCGCTCAGCGGTAGTTTACCGCTGAGCGGTGCCTTTGACTTCTCTTTTTGCACTCTTTCTTGTCTTTTCTAATGTCATCTCTCTCCTTCTTCACTCTTTTCACTAAATTCACCTTAAAACCTGCACAAAAACACTGAAATCAAGCATAAACCTGTCCAGCTCTCTTATTTATGAAAATATAGATAAAAGGCATGATTTCAAGTTAGTTTCTAAGTCTAAAGGTTGCTTTTAGTATCAATTTTAAGCATGAAAATAACAGTTTTTCAACTGTTATCACAACCCCAAACTTAGAACTTTGCTTGTCCTCAAGCAAACAAAATGTAACTCAATCTCCAACCAATTCATATGATGGTTCACTCATACAAAAGTCCTCTTTTTCAAGATAAGTAACAACTTCACTCAAACTTATGACCAAGAGTTCATTCAAGATGTGCACATGCTTTAGTGTTCACAAAGTCATTTAAATTCCAACAAATGGTATTTTTCATGAATGATCAATCAATTAAGCATGGATGTTCATGTGCTTATGGAATATTTCCTCACTAGGTAAAGTGTTTCACTCCACTATCACAATGTCACATGAATCAACTTTGCCTTTCATTTTACCACAATCAAAAACATTCACAAGCATGCATCATCACAAGGACTTTTCAATGGCTTATAACGTGGTTGGGCTAACAAGAAAATTGGTTTTTCTGGATCACAAAATCCTTGAGTTAAGAGAATCATAACAACACAATTATTCTTGTTCTTCCCAACTTGCCTTTGCATTTGCATTGAGCTTTACTTCTTTTTCTTTTCTTTTCTTTTTCTTTGCATATTCTTACTTTTTAGCTCTTAGCTCAATGCTTTTCATGTTTTCCCAACAACCCCAAACTTGAACATTTAACAATACCACACAAGATATTCTACTTAACTCAAGGTAAAGATTTTCAATCAAGGGTTTTCAGTGTATATTCAAGGCTAAGGGTTCAAAGGATAGAACACAAAGTGTTCTTTTTTTAGTAGGCTAACTTTATGAATTTGGCCAATAAAAAGGGTTCCAACAAACGGCCTTGATCATATGATACAAAACAAGCAATTGATTCAATCATAGAAAACCTGGGCAAAGTCATTCATGCTTCCAAAGTAATAGCATTCAACAATAACAACTCTGGAGCTCAAAACCTCACATATAAGCTCATTCACATTTGACATACACATCCTGCTTAATTTCACAATCACAATCATGATATCATGCATTTGTTCACAAAGCTTGTGAATCACCTGTATAAGCATTTAATGTGCACATCATCTTAACATCAATCAATCAATAAGCATCATCAAGCATTACTTATCACACAATCACAGTTAATAGCAAACCATCATAAGAAACCAGGTTTCAAATAGAGTACATCAAATCCTAATCTAAAAACATAAAATAAATAAGTTCAGAAAACTTAAACCACAAAAGCATAATCATATGATGGCATTCATCAGTAAATGCTATCTCAGCTCCTCATCAATCTGAGCTGTCCTCTGTATCTTCCTCCTCTTCCTCATCATCATCATCATCAAATGCATCCTCCTCCTCAGCTTCATCGTCTTCCATATCTCTGGCTGAAGCTTCAGCTGCTTCAGTTCCTCCATGCAATGGTTCTTCTGGCTAAGCTACAACATTATGGAATTCATCCATAGTCCACCTGTGGGCTGGAGGTGTATCATACATCCCCACTATCATCTCAGCAGTGGCCATCATGTTCAAGGCTAAGGGTTCAAAGGATAGAACAACTGTGCTCTCTTTTATTGGGCTAAAATCATGCATTTGGCTAATAGAGGGTTACCAACAAATGGCCTTGATCATATGACACATACAAGCAAGTGATTCAATCATAGAAACCTGGGCAAAGTCATTCATGCTTTCAATGTAATAACATTCAATCACAAAAACTCTGGAGTTCAAAACCTCAAATATAGGGACATTCAACATTCCACATACACATCCTACTTAGCATCATAATCACAATCACAACATCATGCATTTGTTCACATAGCTTGTGAACAACCACTTGTATACCATCATAGCAGATTAGGTTTCACACTAAGTACATCACAACCTATTCTAATAACAGAAGCAAATAAGTTCAGCAGTACAAAACAAAAGATAGAAAAAATCCTGCTCTAGAGGTGATAACATCCATTAGTAGATGCTATCTCAGCTCCTCATCAACCCATGTTGTCATCCGAATCTTTTTCCTCTCTATCATCTTCATCATCTTCAAATTCATCATCATCATCTTCATCATCATCCATAGCTGGAGCTTCAGCTGCTCCAGCTCCACTAGTCTGAGCTTGCTCCTCTGGCCATGCCACCACATTGTTGAATTCATCCATGGTCCACCGATGTCCTGAGGGTGTATCATACTTCCCAATGATCCTCTTTGCTGTGGCCACCTGCCCTTTGTGGATAGATTGCATCCTAGCATCTATAAGATACATATACATATCTATCATCTGAAATGGCTCCGCATCATGAGGCTGTGCAGGTGCCTGTGGTGGTACTGGCTGAGCTGCCTCATCTCCGCCACAATACTGCATATAGTAGGCCTCATCAATCGCCTTCCTAGGCCTCTCAAATGGCGGTGTAGAAATATTCACTCCAGTTAGCTCATAGAGGTGTGTGATCAGAGAAGGATGCCCCAAAGGTGCCTTGTTGTTCATAGTATTTGCACACACTTGTATCTCATTGGCTATGACCTGGATAATGTTAATGCTCATCCCTCTCAGCACAAAGTACAGAAGAAGAGCCCTGCTGACAGTAATATTAGAGACATGCGATAAAGGCTGGATGTTCGCATGAAAGAATGCCATCCAGTACTTTGCTAAAGGAGTCAGATCAGCTCTTCTGATATTCACAATACCACCATTCCTATTTCTCTGAAAGTTCCCTCTAGGCACACAAAGCATGCTCTCCACATCAACAAAGTTTGCTCCTTCTTCCATACTCAGAGCAAACTGACACTACGTACCAGCCCATTCTGTATTTTAAAACCTGTTAATGGAATCAGGGTCATACCGAATGGTGTGTCCTCTAACCTAGCTCATATATTCCTCAGCGGGATAATCACCCAACCGCCTTGCATTAGTGTATAACTATTTTACCACTGCTATATTAGCTGGTGCAGGATAAGTGGCTAGTCTCTCCCAATTCCTGTTCTCCAATTTCTCTCCAAACTGTGGAGCAAAATCAAGTATCAACCGAGCCTTACTTTCCATCAGTAGCCTTCTATCTTGGACAATATTGAAATGGCGCTCATGCTTGCGGGAAAGGAACTTGTTGGAATAGGAGCGTTCTGGTTCCTTATCCTTCCTCTTGGATCCTATAGTCTTGATTCTTTTGCCCAATGAGGAGGCCATCCCTGCATCAAATACAATTAACAAAACCACAAGACATATTGTTAAGCATTAGTAAACCACAAACAACTCCCTAAAACCATTCCTATCACCGTTGAGGGCAAACAGAACCCATCAGCGCAACCTGTGCAAAGAACTAGTAAGCAAAACAAGCTCAAACACCATTCTACAGAAATCGCAATCAGGGGAAATTTCTGTTGAGCGGCGATTCTGTCGGTTTTTCAAAATCACCAAAAAATGCTTCTAATCTCCACCCACATGCATTCTTCCTAGTTCCAGACCCAAATCAAGCAATTTAATCGGTCCAAACAGTGATTAATTCATCTAATCATGCATAAAAACAAAATCCCTCAAGAATCATGCTTAGACATTCAATCCCTATAATGCAACTATAGCAGAATCAAAACAAATAAACAAAGATAAATTCAATCAACTGGGTTGCCTCCCAGGTAGCGCTTGTTTAACGTCACGAACCTGACCCAAAATCCTCCAACACCTATCAGTAGGTGCAAATCTTACCATCACCCTTCAGTAGTTGTACCTTCTGAGTATCCTTCAGTAAATACTCACCAACCGAGCATCCATCAGTAGATGTTAAACCCAAATATAACAATGTTCCAAAGTTTCAAATTACATCACCAAAATAAATAAATTCAAAGAAATTAATGTTCTCAAATCAACTGGGGTGCCTCCAAGCAAGCGCTCTTTTAACGTCACTAGCTTGACCCAATAAAACTCAAGTTCCTTCTTCAATGTTGGTGTTCCTCTTGCTTTCACTACACCAACTCATCAATTGCTTTCAGTCCACCTTTTTGACTCTCCTTGAATATGGAGCTTCAATCTCTATCGCTCCATTCTCTTTGAAGTCTTTCACAACCCACAACTTGTTCTTGAATCTTACTGGTGTACCAAGTTTGAATATTGCATCCATCAAGTCAGCATGAACCGTCCTTCCTTTGTCATATTTTTCTTCTTCCCTAACATGTGACAAGAAACAATTTTTACCTTTGATGACCGACTTTGCAGCTTTAGAGCTAGTCATGGGTGCATCCTTACATGCAGCTTTATGTCTGCCTCCTTCTCTTGAATCTAATGCTCAACTTTGAAGACATTAAAGATCACCTTTCCATCTCAGTCTTGAAGCACTATCATCCCATCATCCACATTGATGATTACCTTTGCCGTTTTCATAAACGGTCTTCCAAGAATAATTGGGATCTTCTCATCTTCCTCCATCTCTATCACCACAAAGTCCACCAGGAATTTAAATTTGTCTATGCAAACCACCACATCTTCCACCACACCATAGGGTTTCTTGGAAGATCCATCCGACATGAGCAAAGTCACCTTGGTTGGATTGACTTCAAGATCACCAATCCTTTCAAGCATAGATAAGGGCATCAAATTAATGCTTGACCCTAAATCAATTATGGCCTTCCTTATATTCTCCTTCCCAATGACGCAAGAAATAGTAAAACTTCCTAGATCTTTCACTTTTGGAGGAAATGGTTTCTCCAAAATAGCTCTGCATTCTCCCTGTTTATCACTAGTTTCCTCCTCTAGATATCTCTTCTTTGTGAGAATTTGCTTCATGTGCTTTGAATAAGCAAGAATTTGTTGCAGTGTTTCAGTCAAAGGTATCTTAATCTCCAATTGCTTGAAGATCTCTTTAAAACACTTATATTGTGTCTCTTTATCAAATTTTTCACTCCCCTTAGGATAAGGAAGAACTCTCTCACTTTTCTCACAATTTTTCACTCCTCTCTTCTTTTCTTTCTCTTTTTTCTCATCCTTACCTTTTCTCTCTTCTTTTTTGTCTCTCTTTTCTAACTCAACTCTCTCTTTTTCATTCACCCTCTCATCACATATACTCACAATAGCTTTACACTCTTCCTTAGGGTTAACCTCAGTATTAGCCCCAAAACTCCTGTCAGGCATATCCTCCAACTTAGCCATGTTGGGTGATTTTGAAAAATCTGCAGAATCGCCGCTCAGCGGAAATTTCCCCTGAGTGGGATTCTGCCAGGCTGATGTTTATGTGCTTTTTGGATTGTTGTACAGGTTGCATTGATGGGTGTTGTTTATCCTCAACAGTGATAGGAATGGTTTTAGGGTGTTGTTTGTGGTTTACTAATGCTTAATGATGTTTCTTGTGGTTTTGTGAATTGTGTTTGATGTAGGGATGACCTCCTCATCGGGCGAGAGAATCAAGACTATAGGATCCAAGAGGAAGGATAAGGAACCAGAACGCTCCTATGCCAACAAGTTCCTTTCCCACAAGCATGAGCGTCACTTGAAAGTTGTCTAAGATAGGAGGCTATTAGTGGAAAGGAAGGCTGGATTGATAACTAATTTTGCTCCACAGTTTGGAGAGAAATTAGAGAACAAGAACTGGGGGAGGCTAGCCACTTACCCTGCCCCAGCTAACATAGAAGTGGTGAAAGAATTCTACACCAATGCAAGGAGGTTGGGTGATCATCTTGCTGGGGATTATTTGAGCTATGTTAGAGGACACACCATTCGGTATGACCCTGATTCCATTAATAGATTTTTAGATATTGAATGGGTTGGTGAGCAGTGTCAGTTTGCTCTAAATATGGAAGAAAGAGCAGACTTTGGTGATGTGGAGAGTGTGTTATGTGTGCCTAGAGCACACTTTCAGAGAAACAGGAATGGTGCAGTTGTGAACATCAGGAGAGTTGATCTGACTCCTCTAGCAAAGCATTGGATGGCATTTTCTCATTCCAATATCTAGCCTTGCTCACATTTCTCGGATATTACTGTAAACAGGCGCTTCTTTTGTACTGTGTGCTTAGAGGTATGAGCATTAACATTGGCCAGGTCATAGCCAATGAGATACAGGTGTGTGCCAACACTATGAACAACAAAGCACCCTTGGGGCATCCCTCGTTGATTACACACCTAAGTGAGCTAGTTGGGGTGAATATCTCTGCTCCACCATTTGAGAGGCCTAGGAAAGCTATTGATGAGGCTTATTACAGACAGTATTGTGGAAGTGATGAGGCAGCTCAGCTAGTACCACCACGCCGTCCTCGCAGAGGGAGAGGACCACCATAGGGCCAGGCATCTGCAGAGCCTCATGAGGTAGAGCCATTTCAAATGAGGGACATGTATATGTCTCTTATAGATGCTAGGATGCAATACATTCACAGAGGGCAGGTGGCCACATTTGAGATGATTACTGGGATGTATGTGATAACAGTTGAAAAACTGTTATTTTTATGCTTAAAATTGATACTAAAAGCAACCTTTAACACTTAGAAACTAGCTTGGAATCATGTTTTTGTTCATATTTTTGGAAATAAGAGAGTTGGACAGGTTTATGCTTGATTTTAGTGTTTTATGCAGGTTTTAAGGTGAATTTGGTGAAAGAAGTGAAGAAGGATAGATATGGAATCAGAAAAGAACTCAAAAAGTGCAAAAGGAGAAGTCACAACTACCGCTCAGCGACAGTTTACCGCTGAGCGGCACTCAGAAAATCACGTTGGCTCTGCTGAGGGGTGAAAATGCCGCTGAGGGGAAGAATCAACACACGCACTTACCGCTGAGCGGCACTATTTTGGGCTTGGGCCTAATTTTCTGTATATTTTAGAATAGTATATAAGCTTTAGGACGTCCTAGGGTTTGTATCTTTGGCTGGGAGGAAGTAGAAACACACTTTTCACCCCTTGGGGGTAGATTGGGAGATGGTGACGGCTCTCCTCTTCTCTTTCTAGGGTTTTTCTATCTCTTTCATTCTTTCATTATTGTTCATCTAGTTTCACCATGAATATGGTGAACTGAACTTTGTATTGTTGTTGGGGAATCAATGTAATCTTTTGAAGCTCTCATATATGGAATTTTGTGTTTAAACATCATATTTATGATACATGCTTTCTTTCATGATTAGTTAGGGTTTTTCTTCTTTGCCTAAAGCATGCATTGTTTAACTCATTCAATGCCATGATTATTGATTTTGTCGATATGGGAACATACGGGGAAATCTAGAACCGGGAAAAATCTCCCAATAGCATATTGCCTAGACATAGGAATATGAGGGTTGGTTGCCGTTAAGCTTCTACGATTTAGAATTAATTATTAGGAATGCTAGGAATTGTATGAACTTGTAATTAAGGATAGGCCTTCTTGCAAAGGTGATTTAGAGAGTGGCATTAACATTGATGAAAAGAATGATGAATTCCTAAAAGTATATGAGAGTGGATAAGATGAAATTGATAACCCCAACAACATACTCATCCATCTAATTCATTACAGTGTTTGTATTCCTCTTTTCCATTCATCAAACTCATGCATACATGTTTACTTATTGTCTTTTGCATTTGAAACCTATAATCAATTGTTCACAAGTCTTAAATAATCAACAAATCATATAACTAACTAGGCCGTGAGTGCTTTGAGAGAACGATACTTGGTCTTACCGAGTTTATTACTTGATACGATTCGGTCACACTTGCCGAGGGTTAAACAAGTTTTTGGCACCGTTTTTCGGTGTTCATAAATTTGTCATCAAGTTTTTGGCGCCGTTGCCCTTTTTGGAGGCTTGAGCGCAGGAAACCACCACTCATTGCCCGGGCGCCCTTTTTGGGGCGCTTGAGCGCGAGAAGCACGAAGTTTGGGCATCATCTGGAAGGCTTAAGAATGGAAGACCATGCCGCCTGCGCGCCCCTTTTTGGGGCGCTTGAGCGTTGGAAGCTCGAAGCTTGAGCGTCATCTGGAAGGCTTGAGCATGGAAGACCACCGCTCACCACCCGGGCGCCCTAAGTGGGGCACTTGAGCGCCAACGACACGGGCATGGGCTTTGTTTTTGTTTTGTCTTCGCTCTATTTAAAGGACCTAAACGTCCTATGTTTTGTATCTCTGGCTGGAGTAGCACAACAGCATACTCTTCCACTCTCTAAAGGCGGATTTGGATGCAGGAGCTTCCATCCTCTACATTTAGGGTTTTTTTATCTCATGCTTTTCCATTATTCATCTAGTTTCATCATGTCTACGGTGAACTAAACTTTATTTGTTGTTGGGCGATGATGTAACCTTGTGAAATCTCATATATTTGAATTGATTCTTAATAACACATGCTTTTTCATTAATTGTTAGAGTAATTCATCGGTGCTTATTACATGCTTTGTTTAACTCATTCATAGCATGATGTATGAATTGCATGAGTGATGAGAGGTTCCTTACAATTCAGGTTCTTCTTGAATTCTCCCAAGAGTAATATTTATCTATGAGTCTTGGTCGTCTTAAAGCCCTTGATCTTCGCATTTAATTGCTAGGAATGCTAGGAATTGCATGAACTGGTGATTAAGGATAGGCTTATTTTGTCGAGGGATCGGGTTTAAGTAATTTAGTGAGTGACGTTGACATTAATGCATAAAGAAGAATTCTTACACACCTGAGAGGGAACTTGGTGAATTCTAACCCCCAACAACATATTCATCTCATATTAAACAACATTGGTTTATCATTGTGCTCTTCTGCTATTGATCAAACTCCATTCATATTTAATTTTCTGTCTTTGCATCTGAAACCAATGGTCACATTTTCTTTAAGTCTTAATTAATCGAGTTATCTCACGATTGTATAGTGCCGAGAGTCCTTTGGGATACGATACTTGGTCTTACCATTTTATATTATTTGTGCGATTCGGTACATTTGCCGATTCATCAAACAGTTGCAAAATTCTTGAAGAAATACTTCCCATAGTCAAAGATCAACGAAGGGAGGTAGGAAATCTCTTCTTTCAAGCAAAGCATGGAGGGGACATTGGGGAAAGCATGGGATAGAAACCTACTCATGGTTTTGATGAAGCAACGATAGTCATTCTTTTCCTTGGAGGTCTTGGTTCACAAACCAAATTGATGTTGGATGCCTCAACTGGAGGCAATATCAAATGCAAGACTCCAAAGGAAGCCTATGAATTGATTGAAAACATGGCTACCAATGACAATGAGATGCACAGTGAAAGAGCAACTCCATCACAGTCTAAGGGAGTTCTATAGTTACATTTTTATGATGCCTTACTTGCTCAAAATAAGATTATAACTCAACAATGAGGTCTTGACAAAGAAGCTTTCTCAGCCACCAAAGGAATGTCAGAATTTCTTACAGGTTCAACAACAACTTTGTGAACTATGCGGTGGTGAGCATATTAATGGTCAATGTGCAGTGCCCGAGAATCTCAATGAAGAAGTTAATTACATGGGCAACCAGTTTCATCCCAACAATTACAATCAAGGTTGGAAATCTCATCCAAGCATGGGACAAAGTCAATTTGGGAAAACTGGTGGACAATTCAATAGACCACCACAACAGCAACAACAACAGTGGCAACAATAACCCTCTATAGTTGATAAAACTACAAAGCTTGAAGAGACTCTCCAACCGTTCATGCAGGCAACTCTCTCCAATAAAAAAAGCAATGAAGTTGCTATAAGGAATCTGGAGATGCAGGTTGGTCAAATTGCAAAGAAGTTGGAAGAGATACCTATCAAAAGTTTCGGGGCTAATACTGAAGTAAACCCCAAGGAAGAATGCAAGGTTATTGTGAGCATAAAAGATGAGAGGGAGAAAGAGAAAGAAGTAGAGAGAAAAGAAAAAGTTGAGTTCAAAGAGAGAAAAGAAGATGAGAGGGAGAAAGAGAAAAAAGTTGAGAGAAAAGAAAAAGAAAAAATTGTAAAAGAAGAGAGAAAAGAAAAAGAAGAGATTGAGAGAAAAAAAGAAAAAAATTACAAAAATCTTCATCACCCTTAGGAGTGTTCCAGAAAAGGAAAAGAGATGCAATTAGGGTGCTTTGAAGAAATTTTCAGAAAATTGGGGATTAGAATTCCTGTGACTAAAGCACTGCAACAAATTCCTGAATATGCTAAGTTTTTGAAGAAACTCCTCAAAAGAAAGAAATATATAGAGGAGGAAACAATTGAGGTACATGGAGAGTGCAGTCTGATCTTGCAGAAGGCACCTCCCCCTAAAGTTAATGATCCAGGATGTTTCACCATTCCTTGCACTGTCAGGAGCCATAAAATAGGATAAGGCCTAATTGACTTAGGGTCCATTATCAATTTGATGCCCTTATCTGTTCTTGAAAAGATTGGTGGTCTTGAAGTCAAGCTGAAAGGATAACTCTTTTTATGGCAGATGGATCCACCAAAAAGCCCTATGGTGTGGTGGAAGATGTGATGGTTCAAACTGACAACCTCAAATTCCTGGTAGACTTTGTAGTAATGGAGATGGAGGAAGATTTCGAGATCCCTATTATTCTTGTAAGGCCATTCATGAAGACGACCAAGGTGATCATTAATGTTGATGATGGAACTATAACACTCAAAGACCAAGAAGAGGAGGTAATTTTCAATGTCCTCAATCCTGAGCAGCAAATCCAGTTGAAGAAGACTAGTCTCAAAGCTACATGTGGAGATGCACCAGAGATCAGTACTAAACCTGCAAAGCCAGGAAAGAAAGGTAAAAAGTGTTTTCTGTCACAGGTGAAGGAAGAAGAAAAGGACAACAAAGGAAAAAGTGTTTTCTCACAAGAGTAATATCTCTCAGGGATGAGGGTATGAGTCTTGGTTGTCTTAAAGCTCTTGATCTGCACAGTTAATTACTAGGAATGCTAGGAATTGCATGAACTGGTGATTGAGGACAGGCTTATTTCACGAGGGATCGAGTTTAAGTAATTTAGTGAGTGACGTTGACATTAATGCATAAAGAAGAATTCTTACATACATAAGAGGGAACTTGGTGAAATCTAACCCCAACAACATACTCATCTCATATTAAACAACATCAATTTATCGTTGTGGTCTTTTGCTATTGATCACACTGCATTCATATTTAATTTCTGTTTTTGCATCTTAATTAATCGAGTTATCACACGAATGTCTAGTGCCGAGAGTCCTTTGGGACACGATACTTGGTCTTACCATTTTATATTACTTGTGCGATTCGGTAGACTTGTTGATCCATCAACAGACACTTTCATGAGTTGTTGGAGTGTGTCATCTAGTTTTGCCATTCAGTCAAATAGTGAAGGTTGTTGTTGCCACTGTTGTTGTTGTTGTTGTAGTCTATTATATTGCCTAGCTTGCCCTTGACCCATGCTTGGGTGAGGTTTCCATCCTTGGTTGGAATTACCTGGACGAAATTGATTGCCTTGCCCCATAAAATTGACTTCCTCTTGGGTCACTTCCGGCATAACACATTGACCATTGATATGATCTCCACCACATAACTCACAAAGTTACTGTTGAACTTGAGAAACATTGTGCAACTCCTTTGGCAATTGAGAGATTTTCTTCAACAGAGCTTCCAGTTGTTGAGTCATAATCTTATTCTGTGCCAGCAAAGCTGATAACAGTTGAAAAACTGTTATTTTCATGCTTAAAATTGATACTAAAAGCAACCTTTAGACTTAGAAACTAGCTTGAAATCATGCCTTTTATCCATATTTTCAGAAATAAGAGAGCTGGACAGGTTTATGCTTGATTTAAGTGTTTTTGTGTAGGTTTTAAGGTGAATTTAGTGAAAAGAGTGAAGAAGGAGAGAGATGACATTAGAAAAGACAAGAAAGAGTGCAAAAAGAGAAGTCAAAGGCACCGCTCAGCGGCAATTTACCGCTGAGCGGCACTCAAGAGGTCACGTTGGAACCGCTGAGGGGCAAATGGCCGCTGAGGGGAAGAAAGAAGACGCGCACTCACCGCTGAGCGGTAAATACCGCTGAGCGGCACTTTTTGGGCTTGGGCTTTTGTAATCTTTTGTAACTCTAGATTAGTACATAAGGGCTTGCACGTCCTAGAATTAGGTATCTTTGGCAGAAACGAGGCAAACACTCTCTCTTCTCACCCCTTTGAAGGAGGATCTTGGATGCTCAGGCTACCTCTTCACCTTTATTGGGTTTATTCTTTCATTCTTTCATTGTTATTCATCTAGGTTCACCATGAATATGGTGAACTAAACCTTGTATGTTTGTTGGGGAATCAATGTAATCTCTTGAAGCTCTCATATATGGAATCTGTTGAGTACATCTTTTAATTAAGACATATGCTTTCTTTCATCATTAGTTAGGGTTTTTCCTCTTTGCTCAATGCTTGCATAGTTTAACTCATTCCATGCATGATTATTGGTTTTGTCGATACGGACACGTACGGGGAAGTCTAGATCCGGGGAATTTCTCCCAATATTATACTGACAATATTCTATTGGTTGCCTTTAAGCTCCTGCACTCATGAACTAATCATTAGGAATGCTAGGAATTGTATGAACTCGTGATTAGGGAGAAGCCATCTAGAATGGTACATTAGAGAGTGGCATTAACAATGATGATTTGAATGTTGAATTCCTAAAATATATGAGAGTGGATGAGATGAAATTGACCCCCAACAACATATTCATTCATATAATTCATTGAAAGTGTTTATCTTTTGCTTTGCCATTGATCAAACTTCATGCATACATGTTTATTTTCTGTCTTGCATTTTAAACTCTAAATATTTCGTTTGTAAGTCCTAGCTAATCAACAAATCACATAACTAAACTAGGCCGTGAGTCCTTTGGGAAGAACGATACTTGGTCTTACCAAGTTTATTACTTGAACGATTCGGTCATACTTGCCGATTGTGAAACAAGTTTGTGACATCATATTTTGGTGCTTACAAATTTGTCCATCAAGGTTTTGGCGCCGTTGCCGGGGATTCGTGGTTTAACTGGTTAATTTGTGTGATTATTGATTATCTTTGACTTTAATTTTGAATTTCTGTTTTTATTTTTTTTTCTGTTTTTATTTTATTTTATCTTTTTATTTTTTTTAGATTAGGTTAGATTTTATTTTTTTATCTTTTTAGATTAGATTTTATTAGATTTGATTTTATTTGGTTAGGTTAGATTTTATTAGATTTTATTTTATCTTTATCTTTTAGATTAGGTTAGATTTTATTTTATCTTTTAGGATTAGATTTTATTTTATTTTATCTTTTATCTTTTTATCTTTTAAATCTTTTATCTTTCTATCTTCTAAATCTTTTATCTTCTTATCTTCTGAATCTTTTATCTTTTGAATTTATATCTTCTTTTATATCTTTTTGTGCTAACAAATCTTTTCTAGGGTTTTGTTTTCTTGTGCATGCAGGAAGCAATTCGAACTAGAAGTAAGAAAACAACAGAACCACTTCTTGAAGGTCTAGAAGAGAGTAGAAGGAGGAGAAGAATCAGAACGTCTAGAGAACTTTTCCCTTCTCCAGAAACTCTCTTGCAATCATCACCACAAGGTTCTGTTCATAGCACAGGAAGTATGGAGGGCAATAATGTTAGAAGAACTCTTGCAGATTACACTAATCTTGCTGGACCTCAGCACTTCAATAGCATAGCTAGACCTAGAGTCAATGCAGCCAACATGGAGGTCAAACCAGCATTGATTCAACTGGTGAAGAGTAATCAATTTAATGGGTTATCTCACGAAAGCCCATATGAGCACCTGACTACTTTTAATGAGATTTGCAATATAGTCAAAATTAATGGGGTGCCAGACGAAGCAATCAAACTTAGCTTGTTTCCTTTCTCATTGGGAGGCAATGCTAAGCTTTGGTTGAACTCTTTTCCAGAAGAAAGTTTCACAGAGTGGGAAGCAGTGGTTACAAAATTCTTAAACAAATACTTCCCACAATCTAAGGTGACTAAAGGAAAGCAAGAGATATCTTCATTCAAGCAGGGCATGGAAGAATCACTGGGACATGCATGGGACAGGTATAAAAGCTTGTTACGTAAAACTCCCACGCATGGCTTTGAAGATCAAGAAGTAGTCCTAACTTTCCTTGGAGGGCTTGGTTCACAAACCAAGATGATGCTGGATGCCTCAGCTGGAGGCAATATCAAATGGAAGACTCCAGAGGAAGCAACTGAAATTATTGAAAACATGGCTACAAGTGATAATGAGCTGCACAGTGAAAGAGGAACTCCTATGCAACAGAAAGGGGTTCTTCAATTACAAACCCATGATGCCTTGCTAGCCCAGAATAAAATTCTAACTCAACAGCTGGAAACTCTGACCAAAACTCTTGCTTCATTACCTAAAGAGTTAAAATCTGCTGCACAGGTACAAACCCAGTTGTGCGAATTATGTGGGGGTGATCACATCAATGGCCAATGTGCTTTTCCTGTAGAAGCCGTGGAGGATGTTAATTTCATGGCTAATCAGTTTCCATACCGTCAAGGGAATTATAATCAAGGTTGGAAACCACATCCAAGTATTGGCCAAGGACAAACTGGGCAAGCTAATCAGTATAATAAGCAGCAGCAGCAACCAACCTTGTGGCAACAATTATCTATGCTTAATGAAAGATCAACAAGGTTGGAAGAAACTCTTCAGCAATTCATTCAGAAAACTGAATCTTCTCAAAAGAGCACTGAAGCTGCTATAAAGAATTTGGAGATTCAGATGGGTCAGATCACCAAGCAATTGGAAGAAAGACCAAACAGAAACTTTGGGGCTAATACTGAGGTTAACCCCAGAGAAGAGTGCAAAGTGGTCACGAGTGTGAATGAAGAGATCATTGAGTTAGAAGAAGATGAAACAGAAGAGAGAAGAGAAGAAGAAAGAAAGGACATTTTTCCTTTTCCAACAAATCAGGAGAAACCAATGGATTTCACAGATTTCTTCAGAATGGTTGATAATGAAGCTCCTTGGGAACAAATTCTACAGAAAATAGCAGTTTACACGAAATCTGAAGAAGGAACCTCTACAAAAAGAAGACGTAGAGATGATGAGGAAGAAAAGTGTATAACTGTTAAGAAAGAGTCATTCCCACCAAAAGCAGCAGATCCAGGTAGTTTTTCTATCCCTTGCACTATAGGGAAGAAAAAGGTAAAGAAAGCTCTCCTTGATTTAGGCTCAAGTGTTAACTTGATGCCTTATTCTCTATTGGAGCAAATTGGCCATGTTAAAATAAAACCTGTAAAGGTTAATCTTGTAATGGCTGATGGATCTTCAAAGGAGCCATGTGGGATTGCAGAAGACATTGTAGTTTGTGTTGGCAAACTTCAGTTCTTGGCAGACTTTGTGGTGATGAAGATGGAGACCGAAAAAATACCTTTCATACTGGGAAGACCGTTTATGAAAACGGCCAGGGCTATCATAGATGTTAATGAAGGTATAGTGGTGCTCTAGGACAGAGAGGAGAGAGTGGTGGTGGATGTTTTCAAAGATGAGATACAAGCAAAGGAGGAAGAAACAAGTTATAAAGCTGCATTTCGAGATGCACCCATGACTAGAGGTAAAAATGAAAATCTTGAAGTTTCTGATAACCATTGTTTGTTTTTTCAGGTACCCAAGGTAGAAGAGATTGGAAAAGGAGAAGAAGTTCCTAGAGACTGGAAGAAAAGAAGACCCCAACTTGGCACACCTGTAAGACTCAAGAACAAGTTGTGGGTTATAAAAGGCTTTAAAGAGAAGGAGATGATAGAGATAGAGTCTCCATATTCTAGAGAATCGAAGACAGTCCAAAGGAAGCAGTTGAAAGGTTGGTGGAAGGACAACATCAACCATAAAGAAGATGGAACATGAGCTTTAACAGGGTCAAGCTAGTGACGTTAAAGAAGCGCTTGCTGGGAGGCAACCCAGTAGATTTACAAACTTTTGATTTGGTTTTGTAATTTGTAATTTGTGAATATTATTCTGGACATTATTTTGTTGGATCTAGCATCTACTGAAGGATGCTAGGTGGTTAAGTATCTACTGAAGGATACTAGGTTTTTAACACCTACTGATGGGTGTTGGTGAGAAGATTTTGCACCTACTGATGGGTGCTGGTAAGTTTGAAACACCTACTGATGGGTGTTGGTGGATTTTGGGTCAGGCTCGTGACGTTAAACAAGCGCTACCTGGGAGGCAACCCAGTTGATTGATTGTTTTTGTTTGTTTTAATTTTGTTAGGGTTTGCATAAGCATTTTTAACATTGAATTGCAGGGAACATATGAGGGGTATGCTAGGAAGGCACGTAGGTCAAGAAAAGAAGGAGAAGGGCACATCACGAAAGTGCCGCTGAGCGGCAATTACCGCTGAGCGGTACTATCGCAGATGGGCTTAAGTTCCCCTTAGCGGAACCCGAGCCCATTGGGGTATTTTTAAACCCTAAGCTGCGCGTTTTTACATTCTTTCAAGCCCTTCTCTGCACAAACACTTCCACATATCTTCTCTTAGGTTTCCCACATCTTTTTACTCTTCCCTCTTAGAAAAATTTCTCTTCCACTCACTTTCTCACTAGTGTGCCATCAAAGTTTGGGGTTGGAAGAGAGCATTCTAGTTTGGAAGCATTCTCATATCATCTAGCATCTCCACCCAAGTAAGTAAAATGCATTTTGTTCATTCTAGGGTTCTTGAAATTGAATATGATTGTCAAAGCATGAATATTTAGGTGTTTTGATTTCTATGCATGATTTGATGATATATTTGATGTTTGAACCGATTAAACTGCTTGATTATGAACTGGAAAACTGAAAATTGCATTTGGGTAGAGTTAGGACAGTTTTAAAACGAGATTTGCAAAAATCTGCAGATCACCGCTGAGCGGCAATTACCGCTGAGCGGCACTCTGCCAGACTTGGTTTTTTCTGATTTTTGCGTGTTGGAATGGGGCACTAGTGGCGCTGAGGGGAAATGCTGGCCCTCAGCGGTGGTTTAGCTTCGAAAGGAGTTGTGTTCTATGTTTACTAATGATTAACATCATGTTCTGTGGTTTTGGATATGTGTTTGAATGCAGGAATGGCATCCTCTTCAGGAAAGAGATTGAAAACCATGGCAACCAAGAGGAAGGAAAAGGAACCAGAGCAACCCCATAATGGCAGGTTCCTCTCTAGGAAACATGAGAAGCACTTTAGGGTGGTTCAGGACAGGAGACTTCTAATGGAGAGAAAGGTTGGAATGATACCTAACTTTGCTCCTCAATTTGGAGAGCAAGTGTTAGGGAATGACTAGGGAAAGCTAGCCACTTATCCTGCACCTGCCAACATAGCTGTGGTGAAGGAATTCTACACCAATGCAAAGAAGATTGGTGATTATCCAGCTGAGAATTATTTGGGCTATGTCAGAGGCCATGCTATCAGGTATGATCCTGATTCTATCAACAACTTCCTGGATACTGTGTGGGCTGGTGAGCAATGCCAGTTTGCTCTTAGCATGGAGGAAGGTGCTGATTTTGAGGATATGGAGAGAGTACTGTGTATACCTGGAGGACACTTCCAAAGGAATAGATCTGGCTCAGTGGTTAACATTAGGAGGACAGATTTGACTCCTCTTGCAAAGTATTGGATGGCATTTTCTCATGCCAACATTCAGCCATGCTCACATGTGTCAGATATCACTCTCAGCAGGGCACTATTCATCTACTATGCTATCATAAACTTGAATGTTAATATTGGGCAGGTGATAGCTGATGAGATTAGTGTGTGTGCTAACACCTCAAACAACAAAGCACCATTGGGACATCCTTCTTTGATCACTCACCTTTGCAAGCAAGCTGGGGTGGACACTTCTGTTCCACCATTTGAGAGGCCAAGAAAAGCTATAGATGAGGCCTATTACAGACAGTACTGTGGAGGTGAGGAGGCAGCTCAGCCAGTTCCACCACGCCAGGCTCGTAGAGAGAGAGGCCAGCACAGAGCCGGACATCTGCTGATACACATGAAGCAGAACCATTCCAGATGAGGGACATGTATATGTCTCTTATAGGTGCTCAGTTGCAGTCCATCCACAGAAGGCAGGTGGCCACGGCTGAGATGATAGTGGGGATGTATGATACCCCTCCAGCACACAGGTGGACTATGGATGAATTCCATAATGTGGTAGCTTGGCCAGAAGAACCATTGCATGGAGGAGCTGAAGCAGCTGAAGCTTCAGCTCGAGACATGGAAGAAGATGAAGCTGAGGAGGAGGATGCATTTGATGAAGATGATGATGAAGAGGAAGAGGAAGATACAGAGGACAGCTCAGACTGATGAGGAGCTGAGATAGCATTTACTGATGAATGCTATCATATGATTATGCTTTTGTGGTTTAAGTTTTCTGAACTTATTTGTTTTTGTTTTTAGATTAGGGTTTGATGTACTCTATTGAACACCTGGTTTATTATGATGGTTTGTTATTAACTGTGATTGTGTGATAAGTAATGCTTGAATGATGCTTATTGACTGATTGATGTTGAGATGATGTGCACATTAAATGCTTATACAGGTGATTCACAAGCTTTGTGAACAAATGCATGATATCATGATTGTGATTGTGAAATTAAGCAGGATGTGTATGTCAAATGTGAATGAGCTTATATGTGAGGTTTTGAGCTCCAGAGTTGTTATTGTTGAATGCTATTACTTTGTAAGCATGAATGATTTTGCCCAGGTTTTCTATGATTGAATCAATTGCTTGTTTTGCATCATATGATCAAGGTCGTTTGTTGGAACCCTTTTTATTGGCCAAATTCATAAAATTAGCCTACTAAAAGAGAACACTTTGTGTTCTATCCTTTGAACCCATAGCCTTGAACATACACTGAAACCCTTGATTAAAAATCTTTACCTTGAGTTAAGTAGAAGATCTTGTGTGGTATTGTTAAATGTTCAAGTTTGGGGTTGTTGGGGAAACATGAAAAAGGAAAAGCATTGAGCTAAGAGCTAAAAAGTAAGAATATGCAAAGAAAAAGAAAAGAAAAGAAAAAGAAGTAAAGCTCAATGCAAATGCAAAGGCAAAAGAAAGTTGGGAATGAATAAGAATAATTGTGTTGTTATGATTCTCTTAACTCAAGGATTTTGTGATCCAGAAAAACCAATGTTCTTGTTAGCCCAGCCACATTATAAGCCATTGAAAAGTCCTTGTGATGATGCATGCTTGTGAATGTTTTTGATTGTGGTAAAATGAAAGGCAAAGTTGATTCATGTGACATTGTGATAGTGGAGTGAATGAGTGAAACACTTTACCTCTTATACACTTGTGTGTTGAGTGAAACACTTTACCTAGTGAGGAAATATTGCATAAGCACATGAACATCCATGCTTAATTGATTGACCATTCATGAAAAATAGCATTTGTTGGAACTTAAATGACTTTGTGAACAATAAAGCATGTGCACATCTTGATTGAACTCTTGGTCATGAGTTTGAGTGAAGTTGTTACTTATCTTGAAAAAGAGGATTTTTGAATGAGTGAACCATCATATGAATTGGTTGGAGATGGAGTTACATTTTGTTTGCTTGAGGACAAGCAAAGTTCTAAGTTTGGGGTTGTGATAACAGTTGAAAAACTGTTATTTTCATGCTTAAAATTGATACTAAAAGCAACCTTTAGACTTAGAAACTAGCTTGAAATCATGCCTTTTATCCATATTTTCAGAAATAAGAGAGCTGGACAGGTTTATGCTTGATTTAAGTGTTTTTGTGTAGGTTTTAAGGTGAATTTAGTGAAAAGAGTGAAGAAGGAGAGAGATGACATTAGAAAAGACAAGAAAGAGTGCAAAAAGAGAAGTCAAAGGCACCGCTCAGCGGCAATTTACCGCTGAGCGGCACTCAAGAGGTCACGTTGGAACCGTTGAGGGGCAAATGGCCGCTGAGGGGAAGAAAGAAGACGCGCACTCACCGCTGAGCGGTAAATACCGCTGAGCGGCACTTTTTGGGCTTGGGCTTTTGTAATCTTTTGTAACTCTAGATTAGTATATAAGGGCTTGCACGTCCTAGAATTAGGTATCTTTGGCAGAAACAAGGCAAACACTCTCTCTTCTCACCCCTTTGAAGGAGGATCTTGGATGCTCAGGCTACCTCTTCACCTTTATTGGGTTTATTCTTTCATTCTTTCATTGTTATTCATCTAGGTTCACCATGAATATGGTGAACTAAACCTTGTATGTTTGTTGGGGAATCAATGTAATCTCTTGAAGCTCTCATATATGGAATCTGTTGAGTACATCTTTTAATTAAGACATATGCTTTCTTTCATCATTAGTTAGGGTTTTTCCTCTTTGCTCAATGCTTGCATAGTTTAACTCATTCCATGCATGATTATTGGTTTTGTCGATACGGACACGTACGGGGAAGTCTAGATCCGGGGAATTTCTCCCAATATTATACTGACAATATTCTATTGGTTGCCTTTAAGCTCCTGCACTCATGAACTAATCATTAGGAATGCTAGGAATTGTATGAACTCGTGATTAGGGAGAAGCCATCTAGAATGGTACATTAGAGAGTGGCATTAACAATGATGATTTGAATGTTGAATTCCTAAAATATATGAGAGTGGATGAGATGAAATTGACCCCCAACAACATATTCATTCATATAATTCATTGAAAGTGTTTATCTTTTGCTTTGCCATTGATCAAACTTCATGCATACATGTTTATTTTCTGTCTTGCATTTTAAACTCTAAATATTTCGTTTGTAAGTCCTAGCTAATCAACAAATCACATAACTAAACTAGGCCGTGAGTCCTTTGGGAAGAACAATACTTGGTCTTACCAAGTTTATTACTTGAACGATTCGGTCATACTTGCCGATTGTGAAACAAGTTTGTGACATCATATTTTGGTGCTTACAAATTTGTCCATCAAAAGCATCTTGAGATTGCAATTGCAGAACTCCCTTTTGTTGCAATTGAGTCCTTTCACTATGCACCTCATTATCATTAGTAGCCATATTTTCAATCAGATCATAAGCTTCCTCTGGAGTCTTGCACTTGATATTACCTCTAGCTGAGACATCTAGCATCAATTTAGTTTGTGAGCTTAGACCTCCAAGGAATAGAATGACTATTGTAGGTTCATCAAAACCATGAGTAGGCGTTTTTCTCAACAAGCCTTTAAATCGGTACCATGCTTGACCTAATGTTTCCTCCATGCCCTGCTTGAAAGAAGAAATTTCCTGCTTACCTTTGTTTACTTTTGATTGGGGAAAGTATTTGTTTAAAAACTTTGCAACCACAGCTTCCCACTCAGTAAAGCTATTCTCCGGAAAAGGGTTCAACCACATCTTAGCATTGCCTCCCAAAGAGAAAGGGAAAAAGCTAAGTCTAATAGCTTGATCTGGCACACCATTGATCTTCACAGTGTTGCATATTTCATTAAATGTGGTCAGATGCGTATATGGGTTCTCATGTGACAATCCATTGAATTGGTTGCTCTTCACCAATTGAATCAACGTAGGCTTCATCTCCATGCTAGCAGCATTAACCCTCGGCCTTGCAATGCTATTAAAATGATGAGAGCCAATTACTGTTGCATAATCTGTCAAGGTACGTCTACCATTCTGCGCTTCAACCATATTTTCTGTCTCCTGGTCAGATATTTGGGTGATGGTTGTCAAAGAATCTCTAGAGAAGGGAAAAGTTCTTTGAATGTCCTGTTTCTTCTATATGAGACGAATATGTTGTTGGGGTTTAGATTTCACCAGGTTTCCTCTCATGCATATATGAATTCATCTTCTTTATTATTGTTAATATCAGTTTCTAAAGTACTTAGAACCCGGTGTCTCAGCGAAGAAAGGATATCCTTAATTACTAGTTTACAATGTCTTGTCTCCCTAGCAATTAATTCTGCATTGCATATGCACAGAAGCTTAAGATAACCAAAACTCATATCCCTATGTCTAGGCAATACTACTTTTGGGAGCAATTCTCCATATCTAGGTTTCCCCGTATGTGTCCATATCACGAAAACCAATAATCATCCCATGAATGAGTTAAACATAACAAACATTGAGCAAAGAAGAATAACCCTAACAATTAATGAAAGAAGCATAAATAAATAAGCATAAATTCAAATACATGAGAGTTCACAAGGTTACATCATCCCCCAAGAACAAAGAATGTTTAGTTCCCCATCGTCATGGAGAAACTAGATGAATAATGGAATGAAAAAGATAGAAAAACTCTAAGAACTGAAGAGGAGAGCTTCCACATCCACTTCTGCCTCCGGAGAATTGAAGAAGATCTGAATTTGTATTGATTTTGTCAAAAGATACCCTCTCTAGGTCGAGCTAATCCTTAAATAGGGCTAAATTAGGCCATGGGCAAACGTTGGTGGCACTTAGCGCCCCTACTTAAGGCGCCCAGGCATGCTTGCGAAGGAGTAGAGCTCAGCGTCCAATAGAGGGGGCTCAAGCGTGAAATGTTATAGAGAAGATGGCGCTCAACACCGCAAAAAGGGCGCCGAGACTAAAATAAACCAAAATCAATAGAACAAACAAGTTTCTAAGTCAAAAAGGGTTCATTTGATATTAAAATTTACTCTCAAATAACGGTGAAATCAACCGTTATCAATCACCAAGCAGACAAAATGTTACCCTATGTGCATGGAACTATTCCTTACCAAAGACAGTGTTTCACTTAAGCACTCAAAAGTGTTTCACTTAAGTACCAAAAGTGTTTGACTCAAACTCAAGGGTATATAGTGAGGTGACACTCTGATAACGGTTGAAAAACCGTTATTTTTATACTTAATTTTGATATTAAAAACAACCTTTATGACTTAGAAACTAGCTTGGAATCATGTTTTTCCTTAAGTTTTGGAAATAAGAGAGTTGGATGGGTTTTATGCTTAGTTTTCCTTGTTTTGGCAGGAATTAAGATGAATTAGATTAAAGAAGTTGAAGTAGTAAGGAGCTGGACTCAGGAAAGGAAGTAAAAGTGCAAAAACGAAGAGCCGCAGTCACTGCTCAGTGCAACTTTTACCGCTAAGCGGCGTTCTGAAGCACCACAGTCACCGTTGAGGCCCAAAACTGAACCTGAGTGTCATCTTGAAGAGTTGCACTTACCGCTGAGCGCCAAAAGTGTCGTTGAGCGCCATTTAATTGGGCTTGGGCCTATTTTCTGTAATTTTTAATAAACTATATAAGGGTTTAGTCGAGCTAGGATTGGTATCTTTGGACAGAAAGAGGCAAAATCATACTTTCCTCACCCCTTGGAGGCGGATTTTGGATGCGGAAGCTCCTTTCTTCAAATTTTAGGGTTCTATCTTTTATTCTTTCATTGTTTTTCATCTAGTTTCACCATGTCTATGGTGAACTAAACCTCCATTGTTGTTGGGGAACCGATGTAATCCTTTGAAACTCTCATGTATTGAATTGGTTCTATATTTTATATGTTTTGCTTCATTAATTGTTAGGGTTTTTCCTCTTTACTCTATGCATGCTTTGTTTAGCTTTTGTTTAACTCATTCAATTGCATGATCATTGATGTTATCTATATTGACACATATAGGTAAATCTAGAACTGGGGAAATTCTCCTGGAAGCAATATTACCTAGACGTAGGAATTGGAGGATCGGTTGCCTTTAAGCTTTTGTGCGAATGTAATGAATGAGTAATTGCTAGGGAGACAAGACATTGTAAACTAGTGATTAGGAGTAGGCTTTCTTCACTGAGATATCGGGTTTAAGGTAAATTAGAAAGTGGCATTAACATTAATGAAGAAAGATGAATTCTTAAATACATGAGAGTGGATAGGATAAGTCAAAAACCCCAACAACATCATCATTCCATATTTTACTTCAATCTCTTTTTCTTCTTTCAATCCAATTGATCAAAAACTTGCATTCATGTTTATTTTCCGCAATTCAAACACAATGACTTCGTTTACAAGTCTAATTTAAACACGATACTTGGTCTTACCATTTTATTATTACTTGATACGATTCAGTTACACTTGCCGAGGGTTAACAAGGTGATTGTTCACAAATTGTGTTAACAAGGTTACACTTGCCGAGTGTTAACAAGTTTTTGGCGTCGTTGTTGGGGACTCGTGGTTTAACTATTCTATTTGTGTGATTATTGATTAGCTTCGACTTGATTTTTATTTTGTTATCTTTTTATCTTTTTATTTTTTATCCTTTTATCTTTTTATCTTTATATTTTCATCTTTTTATCTTTTCATCTTTTCATATTTTCATTTTTTCTATTTTTCATCATTTTATCTTTTGATCTTTATATCTTTTTATTTTTTTATCTTTTTGTGCTAACAAATGTTTTCTAGGGTTTTGTGCATAATGCTTGCAGGATGCAATTCAGAAAAGAATTTAACTATTTGGGCACTGAATTCTACCAAGGTAATCTCAACCATTGGAGGGAATCTCACTCAAGCATGGATCAAAGTCAATTTTGGCAAGCTGCCGGACAATTTGAGAACCAACCACAACAACAATGGCAGCAACAAAGTTCTCTATCAGAAAGAATGGCAAAGATGGATGACGTCTTTCAACAGTTTATGCAAGAGTCCATCTCACCTCAGAAAAGCATTGAGGCATCATTTAAAAGGATGGAGATGCAGATTGGTCACTTAATTGAGAGATTGGAAGATTTTGGGGTTGAAACTGAAGTTCACCCTAGGGAGGAATGTCAAGCCATTATCACTGGAAGTGACAAGACTTTAGATGAGAAAATGATAGAGAGAAAAGAAAAAAAGAGTTGAGTGAGAAAGATAAACATGTAGAAAAAGAAAGAGAAGTGGTTGAAGGAGAAGAGAGAAAGAAAATTTGTGTGAAGATTAAGAAAGTGCGTGGAAAAAGAGAAGAAAAAGAGAAAGTGAGAGAAAAGAAAATTTGTGTGAAGATAAAGAAAGTGAGAGAAAAGACAAAGAGGACGAGAGGAGAAAAGAAAGAATCATATAAAAAATCCCTTCCTCATCCAAAGAAGTACCATAGGTAGGAGAAGGAATTTGAGCGCTTTATGGAAATCTTCAAGAAATTTGAGATTAAAGTTCCTATGATTGAGACATTGCAACAGGTTCCTGGTTTTATCAAATTCCTGAAGAAATATAGCAGAAAGAGGAAAAAAATATCAAGAAAGGGGAACACCAACATTGAAGATGGAACTTGAGCTTTAATTGGGTCAAGCTAGTGACATTAAAAGAGCGCTTGCTGGGAGGCAACCCAGTGGTTTAAGAACTTTAATATTTATTTGGTGATGTAATTGTGAAGTTTTGGTATTTTTGTTTTGGTTATAAGTTTGTTACAGGGTTTACATCTACTGATGGATGTTAGGTGGAAAAGTATCTATTGAAGGATACTATGTTTGTATACACCTACTGATGGGTATTGGAAGAAAGATTTGAATCTACTGAAGGGTGCTGGAGGATTTTGGGTCGGGCTCGTGACGTTAAACAAGCGCTACCTGGGAGGCAACCCAGTTGATTGAATTTATCTTTGTTTGTTTGTTTTGATTTTGCTCTAGTTGCACTATAGGGATTGAATGTTTGAGTGATACGAGAGACTAAATGCATTGGGTAAGTGATACGCATTGGTAAAGGACACCTAGGGCAAGCTAGGAAGAAGGAGACTAGGTGTCGCGACTGCCACTCAGCGGTAATTACTGTTGAGCGTGACTGCTGCAGTTTTGTGACTGGGTTTGTTTTAATTGGGCTTAGCGGGATTTGGCCCCTAGGGTGCGTCTTGGCCGCCACTTTCAAATTTCCCTCTTCCCACACACTCTCAAACACTTTACAAAGAGTTCTCTACACTTTTTCCCTTCTTTCACCTTCATAAAACCTCTCTTTAAACCACTTTTGCATCAAGTTTCCACTCAAGTTTGGGGTTTGGTGAGAGCATTTCTGTTAGGGGATAATTGTTGCATATTCCTAGAGCATTCTACACATATTCAACATCTCCACCCAGGTAAGTACAAGCATTTTACATTCTAGGGTATTTGAAAGCATGAATTGGTATGAACATGGTTGTCTAAGCATGATTCTTGAGGGATTTTGATTTTTATGCATGAATAGATGAATTAATCACTGTTTGGACCGATTAAATTGCTTGTTTTGGATCTGGAACTAGGAAGAATTCATGTGGGTGGAGATTAGAAGCATTTTTGGGTGATTTTGAAAAATCTGCAAAATCGCGAAATTTCCCCTAAGCGCGATTTCTACAGAATGGTGTTTGAGCTTGTTTTGCTTGTTGGTTCTCTGCACAGGTTGCGCTGAGGGGTTCTTCTTGCCCTCAGCGGTGATAGGAATAGTTTCAGGGAGTTGTTTGTGGTTTACTAATGCTTAACAATATGTCTTGTGGTTTTGTGAATTGTGTGTGATGCAGGGATGACCTCATCATTGGTCAAAAGAATCAAGACTATAGGATCCAAGAGGAAGGATAAGGAACCAGAACACTCCTATTCCAGAAAGTTCCTTTCCCGCAAACATGATCGCCATTTCAATATTGTTCAAGATAGAAGGCTACTGATGGAAAGGAAGGTTGGGTTGATACTTGATTTTGCTCCACAGTTTGAAGAGCAATTAGAGAACAGGAATTGGGAGACACTAGCCACTTATCTTGCACCAGCTAACATAGCAGTGGTAAAAGATTTCTACACCAATGCAAGGTGGTTGGGTGATTATCCTACTAAGGAATATACGAGCTATGTTAGAGGACACACCATTCGGTATGATCTTGATGCTATTAACAGGTTCTTAAATACAGAATGGGCTGGTGAGCAATGTTAGTTTGCTCTGAGTATGAAAGAAGGAGAAGACTTTGTTGAAGTGGAGAGCCTGCTTTGTGTGTCTGGAGGGCACTTTCAGAGAAATAGGAATTGTGTTGTTGTGAATATGAGGAGAGTTGATCTGATAGAGGCCTAAGAAGGCGATTGATGGGGCCTACTATAGGCAGTATTGGGGTGGAGATGAGGCAGCTCAGCCAGTACCACCACGTCATCCTCGCAGAAGGAGAGGACCACCAGAGGCACCTGCACCACCTCATTGTTGAACGGGTCGTACCGCTCACAAAAGTTGTTTGCAGATAAGAATGCAGTACAGTACTAGGAAGTGACTCCTAGGTCGTCTCTCAAGGACCAATTTATATGGTTCAGTCTCAGATTTGACACGAAGTGGGGGGGTGTTTTTGTGATTTTGTTTGAATGCGGTAAATAAAATTAAACGGTAAAAATGGAACAGTAAATATTCAGAAACTGTAAAATTAAACGTAGAAATAAAAACATCAGTGAAAATACATTGACAGAGAATAAACCGCAAAAATAACGTTTGAAAATAAAATGAACAGAAAAATACATTGACAAAATTTAACGATGAAGAAAACAATAAACGGTAAAATAAAAGAGACAATAAAATTAAAAACACTTAACTGAAAATCAAATTCATCAAGGATTCAATATTTAAATTAAAATTCAACACTTCAAATAAAATTCTTGAACAGATGGAAATAAAATGAAATGAGTAAACTGATCCAAATATTGTAACACACTATCGGCAATAAAATTCTACATTGCACTGTTAAAAATGAAAATAACTGGAAGGGAAGAGGCGAGAGCCTCTTCCAGGCCTTGCACTAAAACTTCTCCTAATACACTCCTAAAATCCAATCCTAAAACTCTAATACTAAAGTCTGCTTAAAACTCTAATACCCAATCTACTGATGTGTTGCTCCATTTATAACCACTTCTCTGAATTTTCCACCAATAGCTGAGCAACTTTACGGTCCTGGTTGAAGACTTTCTTCACCTAAGCTTGTCCTTTTCTTCACATTCATCAAAAAAATCCAACACCATGGGTGCCACTTCTTTTTCTTCTTTTCTCCCGTGAATCAACATAACTCTACGGTGCTCCTCCTAGCTGGAAGCTTCCTTCCTTGCTGCCATGTCCGTGAATGCACTTCATGTTTCCAGCCAATGAATCACGTGAATTTCCTTGCAGCCGTGGGCTCCCTTCCTTCATCACCGTGCCACCACTTCATTCTTCACTCCCATTGTTGTCATTTCTTCTAGAGCGTGGCAGCAGCTGGATACCGTGCTCATCATACATCCCTTCTCTAGGTGGCTTAGTGCACCTCCACTCTCCATCCAGCCGTGATGCTCCTTGCTATTATCCATTCTCTAATGCATGACAACACACCATTTTCTTTCCAAAACGTGGTAGCACCGTGTCCAACCAAGCTGCTGCACTTCTTCTCAAAATCGTGAGCTTCCTCTCCTTACTTTGAGCGCATGTGGGACATGGTGTCCCCATATTTCTCCAACGAAATATTCCTCTCCAAAGGTGCTGCTGCCCATACCTTATGCCTTACACATTCATGATGTAAATTCCACTTTCCATTTTGACATTTCAGCCGAGACATGTGAATTGTTGAGTGGAGGTCATTGCTGCCATTTAACTATATGACGTGGTAGTGCACTCTTTGCTGGACGTTACCTTCTGAAGTCTGGCCGTGACACCTTCTTTTCTTCCAATTAAATATTACACATACATTATGCTATTGCCTCTGACCGTGACATGTTCTGGATATCACCAATTATTCTTTCCATCCTTGCTGAAACCTATTGAATGGGTGGGAAGTGTGACTTCTTTTATGTGTGGCAGTGGACAGCACCACTTTATTCTTTCCATACAGTTGTGTCAGTTTGTAGTGCTCTCCAAATTCATTACACTCTCCATATTTGCTGCCACTCCTCTGCAGATGGGACCCCTTCACTGTCCATCACGTGCACACCATTCTGCAAGGGCCGTAACATTTCCAAACAAAAAAATGGCAGCACCGTTTTCTCTAGGCTGGACCGTGTGGAGTGCTGCACTGGACCGTGGTTGAAGCTTTCAGAATTTCCTCCTAAGAAAATAAAATTCCAATCATCATACAAAATGAAAGTGATTTACCAGTACACCTCACAAGCACGTGGAATTCTTCTTCCAAAAATAACATTTCCAAAATAACATCAAATGAATGTCCCAAATTATTAGCCAATAATTTTCCTAAAATTAATAATGCAAATAATTAATCATAGATAATTCAAATTAATTAAAATAAGAATTATCGGTCAAATTAAGTACAATTATGAAAAACGGGAAAATATTGGACAATTAAGCATAATTCCCTGATTATTTCTAGCACAATAAGATAAGTGTAGTGAATAAAATATTCACTCATCAAAATAGACCACACTTAGTCTTTTGCACTCCTGGGCAAAATCAAGACGCAAGTCAGGGAATAGATCAAAGGACATTTAGGGAGATGACACAAACTTAGCACACAGAAAATAAAGACTCATAAGAAAAATAAAAAGAATTTACAGAGTTCTCAAGAAGTCTGGACAGAGAAAAGGTATAGACAATATCCAACACAAAATCAAATTGAGCAGATACTTATAGAAATCTTCCAAGCAATTCAATACATGGAAAAATAATCCATCAGCTCAAGAGGTGATTTGAAAATAACAAAACCTCACAGATGCACTATAGTGTTTCTCTCAAGTGTCTAGGGTAAATAATTTCAACTCAATGTACTCAAGAAAACAAACACAAGTAGACTTGGCAAGTTTCTAATATCAACACTTAAAACATATGCATGTTCAGATCAAAAGGTCTTTTCTGGGTTGTAATGGGGCCAAGGACAGGGGAGGATAAAATATGGATAAGTAGCTAGATCTCAGAAGAATTAGAGGAGCACTAGGGAAAAAGTGTAAACTCAGTGAAATCTCACCCAAACCTCTAATTCAATCCTCTTCTTGACTTCACTATTCACAAAATTATTTTTCAATTTTTCTCTTTTTCTCATCAATTTTTTTCATCCTGTCTTCTTCTTTTTTTTTTTTTTTATCACACAACAGGATATAAATTATCATTTCAAAACATGATGAGGAACCAACTAGCCAATTCATCAGAATTCCCTAGGAGACCACACTTTTTCACAAAACACTTCTATAGCTCCAGACTTTCCTAAGGTTAAGGTAATCATTGTTTTTCACTTAGGATCAGTGTATGAGCTTCAACACAAAGAAATATATACAGTATAGGCTCAAAGGGGTTATCAATGGATAATAACAAGGTAGGCTTATTTGGCTAAAGAGGCTCAAGAATAAAATTGCCTTTATCACTTCTGAACATGCATATCAATCAAGGATATCTAAAAGAATCAAGCCAAGGCATATGTGCAAGCAATCAAGATACATATCACACAAGAAAGAAAATAAAGTGGCTCAAATCTCACACAGGGTATTCGTCACAATCAAATCAACCTCTTAAACATTATAATCATCTTCCAAGCAGAGAAAAGCAAGGATTTCAAACTATAAGTATTAAGTAAGTGAAGGAAAAATCTACAACTAAGACATCATCCAGAAATCAAGAGAAAAATGTAAAATTTATTGCACACAAAACTGGATAAAAATAACTTAAAAGAGAAAAAAATTTAACACTCAAAAACAAAAAATTTAACACACAAAATACAATCTAACAGAAAAATCAGAAAAATCAGAATTTCTTCCCAGTAGACCACACTTAAATCACACAATGTCCTCAGTGTGTTACAATCATCAGATGATCAACTTCAAAGCAGTCAAATAATATAGACAAGTGCAATAAAATGTTAGGAAATGGGAAGAAATTTTTCAGTAACATCCATCAGTAGATGTTATCAGGGACATCCATCAGCAGATGTCTAAAACACCTAGCACCCATCAGTAGATGCTAATTAATTTTTATTATATTTTTTTATTTTATTTTATTTTATTTTATTTTATTTTATTTTATTTTATTTTATTTTATTTTTTTTTTTTTTGAAAAAGGATACCGGTACTGTGACAACAGTCTCGGTGGCAAAGACCGGAACTGTTGCTACAGTGGCAGAATTTTGGCTATTAATAGGCCAACTTCGGCTCCCGAGCGGCATTTCTGACTGCCTGCTCTCTCTCTCTACTTCTCACTTCTCTCTCCGCTCTCCTCACTCTTCTCTCTCTACTCCTCTGCTCTCTCTCTACCCTCTCTTCTCTCGAGCATCTGGATCTCTGCAGGGAGCCTCTGCCACCGTGCCAACTGAAGAGTCTGAGATCCGCGAGGAGCTTCTCTGCCAGCTCTACTTCTCCAGGTAAGTCCTCTGCACCTTCCTTCTTGTAATTTCCTTTATTTTTCATCTTCTTTCTGCTTTTTCCTTTCATTCTGCTGTTATACCTTCCTGCTTTCCTGCTTTCCATTTTTTTCTTCCTGATCTCTTGCCTGCTCTCCCTCTTCCTTTGCCCGATCTATCTTCTCCTTTTCAAAATTTTTTTTATTTTTGAAACTGAAAACACTTAAACACATAAAACACAACTGTCTAAAAACTTAAGGGGTATATCGGCTGGAAACCAGACGTTAATCTCCCTTCGATTGAAGGTATGGCAGAGACAATCGGGTAGAACAACGCCACGTACCCCACTTAAAACTAAAACACAGAAACTGAATATACAAGAACAATATGGACAAGGACACTGGACGTAGATCCGTTTAGGACCCTTTTGCAAGGACCGTGAAACAGATCTGAGACCAGACACTGAAACATCAAATACAGACTGGACAAAATAAATCTAAAAGGAAACAAGAACAAATAAAGAAAACACTGAATTAAGAATCTAATGTTTTTATGTTTTTTTTTTTTTTTTTTTTAGTTCTTTTTATTTTTTTTATGTTATGCTTTTTTTTTTCTTGTTTTTGTTCTTTTTATATGTATTTATTTTTTATTTATGTATTTGTATATTACGAGAGGAAGGATGAGTGATATGGAATCAGAGAGATATACCAGTCAACGATGGCGTCCTACAGATGATCAGATCACGATGATGACCAAAATCTACAACTATGGGGTCACACACCCAAGCCGAGCGCAAGTCGTCGAGATCGCGTCTCGACTAAGGACCTTCGGCGAAGCCACTGAATACAACGTGCACTGCTGGTTTAACAACCATGGCAATCGGGTCAGGCGCTGGCAAGCGGAGATAGACCCCACAGGCACTCTCTTTTCACAACTGCCGCTATACATGTACGGTAAGAACTCTCATCATACCTCAATCGAAATTTTTTTTTTTTTTTCACTTCCTCTTCTATTATTAACACATGTTTTTTATTTTTTTATTTTTTTATTTTTTATTTTTTTTTTTGTTTGAAAGAAAACAACTGGGTGATAATGAGGGCACCGAGGCTGCTGAATCTGTTTCCCGTTCCGATCATCATCGATGACGACAGAAATGAACGAGAAATTCCTCCACCAAAGCCTCCGCTCGTGACTTTTCGAACCAGAGCTCCCTCAACGGAGCTCTCCCTTAGACCACCACAACCAGCTCGAGAGTTCTTCCAGTTTTAATGTTTTATGTTATTTTTTTTTTTTTTTTTTATTTTTATGTTTTTGTTGGCCGAGTGTGGCCAGAATATGGACAAGGCATGTAATCTGAACAATTATATTTTTGTTGTTTTTATGATGTTTTTGTTTTTTTATTTGGTTTGTAATATTAACGATCACTAAAGATCGACCCCCGAACATCTTTTAATTTCATATATCAACTGCAATTTTATTTTCAGATCTGTTCAATCCTTTTTCTCCATTACTGTAATTTTTGCATTGATGAATGAAATATTTTCTTAGTCTAAAAATTTGCAATCAAAGATCTGTATGAAAACAACTAAGAAATTGTATTTACAGTGAAGGAAAATAAGGAAAATAAATGAGATCTGAAGTGAAAATTTTTTAATGAAATATTGGTATGAAATAATAAGAAATTGAGGGCCGAGCAATTATGGACTACACGCAAAACAATTTTTTGAAAATGTTTTTTTTTTTTTTTTTATGTTGTTTTTAAGGGATAACAACTGGAAAACTAAGAAATAAATATACATATCGGAATAAAGATTTGGCATGCTTAAAACAAAATATTTTATCACAACAGAATAATTTTTTTTTTTTTTTTAAATTTTTTTTTTTTTTTAAAGATAACAATTCGAAAACTAAGAAGAAAAGGGAAAAACAAACTTATAAGAAAAACAAAAATCAGAATCTCCCCCAAGACCACACTTAAACTACACTGTCCTAAACGTGTTCTAAGCATAAGATCATCAGTTAAAACACTGAACAGATAAAGGACAAATGCAATAAAAGTAGGAAAACGGGGAAGAAAGAAAAAGAAAACTCCCCTGGTCAGGGTGGCAGTTGCCAATTTTGGACATGTAGGGAGAGGTTTTCCATTTCATGATCCAGCACGGAAGTTTTGAGGAGGAACTGCTTCATCCTCCAGATTTGATCTCGCAATGAAATGTCTTCCATCGCTGGATCTAAGCAGAAAAAATTGTTGATGATTGGGTTCAACAGGTGCCAATTGATTTTCAAACCGTTTTGTAAGCTTGCACCTTTGTCTTCAATTGTGGGTGTTTGTTGATGCAATACATGTACACCTCCTGCAACATGGTTAGTGCAATGTGGTTCCAAAGAGATGTTATGCAGAGGTATAACACCCAATCCCAATTCATCATACTGAGCCTTAGATAAATCCTCATAACATGAATCAATTTCTAAATTGCATGCAATATTAATCATAGATTCAGATTCATGTTCAGTGCATGAAGAATAACCATTCGAATGTGATAGTAAAAAGCGGTTCTCTTCATGCACAGAGGAAAAATTAAAATCAGACTCAGCAAGAATATAGTCATTAGCATACCGATCATCATCACAATCAACATAATAATCAAATTGTGGTATGCTTACCTCCTCTTCCTTGAAGATTTCTAGAGTGTGGGAAGGTGAAGGTGGTCTACCTGGTTCAGGATTACTGCTTACTTCTGCCGGGTCCCCAAAATTTTCATCAGTCTCCTCAGGTGCAAGAGTGGCCATCTGCCTGATCTGATCACTCAGATTCTGCATGGCAGCTTGAGTTTCCATGCTCTCTTGCTTGAACTGCATGTTCCCTTTCTGAAACTGAATGTTCTGCATTGTCATCTGCTCTAGTAACTCCTTTAATGTAGGTTCAGAAGTAGAAGGCTGAGGAGCTATTTGAGCAGGAGAATCATACTGCTGACTCTCATATTGTGGAACTGGCTCCCAAAGAGAGCTCTCAGAAATTGGATGATGGAACATATTGTTCTCATCATAAAAATCAGCAGATTTAAAATCAAAGTAATATGCAGAATAAGAATCATAATCACAGACATTGGCAGAATAAGCATTATTCACAACATTAAAATAGGTAGACATGGAAAAATAAAAAGTAAAAACTAAAAACTAAAAATTACGAATCAGATAAAACAAAACACATTTATACATGCTACAAGCACACACAAGACAGAACATCAATAGTAAAAATTTTTAATTAATTTTTTTTTTTTTTAATTTTCAATTTTTTTTAATAACAACTAAATACAGAACATAGCACAATTAAACACATATATACACAATATATATTAACACAGTAAAAATCTAAAACAAAAACCTGGATCTGAAGTGACAACGCCGCCAAAATTTGCTGAAGGTGTCGTTGTCGCCTACAAAAATACAAAAGACAAAACACACAAAAGACACATATTAACAGAACAAAAATTTACACAACAAGAATCTAAAACCAAACCTCCATTGGTTGGTCCCCGGCAACGGCGCCAAAATTTGATGAACGGGTCGTACCGCTCACAAAAGTTGTTTGCAGATAAGAATGCAGTACAGTACTAGGAAGTGACTCCTAGGTCGTCTCTCAAGGACCAATTTATATGGTTCAGTCTCAGATTTGACACGAAGTGGGGGGGTGTTTTTGTGATTTTGTTTGAATGCGGTAAATAAAATTAAACGGTAAAAATGGAACAGTAAATATTCAGAAACTGTAAAATTAAACGTAGAAATAAAAACATCAGTGAAAATACATTGACAGAGAATAAACCGCAAAAATAACGTTTGAAAATAAAATGAACAGAAAAATACATTGACAAAATTTAACGATGAAGAAAACAATAAACGGTAAAATAAAAGAGACAATAAAATTAAAAACACTTAACTGAAAATCAAATTCATCAAGGATTCAATATTTAAATTAAAATTCAACACTTCAAATAAAATTCTTGAACAGATGGAAATAAAATGAAATGAGTAAACTGATCCAAATATTGTAACACACTATCGGCAATAAAATTCTACATTGCACTGTTAAAAATGAAAATAACTGGAAGGGAAGAGGCGAGAGCCTCTTCCAGGCCTTGCACTAAAACTTCTCCTAATACACTCCTAAAATCCAATCCTAAAACTCTAATACTAAAGTCTGCTTAAAACTCTAATACCCAATCTACTGATGTGTTGCTCCATTTATAACCACTTCTCTGAATTTTCCACCAATAGCTGAGCAACTTTACGGTCCTGGTTGAAGACTTTCTTCACCTAAGCTTGTCCTTTTCTTCACATTCATCAAAAAAATCCAACACCATGGGTGCCACTTCTTTTTCTTCTTTTCTCCCGTGAATCAACATAACTCTACGGTGCTCCTCCTAGCTGGAAGCTTCCTTCCTTGCTGCCATGTCCGTGAATGCACTTCATGTTTCCAGCCAATGAATCACGTGAATTTCCTTGCAGCCGTGGGCTCCCTTCCTTCATCACCGTGCCACCACTTCATTCTTCACTCCCATTGTTGTCATTTCTTCTAGAGCGTGGCAGCAGCTGGATACCGTGCTCATCATACATCCCTTCTCTAGGTGGCTTAGTGCACCTCCACTCTCCATCCAGCCGTGATGCTCCTTGCTATTATCCATTCTCTAATGCATGACAACACACCATTTTCTTTCCAAAACGTGGTAGCACCGTGTCCAACCAAGCTGCTGCACTTCTTCTCAAAATCGTGAGCTTCCTCTCCTTACTTTGAGCGCATGTGGGACATGGTGTCCCCATATTTCTCCAACGAAATATTCCTCTCCAAAGGTGCTGCTGCCCATACCTTATGCCTTACACATTCATGATGTAAATTCCACTTTCCATTTTGACATTTCAGCCGAGACATGTGAATTGTTGAGTGGAGGTCATTGCTGCCATTTAACTATATGACGTGGTAGTGCACTCTTTGCTGGACGTTACCTTCTGAAGTCTGGCCGTGACACCTTCTTTTCTTCCAATTAAATATTACACATACATTATGCTATTGCCTCTGACCGTGACATGTTCTGGATATCACCAATTATTCTTTCCATCCTTGCTGAAACCTATTGAATGGGTGGGAAGTGTGACTTCTTTTATGTGTGGCAGTGGACAGCACCACTTTATTCTTTCCATACAGTTGTGTCAGTTTGTAGTGCTCTCCAAATTCATTACACTCTCCATATTTGCTGCCACTCCTCTGCAGATGGGACCCCTTCACTGTCCATCACGTGCACACCATTCTGCAAGGGCCGTAACATTTCCAAACAAAAAAATGGCAGCACCGTTTTCTCTAGGCTGGACCGTGTGGAGTGCTGCACTGGACCGTGGTTGAAGCTTTCAGAATTTCCTCCTAAGAAAATAAAATTCCAATCATCATACAAAATGAAAGTGATTTACCAGTACACCTCACAAGCACGTGGAATTCTTCTTCCAAAAATAACATTTCCAAAATAACATCAAATGAATGTCCCAAATTATTAGCCAATAATTTTCCTAAAATTAATAATGCAAATAATTAATCATAGATAATTCAAATTAATTAAAATAAGAATTATCGGTCAAATTAAGTACAATTATGAAAAACGGGAAAATATTGGACAATTAAGCATAATTCCCTGATTATTTCTAGCACAATAAGATAAGTGTAGTGAATAAAATATTCACTCATCACTCATGATGCAGAGTCGTTTCATATATGTCTCTTATAGATGCTAGGATGCAGTCTATCCACAGAGGGCAAGTGGCCACAGCAGAGATGATCATTGGGATGTATGATACACCCCCATGACATCGGTGGACCATGGATGAATTCAACGATGTGATGGCATGGCTAGAGGAGCAAGCTCAGGCTAGTGGAGCTTGAGCAGCTGAAGCTCCAGCTATGGATGATGATGAGGATCATGATGATGAATTTCAAGATGCTGAAGATGAACGAGAGGAGGAAGATTCGGATGACAGCATGGGTTGATGAGGAGCAAAGATAGCATCTACTGATGGATGCTATCACCTCTAGAGTAGGATTTTTTCTATCTTTTGTTTTGTACTATTGAACTTATTTGCTTCTGTTTTTAGAATAGGTTGTGATGTACTCAGTGTGAAACTTTATCTGCTATGATGGTTTGCTTGTGATTTATGCATGATGAGTATTGCTTGATGATGCTTGGATATTGATTGATGTTGAGATTGTGCATTGATAACAGTTGAAAAACTGATATTTTTATACTTAAAATTGATTTAAAAAACAACCTTTATGACTTAGAAACTAGCTTGGAATCATGCTTTTGCTTATGTTTTTGGAAATAAGAGAGTTCGACACGTTTTATGCTTGATTTCCTTGTTTTTGCAGATTTTGGGATGAATTTGATGAAAGAAGTGAAGTAGGAAAGAAATGGAATCAGAAAAGGACACAAAAAGTGCACAAGAAGAGAAGAACCAAGTGCCCTCAACGGAAATTACCGTTGAGCGGTGTTCTTCAAGACCCGCAGTCACCGCTGAGGGGCAAAACTGTAGCTGAGGGGCAGAATAGAGGTCACGCACTTACCACTGAGCGACATTTTGACGGGCTTGGGCTTACTTTTCTGTTATTTTTAGAATATTATATAAGGTTTTAGTTAACCTAGGTCAATCATTTTTGGCTGGGACGAAGCAGAAACACACTCTTTCACCCCTTGGAGGAGGATTTTGGATGGTAAGGCTCCTTTCTCAACTTTCTAGGGTTCTATCTTTCACTCTTTCATTGTATTTCATCTAGTTTCACCATGAATATGGTGAACTAAACATTTATTGTTGTTGGGGAATCAATGTAATCCTTTTGAAACTATCATGTATAGAATTTGTTCTTCAAAATATTCTTTAAGATACATGCTTTCTTTCATTAATTGTTAGGGTTTTTCCTCTTTGCTCAAAGCATGCATTATTTAACTCATTCGATGTCATGATCATTGATTTTGTCGATATGAACACATAAGGGGAAATCTAGATTTGGGGAATCTCTCCTAGTAGTAGTATGAACCTAGACATAGGAGTATGATGGTTGGTTGCCTTTAAGCTTTTGTTCACTATAATGCATGATTAATTGCTAGGGAGACAAGACATTGTAAATTAGTGATTATGATTAGGCTTTCTTCGCCAAGACATCGGGTTTAAAGTAATTTAGAAAGTGGCATTAACAATTAATGAAGAAAGATGAATTCCTAAATACATGAGAGTGGATAGGATGAAATTGATAAACCCCAACAACATAATATCCATATATTTCAATTCATGTGTTTTGTTTCTTCTTACCATTGATCAATCAATGCATTCATGTTTACTTTTGAGTATTTTCATTTAAATCTCAATCAATCGGTTTTACAAGTCTTAGCTAATCAACAAACCACACAATTGTCTAGGCCATGAGTCCTTTGGGAGAACGATACTTGGTCTTACCAGGTTTATTACTTGATACGATTCGATTACACTTGCCGAGGGTTTAACATGCATGTTAACTCTCAACAAGTGTAACCGAATCGTATAAAGTAATAATAAATGGTAAGACCAAGTATCGTTTCCCAAAGGACTCACGGCCTAAACAGTTGTATGATTTCTTGATTAAATAACACTTGTAAAACACATTCTTGTAATTTAAATGCAAATACCGAAAAGTAAATATGAATGCATGTATTGATCAATTGGATCAAAAGAAGCAAAACGTGATTGAGATATATGGAATGATAATGTTGTTGGGGGTTTTCAATTCATCCTATCCACTTTCTTGTATTCAAGAATTCATATTCTTCATTAATGTTAATGCCACTTTCTAATTTACCTTAAACCCAATGTCTTGGTGATGGAAGCCTACTCCTAATCACTAGTTTACAATGTCTTGTCTCCCTAGCAATTATTCATGCATTACATTCACACAGAAGCTTAAAGGAAACCAATCCTCCTATCCCTATGTCTAGGCAATATTACTATTGGGAGAATTTCTTCATGTCTAGATTTATCTATATGTGCGCATACAAATGAAATCAATGATCATGCAATTGAATGAGTTAAACAAAGCATGCATATAGTATAGAAGAAAAAACCCTAACAATTAATGAAAGAAAACATATGAATTAAAGAACTAATTCAATACATTAGAGTTTCAAAGGATTACATTTATTCCCCAACAACAATGAAGGTTTAGTTCACCATCGTCATGGTGAAACTAGATGAACAATAATGAAAGAATGGAAGATGGAACCCTAGAATTTGAAGAGTCGAGCTTGAGCATCCAAAATCCGCCTCCAAGGGGTGAAGAAAGTGTGATTTTGCTTCATTCTGCGAAAAGATACTAACCCTAGGTCGACTAAAACCTTATATAGACTCTTAAAGATTACAAAAAAGTGGCCCAAGGCCCATTAAAATGGCGCTCAGCGGTAAGTGCGATTCTTCAATTTGATGCTCAGCTGCAGTTTTGCCCCTCAACGGTGACTACGGGACTTCAGAGTGCCGCTCAGCGGTACTTGCGGCTCTTCTTTTGTGCACTTTTTCTTCCTTTTCTGATTCCAATTTATGGCTACTTCACTTCTTCCTTTCAATTCATCTTAAAACCTGCAAAAACAAGAGAAACCAAGCATAAAACCCATCCAACTCTCTTATTTATAAAACATAAATAAAACATGATTACAAGCTAGTTTCTAAGTCATAAAGGTTGTCTTTAAGGTCAAAATTAAGTCTAAAAATAACAGTTTTTACACTGTTATTAGCACTATATGATGATATACAAGTGGTTGTTCACAAGCTATGTGAACAAATGCATGATGTTGTGATTGTGATTATGATGCTAAGCAAGATGTGTATGTGGAATGTTGAATGTCCCTATATTTGAGGTTTTGAACTCCAGAGTTTTTGTGATTGAATGTTATTACATTGAAAGCATGAATGACTTTGCCCAGGTTTCTATGATTGAATCACTTGCTTGTATGTGTCATATGATCAAGGCCATTTGTTGGTAACCCTTTATTAGCCAAATGCATGATTTTAGCCCAATAAAAGAGAGCACAGTTGTTCTATCCTTTGAACCCTTAGCCTTGAACATGATAGAAAACCCTTTTTGAGAATCTTTACCTTGAGTTGACTTGAAAATATCTTGTGGTATTGATAAATGTTCAAGTTTGAGGTTGTTGGGAGATTTAAAAAGGGAATATGAAAAGCATTGAGCTAAGCACGTGAAAAGTAAAATAAAAAGGAAAGAAAAGAAAGAAAAAGAAAAGCTCAATGCAAAGGAAAGTTGGGAAGAAGTAAGAATGGTTGTATTTAAATGATGATTCTCTTAACTCAAGAATTTTGTGATCCAGAAAAACCAATTTTCTTCTTAGCCCAGCCACATTGTAAGCCATAGAAAAGTCCTTGTCATGATGCTTGCTTGTGAGTGTGTTTAATTGTGGTTAAATGAAAGGCAAAGTTGATTCATGTCATATTGTGATAGTAGAGTGAATGAGTGACCTCTATATACACTTGTGTGATTGAGTGAGACACTTTATCTAGTAAGGAATAATTCCATGAGCACATGATTACATCTATGCTTAGTTAATTGATCATTCATGAGAATAGCATTTGTTGGATAATATGTGAATATGTGAACAACACAATGAGTTTGATTGAATCAAAGCATGTGTGCATCTTAACTAAATTCTTTTTGATGGGCTACTTTGAGCAATTACTTGTCTTGAAAGAAAGATTTTTGAATGTGTTGAACCATTGTATGGATTGGTGGAAGACTGAGTTACATCTTGTTTGCTTGAGGACAAGCAAAGTTCTAAGTTTGGGGTTGTGATAACGGTTGAAAAACCGTTATTTTTATACTTAAGTTTTGACATTTAAAACAACCTTTATGACATAGAAACTAGCTTGGAATCATGTTTTTGCTTAAGTTTTGGAAATAAGAGAGTTGGATAGGTTTTATGCTTGGCTTTCCTTGTTTTGGCAGGAATTAAGATGAATTAGATGAAAGTTGAAGTAGTAAGGAGCTGGATTAGGAAAGGAAGTAAAAGTGCACAAAAGAAGAGCCGTAGTCACCGTTGAGCCCTGCTTTTACCGCTAAGCGGCATTCTGAAGTACCGTAGTCACCGTTGAGGGCCAAAACTACAACTAAGCGGCATCTTGAAGAGTCGCACTTACCGCTGAGCGCCAAAAGTGTTGCTGAGCGCCATTTAATTGGGCCTATTTTTTGTAATTTTTAATAAACTATATAAGGGTTTAGTCGACCTAGGGTTGGTATCTTTGGACAGAAAGAGGCAAAATCACACTTTCTTCACCCCTTGGAGGCGGATTTTGGATGCGAAAGCTCCTTTCTTCAAATTCTAGGGTTCTATCTTTCATTGTTTTTCATCTAGTTTCACCATGTCTATGATGAACTAAACCTCCATTGTTGTTGGGGAACCGATGTAATCCTTTGAAACTCTCATGTATTGAATTGGTTCTATATTTACCTAGAACTGGGGAAATTCTCCTAGAAGCAATATTACCTAGACAGAGGAATACGAGGATCGGTTCCCTTTAAGCTTTGGTGCGAATGTAATGCATGAATAATTGCTAGGGAGACACACTAGTGCAGAATTAGCCTTTAACGTCACCCCGTAGACGTCGGTCCACCAAATAACCAGCGTAAATTATTGACGGGTGGCATTTTCGTAAATAAATGGGCATATAGATGTTCGTTAGGAGGGGCCCCGACATCTACAATATTATAGACGGCGGGTCCCGCATAATAGACGTCTATATGGCTGATAGGGTAGGTGAAAAGTTATTTTTTCAGCCATATAGACGTTCGCTAGAAGGGGCCCTGATGGACAAATTTATGATCACCAAAATATGATGTCACAAACTTGTTGAACAATCGGCAAGTATGACCGAATCATTTCAAGTAATAAACTCGGTAAGACCAATTATCGTTCTCCCAAAGGACTCACGGCCTAGTTTAGTTATGTGATTCTTTGATTAGCTAAGACTTAAGGAAGAAATAATTGGAGTTTAATATGCAAAACAAAAAATAAACATTTATGCATGAGATTTTGATCAATGGCAAAAGCAAAAGACAAGCACTTTCAATGAAATATATATATATATATATGAATATGTTGTTGGGGGTCAATTTCATCTTATCCACTCTCATATATTTTAGGAATTCAACATTCAAATCATCATTGTTAATGCCACTCTCTAAATTACCTTGTCAAGAAGGCCTATCCCTAATTACGAGTTCATACGATTCCTAGCATTCCTAATAATTAGTTCTCTTAGCACAGGAGCTTAACGACAACCAATATAATATTGGGAGTAATTCCTCGGATCTAGACTTCCCCGTACGTTCCCGTATCGACAAAATCAATAATCATACATTGAATGAGTTAAACAAAGCAAGCATTAGGCAAAGAGGAAAAACCCTAACTAATGATGAAGGAAAGCATAAATCTTAGATTAAGATGCAAGCACAAATTCCGTATATGAGAGCTTCAAAAGATTACATTGATTCCCCAACAAACATATAAGGTTTAGTTCACCATATTCATGGTGAACCTAGATGAACAATAATGAAAGAATGAAAGATAAAACCCTAGAAAGGTGAAGAGGTAGCCTGAGCATCCAAGATCCTCCTTCAAAGGGGTGGAAGAGAGAGTGTTTGCTTTGTTTCTGCCAAAGATACCAACCCTAAGACATCTAGGTCTTTAAATAGGACATAAAAATAATAGAAAACGGGTCCAGGCCCAAACTGATCATAAAATCGGATAAAACTGGCCCAAAACTCGTCTGGTTGACATTTTTCGTATTCTGGTTGACTGGTTGACTTTTTGGTTGACTGGTTGACTTTTCTGGTTGACTGGTTGACTTTTTGGTTGACTGGTTGACTTTTCTGGTTGACTAGTTGACTTTTCTGGTTTCTGATTGACTTTTCTGATTCCGTCTCTCTCCTTCTTCACTTCTTTCACTAAATTCACCTTAAAACCTGCACAAAAACACTGAAATCAAGCATAAACATGTCCAGCTCTCTTATTTCTGAAAATATGGGTAAAAGCATGATTTCAAGCTAGTTTCTAAGTGTAAAGGTTGCTTTTTGTGTCAATTTTAAACATGAAAATAACAGTTTTTCAACTGTTATCACAACCCCAAACTTAGAACTTTGCTTGTCCTCAAGCAAACAAGATGTAACTCAATCTTCAACCAATTCATATGATGGTTCACTCATTCAAAAATCCTCTTTTTCAAGATAAGTAACAACTTCACTCAAACTTATGACCAAGAGTTCAATCAAGATGTGCACATGCTTTAGTGTTCACAAAGTCATTTAAATTCCAAAAAATGCTATATTTCATGAATGATCCATCAATTAAGCATGGATGTTCATGTGCTCATGGAATATTTCCTCACTAGGTAAAGTGTTTCACTCACACACAAGTGTATAAGAGGTAATCACTCATTCACTCTACTATCACAATGTCACATAAAGCAACTTTGCCTTTCATTTTACCACAATCAAAAACATTCACAAGCATGCATCATCACAAGGACTTTTCAATGGCTTATAATGTGGCTGGGCTAACAAGAAAATTGGTTTTTCTGGATCACAAAATCCTTGAGTTAAGAGAATCATAACAACACAATTATTCTTATTCTTCCCAACTTGCCTTTGCATTTGCATTGAGCTTTGCTTCTTTTTCTTTTCTTTTCTTTTTCTTTTTTTTTTCTTTGCATATTCTTACTTTTTAGCTCTTAGCTCAATGCTTTTCCTTTTTCATGTTTTCCCAACAACCCCAAACTTGAACATTTAACAATACCACACAAGATCTTCTATTTAACTCAAGGTAAAGATTTTCAATCAATGGTTTTCAGTGCATGTTCAAGGCTAAGGGTTCAAAGGATAGAACACAAAGTGTTCTCTTTTAGTGGGCTAACTTTATGAATTTGGCCAATAAAAAGGGTTCCAACAAACGGCCTTGATCACATGATGCAAAACAAGCAATTGATTCAATCATAGAAAACCTGGGCAAAATCATTCATGTTTCCAAAGTAATAGCACTCAATCAATAAAAACTCTGGAGCTCAAAACCTCACATATAAGCTCATTCACATTTGACATACACATCCTGCTTAATTTCACAATCACAATCATAATATTCTGCATTTGTTCACAAAGCTTGTGAATCACCTGTATAAGCATTTTAATGTGCACATCTATCTCAACATCAATCAATCACTAATCATCATCAAGCATTACTTATCACACAATCACAGTTAATAGCAAACCATCATAACAAACCAGGTTTCCAATAGAGTACATCAAACCCTAATCTAAAACAAAAAATAAATAAGTTTAGAAAACTTAAACCCCAAAAGCATAAGCATATGATAGCATTCATCCGTAAATGCTATCTCAGCTCCTCATCAATCTGAGTTGTCCTCTATATCTTCCTCTTCTTGGATCTTATAGTCTTGATTCTTTTTGCCCGATGAGGAGGCCATCCCTGCATCAAACATAATTCACAAAACCAAAAGATACATTGTTAAGTATTAGTAAACCACAATGAAGAAATCAGCCCCTTCAATGATGCTCTCTCCCAACCCCAAACTTAGATGGAAAACTAGTGAGCAAGTGAGTGGAAGGGAGATTTTCTAAAGAGGGATGAGGGAAAAGTTGTAGAGAACCTTTGAAAAGGTATGTAGGAGTGTGTGCAGAGAAGAGTCTGAAAGTATGAACAAATGCGCAGCTTAGGGTATAAAAATACCCTAATGGGCTCGGGTCCCGCTAAGGGGCAACCAAAGCCAATCTGCGATAGTACCGCTCAGCGGTTGTTTTACCGCTCAGCGGCACTTTCGTGAAGTGCTCTTCTCCTTCTTTTCTTAACCTAAGTGCCTCCTAAACATGCCCCTCACTGGTTCCCTGCAATTCAATGTTTAGAATACTTATGCAAACCCTATTATGCAACTAAAATGAAACAAACAAAAACAATCAATCAACTGGGTTGCCTCCCAGGTAGCGCTTGTTTAACGTCACGAGCCTGACCCAAAGTCCACCAACACCCATCAGTAGGTGATGAATCATTATTTTCTTCACTTCACTTAGTTTATTGTGCTAGAATTAATGAGGGAATTGTGCTGTAATGTTCAGTATTATCCTATTTTTCCTAATTGTGCTTAATTTGTCTAGAAATTCTTATTTTCATTAATTTGAATTATTTGAGGCTAATTATTTGCATTATTAATTGTAAAGAATTATTGGATAATATTCTTGGACATTTAGAAGGCTACCAAATAATCAAAAACTCTCCATTAAAGAAGTATGTACAAAGAATGAGGACATTATGGTCATTTTATCCTTTCAAAGGGGTGCTTCATTATTGGAAAAGGGTTACATCTAGCAAAGTGAAAAGATGCAGATATGCACACGTAAATCACTCCACATACACTTTAAGTGATTTTGGGAAGCAACACGCATTACCCACACCTTCTTCCATCCAACAAAACCATGCATCCAATGGCTGCTGTTCAGCACGTTCATGGCCAGAGAATGAATGAAGAAGCGTGTTGGTTGCTCCATGGAAAAGCATGGCAGTAGTGTGGGTGCACAGAAGAAGTCAAGCAGCTACCTTCATGGTCCAACTGGGAGGTGTCATGACCAGCTGCACCGTCCAGTTATCTCACGTCCAAGCAAGTGAAGAAGAAGCATCCAAATCATCATCTAACAAAAGCACATAACTGCCACAATCTAGTCCAGCAGCTTTGAAGAGGAAACCTTCACACGGACATGGAGCTCTCGGTTTCATCCAACAGAGTTGGCAGCATCTGGTTCAAGCTTGGCTTCAAGCAGAGAGCACGTACAGCAGCTTGGTTGCTTGCCAGCAGCCTCCACACTTATACAAACACATCCAGGATGAAGAGGCACTCACGGCTGCAGCATACAGCAACAAAGAAGAAGTTAGTGCATGGAGGAAGTGGTGATGAGAATGGATACAGCAGCAAGCAACGTCCAAGCATGGCTGGTTTCATTTGGAAGAAATGGTGTTTCAATATTGAATGTGTAGGGTGAATTCACGTCCAGGTGCAGCTACGGATGGTGAAGGGACTTCACTTGGATCATGATATTTTCATTTAGGAGAAAGATGAGAATGGAGGGCCCCTTGTCTCACGTCCATGAGGTGGTGGTGAAAGTAAAAAAAAGAAAATGAAAATGATAGAAGGAAAAAGACGAAAACAAGTGGTGTTGGATGGAATAGAAGAGATGTCAGGTTTGGTGTCTGCAAGTGGAGGGCCCTTGTTTTATTTTGATTGAAGAGTTGGACACACCTCACGGGCAAAACAATGTAGCCAACATTAATTGGAGAATCTCGTTTCTCTTTGTGAAGTGTAGACACAGTAGTAATAAGAAGAGAAGGGACCACTAACCACCATGGATAGCATATCACGGTTTTTTGTATGCTGCACTAGGATAGGAATTAATTTTCTTTCTATATATGACCAACACATCTCACGGCTTTGGGGCACAAGAAAGTATCCAGCCATCACACCTTCATGGAAGCCAAAGGAAGAAGAAATACAGCTGCTGGACAGCAAGCACACGGACAGCAGTAGGGGCTGGAACATCAAGGGTGAAACGCAGTATGACAGGCTACGGTTGAGAAAGAAATGGTGTACACACTAGGTTCTAATTTTATCATTTTTGTTTGTTGTAATCAATTTCAATTAAGTTTTAGTTTGATTTAATTTTCTGAACTTCCAAGTTTGTTACTGTTTTTATTTTGTTTCTGTAATTACATTTCTGCTGCTGTAATTAAATTCTGCTGTAATTTAAATTTCTGTTGTTATTTTTGTGAAATTAAATTTCTGTTGTTTTTACTATGTTGTTAATCATGTCTCTTTGAATCATTCATTGTAAATTTATTTTCTTTATTTTACTGCAGTAATTTTGACTCTGTTTTTACTGTTTTCGAAATTTACTGTTTTTCTGTATTTTTTGTTTTCTGTATTTCATTTTCTGTATTTTCTTTTACTGTTTTCCTGATTCTGTAATTCTGTATTTATTGTTTTTACTGCAATTATGAGCTGCTGTAATTTTATTTTCTAAAATTTACTGATTTACTGTTTTACTATTTTTACTATTTTCTGTATTTTCCATTTTCTATATTTTATGTTCTTTTTCTGTATTTTTGTTTTAACTGTTTTAGATTTATTTTCACTGTTTCATGTTACTGTATTTTCGTTTTTACTGTTTATAAAATTTACTATTTTACTCTTTCTACTGTATTCTGTATTTACTATGTACTGTATTTTCGTTTTTCTGTATTTTCATTTTCTGTATTTTAGTTTTCTGTTCCAGATTTATTTTTTACTATTTTACCTTACTGTATTTTCGTTTTCACTGTAGCAATTTCATTTTTACTGTTTTAAAAGTGTTTTACTATTTTAATTTCATTTTTACCATTTTCACTATTTTAAATTTTACGGTTTTGTTTTTACTGATGCCCCTATTTTTGCGTTTAATGTTTTACGTTTTGTTCACGTTTAATGTTCCCGCGTTAATTTTATTTTGATGTCTTTTACCATTGGGTTTTTACTGTACTGCATTTTACTTCACCGTATTTAATTTGGTGTTATTTAAATTCCAGTTCATTTTAATTCTTTCGCATTAAAAAAAAAAAAAAAAAACATTCACAACCCCCCCCACTTTTCGTGTTTAATCTGAAACTGAACCAAATTTGGTCCTTGAGAAACGACTTAGGAGTCAAATTCCTAGCTATACTGCATTCTTAATTGCACATCAAATTTGTATGGGCCGCGACAGCGCGTATCAAATTTTGGCGCCGTTGCCGGGGACCAATAACGGTTCGGTTTTGGGTCTTTTGTTATTTTCTGTTATGTGTGTTTTTGTGTACATGTGATATATGTTTTTAGTTTTTGTTTTGTTAAAATTTGTTGTTATGTTTTATCTTGTGTTGTGATGTAATGTTTTGTTTTGTGCATGCATGTCGTATGAGTTTTGTTAATTTAAAAAAAAAAAATAATATTAGTTTTCCCTCCATGTTATGTTTCTGTATATTTCTTTCTGTACAATCTTTGTTTGAAGAGGAAGTCCAAGTCTGAGACAGGTTTTGCACTACAATAGAGGAAATGACTGATTCTCAAGATTGGATGTATGAGATAGTCAAGAGTCTTCCCAAATTCCATGGGTTGGCACATGAAGATCCATACAGGCACCTCAAGGAGTTTTGTTTGGTGTGTTTGTCTATGAGGCCTGCTGGTGTTTCAAAGGAGACAGTGTTGATAAAAATGTTTCCCATGTCCCTTCAAGATAAAGCAAGAGACTGGTTCATATACCAGTATCCTTTTAATAGTTGGCAGGAAACACAACAAAAATTCTTCGACAAGTTTTTTCCAGCAGCAAAGGTGACCAGCATTAGGATGAAGATCACTGCTATTGAGCAGTTTCAAGAAGAAAGCCTAGCAGATTATTGGGAGAGGTTTAACAGGCTCTGCATAACTTGTCCAAACCACCAAATTCCAGAGCATTTGCTCTTGATTTATTTTTATGAAGGGCTCCTGGACAGTGAAAGGATACTTGTGGATGTAGCTTTTGGTGGATGTTTGATGGATATAACCCCATCAGAAGCGAGGAAGTTGTTCTGCAAGCTGGCTGGTGAAAGTCCAATTGAGTTAACAAAGGAAGAACCTGAGCAGCCTATTCTGGATTCTGACGCTGATAGCCCTGAGGATGCAGCTGATAACTTGGAGTTTGGTAAGAAACTTTTCAGTGAGCAAAAACAGGTTTATTCTGAACCTGAGATTCCAATTTTGCCTGATTTACCTACACATTCAAATGCATGTGATTTGACGCACACTGATTCTATAGGGTTTATGACTGATACTGATACAAATTTGATTGACCATTCTAAAAATTTTAATTCAGTGTCAGCCATTGAACCCATTGGTCAAAGTCGCGTCAATATTGATTTTGAAAGAGAAATTGTGCAATCTGATGATTTTATAGAGTTAGGACTAAACTTTGATTTAACACAGTTTTCTGAAAATTTTGAATGTGATTGCAAATCTGGTTCTTGCTCCATTTGTGCTGAAATTGATTATGCGTTACAGCCAGACTCTAAGTTTATTACAAATGCTATTAAATGTGAGTTTGATGACAAGGATGCAGAGTTCAAAAAGAATGCAGGTGCTGACATTAAGGAATGCATGATTAATGAAGAAGAGTATACTGCTACTTCTTTGAGCGAGCCAGAGATAGCTATTCCGGTGTCACACACTCAACAAATGCTAGTGGAAGGACAGATACTGCTAAAACAAATTGCTACGAGAAAAATAATGATGAAGCAGTTCTTCCTCAAATTTTCTTTGCTGGATCCTGAGGCGAAGAACATCTCCCTGCTTGTCCAAGTTTGGCAACTGCCACCATAACCAGGGGAGTTTTCCTGTTCATTCTTCCCTTAATTTTCTTGGTTTGCGAATTAGGGGAGAATTCTGATTTTCTTAGTTTATGATTTTTTTTTTTAAAAAAAAAATAATAAAAAATAAAAAATAAAAATAAAAATAAAAATAAAAATAAAAATAAAAATAAAAATAAAATAAAAATAAAAAAATTTTATGTTCTGTTTTAGGTCTGTTATTTTGTTAATGTATGTTTTGTAAATATGTGTTTTGTTTGCTATTTTTGAAATATGTGTTTTATTTGGTTTGATATTTTGATTCAGTATTAGGTCTTTTGTTTCGTTAATATGTGTTCTGTTTTTATTTATTTATTTAGTTTTTTGTTATAATAACAAAAAAAAAAAAAAAAAATCAGAGAGTAAAGTTGCAGTAATAGGGCAGAGAGGTGTAGTTTGAGCAGATATAATCTGAGTGAATTTATTGAAAATAACCTAGTACACCGATAACATTCTGTCTTACACTGCTGATAATAAAAATAAAATTCATAAAAATAAAATAAAGATGTCCGAGGTTCGATCATTATTGATCGTTAATATTACAGTCCAAAAAAAAAAACATAAAACATAAAAAAATTAAAAACATAATAATTTAAGTGTCCTTATTACAGTACTTGTCCTTAATTCTGGCCACACTCGGCCAACAAAAACATAAAAAAAAAAATAAAATAAATAAATAAACAAAACTTTAAAACTGGAAGAATTCTCGAGCTGGTTGTGGTGGTCTAAGGGAGAGCTCCGTTGAGGGAGTTCTGGTTCGAAATGCAGGAGGCTTTGGTGGAGGAATTTCTCGTTCATTTTTGTCGTCATCGATAATGATCGGAACTGGAAACAAATTCAGCAGCCTCGGTGCCCTCATTATCACCCAGTTGTTTTCTTTCAAACAAAAAAAAAATAAAAATAAAAATAAAAATAAAAATAAAAATAAAAATAAATAAATAAAATTGTGTTAATTATAGAAGAGGAAGTGAAAAAAAATTTTCAATAAAAATAGAGATTTGATCAGAGTCTTACCGTACATATATAGCGGCAGTTGTGAAAAGAGAGTGCCTGTGGGGTCTATCTCCGCTTGCCAGCGCCTGACCCGATTGCCATGGTTGTTAAACCAGCAGTGCACGTTATATTCGGTGGCATCTGCGAAGGTCCTTAGTCGAGACGCGATCTCGACGACTTGCGCTCGGCTTGGGTGTGTGACCCCATAGTTGTAGATTTTGGTCATCATATTGATCTGATCATCTGTAGGACGCCATCGCTGACTAGTGTATCTCTCTGATTCCATCTCACTCGTCATTATTCCTCTTGAAATATTCTAAAACTTAATAAAAAAAAATAATATAAAAATAAAAAGAACAAAAACATAAAAAAAGAAAAAAATAAACATAAAAAAAAATAATAAAAAGAACTAAAAAAAATGAAGCATAAAAAAAAAAAAATTAGATTAATTCTCTGTTTTCTTTATTTGTTCTTGTTTCCTTTTAAATTTATTTTGTCCAGTCTGTATTTGATGTTTCAGTGTCTGGTCTCAGATCTGTTTCACGGTCCTTGCAAAAGGGTCCTAAACGGATCTACGTCCAGTTGTCCGGTTGTTCTTGTCCATATTGTTCTTGTATATTATGTTTCTGTGTTTTATTTAATTTTAAGTGGGGTACGTGGCGTTGTTCTACCCGATTGTCTCTGCAATACCTTCAATCGAAGGGAGATTAACGTCTGGTTTCCAGCCTATATACCCCTTAAGTTTTTAGACAGTTGTGTTTTATGTGTTTAAGTGTTTTATTTACAAAAAAAAAATAAAAATAAAAAAATTTGAAAAGGAGAAGAAAGAAGCATAATCAGCAGAGGAAAAATAAAGGAAAGCAGGAAAATGGAAAAGAGGGAGAGCAGGCAAGAGATCAGAGAAGAAAAAAATGGAAAGCAGGAAAGCAGGATGGTAATAACAGCAGAAAAAGCGGAAAGAAAGGCAGATCCAGGAGCAGAGGACTTACCTGGAAAAGTAGGCTTGCAGAGGCTCTTCGCGGATCTCACTCAGACTCTTCAGAAGACGCAGGGACAGAGGCTCTGCGCAGATCTCAGATCTTCAGCAGACGCGGGGTGGAGAGGCTTCCTCGCTGATCCAGACGCTAGAGAGAAGAGAGCAGAGAGAAGAGAGAGTTGAGAGAGCGGAGGAGTAGAGAGAGAGTGAGGGATCAGAAATGGCGCTGGACGCGGAGGAGCGACCTATTTATAGCCAGATTGCTTTCCACTGTAGCAACAGTTCCGGTCGTTGCCACCGAGACTGTTGCCACAGTACCGATCTTCTCCTTTTTCAGAAAAAAAAAATAATAAATAAATAAATAATAAAAAAAATTAATTAGCATCTGCTGATGGGTGCTAGGTGATTTGGACATCTGCTGATGGATGTCAATGATAACATCTACTGATGGATGTTACTGAAAATTTCTTCCCATTTTTCTACTTTTACTGCACTTGTCTATATTATTTGACTGCTCTGAAATTGATAATCTGATGATTGTAACACACTGAGGACATTGTGTGATTTAAGTGTGGTCTACTGGGAAGAAATTCTGATTATTCTGTTATTTCTGTTAGTTTCTATTAGTATGTATTTTGTGTGTTAAATTTTTTGTTTTAAGTTGTTTTTAGTGTGTTTTGTGCAATAAATTTTACATTTTTCTCTTGATTTCTGGATGATGTCTAAGCTGTAGATTTTTCCTCCACTTACTTAATGCTTATAGTTTGAAATCCTTGTTTTTCTCTGCTTGGGAAGATGATATAAATGTTTAAGAGGTTGATTTGATTGTGACGAATACCATGTGTGAGATTTGAGCCACTTAATCTTCTTTCTTGTGTGTGATATGTATCTTGATTGCTTGCACATATGCCTTGGCTTGATTCTTTTTGATAATACTTGATTGATATGCATGTTTAGAAATGATAAAGGCATTTTATTTCTTGAGCCTCTTTAGCCAAATAAGCCTACCTTGTTATTATCCTTTGATAACCCCTTTGAGCCTATACTTTCCCCATTTCTTTATTTTAAAGCTCATACACTGACCCTAAGTGAAAAACCATGATTATCTAAACCTTAGGAAATTTTGGAGCTTTAGAAGTGTTTTGGGAACAAGTGTGGTCTTCCTAGGGATTCTAGTAAATTGGCGAGTTGGTTCCTCTTCGTGTTTCATTTTTTTAAATATGTTGTGTAATTTGTCTCTTACAATTGAGTGCAAAAAAAAAAAAAAAAAAAAAAAAACGAAATTGAAAAATAATCCTGTGAATAATGGAGTCGAGAAGAGGATTGAATTAGAGGTTTGGGTGAGATTTCACTGCGTTTACACTTTTTCCCTAGTGCTCCTCTATTTCTTCTGAGATCTAGCTACTTATCCATATTTATCCTCCCATGTCCTTGGCCCCGTTACAACCCAATAAAGACCTTTTGATCTGAACATGCATATGTTTTAAGTATTGATAATTAGAAGCTTGCCAAGTCTACTTGTGTTTGTTTTCTTGAGTACATCGAGCTGATATTATTATTTACCCTAGACACTTGAGAGAAACACTATAGTGAATCTGTGAGGTTTTGTTATTTTCAAATCACCTCTTGAGCTGATTAATCATTTTGCTATGTATTGAATTGCTTGGATGATTTCTGTAAGTATGTGCTTTTCTTGATTTTGTGTTGGATATTTTCTACTTCTTTTATCTGTCCAGAATTCTTGAGAACTGTGTAAATTCGGTTTATTTTTTTTTTTTTTGAGTTTTTATTTTTTCGTCTGCTGCGTGTGTGTCAGTCCTTTAAAGTCCTTTGAACCATTCCCTGATTTGCGTCTTGATTTTGCTCAGGAGTGCAAAAGACTAAGTGTGGTCTATTTTGATGAATCATTATTTTCTTCACTTCACTTAGTTTATTGTGCTAGAATTAATGGGGGAATTGTGCTGTAATGTTCAGTATTATCCTATTTTTCCTAATTGTGCTTAATTTGTCTAGAAATTCTTATTTTCATTAATTTGAATTATTTGAGGCTAATTATTTGCATTATTAATTGTAAAGAATTATTGGATAATATTCTTGGACATTTAGAAGGCTGCCAAATAATCAAAAACTCTCCATTAAAGAAGTATGTACAAAGAATGAGGACATTATGGTCATTTTATCCTTTCAAAGGGGTGCTTCATTATTGGAAAAGGGTTACATCTAGCAAAGTGAAAAGATGCAGATATGCACACGTAAATCACTCCACATACACTTTAAGTGATTTTGGGAAGCAACACGCATTACCCACACCTTCTTCCATCCAACAAAACCATGCATCCAATGGTTGCTGTTCAGCACGTTCATGGCCAGAGAATGAATGAAGAAGCGTGTTGGTTGCTCCATGGAAAAGCATGGCAGTAGTGTGGGTGCACAGAAGAAGTCAAGCAGCTACCTTCATGGTCCAACTGGGAGGTGTCATGACCAGCTGCACTGTCCAGTTATCTCACGTCCAAGCAAGTGAAGAAGAAGCATCCAAATCATCATCTAACAAAAGCACATAACTGCCACAATCTAGTCCAGCAGCTTTGAAGAGGAAACCTTCACACGGACATGGAGCTCTCGGTTTCATCCAACAGAGTTGGCAGCATCTGGTTCAAGCTTGGCTTCAAGCAGAGAGCACGTACAGCAGCTTGGTTGCTTGCCAGCAGCCTCCACACTTATACAAACACATCCAGGATGAAGAGGCACTCACGGCTGCAGCATACAGCAACAAAGAAGAAGTTAGTGCATGGAGGAAGTGGTGATGAGAATGGATACAGCAGCAAGCAACGTCCAAGCATGGCTGGTTTCATTTGGAAGAAATGGTGTTTCAATATTGAATGTGTAGGGTGAATTCACGTCCAGGTGCAGCTACGGATGGTGAAGGGACTTCACTTGGATCATGATATTTTCATTTAGGAGAAAGATGAGAATGGAGGGCCCCTTGTCTCACGTCCATGAGGTGGTGGTGAAAGTAAAAAAAAGAAAATGAAAATGATAGAAGGAAAAAGACGAAAACAAGTGGTGTTGGATGGAATAGAAGAGATGTCAGGTTTGGTGTCTGCAAGTGGAGGGCCCTTGTTTTATTTTGATTGAAGAGTTGGACACACCTCACGGGCAAAACAATGTAGCCAACATTAATTGGAGAATCTCGTTTCTCTTTGTGAAGTGTAGACACAGTAGTAATAAGAAGAGAAGGGACCACTAACCACCATGGATAGCATATCACGGTTTTTTGTATGCTGCACTAGGATAGGAATTAATTTTCTTTCTATATATGACCAACACATCTCACGGCTTTGGGGCACAAGAAAGTATCCAGCCATCACACCTTCATGGAAGCCAAAGGAAGAAGAAATACAGCTGCTGGACAGCAAGCACACGGACAGCAGTAGGGGCTGGAACATCAAGGGTGAAACGCAGTATGACAGGCTACGGTTGAGAAAGAAATGGTGTACACACTAGGTTCTAATTTTATCATTTTTGTTTGTTGTAATCAATTTCAATTAAGTTTTAGTTTGATTTAATTTTCTGAACTTCCAAGTTTGTTACTGTTTTTATTTTGTTTCTGTAATTACATTTCTGCTGCTGTAATTAAATTCTGCTGTAATTTAAATTTCTGTTGTTATTTTTGTGAAATTAAATTTTTGTTGTTTTTACTATGTTGTTAATCATGTCTCTTTGAATCATTCATTGTAAATTTATTTTCTTTATTTTACTGCAGTAATTTTGACTCTGTTTTTACTGTTTTCGAAATTTACTGTTTTTCTGTATTTTTTGTTTTCTGTATTTCATTTTCTGTATTTTCTTTTACTGTTTTCCTGATTCTGTAATTCTGTATTTATTGTTTTTACTGCAATTATGAGCTGCTGTAATTTTATTTTCTAAAATTTACTGATTTACTATTTTACTATTTTTACTATTTTCTGTATTTTCCATTTTCTATATTTTATGTTCTTTTTCTGTATTTTTGTTTTAACTGTTTTAGATTTATTTTCACTGTTTCATGTTACTGTATTTTCGTTTTTACTGTTTATAAAATTTACTATTTTACTCTTTCTACTGTATTCTGTATTTACTATGTACTGTATTTTCGTTTTTCTGTATTTTCATTTTCTGTATTTTAGTTTTCTGTTCCAGATTTATTTTTTACTATTTTACCTTACTGTATTTTCGTTTTCACTGTAGCAATTTCATTTTTACTGTTTTAAAAGTGTTTTACTATTTTAATTTCGTTTTTACCATTTTCACTATTTTAAATTTTACGGTTTTGTTTTTACTGATGCCCCTATTTTTGCGTTTAATGTTTTACGTTTTGTTCACGTTTAATGTTCCCGCGTTAATTTTATTTTGATGTCTTTTACCATTGGGTTTTTACTGTACTGCATTTTACTTCACCGTATTTAATTTGGTGTTATTTAAATTCCAGTTCATTTTAATTCTTTCGCATTAAAACAAAAAAAAAACATTCACAACCCCCCCCACTTTTCGTGTTTAATCTGAAACTGAACCAAATTTGGTCCTTGAGAAACGACTTAGGAGTCAAATTCCTAGCTATACTGCATTCTTAATTGCACATCAAATTTGTATGGGCCGCGACAGCGCGTATCAGTAGGTGTTTAAAATCTCACCAACACCCATCAGTAGGTGTTAAAAACTTACCAACACCCATCAGTAGGTGCAAAATTTTCTCACCAACACCCATCAGTAGGTGTTACACACTTAGCATCCTTCAGTAGATGCTATATCCAACTAGCATCCTTCAGTAAATGCTATGTTCAGCAATATAATGTTCAACAGATTTAAAGATTACAAACCAAAGTAAAATTTAAAAGTTCTAAAATCACTGGGTTGCCTCCCAGCAAGCGCTCTTTTAACGTCATTAGCTTGACCCAGTAAAGCTCAAGTTCCTTCTTTATAGTTGATCTTGTCATCCCACCAACTCCTCAGCTGTTTCCTGTGAACTGTTTTGATTCTTCTAAGACGTGGAGATTTTATCTCTATCATCTCCTTCTCCTTAAAGCCCTTCACAACCCACAACTTGTTCTTGATTCTTACAGGTGCACCAAGTTGGGGTCGTCTTTTCTCCCAGTCACCAGGAATTTCTCCTCCTCTTCCAATCTTTTCTTCCTTGTGTACCTGAAACAACAAACAATGGTTACCTGCAACCTTGAGATTTTCATCTTTACGGCTAGTCATGGGTGCATCTTGAAATGCAGCTTTATAACTAGCTTCTTCCTCCTGTGTTTGCGTCTCATCTTTAACGACGTCTATAACCACTCTCTCGTCCCTGTCCTGGAGCACTACTATACCTTCATTTACATCAATGATAGCTCTGGCCATTTTCATAAACGGTCTTCCAAGTATGATAAATATCTTCTCTGTCTCCATCTTCATCACCACAAAGTCTGCCAAGAACTGAAGTTTGCCAACACAAACTATAATGTCCTCTGCAATCCCACATGGCTCCTTTCAAGATCCATCAGCCATTACTATATTAACCTTTACAGGTTTCACTTTAACATTGCCGATTTGCTCCAGTAAAGAATAAGGTATCAAGTTAACACTTGAACCTAAATCAAGGAGAGCTTTCTTCACCTTTTTCTTCCCTATGGTACAAGGGATAGAAAAACTGCCTGGATCTGTTGCTTTAGGAGGGAATGACTCTTTTTTAAAAGTTATACACTCCTTTGCCTCATCATCTCTACGTCTTTTCTTTGTAGAGATTTCTTCATTAGATTTAGTGTAAACCATAATCTGTTGTAGAATCTGTTCCCAAGGTGCATCATTATCCACCATTTTGAATAATTCTGTGAAGTCTAGTTGTTTCCCTTGATGGATTGTGTCAACACCCAATTTCGTCCGGATTGACTAAATAACGACTCTCTTTTTATTCTGCTTTATTTCTATTTTCTTTATTTTTATTTTTATTTTTTATATTATTTTATTTCTTTAGTTCACTTTATTATATTTTATTATTTTATCCTTTTTGTCTTTCTTGGTTATTTTATTTTATTTTACTATTATTAAGTTAGTGCTGAGGTCCAGCTGTATTGGTGTAATCAGCAAGAGTTCTTCTGATATTATTGTTCTCCATATTTTCTGTGCTATGGTCAGAACCTTGTGGTGATGGTTGCAACAAAGTTTTCGGAGGAGGGAAAAGTTCTCTAGATGTTCGGATTCTTCTCCTCCATCTACTCTCGTTTAAACCTTCAAGAAGAGGTTCTGCAGTTATCTTGCTCCTAGTTCGAATTGTCTCCTGCATACACAAGAACACAAAACCCTAGAATATTTGGTTAGCACAAAAAGATATAGGAGAAGATATAAGATAAAATAAAATTAAAATAAAATAAAAAAAGAAAAAATAAAAACAGAAATTCAAAATTAAAGTCAAAGATAATCAATAATCACACAAATTAACCAGTTAAACCACGAGTCCCCGGCAACGGCGCCAAAAACTTGATGACAAACTTATGAACACCGAACAACGGCGCCACAAACTTGTTGAACAATCGGCAAGTGTGACCGAATCGTTTCAAGTAATAAACTTGGTAAGACCAAGTATCGTTCTCCCAAAGGACTCACGACCTAGTTTAGTTATGTGATTCGTTGATTATTTAAGACTTAAGAACGAAATAAGTGAAGTTTAATATGCAAAACAGAAAATAAACATGTATGCATGAATGTGATCAATGGCTAAAACAAAATACAAACACTTCAATGGAATATATGGATGAGTATGTTGTTGGGGTTATCAATTTCATCTTATCCACTCTCATATACTTTAGGAATTCAACATTCTTTTCATCATTGTTAATGTCACTCTCTAAATTACCTTGCAAGAAGGCCTATCCCAAATTACGAGTTCATACGATTCCTAGCATTCCTAATAATTAGTTCTTTTAGTGCAGGAGCTTAACGGCAACCAATATACTATTGGGAAAAATTACCCGGATCTAGACTTCCCCGTACGTTCCCGTATCGACAAAATCAATAATCATGCATTGAATGAGTTAAACAAAGCAAGCATTGAGCAAAGAGGAAAAACCCTAACTAATGATGAAAGAAAGCATGTATCTCAAATAAGATGTTTAAACACAAATTCCATATATGAGAGTTTCACAAGATTACATTGATTCCCCAACAACAATACAAGGTTTAGTTCACCATATTCATGGTGAAACTAGATGAATAATAATGAAAGAATGAAAGATAAAACCCTAGAAAGGTGAAGAGGTAGCCTGAGCATCCAAGATCCTCCTTCAAAGGGGTGGAAGAGAGAGTGTTTGCTTCGTTTCTGCCAAAGATACAAACCCTAGGACGTCCTAAAGCTTATATACTATTCTAAAATTACAGAAAATATAGGCCCAAGCCCATAAGTGTGCCGCTCAGCGGTAAGTGCGTGAGTTGGTTTCTTCCCCTCAGCGGCCATTTTGCCCCTCAGCGGATCCCTCGTGAGCTTCGGAGTGCCGCTCAGCGGTAAACTGCCACTGAGCGGCAGTTACGGCTTCTCCTTTGGCACTTTTTGATGTCTTTTCTGATTTCATCTCTCTCCTTCTTCACTTCTTTCACCAAATTCACCTTAAAACCTGTACAAAAACACTGAAATCAAGCACAAACCTGTCCAGCTCTCTTATTTATGAAAATATGAATAAAAGCATGATTTCAAGCTAGTTTCTAAGTGTTAAAGGTTGCTTTTAGTATCAATTTCAAGCATGAAAATAACAGTTTTTCAACTGTTATCACATGTGGTTTATCCCGTTTTAAAAAGAAATGTGACAGAAACACTGCTGATTAAGGTAATGATGGTGCACCTGCTAAGGTGATGTGGTATTTGCCTATAATACCTAGGTTCAAACATATGTTCTCTGTTAAAGAAGATGTAAAAAACCTTAAATGGCACTTTGTCGGAAGAAAGTGCGATAATCTTCTTTGACAACCAGCTGATTCACCACAATGGAAGAAGATTGATGAAAATTTTCCAAAATTTAGTGCAGATCCAAGAAACTTAAGACTTGCACTTGCAACTGATGGTATGAATCCTTATGGGAACTTAAGTAGCAAACACAGTTCATGGCCAGCTATGTTGATGATATACAATCTTTCTCCTTCGTTGTGCATGAAGAGAAAATATGTGATGTTGTCCATGATGATATCGGGTCCTAGACAACTTGGAAATGACATTGATGTTTACTTAAAACCTTTAATTAATGATTTGAAATTGTTGTGGGAAGAAGGGGTGGAAGTGTTTGATTCACATGTTGAGGAACAGTTCTATTTGCGTGCAATGTTGTTTTGCACTATAAATGATTTCACAGCGTATAGAAACTTGAGTGGTTATAGTGTTAAAGGTCATTTTGCATGTCCCATATGTGAAGAAAACACTAGTTACCTTCAATTGAAGCATGGTCAGAAGACGGTATATACAAGACATCGAAAATTCCTTCCTCGTAATTACCCTTATCGTAGATTGAAAAAAGCATTTAATGGAAATGTTGAGGATGAGGTTGTGTCCAGACCCCAAAATGGTGAAGAGATGTACAACGAAGTCTAAAACATTAACATTGTGTTTGGAAAACATCATAAAAGTACCTTTGCAAAAAACATTTGGAAGAAACGATCAATATTTTTTAATCTTCCATACTGGTGTAAACTTGAAATTAGACATTGTATTAATGTGATGCATGTTGAAAAAAATGTTTGTGACAGTGTCATCGAAACTTTATTGAACGTGAAAGGGAAGAGCAAAGACGGAATAAAAGCACGACAAGATTTGGCTGACATGGGAATCCGATCTGAGTTACATCCACAGATAATAGGAAGACGCACCTATCTGCCCCCAGCCTGTCACACTCTTTCTAAAAAAAAACAAAGTTTTTGTATTTGTTTAAGAAGTGTGAAGGTTCCACAATGTTATTCTTCAAATATTAGTAACCTTGTTTCTACGCAAGAGTTAAAGTTAGTTGGTTTAAAATCTCACGATTGTCATGTATTGATGCAAAAATTGTTACCCGTTGTTATTCGAGGTTTATTACCTCCTTCTAATAGGGGTATTCTGACACGTCTGAGTTTGTTCTTTAATGCCATTTGCAAGAAAGTTGTTGACCCTCGAGGTTTAGATCAATTGGAAAATGAAGAAAGAAGACTACTGTGTGAATTGGAGATGTATTTTCCACCTTATTTTTTTGATATCATGGTTCATTTGATTGTTCATCTAGTCAGAGAAATTCGAATATGTGGGTTGGTTTTCTTAAGGTGGATGTACCTAGTTGAAAGATGCATGAAGATCTTAAAGGGATATGTCAAGAATCAGTATCGATCAGAAGCTTCAATCATAGAGTGATACGTTGTAGAAGAAGCCATTTAATTTTGTTCAAGTTATATGCCATCTTGTGAACTAGTGGGTCTTCCCAAGAGCAGACATGAAGGAAAATGTGAAGGTAAGGTTGTTCGAGGTGTGAGAATTCAAAGTGTTAGTAGAAAAGAAGTTGACCAAACTCATTTGTACATCTTAAACAACACTGTTGATGTGATTCCTTACATTTTTGAACACGTTAATGAAAAAAAGGCATCACACTCAAGAATGAGTGAAAAATAACATCTTAATGAACATGTCAAAAACCTTCTTACAATGGTTTTAATAAAAGATTTATGCGACTCCACAGGTTTTTGAAAGTTTATTGAGGTTATCTCGTGGGCCGAACACAGATGTCATTACATATGGTGGGTTCTATATAAACAATATTTCTTTTCATACAAAGGTAGAAGATGACAAAAGTAGAGTTCAAAATATTTGCGTTACACTACAAGCTGAAGTTGTGCACTTTGCTAGTTCTAAAGACAAAAATCCAATCACAATATCCATGAGTTATTTTGGAATAATACAAGAAATATGGGAAGTTGATTATGTCAGTTTTAGAGTCCCAGTTTTCAAGTGTAAATGGGTTGATATAAATTCTGGTGTCATTACAGATGACTTTGGTTTCACATTGGTAGACTTGAACAAGATGAATTACACTGATGAACCATTTATCATGGCTAGTCAAGCAAGACAAATATTCTACGTAAATGATCCAGCGAATAAAAAATGGTCAGTGGTTTTAGAAGGAAAAAACATGCAAGGATATGATGATGAAGATTCTCTTGATATATGATGAGTGCATATTTATGCCTACATTTATGCTTTAAAATTCAAATTTTTGATGGGATAATTGTGCTTAAATGGTTGATTTTAAGTGAATTTGTGATGATTGGAATTGTTGGGTTTTGGGAAATAAAGAGACGTAAAAAGTGAGTTTTAGTGCATAAATTATTCTTGGATGTTCTAATGTTTATTTGTGCAGCTGAGAATATAAATTTTATTGGTCTAAATGGCAATTCAAGGCCCAAAATCAGATTTTATTTGGAAAATTCAGAAGGGGCTAAAGTGCACATAGAGGAAATTTCAGGGTATTTGTGCAATTTTGAAAAGTCAGAAAATCTAAAAGATAAAATTCAGTTGTTGAATTTAATTTGGGAATATCAACAGAAAATATCTTCCAAATAATTTTATCATTATCTAAATCTTTTAGTTATTTGGAAGATATAGGATATAAGATAATTAAGTTAATATCTATCAAATATTCTTTAAAACTGATTTAATCTAATTAATATTTGAAAGATATAACATATCAATAGAAAATATCTTATCAACAAACTATTCAGAGTCCAAGCCCAATTAAGCCTATATAAAGAGACCCAAGGGAGGCAGAAAGGGGGACTTCACTTCATATTTTCATTCTCTCATACTCCTGTCACTTTTCTTTCATCTTGTATTCAACTCCATTCATGGAGAGCTAAGCATCTAGGGCTATTCTACTGTAATTCCATTATGGATTCTGAGGTTAGATTGAGTTAATGCAATTGTTTACTTTGGTTATTGATTTAAGTTGTTCTCTCTATTTCTTTCATCTCTCTATCTTGTTAAAAGCAAAGATTTTTGCATCATAATGTGTTTGAATCTACATGCATATTGATTATATGAGTTTTAGGGTTTCTAGGTTTAAATTGAGAATCTACTTTGATTTAATTTAGGAACTTTCATATGATTAAATAGTTTTTACTATCAATTGAGAATGTACTTTGATTGATTAGTAATAATTTCAACTATAATCAATTGAGAATTTACTTTGATTGATTAGCTTTTAATTTGGTTAGGAGATTTAAGAATAGACATGATTAAACACAATAGAATTTGATTGAGAATGTACTTTGGTTGAATTTATTGTGAATAATCTAGAAAGGTTTTGCATTTGATTGAGAATTTACTTTGGTTAAATGCATGATCGCCCTCAAATTAATTAAGAATGTACTTTAATTAATTTAAAACTTGAATAATAATCAATTGAACAATTATCTGTGAATAACCGATGATGAATCTATCTTGGAAAAGCAGTGAAATTAGCCTATTTCATCATAACTGTTTTTAATTTTCTTATTCATTCTTCAAACATTCTTAAACCACTACTTTTATTCATAAGCATTGCATAACATTCATAAGAGTCAGATATTCGAAAGCAATTCCGTGTTCGTTGGGAGACGACTCAGGGTTACGTTAACCCTATCTACTTTCTTAAATACTACTTGGCAATACTGAAGTTGCCTTGAAAAGTAGTATTAATTTGATAGCTTCAACGACAGCGTATCAAATTTGGCGCCGCTGTCGGGGAATACGGTTAGTATTTTGAATATTTTGATTCTTATTTTTATTTTTTTTTATTTTTTTTATTTTTATTTATTTATTTTTATCTTTATTTTTATTTAACACACATAGATTTAATTTAATTTGAGTTATTTTGTAGTCTTTAGTCATTCTTGTTTTAGCAAAAATCTTTGTTCTTGTTTTAATTAAGAATTTCTCTTGAGAAATACTTGAAGCTAGTTTGAATACACTCTGGCTTTTGTGCCGTTAAGCTTTTGTGCTTCAGAATTAATTATTAGGGATGCTAGGAATTGTATGAACTCGTAATTAAGGATAGGCTTTCTTGCAAGGTGATTTAGAGAGTGGCATTAACATTGATGAAAAGAATGATGACTTCCTAAAAGTATATGAGAGTGGATAAGATGAAATTGATTACCCCAACAACATACTCATCCATCTAATTCGTTCAAGTGTTTGTATTCCTCTTTTCCATTGATCAAAACTCATGCATACATGTTTCCTTATTGTCTTTTGCATTTGAAACCTCAAGAATTTATTCACAAGTCTTAAATAATCAACAAATCATATAACTAACTAGGTCGTGAGTCCTTTGGGAGAACGATACTTGGTCTTACTGAGTTTATTACTTGATACGATTCGGTCACACTTGCCTAGGATTAAACAAGTTTTTGGCGCCGTTTTTCGGTGTTCATAAATTTGCATCACTATCCAGGATGACTTTTCCAATGAAGTCCTACTAGCATTCCTTCCACCATGAAGGAGGTAAGTTCCCTCATACTTTTGCTTTGCATTTTATATATAAGGCATACATTGAGGACAATGCATAGTTTAAGTGTTGGGGTGTGGGGAAACAATTAATTTTGTTCCCTATTTTGTTTGTCTATTTTGTTTATTTTTAATAAATATTTGCATTGGATTTGAGAGTTTGAATCAGTAATTAACTGGAATGATCATGATTTCAAAAAAAAAATGAGTCATGTTGATATGAGTGGATTGCTTTTATGATTTGCTGATTGAGTTGACTTGAGAATTTCCTGATTAAATCTTTTGTGAAAGAAATTTGAACCATGTGAGTTTTGAACTTAATGTTAAGGATGGACCACCATGTGCCATACCTTTTTTTTTGTGTGTTGCAAATCTCGTTGAATATGGTTAGATGTTCATATGAACTTTCATGTGATAGCCCATTAAATTGGTTGTTCTTTACCAATTGTATCAACGTCGGTTTCACCTCCATGTTTGCAGCTGATGAACAAATCTTCAATCCCCGAAAACGGAGTCAAAAACTTGTTAACCCTCGGCAAGTGTAACCGAATCGTATCAAGTAATAAACCTGGTAAGACCAAGTATCAATCTCCCAAAGGACTCATGGCCTAGACATTTATGTGATTTATTGATTAATTAAGTCTTGTGAACAAATTGTTGTAAGTTTCAAATGCAATAGACTGAAAAGTAAATATGTATGCATGTGATGATCAATGGGCAAGAAGAAACAAAACACGTGAATTGAAATATATGGATGAATATGTTGTTGGGGTTTATCAATTTCATCCTATCCACTCTCTTGTATTTAGGAATTTATCATTCTTTTCATTAATGTTAATGCCACTTTCTAAATTACTTAAAACTCGATGTTATGATTGGAGATGGTTACCTGCATAAACTGGTTAAGAGTTTCTTCCAACTTTGTATGTTTTTCAGTGAGTGTAGATATCTGTTACCATAATGATGGTTGTTGTTGTGGCCTATTAAATTGTCCTGATTGCCCAGCTTGTCCAGATTATCCCTGACCTTGACCCATGCTTGGGTGAGGTTTCCACCCTTGGTTGAAATTACCTGGGCGGTATGGAAATTGAGTGTTCATGAAATTTACATCTTCTAGGGCCTCCACTGGAAAAGCACAATGACCACTGATATGGTCACCACCACATAGTTCACACATCTATTGTTGAACTTGAGCAACAATTTTTAATTCCTTCGGCAATTGAGCAAGTGTCTTTGTTAGATTCTCCAACTGTTGAGTTATAATCTTATTCTGAGCAAGCAAGGCATCATTTGACTGCAATTGTAGAGCCCCTTTCAGTTGAATAGAGGCTCCTCTTTCACGATGCATTTCATTGTCACTAGCAGCCATGTTCTCTATGAATTCTGTTGCTTCCTCTAGAGTCTTTCTTATATTTAATATTACCTCCATTTGAGACGTCTAACATCAACTTGGTTTGTGAACCAAGACCTCCAAGGAAAAGTAGAACTACTGTTGCTTCATCAAAACCGTGCATGGGACTCTTTCTCAATAAAATTTTCTACCTGTCCCATGCTTGACCTAATGTCTCCTCCATGCCTTGTTTGAAAGAAGAGATCTCTTGCTTCCCTTTGTTGACTTTAGATTGTGGGAAGTATTTGTTCAAAAACTTTGCTACCACAGCTTCCCATTCTGTAAAACTACCTTCTGGATAAGAATTTAACCACGACTTAACATTGCCTCCCAATGAGAAAGGAAACAAGCTAAGCTTGATTGCTTCATCCGGCACTCCATTTATCTTCACGGTGTTACAGATTTCATTGAAGGTGGTGATATGTTCATACGGGCTTTCATGTGATAGCCCATTAAACTGATTACTTTTCACCAACTGTATCAACACCGGTTTCACCTCCATGTTTGCAGCATTGACCCTCGGCCTTACTATATTGTTAAAATGTTAAGGGCCAACCACAATGGTGTAATCTGAAAGAGTCCGTCTACAATTATTCTCCTCTGCCATATTTTTAGTGCTATGGTAAGACATTTGTGGTGAAGGTTGTAAAAGTGTCTCAGGAAAAGGGAATAATTCTCTTGAAGTTCGAACTCTCTTCCTCCTTCTACTTTCGTCCAGGCCTTCAAGAAGAGGTTCAGAAATCTTTTTGCTTCTGGTCCGAATATTACCTGCATACACAAGGAAACAAAACCGTAGAAAAATTTTGTTAGCACAAAAATATAGAAAAGAGAAGAAATAATCAAAAGATATAATTGAAAAGATAAGAAGATAAAAAATAATAACCAAAAATAAAAACAGAAAAAAAAAATTCACAACAAGTCAAAAATAATCAAAAATTACACAAATAAACTAGTTAAACCACGAGTCCCCGGCAACGGCGCCAAAAACTTGATGAACAATTCTTAAAGCCCCAAAAACGGAGTCAAAGACTTGTTAGCCCTCGGCAAGTATAATCGAATCATATCAAGTAATAAACCTGGTTAGACCAAGTATCGTTCTCCCAAAGGACTTACGACCTAGACATTTATGTGATTTATTGATAAATTAAGACTTGTGAACAAATTGTTGTAAGTTTCAAATGCAATAGACTGAAAAGTAAATATGTATTCATGTGATGATCAATGGGCAAGAAGAAACAAAACACGTGAATTGAAATATATGGATGAATATGTTGTTGGGGTTTATCAATTTCATCATATCCACTCTATTGTATTTAGGAATTTATCATTCTTTTCATTAATGTTAATGCCACTTTCTAAATTACTTAAAACTCGATGTTATGATTGGAGATGGTTACCTGCATAAACTGGTTAAGAGTTTCTTCCAACTTTGTATGTTTTTCAGTGAGTGTAGATATCTGTTACCATAATGATGGTTGTTGTTGTGGCCTATTAAATTGTCCTGATTGCCCAGCTTGTCCAGATTATCCCTGACCTTGACCCATGCTTGGGTGAGGTTTCCACCCTTGGTTGAAATTACCTGGGCGGTATGGAAATTGAGTGTTCATGAAATTTACATCTTCTAGGGCCTCCACTGGAAAAGCACATTGACCACTGATATGGTCACCACCACATAGTTCACACATCTATTGTTGAACTTGAGCAACAATTTTTAATTCCTTCGGCGATTGAGCAAGTGTCTTTGTTAGATTCTCCAACTGTTGAGTTATAATCTTATTCTGAGCAAGCAAGGCATCATTTGACTGCAATTGTAGAGCCCCTTTCAGTTGAATAGAGGCTCCTCTTTCACGATGCATTTCATTGTCACTAGCAGCCATGTTCTCTATGAATTCTGTTGCTTCCTCTAGAGTCTTTCTTATATTTAATATTACCTCCATTTGAGACGTCTAACATCAACTTGGTTTGTGAACCAAGACCTCCAAGGAAAAGTAGAACTACTGTTGCTTCATCAAAACCGTGCATGGGACTCTTTCTCAATAAAATTTTCTACCTGTCCCATGCTTGACCTAATGTCTCCTCCATGCCTTGTTTGAAAGAAGAGATCTCTTGCTTCCCTTTGTTGACTTTAGATTGTGGGAAGTATTTGTTCAAAAACTTTGCTACCACAGCTTCCCATTCTGTAAAACTACCTTCTGGATAAGAATTTAACCACGACTTAACATTGCCTCCCAATGAGAAAGGAAACAAGCTAAGCTTGATTGCTTCATCCGGCACTCCATTTATCTTCACGGTGTTACAGATTTCATTGAAGGTGGTGATATGTTCATACGGGCTTTCATGTGATAGCCCATTAAACTGATTACTTTTCACCAACTGTATCAACACCGGTTTCACCTCCATGTTTGCAGCATTGACCCTCGGCCTTACTATATTGTTAAAATGTTAAGGGCCAACCACAATGGTGTAATCTGAAAGAGTCCGTCTACAATTATTCTCCTCTGCCATATTTTTAGTGCTATGGTAAGACATTTGTGGTGAAGGTTGTAAAAGTGTCTTAGGAAAAGGGAATAATTCTCTTGAAGTTCGAACTCTCTTCCTCCTTCTACTTTCGTCCAGGCCTTCAAGAAGAGGTTCAGAAATCTTTTTGCTTCTGGTCCGAATATTACCTGCATACACAAGGAAACAAAACCGTAGAAAAATTTTGTTAGCACAAAAATATAGAAAAGAGAAGAAATAATCAAAAGATATAATTGAAAAGATAAGAAGATAAAAAATAATAACCAAAAATAAAAACAGAAAAAAAAAATTCACAACAAGTCAAAAATAATCAAAAATTACACAAATAAACTAGTTAAACCACGAGTCCCCGGCAACGGCGCCAAAAACTTGATGAACAATTCTTAAAGCCCCAAAAACGGAGTCAAAGACTTGTTAGCCCTCGGCAAGTATAATCGAATCATATCAAGTAATAAACCTGGTTAGACCAAGTATCGTTCTCCCAAAGGACTTACGACCTAGACATTTATGTGATTTATTGATAAATTAAGACTTGTGAACAAATTGTTGTAAGTTTCAAATGCAATAGACTGAAAAGTAAATATGTATTCATGTGATGATCAATGGGCAAGAAGAAACAAAACACGTGAATTGAAATATATGGATGAATATGTTGTTGGGGTTTATCAATTTCATCATATCCACTCTATTGTATTTAGGAATTCATCATTCTTTTCATTAATGTTAATGCCACTTTCTAGATTACTTAAAACCCGATGTCTCGGCGACGAAAGCCTAATCATAATCACTAGTTTACAATGTCTTGTCTCCCTAGCAATTAATCATGCATTATAGTGAACAGAAGCTTAAAGGCAACCAACTATCATACTCCTATGTCTAGGTAAAATCTAGATCCGGGGAAATTCTCCCAAAAGTAATATCGCCTAGACATAGGGATATGATGTTGGTTGCCTTTAAGCTTCTGTGCTTCAGAATTAATTATTAGGGATGCTAGGAATTGTATGAACTCGTAATTAAGGATAGGCTTTCATCGCCGAGACATTGGTTTAAGGTAATTTAGAGAGCGACATTAACAGTGATGAAAAGAATGATGAATTCCTAAAATATATGAGAGTGGATAAGATGAAATTGATTCCCCCAACAACATACTCATCCATATAATTCATTCCGTGTTTATGTTCCTATTTTCCATTGATCAAACTCATGCATACATATTTAATTATTGTCTTTTGCATCTGAAACCAAGAGAATTTGTTCACAAGTCTTAAATAATCAACAAATCATATAACTAACTAGGCCATGAGTCCTTTGGGAAAACGATACTTGGTCTTACCGAGTTTAATACTCGATACGATTCGGTCACACTTGCCGAGGGTTAAACAAGTTTGTGCCGCCGTTTTTCGGTGTTCATAAATTTGTCATCAAGTTTTTGGCGCCGTTGTCGGGGACTTGTGGCTTAACTAGTTCATTTGTGTGATTATTGATTATCTTTGAATTGAATTTTGAATTTTTAAATTTTGAATTTTGAATTTTGAATTTCTGTTTTTATTTTTCTGTTTTTATTTTTTGTTCTTATTTTTTTGTTTTCTGTTTTATTTTATTTTATTTTTCGGTTTTTATTTTATTTTATTTTATTTTATTTTATTTTATTTTCTGTTTTTCGGTTTTTATTTTATTTTATTTTATTTTATTATATTTTCTGTTTTTTGTTTTTATCTTCTTATCTCTTATATTATTTCTTCTATATCTCTTTGTGTTAACAAATTTTTCTAGGGATTTGTTTTCTTGTGTATGCAGAAGGCAATTCGAACTAGAAGCAAGAAAACCTCAGAACCTCTTCTTGAAGGTTTAGACGAAAGTAGACGAAGGAGAAGAATCCGTACATCTAGAGAACTTTTTCCTCCTCCGGAAATCCTTTTACAACCTTCACCACAAGGTTCTTACTATAGCACTAAGGAGATGGAGAATAATAATGTCAGACGGACTCTTGCTGATTACACTAATGTGGTTGGACCTCAACATTTCAATAGCATAGCAAGACCAAGGGTCAATGCAGCTAATATGGAGGTGAAACCAGCATTAATCCAACTAGTGAAGAGTAACCAATTTAATGGGTTGTCGCATGAAAGCCCATATGAGCACCTCACAACATTTAATGAAATTTGCAATACATTGAAGATAAATGGGGTGCCTGACGAAGCAATCAAACTTAGCATGTTTCCATTCTCATTGGGAGGCAACGCTAAGCTTTGGTTGAACTCTTTTCCAAAAGGGAGGTTTACAGAGTGGGAAGATGTAGTCACAAAGTTCTTGAACAAATACTTTCCACAGTCCAAGGTAAATAAAGGAAAGCAAGAGGTCTCATTCTTCAGGCAAGGCATGGAGGAATCACTAGGCCACGCATGGGATAGGTACAAAAGCCTATTAAGAAAGACTCCCATGCATGGATTTGACGAAGGAAAAGTAGTCATATTCTTCCTTGGAGGTCTTGGTTCACAACCAAGTTGATGCTAGACGCCTCAGTTGGAGGCAATACTAAAAGGAAGACTCCAGAGGAAGCGAATGAAATAATTGAAAACATGGCTACTAGTGATAATGAGCTGAACAGTGCAAGAGGAGTTCCTAGTCAGAAGGAGTTGCTACAATTTCAATCTAATGATGCCCTGCTTATTCAAAATAAGATTATTTCTCAGCAGTTGGAAGAAGTAATTAAGAAACTTTCTCAATTACCACAAGAAATACAAAATGTTTCAATGGTTCAATGGCAGCAGCAAAGATGGCAAACACAACCTACTCCATCTGGGAATACAACAAAACTTGACTAGACTTTCAAACAATTCTTGAAGACGAATGCATATTATTGTAAGAATGTGGAAGTTGCAGTTAAAAATATGAAGATCTATAGTGAGCGAATAGTCGACAAAATAAAAAATGGTAATCTCAGAAAGGAGTGTAAGACTATTGTTACCAGAAGTGGTAAAGTGTTATAGGAGAGAAAAATAGAGAGAGAGGAGAAAGAAAATGAGAGTGAAAAAGAAACATGTGAGTGGAAAGAAAGAATTGAGAGAGAAAAAAAGAAAGAAGAAGAAAATGAATGGAAAAAGAAAGAGAGAGAAGAGAGAGATGAGGGACAAAAAGAAAAAGAGTTTGAAAAACCACTTCCTTATCCAAAAAGTTATTCAAGGAAGGAGAAAGAAAAACAGTTGGAAAGATTCATGGAGTTGTTTAAGAAGCTAGAGATTACTATACCATTCTCTGAAGCATTGCAATAGATGCAATCATATGCAAAATTTTTTAAGGAACTCCTTACAAAGAAAGGCAAGTACAGTGAAAAGGAAACTATCAAAGTACAGGGTAACTGCAGTGCAATCATAAAAAAATTGCCTTCTAAGCTTAAAGATCCAGGAAGCTTCACTATTCTGTGTACCATAGGAGATTTGGAAGTTGGAAGAGCATTGATTGATTTGGGAGCTAGCCTTAATTTAATGTCGCTATCCATGTTTAAAACAATTGAAGGTTTGAAACTCAAACCTACCAGAATGGCTCTTCAATTGGCAGATAGATCTCTTAAATATCCATGTGGAGTGGTTGAAGACATTTTAGTAAAGGTTGACAAGTTTGTATTCCCAGTAGATTTTATTGTAATGGAGATGGAAGGGAATGGTGATGTGTCTTTCATTCTTGGGAGACCTTTTATGAAGACTGCTAGAGTTTTAATTGATGTAGAGAATGGTAAGCTTAAATTGAGAGTTCATGATGAAGAAGTAAACTTTGACATATTCAAAGCCATGACATATCCAAATGATGATAAAAACATGTTTTCAACTTGACGAACTGGATGAAGTTTGTATGGAGCAAGAAAGGAGGGTGCATTATGTTTCTCCATTAGAGAAAACTCTTATTGATGCATGTGAAGATTTAGATGAAGGAGAAGAGAAATTAATTGAAGAATGCATGATGGACTTGGAAACATTGAATGAGTTTTCAGAGGAGGATACAAAGTTTGAGATAATTTATAAGGAAGAAGAAATCGAAGCAAAAAAGTTAGAATTAAGGTTTAATAGCCAATTTAGTCCTCACTTTGGTTGAAAAATCTCAATTTAGTCCCTCGTTATAAAAGTGTTTTGAATTAGTCCTAACTTTTAAAATAGTGGGTCAGATTGGTCATTTCTGTTAAATATAAGTTAACAAAATTAATGGATGATGATGTGACAAAACTTAAAGCTAACGAGGGACCAATCTAACACATCAGCTTTAAGCTGTGTCACATCATCATCCATTAATTTCGTTAACTTATATTTAACGAAAGGGACCAATCTGACCCACTATTTTAAAAGTTAGGACTAATGTAAAACACTTTTATAACGAGGGACTAAATTGAGATTTTTCAACCAAAGTGGGGACTAAATTGGCTATTAAACCTAGAATTAAAAACACTACCATCACATCTGAAGTATGTTTTTCTCGACGAAGATCGAACAAAGCCAGTCATCATCAGTAACTCTTTGTTTCCAAAAGAAGAAGAACAGTTGATAGAAATTCTGAAAGCTAACAAAGAAGCAATTGGGTGGTCAATCTCATGTCTTAAAGGTATCAGTCCAACTTATTGTATGCATAAGATCTTTATGGAAGTTGACTATAGACCGAGTGCTCAACCATAGAGAAGGTTAAATCCTGTAATGAAGGAGGTGGTTAGAAAAGAAGTGTTGAATCTTTTGGAAGCTGGTATTATCTATCCAATTTCTGACAGTGAATGGGTAAGTCCAGTACAGGTGGTTCCAAAGAAAGGCGGGATGATAGTAATTCATAATGAGAAGAATGAACTTATTCCTACTCGGACAATTATTGGATGGCGAATGTGCATTGATTATAGGAAGCTAAATAAAGCCATTAGGAAAGATCATTTTCCTCTTCCTTTCATGGACCAGATGTTTGAGAGATTACCAAATCAAGCCTTTTATTGCTTTCTAGAAGGATATTCTGGATATAATCAAATTGTGGTAGATCCAAAAGACCAAGAGAAGACGACTTTTACTTGTCCTTTTGGTATCTTTGCCTACAGAAAGATGCTATTTGGATTATGTAATGCTTCAGCTACATTTCAGAGGTGTATGCAGGCAATTTTTGCAGATCTTCTAGAAAAGTGCATTGAAGTCTTCATGGATGATTTTTCAGTCTTTGGAAATTCTTTCCAAAAGTGTTTGGCTAATTTGGATATTGTTCTTAAAATATGTGTTCAGACAAATCTTGTTCTCAATTGGGAGAAATGTCATTTCATGGTAACAGAAGGAATTGTGCTGGGACATAAAATTTCTACTAAAGGGATTGAGGTGGATAGAGCCAAAGTAGAAGTCATTGAGAAACTGCCTCCACCAACAAATGTAAAGGGATTCAGGAGTTTTCTAGGTCATGCTGGATTTTACAGAAGGTTCATTAAAGATTTTTAAAAAATTGCTAAACCATTGAGTAATCTTTTTATGAAGGATGCTCCTTTTGTGATGAATGAAGAATGTTTGAAAGCTTTTAACACATTGAAGAGTACATTAGTGTTAGCTTCAGTAATTATAGCTCCAGATTGGAATAAAAATTTTGAGCTAATGTGTGATGCTAGTGATTATGCAATAGGAGTCGTTCTTGGCCAGCGAAAAGAGAAGATCTTTCATCCAATTTATTATGCCAGCAAAGTTCTGAATGATGCTCGGTTGAATTATGCTACTACAGAGAAAGAGTTCCTAGCTATAGTATATGCCTTAGAGAAGTTTAGACCTTATCTTATTGGATCTAAGGTGATTATTTATACAGATCATGCAGCTATCAAATATTTGTTGACAAAGCCAGACTCTAAGCCACGTTTGATTTGATGGGTATTACTTTTGCAAGAATTTGATGTGGAGATCCGTGATAAGAAAGGGAGTGAGAACTTGATTGCTGATCATTTGTCACGGCTAGTCAATAAGGAGGTCACTAGCAAGGAATCAGAGATCTGGGAATCTTTTTCAGATGAAACACTGATGTATATTCAACAGAGGCCATGGTTTGCTGATATGGCTAATTTCAAAGCTGCAAGGGTAATGCCAGAAGATCTAACTTGGCAACAAAGAAAGAAATTTTTGCATGACGCTGATAACGGTTGAAAAACCGTTATTTTTATGCTTAAAATTGATACCAAAAGCAACCTTTAAGACTTAGAAACTAGCTTGAACTCATATTTTTGCTTTAGTTTTGTGAATAAGAGAGTTGAAGGTGAATTTAATGGTTTTATGCAAGATTGCCTTGATTTTGTAGGCTAATTGAATGATTTGAAAGAAGAATTGAAGTACCGAATGATTGGAATGCCGAAAAGTCAACCAGACACCAGAAAAGTCAACCACTCAACTAGAAAAGTCAACTAGTCAACCAAAAAAGTCAACCAGTCAACCAGAATACAGAAAAAGTTCCGCTGAGCGGCATTTTTCGTGTGCCAAAATCACCGCTGAGGGGCAAAAACAGCAGCTGGGGGCAAAATGGATCATGCACTATTACCGCTCAGCGGTAAAATACCGCTGAGCGCCATTCTAAGTGGGCTTGGACCGGTTTTCTTTTGTTTTTATGGGCTTGGACTTGTTTTATGTTATTTTTATGCCCTATTTAAGGACTTGCACGTCCTAGGGTTTGTATCTTTGGCTGGGAGGAAGCAGAAACACACTTTTCACCCCTTGGGGGTAGATTGGGAGATGGTGACAGCTCTCCTCTTCTCTTTCTAGGGTTTTTCTATCTCTTTCATTCTTTCATTACTGTTCATCTAGTTTCACCATGAATATGGTGAACTAAACCTTGTATTGTTGTTGGGGAATCAATGTAGTCTTGTGAAACTCTCATATATGGAATTTGTGTTTTAACATCTTATTTTAAGATATATGCTTTCTTTCATCATTAGTTAGGGTTTTTTCCTCTTTGCTTAAAGATTGCTTTGTTTAACTCATTCAATGCCATGATTATTGATTTTGTCGATATGGGAACGTACGGGGAAATCTAGATCCGGGGAAATTCTCCCAATAGCATATTGCCTAGACATAGGAATATGAGGGTTGGTTGTCGTTAAGCTTTTGCACTTCAGAATTAATTATTAGGAATGCTAGGAATTGTATGAACTCGTAATTAAGGATAGGCCTTCTTGCAAGGTGATTTAGAGAGTGGCATTAGCAATTGATGAAAAGAATGATGAATTCCTAAAGTATGTGAGAGTGGATGAGATGAAATTGATAACCCCAACAGCATACTCATCCATCTAATTCATTAAAGTGTTTGTATTCCTCTTTTCCATTGATCAAATTTATGCATACATGTTTAATTACTGTCTTTTGCATTTAAACCTACAATTAATTGTTCACAAGTCTTAAATAATCAACAAATCATATAACTAACTAGGCCGTGAGTCCTTTGGGAGAACGATACTTGGTCTTACCGAGTTTTATTACTTGATACGATTTGGTCAAACTTGCCGAGGGTTAAACAATTTTTTGACGCCGTTTTTCGGTGTTCTTAAATTTGTCATCAAGTTTTTGGCGCCGTTGCTGGGGACTCGTGGTTTAACTAGTTTATTTGTGTGATTATTGATTATCTTTGACTTGAATTTTGAATTTTGAATTTCTGTTTTTATTTTTCGGTTTTTATTTTATTTTTTCTCTTTTCTGATTTTATTTTCTGTTTTTATTTTTTTTTGTTTTTATTTTATCTTCTTATCTCTTATTTTATATCTTCTCTATCTTTTTGTGCTAACAATTGTTTTTAGGGTTTTGTGCCTAATGCCTGCAGGATGCAATTCGGTCAAGAATTTAACTATATGGGCACTCAATTCTTCCAAGGTCAACAAAGGAAAGCAAAAGATTTCATCATTCAGGCAAGGCATGGAGGAATCACTGGGTCATGCATGGAACAGATATAAAAGCTTATTAAGAAAGACTCCCACGCATGGATTTGACGAAGCGGAAGTAGTCCTAATTTTCCTTGGAGGTCTTGGTTCACAAACCAAGATGATGCTTGACGCCTCAGCAGGAGGAAATATCAAATGGAAAACTCTAGAGGAAGCTACAGAAGTCTTGGTTCTCCAATCAGGGTTTTATTGGCCAACTCTATTTAAAGATGCTCATAATCATGCTAGAAATTGTGATAAGTGTCAAAGAGTAGGGACAATTACTAGACGTCATGAGATGCCTTTACAGGGTATTTTAGAGGTTGAAGTCTTTGATTGCTGGGGTATTGACTTTGTGGGACCCTTTCCTCCATCTTTCAACAATGAATACATATTGGTAGCAGTGGATTATGTGAGTAAATGGGTGGAGGCATTAGCTTGTCCTATGCTAGCACTGTAATCAAATTTTTGAAGAAGCAGATATTTTCACGTTTTGGAACTCCAAGAGTGTTAATTAGTGATGGAGGATCTCATTTATGTAATTATCAGCTAGGAAAAGTACTCAAACATTATGGAGTGAGACATAAGGTAGCTGCACCTTATCATCCGCAAACCCATGGACAAGCTGAGGTATCTAACAGAGAGATAAAAAGGATCCTGGAAAAAACCGTTACTTCATCAAGAAAGGATTGGTCACTAAAATTGGATGATGCTCTTTGGGCTTACAGAACGACAATGAAGACATCCATGGAATTATCACCTTTTCAATTAGTTTATGGAAAAGCATGCCATTTGCCAGTAGAGTTGGAGCATAAAGCTTTGTGGGCTTTAAAATTCTTGAATTTTGATCCTTATGAAACTCAGAGCACACGTAGAAGACAGATTCTGGAGCTTGAAGAAATGCGGTTACGTGCATATGATTCATCCAAGGCTTATAAAGATAAGATTAAGTTTTATCATGACAGGAAGCTGATGAATAAAGTTTTTAATCCAGGGCAGCAGGTGCTATTATTCAACTCAAGATTGAAGCTATTTTCTGGGAAGTTGAAGACAAAATGGTCAAGACCATTCGTAGTAAAAGGAGTGAATCCACATGGAGCAATTGAACTACTTGATCCAGCTACTGATGATCCACAGAAAAGTTGGGTGGTGAATGGTCAACGTCTCAAGCCTTATCTAGGAGGAGAAGTGCAACGCTTGTCCACAATGATGCAGTTGGTTGATCCTTGAGATTTTGGGTCAGGCTCGTGACGTTAAACAAGCGCTTACTAGGAGGCAACCCAGTGTTCTGAACTTATTTGTTTTTATTTTTAGAATAGGGTTTGATGTACTCAATTTGAACTTGGTCTGCTATGATGGTTTACTTATAATTGTTGTTTGATAAGTAATGCTTGATGATACTTTGATGATGATGGATGTTGAGATATGCACATTATATGCTTATATAGGTGGTTCACAAGTTGTGAAAAAATGCAAGTTGTTGTGATTGTGATTATGATTAACGCGGCTGTCGCGGCCCGTCAAATTTGATGTGCATTAAAGAATGCAGTACAGTGCCAGGAAGTGAATGTGCAAGAAAATGAATGTGCATTGTGTGTAACGCTTCCCAAATTACATCATCATTTCTCCAAACTAAGAAAATGAATGTGCATTGTGTGTGGCAGAATAGAACAAAGGGATCATTCAAAGCCAACAAAACCGTGACAACATTTTCACTTGAAGATGAAATCAGCCATCACACACACTATGAATCACCGTTTTCATACTCCAAGAAAAAGAGAAATGTGTTCTTCATTCATTATCTCCAACGTTCCCAAAAACCTAGAGTCAAAGAAATATTTTTTTTTTACATTACAAGAACCTCCAAAACAAATAAAACGAGAGAGTAAAGTGGCAAAATGCAAGTGGCGGCTAACCTAGGCCGTGTGCTATCCTTTTAATAAGGGTGGGGTCAACACACTAAAACCCTATGGTCCATGATGAGTGCATATTTATGCCCACATTTATGCTTTAAAATTCAAATTTTTGATGGGATAATTATGCTTGAATGATTGATTTAAAGAGGATTTGTGATGATTTGATATATTGTGTTTGGAATTAAAAGGGACTTAAAAAGTGATTTTAATTGCATAAATTATTCTTGGAAATTCTTACGTTTATTTGTGCAGTTGAAATTATAAGTTCTATTGGTTCAAATGGCAATTCAAGGCCCAAAATCAGGATTTATTTGGCAAATAATGTACAGATGGGCCAAACAGGCAGACTTTACCCTTGCAGCCCCTAAAATCCCTATATACACTCCTATTTCTGAAACAGGCCAAAGACCAAGCCCAAACACTAAGCCACTTCTACTACACCTCCCTAAGTTTCCTATACACACCCCTCCTAAGCCAAACTTCACCAGATCATGCCACGTGGCAGTCCACCACTAACATATTGAACCACTCAGATGATGCCACATCACTGATCCTTGCACTCACTAGTGAACCAGTCAGAACACGCCACCTCAGCCCTAACCCATGAGCATCATCTTCCACCTTCTCCACAGAAACCCTAGCCGCCAATGTCGCCAATGCTGTCAGTCGCCGTTCCGCTTCCGCCACTCCCGCCAATGCCGCAAGTCGCTGCCACGGCCAAAACACCATCTCCTTCCTTTCTCGCCAGTGCATCAACGGACCACCACGGTGCCTCAACCAAGACGCCGTGACATCACCGTGAAACCGCGAGCCGCCTCTCCATCCGCGCCGCCACCATCTCCAACCTTGCCGTCAACCTCCACCGCGACCATCGCTCCACCATGTCGCGCATCTCCTCCATTGATCCAAGCTCTGCACCGCATCATCCGCAACCTCCGTTCATCTTCTCCATTCTCGGAACCCAATCGCACCTTCATCTTGGATCTTTACTCGCGATCTTCACCAACCATGCCGCGACGCCACGCTTCTCACGCACCATTGACGCAACCATCAACAGCTGACGTCACTGTCGTGCCACCATCTCCACAGCACCGCCTCGGTCTCGCCATCACCACCACGGTTTCGCATCTCGACCATCTTCATCTTCTCTATTCTCGGAACCCAATCGCGCCTCCATCAACGTTCAACACCTCCATCTCCATTCCGCCGTGAAGTCGCCGCGTACTCCCCCTCCTTCATCGCGAGTTCTTCATCAGGCCGCCACGATCTTCATCTTCCTCGCCATCAACCGCGAAACCGCTCCTCCCCACCATCGACACGCACCTGCAAACAGCAAACTCAGAAAAACCACAGCGGCGGAAGCGGAAACGCAGGAAGAGGCACAGGAGCTCCCTTTCCCCCAATATGAAACCCTAATTTTGGGTGGGAAAGGGGCTGACACGTGTCAGTCTCCCATTGACTGCGAAAAACTGGTCAAACAGAATTGATTCTGGTCAACTAAGGGGTTCAGTTGCAATTTTGGGAAATTCAGAAGGGGCTAAAGTGCAGATAGAGGAAATTTTAGGATATTTGTGTAATTTTAGAAAGTCAGAAAAGATAAAAAAGTAAAATTCAGTTGTTGAATTAATTTAATTTGGGAATATCAACAGAAAATATCTTCCAAATAATGTTATAATTATTTAAATCTTTTAGTTATTTGGAAGATATAAGATAAAAGATTCTATCAACTGAATATTCAGAGTCCAAGCCCAATCAAGCCTACTTAAAGAGACCCAGAGGACTTCACTTCATATTTTCATTCTCTCATACTCCTCTCAATTTTCTTTCATCTTGTATTCAACTCCATTCATGGAGAGCTAAGCATCTAGGGCTATTCTGCTGTAATTCCATTATGGATTCTGAGGTTAGATTCATGTAATACGATTGTTTATTTTGATTATTGATTTAAGTTGTTCGTTCTCTATGTCTTTCATCTCTCTATCTTGTTAAAAGTAAAGATTTTTGCATCATAATGTTTGAATCTACATGCATATTGATTATATGAGTTCTAGGGTTTCTAGGTTTAATTGAGAATTTACTTTGATTTAATTTAGGAACTTTCATATGATTAAATGGTTTTTACTATCAATTGAGAATGTACTTTGGTTGATAAGTAATAATTTCAACTATAATCAATTGAGAATTTACTTTGATTGATTAGCTTTTAATTTGGTTAGGAGATTTAAGAATAGACATGATTAAACACAATAAAATTTGATTGAGAATGTACTTTGGTTGAATTTATTGTGAATAATCTAGAAAGGTTTTGCATTTGATTGAGAATTTACTTTGGTTAAATGCATGATCGCCCTCAAATTAATTAAGAATGTACTTTAATTAATTTGAAACTTGAATAATAATCAATTGAACAATTATCTGTGAATAACCGATGATGAATCTATCTTGGAAAAGCAGTGGAATTAGCCTATTTCATCATAACTGTTTTTAAGTTTCTTATTCATTCTTTAAACATTCTTAAACCATTACTTTTATTCATAAGCATTGCATAACATTCATAAGAGTCAGATATTCAAAAGCAATTCCGTGTTCGTTGGGAGACGACTCAGGGTTACGTTAACCCTATCTACTTTCTTAAATACTACTTGGCAATACTGAAGTTGCCTTGAAAAGTAGTATTAATTTGATAGCTTCACCGACAGCCTATCAGTCCACGTCACTAACCTCTACTTTTGGGTCTAATCTACTTTACCAAAAATTGACCCAAAAGGTAAGAGTTGATTCAAAAATTCTAAACTACTGAATTACAATTTAATTAATTCCCAAAATGTATCTCCAAAATTTTTCCTACAATCAATGATGCAAATAATTAGCTCAGATAATTCAAATTAATTAAAATAAGAATTTCTGATCAAATTAAGCACAATCAACAAAAACGGAAAAATACCGCATATTTAAGCACAATTCCCTGATTAATTATAGCACAATAAACTAAGTGAAGTCAAGAAAATATTGACTCATCAATGATACTAAGCAGGATGTGTACATGTGGAATGTGAATGATCTTATATGTGAGGTTTTGAGCTCCAGAGTTTTTTGTGATTGAATGCTATTACTTTGAAGGCATGAATGATTTTGCCCAGGTTTTCTATGATTGAATCAATTGCTTGTTTGCATCATATGATGAAGGCCATTTTTTGGTAACTGATGAGTCAATATTTTGTTCACTTCACTTAGTTTAATGTGCTATAATTAGTCGGGGAGTTATGCTTAAATATCTGATATTTTCCTGTTTTTCTTAATTGTGCTTAATGTGATCGGAAATTCTTATTTTAATTAATTTGAATTATTGGAGCTTATTATTATTTTCATTAACGATTGCAGGAAAATTTTGAATTAACATTTGGAAGAGCATACATTTGTACACGGTGTTATTTAATTGGAAGAAGCTGTTTGTGAAACAAATCTCGGAACATCACACGGCCAAAGCAAAATGCCAACTCATTTTATTTTATTTTTTTTTTTTTTTCTTTTGCCACCAAACATTGGAGATAAACCGTGAAGCTATTGGAGAGGACCCCACAGTTTTTGAAAAATATGGCCTCATAGTCAAATCATTTTGTGTAAAAGAATTAAGAGGGCCACGTCACATAACTTTCACGTGAAGCAATAATTTTTTAGCAACACTTTGTTTATTAAACTTTGAGAATTATTGATTGGTTTACAATTACATCACACGGCCAAATGAAGCCAGAAAAAAAGAAGAAAATGGGGACAAGGGGGACCACCACTTGTTGAAAGGATGGATGCCCATGGTTTCTCTCCTGCTGGGAATTAGTTTTCTTTCTTGCAAGAGACCCACACGTCCATGGAAGGCTTCATTCACGGCTGACACACGGTGCTTGAGCAGACAAAATGAAGCAACATCCAGCAACCAAAGAAGTAACGCCAGCAGCTGGTAGCAGATCCAGAGGCAGCAGCTCACGGCCTTGATCCAGAAAAGAGGAGAAGATGGGTGCTGTCATGGCTGGAGCAGCAGCAGCGTCCTCACCACGGTCCAGCTTTGGAGAGCTCACGGCTGGAGCAACAAGTCCAGCCACCCACGTGAAGAAGTAAGGAGGCCACCCATGTCAAAAGAAACTTATTACTAAAAATCATAATTGTCCATGGTCTGCAGAATTCTTTCATTTCTTCAACCACAATTATTGGCTTGCAACCAGCTCATCCACACCAGTCCAATTAAACCAGCAGCAGCTGCCATGCCCAAGCTTCAACACCTTCACGGTCAGCACCAGCAGAGGAGTTACGTGCGGTCCAACAATGGAGGAAGCCATCTAGCTTCCACACTGCAGCAGCACGTTGGTGTCCAGCAAAGCAGTTGAAGCAGTACACATCTGTCACAACTGGAAGAGGTCCATACTGGATGAGAAGAAACGGTGATGGCTGGAAGCAGCTCCATCAACACGGTCCAGCAGCTTGGTTGCACAGCATGGCACATGAAGTGAAGACACACACGGTTCAGGACAGCAGAGAAGAGTAGTGGATGCTGCAGCATGAGTAGAATGGTCACGTGAATTCTGCACCACTTTGCATTAATGGAAAGCACATGGTGTAATGGTCATGGCATGGGAGGAAGTCACGTGTGCCTTTAATTTTGAAAGGAAGTGGGCTGCCACATTTATGAATCACTCACGGCCTAAAGGTGCTACAGGAATATTCTTACTTTGTAAAGTATATGGAAATGCACATGGGAGACCACAAGCAAGTTGTCAGACGGCATGGCACCAAAGTAATGTGCAGAATTTTGAAGTCCTCCAAGTCTTAAATTGTTATTCTTAGATATAAAGTTGGTTTGAACGGAAGAAGTGCTGTCATGACCCATGATAAAAAATAAAAGTGCAGAATTTCAGTGTTAGCATGTGAAAGTAAATAAGCATACGGAAGGAATAAGAGTTGGTGGAGTCACGGCATTTGTCCAGCAAAAATATCACGGTTGGAAAGCATAAAGGCTCCCACATTTTGGAATCAAGTGGCAATTATGAAAGTGGAAAAGCATGGAGAATAAAATGGTGCTATGATGACATGGAAAACCACTTGCAGACATTGGAAAAAAATCAGCATTAGCATTACTGAAAGTTGTGGCTTTCACGTGAAAAGCAAAATGGGAGAAAGGCACTCACGCTAACATAAGGGCCACCACTTCATCACTTACTCACATGATCAAGCATGTCACGGCAGCTACCATTTATTTCTCTGAACATGGCTTAAAAAAGATAAAATAAGAGAGAAAGAGTGAAATGGTGTCACGGCCCACATGGAAAGAAAAGCTTTTGGATTTTCAATTTGGTTGTAGCATATTAGAAGCAACACGTCTCAAGCTCACGGTGCAGCAAAGAGAATGGAAAAGAAGCTCACGGTTGGAATGGTGTGCAACGTGTGAAGGAAGAAGAAGCATGCCGAGAGGAAGGAAAGGAGACGCATCCAAATGAAGAAACGGAGATGGTGTCAACTCTCGGGATTGGCTGGTGCACAGTGGCTCATGGAGTTTGTTTTGGCTAGAGAAGAACTCACTGTCACGTCCTCCATGATCCAGTAGAAGAGGCCTTCATCTGAAATTCCAGCAGCAGTCCAGCCACATAGAGAAGCTTCACACTCCACGGCCTGGATGGTTTCACGTCCAGCAGTCACGTTGAGAAGGGAGAAGAGTGCTGGAATGTACACAGCTGAAGAAGAAGACAAACATGGAGGGCCCTTACCCTATTTTCTCACGGGAAGGATTCTAAACAAACAGGGAGATGCTCACGGGAGGAGATTGGTGAGAAAAATTGCTTATAAAGTGGAGCAGCAGAGAAGGAAGAAGATCATTAGAATTGGAGTAGAATTTGCAGTAGATTTTAGGAGTAGAAGTAGGTATCAGTAGAGTAGTGGCACGGTTTCAATTTTTCCTTTCCCCTTGGACCGGTTTTGGGGTTGTTTTTAGTTTCCAGGAGTGAAGTCTATTGATGTTAATTGCAATTTTTACTCTGCGTTCTTCAGTTGTTGAATCTTGATTTTCATCTGCAAATTACCTTCTGTTTACAATTCCATTGCACATTTAAAATTTTGATCCAATCACTGTCATTTTCTAATTTGCTGCATGTTCTTATTCAAATTAAATCTAAGTTTCATGATTGCAAATTTTAATTCTGTCAAAGTTTAGTTTTCAGCTTTATTTTTACCGCACTGTTTGATTTACATTTTCATCCACTTAATTTTCACTGCAGGTTCTATTTTGGTTTTATTTACTTTTATGGTTAAAAAGTTAAATTCCGTTTTACCGTTCTTTGAATTTTACTATTTTTGTACTTTCTTTATTTACAGTATTTTCATTTTACTATTTTAATCCTTTTTTTACAGTCTGTTAAAATTTTACTGATTTCAGCATTTAATTTTTTCGCAACCAAAAACACTATCAAAACCCCCCCATTGCGTGTAAAAAATCTGAGACTGAATCCACAAATTGGTCCTCGAGAGACGACCTAGGAGTCACTTCCTAGTAATTATACTGCATAAATTTTTGTATAAAATTTGTATGACCGCGACAGTCGTATCAAAAAATGGCGCCGTTGCCGGGGACCAATGAAGGTTCAGTTTTAGATTTTTGTTCTGTTAATATTTGTTCTGTTAATATGTGTGTTTTGTGTGTTTCGTGTTTCATATTTTTGTAGGCGACAACGACACCTTCAGCAAATTTTGGCGGCGTTGTCACTTCAGTTCCAGGTTTTTTGTTTTAGATTTTTGTTGTGTTTTTCGATTATGCTGTGTTAATATATATTGTGTATATATGTGTTTAATTGTGCTATGTTCTGTATTTAGTTGTTATTAAAAAAAAAAAATTTTAAAATTAAAAAAAAAAAAAAAAAAAAATTTAATTAAAAATTTTTACTATTGATGTTCTGTCTTGTGTGTGCTTGTAGCATGTATAAATGTGTTTTGTTTTATCTGATTCGTAATTTTTAGTTTTTAGTTTTTACTTTTTATTTTTCCATGTCTACCTATTTTAATGTTGTGAATAATGCTTATTCTGCCAATGTCTGTGATTATGATTCTTATTCTGCATATTACTTTGATTTTAAATCTGCTGATTTTTATGATGAGAACAATATGTTCCATCATCCAATTTCTGAGAGCTCTCTTTGGGAGCCAGTTCCACAATATGAGAGTCAGCAGTATGATTCTCCTATTCAAATAACTCTTCAGCCTTCAACTTCTGAACCTACATTAAAGGAGTTACTAGAGCAGATGACAATGCAGAACATTCAGTTTCAGAAAGGGAACATGCAGTTCAAGCAAGAGAGCATGGAAACTCAAGCTGCCATGCAGAATCTGAGTGATCAGATCAGGCAGATGGCCACTCTTGCACCTGAGGAGACTGATGAAAATTTTGGGGACCCGGCAGAAGTAAGCAGTAATCCTGAACAAGGTAGACCACTTTCATCCTCCACTACTTTACCAATCTTCAAGGAAGTGGAGGTAAGCATACCGCAAATTGATTATTCTGTTGACTGTGTTATTAAAGATTATGCTGATGATAGGTATGCTTGTAATCATATTGTAGCTGAGCATGTTTTTAATTCTCCCTCTGAACATGAATCTGAGCCTGTTATAGATATTGTTTCTACATTTGAAACCGATTCATGTTATGAGATTGTGTCTAAGGCTCAGTATGATGAATTGGGATTGGGTGTTTTACCTCTGCATGAAATTTCGGTGGAACCATTTTGCACTAACCCTATTGCAGGAGGTACAAATGAATTTGACCAATATGCACCCACAGTGGAAAACATAGGTGCTAACACTGACAAATCAAAGTTCGGAAGGCACCTGCTGTACCCGCTCATCAACAATTGCTGCTTAGATCCGGTGGTGGAAGATATTTCCCTACTTGATCAGATTTGGAGGATGAAGCAGTTCGTCCTCAACACTTTCATGCTGGATCCTGAAGAAGGGAACATCTCCCTACAAGTCCAAAATTGGCAACTGCCACCATGACCAGGGAAGTTTTCTTTTTCTTTCTTCCCGTTTTCATATTTTTAATGCACTTGTCCTTTATCTGTTTAGTGTTTTAATTGATGATCTTATGCTTAGAAAACATTTAGGACAGTGTAGTTTAAGTGTGGTCTCGGGAAGTTTCTGATTTTTGTTTATCTTTTAAGTTTGTTTTTCCTTTTCTTTTTAGTTTTCGAATTATTATTTTTAAAAAATAAAAAAAAAAAAAATTTAAAAACATAAAAAGAAAAAATTTGTGATAAATTTTTTTTATAGCGTGCCAAATCTGTATTATGATATGTATATTTATTTATTTTTTCTTCTTAGTTTTTGAGTTGTTTTCCCTTAAAAAAAAAAAAAAAAAAAAAAAAAAAAAAAAACAGGATGAAAGAAAAAATAAAAATAAAAATAAAAATTTGTGTTGTGTTTCAAGTATGTTATTTTGTTAATGTATGTTTTGTAAATATATGTTTTGTCTGCTGTTTTTGACATTTGTGTTCTTTCTGCTTTGATATTTTGTGTTCGGTATTAGGTCTTTTGTTTCGTTAATATGTGTTCTGTTTTTATTTATTTAGTTTTTGAAAAAAAATAATAATAAAAAATCAACATAGTGCATAATTAACATGTAAGGGCAGAGAGGTGTAATTTGAGCTAAAACTATCTGAGTACTTTTATTGAAAATACCAAATACACCGAAAACAGTCTGTCTTACACTGATAATAATAAAAATAAAAACAAAAACATAATAAAGATGTTCGTTGTTCGATCATTTCTGATCGTTAATATTACAAACCAAAAAAAAACAAAAAAAAAAACATCATAAAAATAAAAACAACAAAAATATAAGTGTTCATATTACAGCCCATATTCTGGCCACACTCGGCCAACAAAAACATAAAAATAAAAAAAAAAACATAAAACTTTAAAAATGAAAGAATTCACGAGCTGGTTGTGGTGGTCTAAGAGAGAGCTCCGTTGAGGGAGCTCTGGTTCGGAATGCGAGCGGAGGCTTTGGTGGAGGTATTTCTCGTTCATTTCTGTCATCATCGATGATGATCGGAACGGGAAACAGATTCAGCAGCCTCGGTGCCCTCATAATCACCCAGTTTTTTTCTTTCAAACAAAAAAATAAAAAAATAAAAAATAAAAAAACATGTGTTAATAATAGAAGAGGAAGTGAAAAAAATTTTCTATGAAGGTATGATGAGAGTTCTTACCGTACATGTACAGCGGCAGTTGTGAAAAGAGAGTGCCAGTGGGGTCTATCTCCGCTTGCCAGTGCTTGACCCGATTGCCGTGGTTGTTGAACCAGCAGTGTACGTTGTATTCAGTGGCTTCGCCGAAAGCCCTTAGTCGAGACGCGATCTCGACGACTTGCGCTCGGCTTGGGTGTGTGACCCCATAGTTGAATATTTTGGTCATCATCGTGATCTGATCGTCGGTTGGACGCCACCGTTGACTGGTATATCTCTCTGATTCCGTTTCACTCATCCTTCCTCTCGTAATATACAAATACATAAATAAAAAAAAATAAATACAAATAAAAAGCACAAAAACATAAAAAAAGAAAAACAAAACATAAAAAAAAAAAAGAAGCATAAAAAATTTAGATTAGTTCTGTGTTTTCTTTATTTGTTCTTGTTTCCCGTTAAATTTATTTTGTCCTGTCAGTCTTTGATATTTCTGTGTTTGGTCTCAGATCTGTTTCACGGTCCTTGCAAAAGGGTCCTAAACGGATCTACGTCCAGTTGTCCTTGTCCATATTGTTCATGTATATTCAGCTTCTGTGTTTTATTTTTAAGTGGGGTACGTGGCGTTGTTCTACCCGATTGTCTCTGCAATACCTTCAATCGAAGGGAGATTAACGTCTGGTTTCCAGCCGATATACCCCTTAAGTTTTAAGACAATTGTGTTTTATGTGTTTTAAGTGTTTAGCAGGTGAAGAAGAAAGCGAATAAGAGCTGAAAATAAAGAAGGAACTGAAGGCTTAAATTAAAGATCTGGAAAGCAGTCAAGGGAGAGGGAACGAAGAACAGAAAGCTTAAGCAGAAATAAAGGAAAGCAGGAAAATGGAAAAGAGGGAGAGCAGGCAAGAGGTCAGAGAAGAAATACAGAGACGGCAGGAAAAGTTAAGCAAGCAGATAAGAAAGAAGGAAAGAAGGAAGGGGCAGAGGACTTACCTGGAGAAGTAGAGCTGGCAGAGAAGCTCCTCGCAGATCTCAGATCTTCAGAAGGCGCGGGGACAGAGCTTCCTCACAGATCCAGACGCTCAGAAGAGAGCTTAGAGAGAGTTGAGAGAGGGTAGAGAGAGAAGAGAAGAGCAGAGAGAGTGGAAGTCAGGAAATGGCGCTGGACGCGGAGGAGCAGCCTTTTATAGCCAGATTGCCTTCCACTGTAGCAACAGTTCCGGTCTTTGCCACCGAGACTGTTGTCACAGTACCGGTATCCTTTTTCAGAAAAAATAAAAAATAAAAAATAAAAAATAAAAAATAAAAAATAAAAAATATAATAAAAATTAATTAGCATCTACTGATGGGTGCTACGTGTTTAAGACATCTGCTGATGGGTGTCACTGATAACATCTACTGATGGATGTTACTGAAAATTTCTTCCCATTTCCTAACTTTTTATTGCACTTGTCTATATTATTTGACTGCTCTGAAGTTGATAATCTGATGATTGTGACACACTGAGGACATTGTGTGATTTAAGTGTGGTCTACTGGGAAGAAATTCTGATTTTTCTGTTAGATTGTATTTTGTGTGTTAAATTTTTTGTTTTTGAGTGTTAATTTTTTTCTGTTTTAAGTTATTTTTATCGAGTTTTGTGTGCAATAAATTTTACATTTTTCTTTTGATTTCTGGATGATGTTTAAGTTGTAGATTTTTCCTTCACTTACTTAATACTTATGATTTGAAATCCTTGCTTTTCTCTGCTTGGGAAGATTATTATGATGTTTAAGAGGTTGATTTGATTGTAACGAATGCCCTGTGTGAGAATTTGAGCCACTTAATTTTCTTTCTTGTGTGATATGACTCTTGATTTCTTGCACATATGCCTTGGCTTGATTCTTTTTGATATACTTGATTTATATGCATTTTTGGAAGTGATAAAGGCATTTTATTTCTTGAGCCTCTTTAGCCAAATAAGCCAACCTTGTTATTATCCTTTGATAACCCCTTTGAGCCTATACTGTATATATTTCTTTGTTTTAAAGCTCATACACTGACCCTAAGTGAAAAACCATGATTACCTAAACCTTAGGGAAATCTGGAGCTATAGAAGTGTTTTGTGAAAAAAAAGTGTGGTCTCCTTGGGGATTCTGATAAATTGGCTAGTTGGTTCCTCATCATGTTTTGAAATGATAATTTATATCCTGTTATGTGATAAAAAAAAAAAAAAAATTGATGAGAAAAAGAGAAAATTGAAAAATAATCCTGTGAATAATGGAGTTGAGAAGAGGATTGAATTAGAGGTTTGGGTGAGATTTCACTGTGTTTACACTTTTTCCCCATTGCTCCTCTATTTCTTCTGAGTTGTAACTACTTATCCATATTTTATCCTCCCTTGTCCTTGGCCCCATTACAACCCAGTAAAGACCTTTTGATCTAAACGTGCTTATGTTTTAAGTGTTGATATTAGAAACTTGCCAAGTCTACTTGTGTTTGTTTTCTTGAGTACATTGAGTTGAAATTATTTACCCTAAACACTTGAGAGAAACACTATTAGTGCATCTGTGAGGTTATGTTATTTTTAAATCACCTCTTAAGCTGATTGATTATTTTTCCGTATATTGAATTGCTGGGAAGATTTCTATAAGTATCTGCTTTATTTGATTAGTGTTGGATAATTTCTACTTCTTTCATCGGTCCATAATTCTTGAGAATTCTGTAAATTCTTTTTATTTTTCTTGAGTCTTTGTTTTCTGCGTGCTGAGTGTGTGTCACCTTCCTAAAAGTCCGTTGAACCATTCCCTGATTTGAGTCTTAATTTTGCCCAGGAGTGCAAAAGACTAAGTGTGGTCTATTTTGATGAATCATTATTTTCTTCACTTCACTTAGTTTATTGTACTAAAATTAATCAGGGAATTGTGCTTAATTGTCCAGTATTTTCCCGTTTTTATTGATTGTGCTTAATTTGATCAGAAATTCTTATTTTACTTAATTTGAATTATCTGAGACTAATTATTTACATTATTGAGTGCAGGGAAAATTCTGTAAATATTTTAGGACATTTGGAAGAACATTCACACTGTATTAATTGGAAGAAGCTACTATATTTGGTTCATGAAGCTGGGTTTTCGTTTTGTTGCTGGAAGTAATTGGCAAATAAAATGATGGAGGAAGCACATTTTCATTCCTTTCTTCTGCAAGTATCACGGCAATAGCTAGCACAAAGGCACACCAATTGAAATGATGGAGAGGGACCACCTTGCATTCAACCCACGGTTCTTAAATAATTGGAAGATAACATTTGTAATTTTTATTATGGAGAGGGCGTGAATTGCAAACTCACAGCACACACAAAGGAATTTTCCTTTTCCTTGCAAGTGTGGGAGCCGCCACTTCTCATTAACATGACAAAGGAATAAAAGAAAGGGACCACATATAAACAAAGTGTTCACGTTTTTTTTTGGAAGAGCATGGCCCCTGAACAATTCATTTTTTATGAAGCATTTAGCAAATACACAATGCAAAAGTGGAAGCAAAGAAGGGGCCACCACATATTTCAAGAAGGAAATCACGTCCACATGCAAAGGAACACATGGCCCCCTTCTTCTTTGTCATTGAATAAAATTTTACAATATACTAATGAGACAAGGCTACCATTTCACGGCATTTTGGCTTGTGCAGATTTCTTTTAATTACTCTTCCACTCCACACGGTGTTGCACCTTCAAAAATTGAAAGAATTAAGTGGACAGCAGCTTGGAAAAGCCACCACGTTTAAAGCACACGGTTATTTATTTTTTATTTTTGGATCAAGAGCACACGGCTGGAAGCAAGTCCAGCAAGTAGAAACAACTCCCATACAGCAGTAGCTTCCATCCAGCAAGCGTGAAGAGGGGCTGCAGCAAGAAGAAGGGTGTTGCACGTTCACAACTTCTTTCTTTGAGAAGATAAGCATGGAGACTAGTGCTGGAAGGAGAAGAGCACGCTGGAATGCTGCAAGCTCATTCAGAAACCTTGGAAGAAGGAAGCAGAGAGTTACGTTCCAGCAGAGAAGATGTGCACGGTGATGGCTGGGAGCAGAAGAAGGTGTCACCACAAAGACCAGCAGCTGGTCTAGCAAGAAGAAGAAGCTTCCAGCAAAGATGAGAGTTCTCGGTCCAAGCTTGGGCAACAACAACGTCCAGCAAGCTCCACGGTTCTGGTCTAGCATTAGAAGCACCATCCAGCCACCACTTGCATGCTATTTTGGATGTTTTCTTGAAGATTGTTTTGGAAGGACCAAGGAGAAGAAGACGTCTAGCAGCCACCCGTAGAGAAGACCTCCATGTCCAGCTGCAACACACATCCAGCTTGGCAGCAGCTACGTTCAAGGGAGAAGAAAGAAGAAAAAGAAATGGCACTCATGGTGTTGGATTTTGGATGAGAATGGAGAGGCCACGGATGAATTGGAATGCAAGGAAGAAGTCTCCAAGTGTTGATGCCATACAGTTAAAGCTTGGGAAGAAGAAGGATACTCACGGTTTCTTTGCAAAGCATGGTTGGCTGGAAAAGAGGAAGCTTCACGTGATTCATCTGAAAAGAAGAGGGCCCATCTTATTTTATTTTGTATGTCACGGGAGCAAGCTAACAGGGGAGAAAATTGGCTTTAAAATGAGACATAGGAAGAAGTGGAGAGGGGGAGTCCAGAGGGGAGTCCAGAGGTGAGGGGGCTGCTGGAAAATCTAGCAGCTGGAAATTGGGGGCTGGAAATTCCAGCAGGGAGCTTATCCAGTTTGCAGAGCACAACTACATCATGGAGTCTTACGGTTAAGAGTTGAACAGTGTACATCATAGGTTGCCATTTTATTCCTTTTGTTTGTTGTAATCTATTTCAATTCAATTTTAGTTTGATTTATTTTTCTGAACATCCAAGTGTGTACTGTTTTTATTTTATTTCTGTAATTACATTTCTGCTGCTGTAATTAAATTCTGCTGTTATTTAATTCTCTGTTGTTATTTTTGTGCAATTAAATTTATGTTGTTTTTACTATGTTGTTAATCATTTCACTTTGAATCATTCATTGTAAATTTATTTTCTTTATTTTACTGCAGTGATTTTGATTCTGTTTTTGAATTTTACTGTTTTCTGTATTTACTGTTTTCTGTTTTACTGATTTACTGTATTTCTGTATTCCATTTTTACTGTTTTTGTATTTTTTTATTTTGGATTCTGTAATTCTGTATTTACTATTTTACTGCAATTATGTGCTGCTGTAATTTTATTTTCCAAAATTTACTGTTTTCTGTTTTTATTATTTTCTGTATTTTGTGTTTTTCTGTATTTTCGTTTTTACTGTTCCAGATTTATTTTTACAGTTTTGTGTTACTGTATTTTAGTTTTTACTGTACCAATTTCGTTTTTACTGTTTTAAATTAGTTTTATAGTTTTAAATTTGTTTTTTTTTTTACTGTTTTACGGTTTATTTTTATTGATGTTTTTACTTTAGCGTTTAATGTTTTACGTTTTGTTCATGTTTAATGTTTCTGCGTTTATTTTATTTTGATGTCTTATACCATTGGGTTTTTACTTTCGTTAAAAAAATATTTCAACGTTTTTAAATTTAGTTTTATTCAATTTCCAGTTCACTTTAATTTTATCGCATCAAAACAACAAAATCACAAAAACAACCCCCCCCACTTCGTGTTAAATCTAAGACCGAACCACAAATATTGGTCCTTGTGAGACGACCTAGGAGTCACTTCCTAGTTATACTGTATTCTTATCTGCAAACAACTTTTGTGAGCGGTGCGACCCGTTCGTCAGTAACCCTTTTGTTAGCCAAATTCATGATTTTTGCCCACAAAAGAGAGCACTATGTGTTCTATCATTTGAACCCTTAGCCTTGAACATGATTTGAAAACCCTTTGTGAAAAGCTTTACCTTGTGTTAAGTAGAAAATATTTTGTGGTATTGATAAATGTTCAAGTTTAGGGTTGTTGGAAAGTTATGGAAGGGAAATTGAAAGCATTGAGCTAAGAGCTAGGAACTAAGTATGTGAAAATAAAAAGAAAAAGAGAAATAAAAGAGAAGAAAAAGAAAAGCTCAATGCAAAAGAAAAGTTGGGAATAAGTAAGAAAGATTGTGTTTATATGATTCTCTTAACTCAAGGGTTTTGTGATCTAGAAAAACCAATTTTATATAATGCTAGGAAGTGACTCCTAGGTCGTATCTCAAGGACCAAATGTCGTTCGAGACTTAGGTCAAACACGTAGTGGGGGGGTTTTGAAAGTGTTTTAATAGAGAGAATTAAATTAAATTGAAATTGGAAGTTAAAGACAACCAAATAATTAAAAGCATTAAAAGCTGAAAGTAGAAAACCGAACAGTTCTAACAATAAGTGTTAAAACCGAACGGTGCTATGAAAGAACGAACGGTTTAAAGAAGTGACCGAACGGTGGACTATAAATTGTAGAGCCGAAGTAAAAGTCGAACGGTAATATCATTGAGACCGAACGGTTTCAAAAGAACGGAAGAGGAAATGAGCAAACGGTTGCTAAAGACCGAGCGTCCTGACAAGGAGAACGAACGGTCGCTAAATCAACGAACAGACCGAACGGTCGTACACATAAGTGTATGACCGAATGGTATTAAAATTATTGAAACAGAACATACGTAAGCAAGGATGAAGGGGAGTCGAACGGTAATAAAGCAAGACAATGGAATGAAGACTAGACTGAATGCAGAAAAAGTCGAACGATCTCTAACAAAGAAGCATGTTAGAGACCGAACGGTACTAAGTTAAAACCGGACGGTCTAAATGAAGAAGCTCAAAACGTTGCAGAAATGAAGCAGAAAATGCCATGAACAGTAAATTAAACTAGTAGAACTGGAATGAACATGCAGAGCTGGAACGAAGAAAAACGAACTACTAAACACAACTAGAAAACGTAAATCAGAACACAAACTAGGTTGCAACCATAAAGAGGACGAAATGAACAGTAGAACACAGCAATGAACAGTAAAATGCAAGAGCGAAGAAGACAATGAACAGTGAAATAAAACTGAAAAAGGCATCAATGATTTCAACTCTTAAATTGCAATGTAAACGATGTCATGATTATTGATTTTGTCGATATGGATACATACGGGGAAATCTAGAACTGGGGAAATTCTACCAAAAGTAGTGTTGCCTAGACATAGGGATATGAGGGTTGGTTCTCTTTAAGCTTCTGTGCTTCAGAATTAATTATTAGGGATGCTAGGAATTGTATGAACTCATAATTAAGGATAGGCTTTCTTCGCCGAGACATCGAGTTTAAGGTAATTTAGAGAGTGGCATTAACATTGATGAAAAGAATGATGAATTCCTAAAATATATGAGAGTGGATAAGATGAAATTGATTACCCCAACAACATACTCATCCATATAATTCATTCAGTGTTTGTGTTCTTCTTTCCCATTGATCATCACATGCATACATGTTTACTTTTTGTCTTTTGCATTTGAAACTTATAACAATTTGTTCACAAGTCTTAAATAATCAAGAAATCATATAACTAACTAGGTCGTGAGTCCTTTGGGAGAACGATACTTGGTCTTACCGAGTTTATTACTGGATACGATTCGGTCACACTTGCCGAGGGTTAAACACGTTTTTGGCGCCGTTTTTTGGTGTTCATAAATTTGTCATCAATCGACAACATCCATCACATAGGTATCAGAGAAAGCAGATACTCATCGAAATCATTCAAGAAATTCAAAACATGGGAAAATAATGAATCAACTTAAGAGGTGAATCAAAAGCAATAGAACCTCACAGATGCACTATTAGTGTTTCTCTCAAGTGTCTAAGGTAAGCAATGTCAACTCAATGCACTCAAGAAAGCAAACATAAACAGACTTGGCAAGCCTCTAATATCAACACTCAAAACATATGCATGTTCAAATCAAAAGGTCTTTTATGGGTGAAATGGGGCCAAGGACAAGGGAGGATATAATATGATGAGAAGCTATAAAACAAAAGGAATAGAGGAGCAATGGGGAATAAGTGAAAGTACAATCAAATCACACCCAAAACCTCTAATTCAATCATCTTCTTGACTCCATTATTCACAATTTTGTTTTTCATTTTTTCTCTAATTTTTTTTTCTTTTCTCATCTTGTCTCTCTTTTTTTTTTCCTATTTGGGACACGACTGTAAGAGACAAGATACAAAACATATTACAAAAACCAAACAAGAAGAGGAACCAACTAGCCAATTCATATGAATCCCCAAGAAGACCACACTTGTTCCGAAAACATTTCCAAAGCTCCAAAATTCCCTAAGGTTAAGGTAAACATGGTTTGTTTCACTTAGGGCTAGTATATGAGCTTCAAAAACAAAGAACAGGGGAAAAGCATAGGCTCAAAGGGTTATCAAAGGATCAAAACAAGGGAGGCTTATTTGGCTAGAGAGGCCCAAGAACAAAACTGCCTTTATCACTTCCAAACATGCATATCCATCAAGAATATCAAAGAGAGTCAAGCCAAGGCATATGTGCAAGCAATCAAGAGATACATCACACAAGAAAGAACATAAAGTGGCTCAAATCTCACATAGGGTATTTGTCACAATCAATTCAACCTCTCAAACATCATAATCATCTTCCCACGCAAAGAAAAGCAAGAGTTTCAAACCATAAGTATCAATCAAGTGAAGTGAAAGACGAGTCTACAAATTAAACAAAATCCAGAAATGAAGAGAATCATGCAAAACTGTACACAAGACACGACAAAAATAACCTAGAAAAGAAAAAAATTAACCAAGAAAACAAAAACTAACAAAGAAAAATCAAAATCTCCCCCAATAGACCACACTTAAACTACACAGTGTCCTCAATGTGTCATAAGCATAAGATCAGAAATCAGAACAGTGAACAGATCCTGGACAAGTGCACTAAAAGTGGGGAAAGGAGGAGAAGAGAAAAGAAAACTCCCCTAGTCATGGTGGCAGTTGCCAATTTTGGACTATTAGGGAGATGTCTTCCACCATTGGATCCAGCAAGGAAGTTTTGAGGAAGAATTGCTTCATCCTCCAGAGTTGATCGAGCAGGGAAATGTCTTCCACAGCTTGATCTAAGAAGTGATTGTTGATGAGCAGGTTGAGCCGGTGCCTATTGATCTTCAAACTGTTGTGTATGTGAGCACCTTTGTCTTCCATTGTGGGTGCATGTTGGTCAAATTCATGTGTACCTCCTGCAAAAGGGTTAGTGCAATGTGGTTCCGAAGAAATGACATGTAGGGGTATAACACCCAATCCCAGTGTAATAGGCTGAACCTCAGATATACCCTCAGAACATGAATCAAGTTCAAATTTAGAAGCAATATCAACAACAGACTCAGATTCATGTTCAGTGCATGGAGAATAAACATTCAGATGTGATAGCAAAAAGTGGTTCTCATCATGCAAAGAGGGAGAATTAAAAGCATGCTCATCAACAATACAATCATCAACATACCAATCAACAACATAATCATCAACATAATCAAATTGAGGTATGTTTACCTCCACTTCCCTAAAGATTGGTAAAGTGGTGGAAGATGAAAGTGGTCTACCTGGCTCAAAATTTCTGCTCATACCTGCCTGGTCCTTAAAATCTTTATCAGGATCTATCTCCTCAAGCGCAAGAGTAGGGACATCTGAAGGTGGGAAAGTAGGTGGCGTAGTAGTAAGCTCATGACTCTGCTCCCCATCTCCTATGTGGATGACACTAACATCATCAGGAATCTAAATAGTCTGAAATGGTGATTCCTCTAAATCTTGAGACTGATCCTGATTGAGTTGTGTGGCCATCTGCCCTATCTGATCAGTCAAACTCTGAATGACAGCTTTTATTTCCTGCTCAAACTTCATGTTCTCTTGCTGAAACTGAATGTTCTCTTGCTAAAACTTAAGGTTCTGCATGGTCATCTGCTCCAACAACTCCTGCAATGTAGGCTTAGAAGTAGAAGGCTGATGAGCTATTTCACCAGGCTCATGAAGCTGCAGTTGTTGTTGTTGCTGGACTGGCGGAGGCATATAAGCATTCTTAGATGGTGCTTCCTGATATTGCTGTGGAGCATCATACCATCCCAAGCTAGGATCATTCCACCCAGGATCGTTGTTGTAACCATATTGCACAAGGGAGAATTCGCTCAGAAACTGATGCTCAAGATCTTCCCAACTCGTAACGAATCCTGGAGGAAGACAATATTCCCAATCTGTCGCTGCTCCTTGTAATGAGTGTGAAAAAGCTCTTATGAAAATGTGATCATCCGGGACATCTGGAGGTTTCATTGTAGAGCAAATGAGATAGAACTTCTCCAAATGTTTATGTGGGCATTCACCTGCAAAACCATGAAACTGGGGCAGCAAATGTATCAATCCAGTGTTGAAAACGCAACGAATATCCTCCTCATCAAGTGGAACTGACTCCCAAGGAGCACTCTCAGGAGTTAGAGGATGAGTCATATTGTTCTCAACATAGAAATCAGTAGAATATACATGAGGATTGTACTCAGAGTTAGATGCAGAAGGAGAATCATAGTCATAGCACAGGCAGAAGAAGAAGTATTCACATAATCAAAATAGGTAGACATGGAGAAAGAAGGAAAAAGGAAAAATGCAATGAAAATATGCAACTAAAACTATCTAAATGCAACACTCATGACAACACACACAGAACAGAAGAACAACACTCACAATACAAGACAAAACACAACACACACTAACACAACAAAAGACCTAAGACTGAACCATTGGTCCCCGGCAACGGTGCCAAAATTTGATGCGGTTATCGCGGCCCATCAAATTTGATGTGCATTAAGAATGCAGTATAGTGCTAGGAAGTGACTCCTAGGTCGTCTCTCAAGGACCAAATCGACACATAGGTCAAACACGTAGTGGGGGGAGGTTTGAAAGTGTTTTAATAGAGAGAATTAAATTAAATTGAAATTGGAAGTTAAAGACAACCAAATAATTAAAAGCATTAAAAGCTAAAAGCAGAAAACCGAACGGTTCTAACAATAAGTGTTAAAACCGAACGGTGCTATGAAAGACCGAACGGTCTACAGCAAGGACCGAACGGTGGACTATAAATTGCAGAGCAGAAGTAAAAGTCGAACGGTAATATCATTGAAACTGAACGGTTTCTAAAGAACAGAAAAGGAAATGAGCAAACGCTCGCTAAAGACCGAGCGTCCTGACAAGGAGAACGAATGGTCGCTAAATCAACGAATAGACCGAACGGTCCTACACAGAAGTGTATGACCGAACGGTATTAAAATTATTGAAACAGAACGTACGTAAGCAAAGATGAAGGGGAGGCAAACGGTAATAAAGCAAGACAATGGAATGAAGACTAGACTGAATGCAAAAAAATTTGAACGATCTCTAACAAAAAGCATGTTAGAGACCGAACGATACTAATTTAAAACCGGACGGTCTAAATGAAGAAGCTCAAAACGTTGCAGAAATGAAGCAGAAAATGCCATGAACAGTAAATTAAACTAGTAGAACTGGAATGAACATGCAGAGCTGGAACGAAGCAAAACGAACGACTAAACACAACTAGAAAACGTAAATCATAACACAAACTAGGTTGGAACAATAAAGAGGACGAAATGAACAGTAGAACGCAACAATGAACAGTAAAATGCAAGAGAAAAGAAGACAATGAACAGTGAAATAAAACTGAAAAGGAAATGCATAAATGATTTCAACTCTTAAATTGCAATGTAAACAGAGTTTAATACATGAAAATGGAATGAAGGTAGAACCTAAACCTTCCCAAAGGGGAGGAGAAAGAATAAGCTACCCAAGAAATAGGTACGTAGTGGTGGTTGGGAGGAGACCTCCAAAATGAGAGTGATTTTAGGGTATATCCTACAAATGGGTTGTCCTACAAAAATGACCTAAAAGTTGAGCCCAAAGCCCTAAAGTTCGACGTGGCCACCCTTTTGAAGTCCCAGAATGTGCTTCCAATACTGTTGAGTTCTCTGGTCATCTCATCTTACCGTTTGGTCATTAAAGGCTCCCACCGTTCGGTCATCAATGGTCTGCAGGCTGGTGTGCAGTGCAGTCTTTACGAGGCCGTTCGGTCAAGAGCGATTGCTGAGACCGTTCGGTTACTACAAAACCATTCCCGTTTTCGGCCATTCAGTATAGACTTACAACAGAACATTCGGTCATGCACTCCAAGAACATTCGGTTAATGTTGCTTGACCATTATATTCAATAGTGCTCAAGAGATAGCTGCTCGTTCGATGTAGACCTCAATAGACCGCTCGGCCTGATGCACTTTGTCAGACCATTGTCAAGACTCTCATGCAGCTTCCAAGACCGTTCGGTCAGTCCTTTAGAAGACCGTTCGGTCAAGTAGCAGACCATGTGGTTCAGGTATTCAGTGGACCGTACGACCACAGGACTACGTTTATTGTCGTTTGGTCATGTCTTTCACAGACCGTTCGGTCACGGACCATTCGGACAAGCCTTCAAAAGATCGTTCGGCCCTCTTCAGCAGATACTTACTCAACCCTTCCACAGTGATTGTCCTGCACAAAATGATTGAAATAATCATGCCCAAATAATTCAAATTAATTAAAATAAGAATTATTCTTGAAATTAAGCCCAAATAGTGAAAATGAGATAAAAATGGAGAGTTAAACACAATTTACTAACACAATATGGTGCGAAAAGCTAAGTTAGTAGTAGAAAATAATGACTGATTACAGTGCTATTAAAGTGATGAGGGCTAACAACATTGGAGTAATCTGCCAGAGTACATCTACCATTGTTCTCTTCGGCCATCTCTTTAGTGCTCTGGTTAGATCTTTGTGGTGAGGGTTGTAGAAGTGTTTCCGGAGAAGGAAATAATTCTCTAGAAGTTCGAACTCTCCTCCTCCTTCTACTTTCGTCCAATCATTCAAGAAGAGGTTCCAAAGTGTTCTTGCTCCTAGTCCGAATTGTATCCTGCATACACAGAACACAAAACCCTAGAAAAAATTGTTAGCACAAAAAGATAGAAAAGATAAACTAAAAAGATAACAAGATAAAAAGATAAAAGATAAAAAAAATAAACAAAAAGATAAAAAGATAAACAAAAAGATAAAAAGAACAAAAAGATAAAAAGATAAAAATCAAGTCAAAGTTAATCAATAATCACACAAATACAATAGTTAAACCATGAGTCCCCGGCAAAGGCGCCAAAAACTTGTTAACCCTCAGAAAGTGTACCGAATCGTATCAAGTAATAATAAAATATTGGTAAGACCAAGTATCGTTTCTCAAAGGACTCACGGCCTAAACAATTATGTGATTTGTTGATTATCTTAGACTTATAACCGAAAATATTGTTGTTGAACTATGAAAAATAAACATGAAGCAAAGTTTTGATCAATGGACTTGAAAGATGCAAAAACGGTTGATGTATAATACGAATGATTATGTTGTTGGGGTTTCCGATTCATCCTATCCACTCTCATGTATTCAAGAATTCATCTTTCTTCATTAATGTTAATGCCACTTTCTAATTTACCTTAAACCTGATGTCTCGGTGAAGAAAGCCTACTCCTAATCACTAGTTCACAATGTCTTGTTTCCCTAGCAATTATTCATGCATTACATTCGCACAGAAGCTTAAAGGAAACCTGATAACAATTGAAAAACTGTTATTTTCATGCTTAAAATTGATACTAAAAGCAACGTTTAACACTTAGAAACTAGCTTGAAATTATGCTTTTGGTCATATTTTTAGAAATAAGAGAGCTGGACAGGTTTATGCTTGATTTCAGTGTTTTATGCAAGTTTTAAGGTGAATTTGGTGAAAGAAGTGAAGAAGGATAGAGATGGAATCAGAAAAGATATAAAAAAGTGCAAAAGGAGAAGTCGCAACTACCGCTCAACGGCAGTTTACCGTTGAGCGGCACTCAGGAACTCACGTTGGATCCGTTGAGGGGTGAAAATGCCGTTGAGGGGGAAGAATCAACTCACGCACTTACCGCTGAGCAGTAGTTTACCGTTGAGCGACACTCTTTTGGGCTTAGGCCCACTTTTATGTAATTTTACGAATAGTATATAAGCTTTAGGTGTTCCTAGGGTTTGTATCTTTGGCTGAGACGAAGCAAACACTCACTTTTCCACCCCTTGAAGGAAGATCTTGGATGCTCAGGCTACCTCCTCATCTTTCTAGGATTCCATCTTTCCTTATTTCATTATTGTTCATCTAGTTTCACCATGAATATGGTGAACTAAACCTTGTATTGTTGTTGGGGAATCAATGTAGTCTTGTGAAACTCTCATATATGGAATTTGTGTTAACATCTTATTTTAAGATACATGCTTTCTTTCATCATTAGTTAGAGTTTTTCCTCTTTGCTTAAAGCTTGCATTGTTTAACTCATTCAATGCCATGATTATTGATTTTGTCGATATGGGAACGTACGGGGAAATCTAGACCGGGGATTTCTCCCAATAGCATATTGGTTGCCTTTAAGCATCTGTGCTTCATAATTAATTATTAGGAATATTAGGAATTGTATGAACTCGTAATTAAGGATAGGCCTTCTTGCAAGGTGATTTAGAGAGTGGCATTAGCAATTGTTGAAAAGAATGATGAATTCCTAAAAGTATATGAGAGTGGATAAGATGAAATTGATAACCCCAACAACATACTCATCCATCTAATTCATTAAAGTATTTGTATTCCTCTTTTCCATTGAACAAATTCATGCATACATGTTTAATTATTGTCTTTTGCATTTAAAACCTATAATCAATTGTTCACAAGTCTCAAATAATCAACAAATCATATAGCTAACTTGGCCGTGAGCCATTTGGGAAAACGATACTTGGTCTTACCTAGTTTTATTACTTGATACGATTCGGTCACACTTGCCGAGGGTTAAACAAGTTTGTGGCGTCGTTTTTCGGTGTTCATAAATATATCATCAAGTTTTTGGCACCGTTGCCAGGGACTCGTGGTTTAACTAGTTCATTTGTGTGATTATTGATTATCTTTGACTTGAATTTTTAATTTTGAAATTTGAATTTCTGTTTTTATTTTCTGTTTTTATTTTTTCTGTTTTTATTTATTTTATTTTATTTTATTTTCTGTTTTTATTTTATTTTATTTTATTTTTTGTTTTTATTTTTTCTGTTTTCTGTTTTTATTTTTTCTGTTTTTATTTTATCTTCTTATCTTTGATCTTATATCTTCTTCTATATCTTTTTGTGCTAACCAATTTTCCTAGGGATTTGTTTTCTTGTGTATGCAGGAAGCAATCCGAACTAGGAGCAAGCAAACTGCAGAACCTCTTCTTGAAGGCTTAGACGAGAGTAGACGAAGGAGAAGAATCTGTACATCTAGAGAACTTTTTCCTTCTCCGGAAACTCTGTTACAACCATCACCACAAGGTTCTGACCATAGCACTGAGAATATGGAGAATAATAATGCCAGAAGAACTCTTGCAGATTACACTAATGTAGTTGGACCTCAGCATTTCAATAGCATAGCATGACCAAGAGTCGATGCAGCTAATATGGAGGTGAAACCAGCATTAATCCAACTAGTGAAGAGTAATCAATTTAATGGGTTGTCTCACGAAAGCCCATATGAGCACCTTACAACTTTTAATGAGATTTGCAACACAGTAAAGATAAATGGGGTACCGGACGAAGCAATCAAACTTAGCTTGTTTCCATTCTCATTAGGAGGCAATGCTAAGCTTTGGTTGAATTCTTTTCCATAAGGAAGCTTTACAGAGTGGGAAGCAGTGGTGACAAAGATCCTAAACAAATACTTTCCACAATCAAAGGTAAATAAAGGAAAGCAAGAGATTTCATCATTCAGGCAAGGCATGGAGGAATCACTAGGTCATGCATGGGACAGATATAAAAGCTTATTAAGAAAGACTCCCACGCATGGATTTGACGAAGTGGAGGTAGTCCTGATCTTCCTTGGAGGTCTTGGTTCACAAACCAAGATGATGCTTGACGCCTCAGCGGGAGGAAATATCAAATGGAAAACTCCAGAGGAAGCTACAGAAATCATTGAAAATATGGCTACAAGTGATAATGAACTAAACAGTGAAAGAGGAGCTCCTATTCAACAAAAAGGAGTTCTACAGTTACAAACCAATGATGCCTTGCTAGCACAGAACAAGATACTAACTCAACAATTAGAGACTCTCACAAAAACGCTTGCACAATTGCCAAAAGAGTTAAAGACTGCTGCACAGGTTCAATCACAATTGTGCGAATTATGAGGGGGTGACCATATCAATGGTCAATGCGCCTTTCCAGCAGAAGCCTTAGAGGATGTTAACTTCATGGCCAATCAATTCTCATACCGGCAGGGGAATTTCAATCAAGGGTGGAAACCACACCCAAGCATTGGTCAAGGACAAAGTGGGCAATCTGGACAAACTGGGCAATTTAACAAGCAACAGTAACAACCAACCTTATGGCAATAGATTTCTATACTTAATGAAAGATCAATAAGGATGGAAGAAACTCTTCATCAGTTCATACAGAAAACTGAATCTACTCAAAAGAGCACTGAAGCTGCTATTAAGAATTTGGAGATTCAATTGGGTCAGATTACCAAGCAGTTGGAAGAAAGGCCTGACAAAAATTTTGGGGCTAATACTGAGGTTAATCCCAAGGAAGAATGTAAAGTGTTGGAGAGTACAAATGATGAGACAGTTGAGTTAGAAAAAGGAGAGACAGAAAAAGAAGAGAGAGAAAAGAGAGAAAAAGAAAAAGAAGAGAGAAAAGAGAAAGGAGAAAGAAGAGAGATAAAGAGTAAAGATTTTTTTTCCTTTTCCAATAAATCAAGAGAAATAATTTGATTTTACAGAATTATTCAAGATGGTGGAGAATGATGTACCTTGGAAGGAGATATTACAGCAAATTACAGTTTATATTAAACCTGAGGAAGAAGTCTGTACAAAGAAAAGACGTAGAGATGATGATACAAAGAAGTATAAAGCTGTTAAAAAGGAGCCATTCTGATGGACAAATTTGTAAGCACCAAATTATGATGTCACAAACTTGTTTCACAATCGGCAAGTATGACCGAATCGTTCAAGTAATAAACTTGGTAAGACCAAGTATCGTTCTTCCCAAAGGACTCACGGCCTAGTTTAGTTATGTGATTTGTTGATTAGCTAGGACTTACAAACGAAATATTTAGAGTTTAAAATGCAAGACAGAAAATAAACATGTATTCATGAAGTTTGATCAATGGCAAAGCAAAAGATAAACACTTTCAATGAATTATATGAATGAATATGTTGTTGGGGGTCAATTTCATCTCATCCACTCTCATATATTTTAGGAATTCAACATTCAAATCATCATTGTTAATGCCACTCTCTAATGTACCATTCTAGATGGCTTCTCCCTAATCACGAGTTCATACAATTCCTAGCATTCCTAATGATTAGTTCATGAGTGCAGGAGCTTAAAGGCAACCAATAGAATATTGTCAGTATAATATTGGGAGAAATTCCCCGGATCTAGACTTCCCCGTACGTGTCCGTATCGACAAAACCAATAATCATGCATGGAATGAGTTAAACTATGCAAGCATTGAGCAAAGAGGAAAAACCCTAACTAATGATGAAAGAAAGCATATGTCTTAATTAAAAGATGTACTCAACAGATTCCATATATGAGAGCTTCAAGAGATTACATTGATTCCCCAACAAACATACAAGGTTTAGTTCACCATATTCATGGTGAACCTAGATGAATAACAATGAAAGAATGAAAGAATAAACCCAATAAAGGTGAAGAGGTAGCCTAAGCATCCAAGATCCTCCTTCAAAGGGGTGGAAGAGAGAGTGTTTTCCTCGTTTCTGCCAAAGATACTAATTCTAGGACGTGTAAGTCCTTATATACTATTTTAGAATTACAAAAGATCTAAGCCCAAGCCCATAAACGTGCCAGAAAACGAGTCCAAGCCCATTATTAAGAATGGCGCTCAGCGGTAAATACCGCTCAGCGGTAACTACGCTTCCCTTTTCTTCCCCTCAGCGGCCAGTTTGCCCCTCAGGGGACCTCCCGTGACCTCCTGAGTGCCGCTCAGCGGTAAAATGCCGCTGAGCGGTGCCTTCGGCTTCTCCTTTTGCACTCTTTGATTCCTTTTATGATTCCATCTCTCTCCTTCTTCACTTCTTTCACTAAATTCACCTTAAAACCTGCACAAAAACACTTAAATCAAGCATAAACCTGTCCAGCTCTCTTATTTCTGAAAATATGGATAAAAGCATGATTTCAAGCCAGTTTCTAAGTCTAAAGGTTGCTTTTAGTATCAATTTTAAGCATGAAAATAACAGTTTTTCAACTGTTATCACAACCCCAAACTTAGAACTTTGTTTGTCCTCAAGCAAACAAAATGTAACTCAATCTCCAACCAATTCATATGATGGTTCACTCATTCAAAAATCCTCTTTTTCAAGATAAGTAATAACTTCACTCAAACTTATGACCAAGAGTTCAACCAAGATGTGCACATGCTTTAGTGTTCACAAAGTCATTTAAGTTCCAACAAATGCTATTTTTCATGAATGATCAATCAATTAAGCATGAATGTTTATGTGCTTATGGAATATTTCCTCACTAGGTAAAGTGTTTCACTCAACACACAAGTGTATAAGAGGTAAAGTGTTTCACTCATTCACTACACTATCACAATGTCACATGAATCAACTTTGCCTTTCATTTAACCACAATCAAAAACATTCACAAGCATGCATCATCACAAGGACTTTTCAATGGCTTATAATGTGGCTGGGCTAACAAGAAAATTGGTTTTTCTGGATCACAAAATCCTTGAGTTAAGAGAATCATAACAACACAATTATTCTTATTCATTCCCAACTTGCCTTTTGCCTTTGCATTGAGCTTTGCTTCTTTTTCTTTGCTTTTCTTTTTCTTTTTTATTGCATATTCTTACTTTTTAGCTCTTAGCTCAATGCTTTTCATGTTTTCCCAACAACCCCAAACTTGAACATTTGTCAATACCACACAAGATATTCTACTTAACTCAAGGTAAAGATTTTCAATCAAGGGTTTCAGTGTATGTTCAAGGCTAAGGGTTCAAAGGATAGAACACAAAGTGTTCTCTTTTAGTAGGCTAACTTTATGAATTTGGCCAATAAAAAGGGTTTCAACAAAAACGGCCTTGATCACATGATGCAAAACAAGCAATTGATTCAATCATAGAAAACCTGGGCAAAATCATTCATGCTTTCAAAGTAATAGCATTCAACAATAACAACTCTAGAGCTCAAAACCTCACATATAAGCTCATTCACATTTGACATACACATCCTGCTTAATTTCACAATCACAATCATGATATCATGCATTTGTTCACAAAGCTTGTGAATCACCTGTATAAGCATTTTGATGTGCACATCATCTCAACATCAATCAGTCAATAAGCATCATTCAAACATTACTTATCAAACAATCACAGTTAATAGCAAACCATCATAATAAACCAGGTGTTCAATAGAGTACATCAAACCCTAATCTAAAAACAAAAACAAATAAGTTCAGAAAACTTAAACCACAAAAGCATAATCATATGATAGCATTCATCAGTAAATGCTATCTCAGCTCCTCATCAGTCTGAGCTGTCCTCTGTATCTTCCTCTTCCTCTTCATCATCATCCTCAAATGCATCCTCCTCCTCAGCTTCATCTTCTTCCATATCTCTGGCTGAAGCTTCAGCTGCTTCAGCTCCTCCATGCAATGGTTCTTCTGGCCAAGCTACCACATTATGGAATTCATCCATAGTCCACCTGTGTGCTGGAGGGGTATCATACATCCCCACTATCATCTCAGTCGTGGCCACCTGCCCTCTGTGGATGGACTGCAACTGAGCACCTATAAGAGACATATACATGTCCCTCATCTGGAATGGTTCTGCTTCATGTGTATCAGCAGATGTCCGGCTCTGTGCTGGCCCTCTCTCTCTACGAGCCTGGCGTGGTGGAACTGGCTGAGCTGCCTCCTCACCTCCACAGTACTGTCTGTAATAGGCCTCATCTATAGCTTTTCTTGGCCTCTCAAATGGTGGAACAGAAGTGTCCACCCCAGCTAGCTTGCAGAGGTGAGTGATCAAAGAAGGATGTCCTAGTGGTGCTTTGTTGTTTGAGGTGTTAGCACACACACTAATCTCATCAGCTATCACCTGCCCAATATTAACATTCAAATTTCTGATAGCACAGTAGATGAATAGTGCCCTGCTGAGAGTGATATCTGACACATGTGAGCATGGCTGAATGTTGGCATGAGAAAATGCCATCCAATACTTTGCAAGAGGAGTCAAATCTGTCCTCCTAATGTTAACCACTGCTCCAGATCTATTCCTTTGGAAGTGTCCTCCAGGTATGCACAATACTCTCTCAACATCCTCAAAGTCAGCACCTTCCTCCATGCTAAGAGCAAACTGGCATTGCTCACCAGCCCACACAGTATCCAGGAAGTTGTTGATGGAATCAGGATCATACCTGATAGCATGGCCTCTGACATAGCCCAAATAATTCTCAGCTGGATAATCACCAATCTTCTTTGCATTGGTGTAGAATTCCTTCACCACAGCTATGTTGGCAGGCGCTGGATAAGTGGCTAGCTTCCCCCAATCATTCCCTAACACTTGCTCTCCAAATTGAGGAGCAAAGTTAGGTATCATTCCAACCTTTCTCTCCATTAGAAGTCTCCTGTCCTGAACCACCCTAAAGTGCTTCTCATGTTTCCTAGAGAGGAACCTGCCATTATGGGGCTGCTCTGGTTCCTTTTCCTTATTCTTGGTTGCCATGGTTTTCAATCTCTTTCCTGAAGAGGATGCCATTCCTGCATTCAAACACAATTACAAAACCACAGAACATGATGTTAATCATTAGTAAACACAGAACACAACTCCTTTCGAAGCTAAACCACCGCTGAGGGCCAGAATTTCCCCTCAGCACCACCAGTACCACATTCAAACACGCAAAAAACAAATCTGGCAGAGTGCCGCTCAGCGGTAATAGCCGCTCAGCGGTGACCTGCAGATTTTTGAAAATCTCGTTTTAAAACTGTCCTAACTCCACCCAAATGCAATTTTCAGTTTTCCAGTTCATAATCAAGCAATTTAATCGGTTCAAACATCAAATATATGATCAAATCATGCATAGAAATCAAAACCCCTAAATATTCATGCTTTGACAACCACATTCAAACTCAAGAACCCTAGAATGAACAAAATGCATTTTACTTACTGGGGTGGAGATGCTAGATGATATGAGAATGCTTCCAAACTAGAATGCTCTCTTCCAACCCCAAACTTTGATGGCACACTAGTGTAAAAGTGAGTGGAAGATAAATTTTCTAAAGAGGGAAGAGTAGAAAGATGTGGAAAACCTAGGAGAAGAGGTGTGGAAGTGTTTGTGCAGAGAAGAGCTTGAAAGAATGTAAAAACGCGCAGCTTAGGGTTTAAAAATACCCCAATGGGCTCGGGTTCCGCTAAGGGGAACTTAAGCCCATCTGCGTTAGTACCGCTCAGTGGTAATTGCCGCTCAGCGGCACTTTCGTGATGTGCCCTTCTCCTTCTTTTCTTGACCTACGTGCCTTCCTAGCATACCCCTCATAGGTTCCCTGCAATTCAATGTTAAAAATGCTTATGCAAACCCTAACAAACAAAAACAATCAATCAACTGGGTTGCCTCCCAGGTAGCCCTTGTTTAACGTCACGAGCCTGACCCAAAATCCACCAACACCCATCAGTAGGTGTTTCAAACTTACCAGCACCCATCAGTAGGTGCAAAATCTTCTCACCAACACCCATCAGTAGGTGTTACAAACTTAGTATCCTTCAGTAGATACTTAACCACCTAGCATCCTTCAGTAGATGCTGTATCCAACAAAATATTAACAAAATAATGTCCAAAAAGTTACAAAACCAAATCAAAAGTTTTTAAATCCACTAGGTTGCCTCCCAGCAAGCGCTCTTTTAACGTCATTAGCTTGACCCAGTAAAGCTCAAGTTCCTTCTTCTTTTTCTTCTTTCTACTGAACTTCTTCAGAAATTTGATCAAACCAGGAACCTGTTGCAGTGTCTCAATCATAGGAACTTTAATCTCCAACTTCTTGAAGATTTCCCTAAAGCGCTCAAATTCCTTCTTCCTATGATACTTCTTTGGATGAGGAAGAGGTTTTTCATATGATTCTTTCTTTTTTTCTCTCGTCCTCTTTTTCTTTTCTCTCACTTTCTTTTTTTCTTTTCTTTTTCTACTCACTTTCTCAATCTTCACACAAATTTTCTCTTCTCCTTTCTCTTCTCTCTCTTTTCTCTCTTCTTTTTCCAACTCAACTTTTTCAACATTTACACTCACTAGCTCTTGACACTCTCCCCTGGGGTTAACCTCAGTATTAGCCCCAAAATCCGTGTCAGGCCTTTCTTCCAACTGCTTGGTAATCTGCCCCATTTGAATCTTCAAGTTCTTAATAGCAGCTTCAGTGCTCTTTTGAGAAGATTCAGTTTTCTGTATAAATTGCTGAAGAATTTCCTCCATCCTCATGGACCTTTCATTAAGCATAGATAACTGTTGCCATAAGGTGGGTTGCTGCTGCTGCTTATTATATTGACCCGCTTGACCAGTTTGCCCTTGACCAATGCTTGGGTGTCGTTTCCACCCCTGATTGTAGCTCCCTTGACGATACTGATTGGTCATGTAGTTTACATCCTCTACGGCTTCAACTGGAAAGGCACATTAACCATTGATATGGTCGCCTCCACACAATTCGCACAACTGGGATTGTACCTGTGCAACAGTCTTCAACTCTTTGGGTAGTTGTGCAAGTATCTTTATGAGATTCTCCAACTGTTGAGTTAGTATCTTGTTCTGAGCTAGCAAGGCATCATTGGATTGCATCTGCAAAACTCCTTTTTGTTGCATAGGAGCTCCTCTCTCACTGTGTAGCTCATTATCATTAGTAGCCATGTTTTCAATTATTTCTGCGGCTTCCTCTGAAGTTTTCCATTTGATATTTCCTCCTGCTGAGGCGTCAAGCATCATCTTGGTTTGTGAACCAAGACCTCCAAGGAAGATTAGGACTACTTCTCCTTCGTTAAATCCATGCGTGGGAGTCTTTCTTAATAGGCTTTTGTACCTGTCCCATGCATGCCCCAGTGATTCTTCCATGCCTTGTCTAAATGAAGAGATCTCTTGCTTCCCTTTGTTGATTTTAAAGCTTTGTTGCTGCCATTGTTGTTGTGGTTGGTTGTCAAATTGTCCGGCAGCTTGCCAAAATTGGCTTTGATCCATGCTTGAGTCATGTTCCCACCAGTGGTTGAGATTACTTTGGTAGAATTGCGTGCCCATTAAATTCTTGTTCGAATTGCATCCTGCAAACATTAGGCACAAAACTCTACAAAATATTTGTTAGCACAAAAAGATATAGGAGAAGATATATATTCAAAAGATAAAAAGATAAAAGATTCAGAAGATAGAAGATAAAAGATTCAGAAGATAGAAGATAAAAGATTTAGAATATAGAAGATAAAATAAAATAAAATAAAATCTAATCTAAAAATAAAATAAAATCTAATCTAATCTAATCAAATCAAATAAAATAAAATAAAATCTAATCTAATCTAATAAAAACCGAAAAAAATAAAAACAGAAAATAAAAACAGAAATTTAAAATTAAATTCAAAGATAATCAATAATCACACAAATTAACCAGTTAAACCACGAGTCCCCGGCAACGGCGCCAAAAACTTGATGGCCCAAACTTATTAGCCGTTGCTAGGACTCGGGTTCAATCCCCAATTCCCCGGCAACGGCGCCAAAAACTTGATGGACAAATTTGTAAGCACCAAATTATGATGTCACAAACTTGTTTCACAATCGGCAAGTATGACCGAATCGTTCAAGTAATAAACTTGGTAAGACCAAGTATCGTTCTTCCCAAAGGACTCACGGCCTAGTTTAGTTATGTGATTTGTTGATTAGCTAGGACTTACAAACGAAATATTTAGAGTTTAAAATGCAAGACAGAAAATAAACATGTATGCATGAAGTTTGATCAATGGCAAAGCAAAAGATAAACACTTTCAATGAATTATATGAATGAATATGTTGTTGGGGGTCAATTTCATCTCATCCACTCTCATATATTTTAGGAATTCAACATTCAAATCATCATTGTTAATGCCACTCTCTAATGTACCATTCTAGATGGCTTCTCCCTAATCACGAGTTCATACAATTCCTAGCATTCCTAATGATTAGTTCATGAGTGCAGGAGCTTAAAGGCAACCAATAGAATATTGTCAGTATAATATTGGGAGAAATTCCCCGGATCTAGACTTCCCCGTACGTGTCCGTATCGACAAAACCAATAATCATGCATGGAATGAGTTAAACTATGCAAGCATTGAGCAAAGAGGAAAAACCCTAACTAATGATGAAAGAAAGCATATGTCTTAATTAAAAGATGTACTCAACAGATTCCATATATGAGAGCTTCAAGAGATTACATTGATTCCCCAACAAACATACAAGGTTTAGTTCACCATATTCATGGTGAACCTAGATGAATAACAATGAAAGAATGAAAGAATAAACCCAATAAAGGTGAAGAGGTAGCCTAAGCATCCAAGATCCTCCTTCAAAGGGGTGGAAGAGAGAGTGTTTTCCTCGTTTCTGCCAAAGATACTAATTCTAGGACGTGTAAGTCCTTATATACTATTTTAGAATTACAAAAGATCTAAGCCCAAGCCCATAAAAGTGCTAGAAAACGAGTCCAAGCCCATTATTAAGAATGGCGCTCAGCGGTAAATACCGCTCAGCGGTAACTACGCTTCCCTTTTCTTCCCCTCAGCGGCCAGTTTGCCCCTCAGCGGACCTCCCGTGACCTCCTGAGTGCCGCTCAGCGGTAAAATGCCGCTGAGCGGTGCCTTCGGCTTCTCCTTTTGCACTCTTTGATTCCTTTTATGATTCCATCTCTCTCCTTCTTCACTTCTTTCACTAAATTCACCTTAAAACCTGCACAAAAACACTTAAATCAAGCATAAACCTGTCCAGCTCTCTTATTTCTGAAAATATGGATAAAAGCATGATTTCAAGCCAGTTTCTAAGTCTAAAGGTTGCTTTTAGTATCAATTTTAAGCATGAAAATAACAGTTTTTCAACTGTTATCACATTCCCTCCAAAAGCAAAAGATCCAGAAGGTTTTTCCATTCCATGCACAATAGGGAAGAAAAAGATAAAAAAGGCTTTACTTGATTTAGGATCAAGTGTTAACTTGATACCTTATTCTTTACTTGAGCAGATTGGTGATGTTGATGTGAAGCCTATAAAGGTTAACTTAGTAATGGCAGATGGATCCTCAAAGGATCCCTATGGAATAGCAGAGGATATTATAGTTTGTGTAGGCAAACTACAGTTCTTGGCAGACTTTGTGGTGATGGAGATGGAGACTGAAAAGATACCCATTATTCTTGGAAGACCGTGTATGAAAACGGCCAAAGCCATCATTGATGTGTACGAAGGTATAGTGGTGCTCCAAGACCGAGAAGAAAGAGTTGTTGTAGATGTCTTCAAAGAAGAGAGGCAGATGCAGGAGGAAGAAGCTAGTCATAAAGCTACATATCAAGATGTACTCATGACTAGCCCTGAAGATGAAAAGCCCAAGGTTAAAGGTAAACATTGTTTGTTGTTTCAGGTATAGGAAGAAGAAAAGATTGGATGATGGAAGCTTGCTATGGGTGAGAATCATTGAACCAGGAAGCCAAACAGCAAACGTTCCAGTGACCAAAATGAAGGCAGCGGAATTCTGAAATGGATGCAGAGAATGGTATGGTTTCGGTGAAGAATGGAGTGGGTTAGAACCTCTCAGCTCAGAGGGCCTTCTACTTTGGAAGGAAGCTAGAGGTAAGGAGAAAGAAACTGAAGAATTAGGTTGACTCAAGAGAAAAGGTAAGCTGAAATTTCATTTCTGTAACAATTAGACTAAGCTCAAAAGTGTTTACAAAAGGGGGAAGAGGTCTCCTATTTATAAGAAGATAAGAGCCTCAAATCTGAAATGAAATTCAATCTAAAAGCAAATGAAATTAAAGAAAAGAAAGGCGCCAATTTGCTTCATCTTCAAACATGCCTCATTCCAACTCAGCAGCACACGTGAGATAGCACCAATTCTGACACGTTGGGCTAGCTAGGTTATTGGCTGAGCTTTTTGATAGCTTTGGCAGCAAACTTCTCCCTCCAAGTCTGTCTTTTCACGTGCTCAAATGCTATGCTGGCAGCTGCTCCCTCCAATTTTATTAATCTTACAAAGCAAAGAAAAATGTGCTTTTAATTATGGGAAGAAGGATTAATGTAAATTACCTTCCATAGAAGCAAAATGGTAGGTGTTCCTTCTTCCTCTTGAATCCTCTTTGCCATGACTCTAGTAAGAGGTCCAATGTGTGTATTAGATGGTCTTCCATCAGACCCTCCCTCTTGAAAAGGATCTATCCTCAGATCTGCTTCAACCTGTTGATCATTCCCTGTGAAAGGAATTAAGTCGCAGATGTTAAAAGTATCACTGACACCATAACTTTCAAGGAGATCTAAGATGTATGCATTATCATTTATCGTTTTGACCACCTTGAATGGACCATCTCCTCTTGGACTAAGTTTGGACTTCCTTTGAGAGGGAAATCTTTCCTTTCTCAAATGAAGCCAAACTAGGTCTCCTTTTTCAAAAACTATTTTCTTTCTCCCTTTGTTGTTATATTCTGCATATTTTTGAGTTTGTTTTTCAATTTGGATTTTGACTTTCTCATGTAACTTCTTGATGAACTCCGCTTTAGAAGCACCTTCTTTATGAAGAAAAGAAGATGATTCTGGAAGAGGTAGTAAATCAAGAGGTGTGATAGGGTTAAAACCATAAACAACCTCAAAAGGAGAAAGATTAGTAGTCTTGTGGACTACTCTATTATAAGCAAATTCAATATGAGGTAGATGTTCATCCCAAGATTTTGTATTACCTCTTAATATTACCCTTAATAATGTACATAAAGATCTATTTACTACTTCAGTTTGCCCATCAGTTTGTGGGTGACATGTAGTAGAAAATAGAAGTTTAGTTCCAAGCTTTTCCCGTAAAGTTTTCCAAAAATGGCTTAGGAACTTCACATCTCTATCAGACACTATAGTTTTGGGTAAGCCATGCAATCTCACTATTTCTTTAAAGAAGAGTCTAGAGATATAGCTAGCATCATCTACTTTGTGGCAGGGTATAAAATGAGTCATTTTACTAAAACGATCTACTACCACAAATATAGAATCATACCCCCTTTGAGTTCTTGGCAATCCTAAGACAAAGTCAATGCTTATGTCCTCCCAAGGGGTATTAGCTATAGGAAGAGGTGTATAGAGTCCATGAGGCATAATTTTGGACTTAGCTTGTAAACAAGCTATACATTTAGAACAATGCCTTTGAACATCTATTCTCATGTGTGGCCAATAAAATTTACTTTTCAAAATGTTTAGAGTTTTATCAACTCCATGATGGCCCATGAGTCTTCCTCTATGACTCTCTTTGATAAGAAGTTTTCTAATGGATCCTTGGGGTATACAAAGTTTTCCTTTATTAAAAAGATACGCCTCAAAAAGATAGAATCCATCAAAAGGCTTCTTAAGACATGATGAATAAGTGGATGCAAATGTTTCATCATTTTCATATAACTCTTTTATGTCATCAAATCCTAATATTTGGGATCCTAGGGTTACTAATAATGCATGTCTTCTAGATAAAGCATCCGCAACAACATTAGTACTCCCCTTTTTGTGTTTGATGACATAGGGAAATTGCTCAAGGTATTCCACCCACTTTGCATGTCCTTTGTTTAGCTTTGCTTGCCCTTTAATGTACTTGAGAGATTCATGGTCAGTGTGTATGATGAATTCTCTAGTTACCAAGTAATGCTCCCAAGTTTTTAATGCTCTAATGAGGGCATACAACTCTTTGTCATAGGTAGGATAGTTCAAGGTAGGCCCCCTAAGTTTTTCACTAAAGTAAGCTACGGGATGTCCTCCTTGTATTAAGACAGCTCCTATACCTACCCCAGATGCATCACATTCTAGTTCAAAGGCTTTGGAAAAATCAGGCAAAACTAGAATAGGTGCATGAGTTAACTTGTGTTTCAAAGTCTCAAAAGACAACTCTTACTTATCACCCCAAAGAAAAGGCATATCTTTCTTGACTAGCTCTTTTAAAGGAGCAGCTATGATGGAGAAGTCTTTCACAAGTCTTCTATAAAAACTTGCTAACCCGTGAAAACTTCTCACCTCTCCTACATTTTTAGGGGTTGGCCATTCTTGTATAGCCTTGATCTTCTCTGGATCAACATGTACACCTTCTTTTCCAACTTTGAAACCAAGGAAAATCACACTTTCTTGACAAAAAGTACATTTGTCAAAGTTGGCAAAGAGATTATGTTCTCTAAGAAGAAGCAAGACTTCTTTGACATGGTTAAGGTGCTTGAAGACTTTGACTATAAATTAAGATGTCATCAAAATAGACCACTACAAATCTTCCTATGCATTCCCTAAGGACATGATTCATTAATCTCATGAATGTACTTGGAGCATTGGTCAAGCCAAAGGGCATGACTAACCATTCATACAAACCAAACTTGGTCTTAAAAGCAGTTTTCCATTCATCTCCTTCATGAATTCTTATTTGATGGTATCCGCTTTTGAGATCAATTTTGGTGAAAAGATTTTCTCCATGTAATTCATCCAGCATATCATCTAGCCTAGGAATGAGGTGCCTATATTTGACAGTTATGTTGTTGATGGCCCTACAATCTGTACACATTCTCCAAGTTCCATCCTTTTTAGGGACCAACAACACAGGCACAACACAAGGACTTAGACTCTTTTGGATCCACCCTTTGTTCAATAATTCATTAACTTGTTTCTCTATTTCTTTTGTTTCCATGGGGTTGGTTCTATAGGCTGGCCTATTGGGTAGGCTTGCCCCAAGCACCAAATCTATTTGATATTCTATTCCCCTCAAAGGTGGTAATCCACTTGGTACCTCTTCGGGAAATACATCATCAAATTCCTTTAAAAGTTTTTGCAACCCCTTTGGTAGAGAACCAAGTTCATGAGTGATTGAAACAAATGCCTCTTTGCAATAAAGAAGAAAATGAGGTTGTCCAAGAAAAAGCTTTTTAGAAATGTTCAAAGTTTGAGGTTGGACAACTTCTTTCTTTGAGGCATGGGTTATGGTCTTCTCCTTTCTTTCTTTCCTACTTTTCTTTTCTCCATCCAACTTCCTTTTAAGAATTATTTGGTCCTCTCTTACTTGTGAAGGTGTAAGAGGACACAAAATAATTTTCTTTCCCTTGTGTTGAATGGTGATTTTGTTGGTGACTCCATCATGTAGAGCTTGCTTATCATATTGCCAAGGTCTTCCAAGTAATATGTGCCCAACTTCCATTGGTACTATATCACAAACAATTTGATCTTCATATTTGCCAATGGAAATGGGTACTCTTACTTGTTCTTTAACTACTATTCCATCATCCTCTTTGATCCATTGAAGTTTGTAAGGTTTAGGATGAGGAGTAGTGGTTAAGCCAAGCTTCTCTACCATTCTAGAACTACAACAGTTGCAACAAGAGCCACTATCCACAATCATTGAACATGTCTTTTCCAAAACTTTGCATCTTGTGTGGAATAGGTTCTCTCTTTGTGACTGTTCTAATTCTACATGTTTGCTTTCCAAGAGTCTCCTTACCATAAGTAAGTCACCATCACAAGGTAAAGTTTCTTCTTCTTCAGAAGTGGATGTTTCAGACTCATTATATGAAGAACCCTCACTTTTACTCTCATGTTCAAGAATGTAAGTTGACCTTTTATTGTGGCACTCAGATGCATAGTGCCCTTTTTCCCCACATCTAAAGCACTTAGTCTCCTTACTTTTATGATCTCTTGAAGGTTCTTTGACTTTTTCTTTCCCTCTCTCTCTCTCTCTCTAAATTCTTCATACCTTGGCTTGGTTAGACTACCCTCCCTCTTGTACTCTTTCTTATGGTTGGAACTATGAGGGTAATCTTTCTTAGTGGAGCTTTTCCTCTTGAGTTGTTGCTCCACCCTCACACAAAGTTGGACTAATTCATTGAGATCATTGTAGGGTATAAGTTCAACCCTATCTCTTATGTCATAGTTGAGTCCACTTTGGAACCTAGCAATTGTTATCCTTGGTTCCTCTCTTATCCCAGCTCTCAACATAAGCAACTTCATTTTCTGCCTATACTCTTCAACACTCATGTTTCTTTGTTTGAGTTTGTGGAGCTTATCCATTAACTCCCTATCATAATAGGCTGGTACATGTCTTCTTCTCAAGGCGGTTCTCAACTCATTCCAATACCTGATGGGAGGTAAGTGTCTTAGCCTATGATCCTTGACCAAGGTTGTCCACCAAATTAAGGCATAGCCTTGAAAACTTAGAGAAGCCATGGTGACTCTCTTTTCATCATCTATTTGGTGGCACTCAAACAATTGCTCAACTTTCATTTCCCATTCTAGGTATTCTTCCACCTCATCCTTTCCATGAAAGGAAGGAAGATCAATTTTGGGCTCTCTTGGATGGTGCTCTCTAACTCTATGATGTCTTCTAGGAGGCATTTGGTAGTGGTCATCATTGTGATGACTGCTATATTGCTCAAGCTCACTAGGAGAAGATGATGATTCTTCTCTTCTCCTATGGGAAGATCTCTCTTTCTTTTTGTCTTGATTAATCAAAAGTTGACTAATCATGTCTTTGAGCTCACTAATCTCTCTATCCCTTTGTTCAAATTTTTGCTTAAATTCTTCCCTTCAAGAACTCTCACTATGGGGTTTCAAACTTCGTTGAACACTTGATTGACTCATTCTTGTCAAAGGAAAAGGTTTTCACAAGGTTTTCAAAATATTTGACAAGTAATGAGTGAAAAGATTTTCACAAGCTTTCTTTGTTTTTGGTGAAAAATTTCTAAAGAGATTCTAGAGGCAAAAGATGTTTCTAAGTAGCTCCCAGGAAGAAGAGGTGAGTCACAAATGGACAAGCTTAGAAACCAAGTTCTTCCTTAGCCAGAGTTTCGTTAGATCCTTTACCTTAGTTTCTAAATAGAAATTCTTCAAATTCTTTTCAAATGTTATGAAATGAACCTAAAACCAAAGAAAGGTTGACTAAATGCGATGCAATCCTATATACCACGGAGACTTAAAAAAAACAAAAAGATTAAGCAAGAAATTAAAGAAAGCAATAAAGATGCAAGAATGTAAATGCTAGACGGCCCTAAGTGAAAGTGCAAGTGACACTTGGAGCCCCTTGACACACTTCCACACTAAAAAAACGAAGTTGTACTATTACAATGTTCAATTGTGAACTTGGAATTGCTTCAAAAGCATTTTTCCAAGTCACTTGGCTCAAAAACAGCATAGAAATAAAATACAATTTCAAACAGCAAATTCCGTGATATTTGGTGTAAATAAACTTGAAATGAGGCCTAGAAGTAATGTGAGCTTTGTCTTCTTGCTGCTCCAGAAAGCCACTCAAAATGAAGGTGTGAGTTGCTCTTTTTCCAGGTTTGAAATGCTGCTGTAACAGTTTTTCAACTGCTGGACAGTGGTGTTTGGGCTGCTGTTGAGTCTTCCTTCTTGCTCCACTTTCAATTCTCAAACCACTTCCTAGAAGACTACCAAAGTAGGAGTAGGTCTCTGGTGCTGGATGCCCCCAAACAGCTTGCACACACACTCCAAAACTCATTAGAAATCACACCAAACAGATTAAAAATCTGCACCAAAATTCTGCACACTGCACCAGTATAGGCTTCTGTATTGAACACTTTAGATGCAAAAAAATAGACACAAACAATTGGAACAACACACAAATGAAAGTAGGTACACAAGAGGAACTTATAAAAGGCACTAGAATGGATGAAGAAAGCAAGAAAAACACAAGCACAGTTCAGAAATTATTCCAAATGCAAACTGTTTGATAATTTTCAGAAGTGTTTGATAAAATACCCCAATGAATTTCAGATTTTGTGTTTTTAATTTTTCAGGGCTTGTAATCTGGATTGGTTGGTTCTAACAGCTTTTTAACACTTGATACTTCTTCTTTTGATCATGTATTTTCATTTTTAAACATTGAACCAGCTTTTTCACAATCCAGCAATGAATTTTACACTAAAATTACCAAAATAGTGGCTGGAAAAACAGAAACTGCACTAGAAAAATGAACTAAAATGGTGGTTTTGGAACCCAAAATGAGTGGCAGTGATTCAACAACTTTGATGAATGTTCAAACAACTTTTCATGGTGATATTAAACATGTTTAAACTCTTAAACAGCTGAAACAATGATTAATATTCAAAATCACTGATCCACTTCCATTTTTAACTAAAAAATGATGGTTTAAATATCCAATCTGCATATAAATTCATTTTTGACCAAATGAGCAGTATTAACAACTTTCAAACATCCATTTAGACTTGCTCCAGCTTTCCAAAAGCACAGAAAAAGCAGGATTCGAAAATCACCCTTGCTATGGCCAAATTATGCAGTAAAAACCATCAATTAACCAACCAATTTTAGTTTTTCATGGATTCAAAAACTGGACAGCAAAGGAAATGACTCTAAGAAGTGTAAAAACACATATCTAAGCTAGATTTAATATGCTTAGCATGACCAAACTCAGATTAGACCAAATCAAGTATATTAGCACGGTGAAAAGCTAGAAGTTCAAGCTGAAATGGTGAATGGTTAAGGATTTTGAGCAACCACACTATGCATATTGCATTTTAGTGCTTGTTTTGGTTTGTTATACCTTAAGACACATTCAACAACATCACACAATGTTGTACCAAGCTTCAGAATCAAAAGAAAACCACTGAAACAGTTTTAGAAATTTAGCACCAAATTTAAATTTTGTATCAGAATTCACAATGGAAAACAAATCAGATTTGCATTTTGACGCTTCAGCTTGTATAACCCAGGCTAGATCAAGTCCTCATTGTCGTATTTGGTATATATACAGCTTGTTTAGCACTTGCAAATCAATTAAAACGAAATAATGCAGCAGAAAAGAAAACTGAACAGAGATAGAAATAATACTGCAACAGTAAATTGCACAAGACTTAAAACAATACAGAATTGAAATGTAAAGCTGGAAATGAACCAAACAAGAAGGTTTCACCGATTAAAATGAAAGGACAATATAAGCACACAAAGGAAACTAAAATTGAATGACTGGAAAAGCAATACAAAATTGAAAACAGCAGCAAAACAGAAACAGAAACAACACAAACTGGACTGAAAACAGAAACAGAAATAGCACAAAGTGGACTGGAATTAAACAGCAGAATGGAAAGGCACTTAGCTATGGTTTGCATGGACAACCAAAGCTCTGATACCACTTGATGGAAGCTTGCTATGGGTGAGAATCATTGAACCAGGAAGCCAAACAGCAAACGTTCCAGTGACCAAAATGAAGGCAGCAGAATTCTGAAATGGATGCAGAGAATGGTATGGTTTCGGTGAAGAATGGAGTGGGTTAGAACCTCTCAGCTCAGAGGGCCTTCTACTTTGGAAGGAAGCTAGAGGTAAGGAGAAAGAAACTGAAGAATTGGGTTGACTCAAGAGCAAAGGTAAGCTGAAATTTCATAAAGTGTTTACAAAAGGGGAAGAGGTCTCCTATTTATAGGAAGATAAGAGCCTCAAATCTAAAATGAAACTCAATCTAAAAGCAAATGAAATTAAAGAAAAGAAAGGCGCCAATTTGCTTCATCTTCAAACATGCCTCATTCCAACTCAGCAGCACACGTGAGACAGCACCAATTCTGACACGTTGGGCTAGCTAGGTTATTGGCTGAGCTTTTTGATAGCTTTGGCAGCAAACTTCTCCCTCCAAGTCTCTCTTCTCACATGCTCAAATGCTATGCTGGCAGCTGCTCCCTCCAATTTTTTTAATCCTACAAAGCAAAGAAAAATGTGATTTTAATTATGGGAAGAAGGATTAATGTAAATTACCTTCCATAGAAGCAAAATGGTAGGTGTTCCTTCTTCCTCTTGAATCCTCTTTGCCATGGCTCTAGTAAGAGGTCCAATGTGTGTATTAGATGGTCTTCCATCATTGGAAGAGGAAGAAAAGTTCATGATGACTGGATGAAAGAACGACTCCAACTTGGTACACCTGTGAGATTCAAAAACAAGTTGTGGGTTGTGAAAGGCTACAAAGAATACGAGATGATAGAGATAGAGTCTCCACATTCTAGAAGAGTCAAAACAGTATACCGAAAGTAGTTGAGGAGTTGGTGGGATATGAACATTAACCATGAAAAAGGAACTTGAACTTTATTGGGTCAAGCTAATGACGTTAAAAGAGCGCTTGCTGGAAGGCATTCCAGTGATTTGAGGACAATTTTTCTTTTGATTTTATTTTTGTTTTGTAATTTTTAATCAGTTGGACATTATTTCTGTAAATTTTTGGGTATAGTATCTACTGAAGGATACTAGGTTGTTACACCTACTTATGGGTGTTGGTGGATTTTGGGTCAGGCTCGTGACATTAAACAAGCGCTACCTGGGAGGCAACCTAGTTGATTGATTATATTTTTGTTTGTTTTAGTTGCATAATAGGGTTTTGCATGAGTAATATGAGAATTTTATTGCAGGGAGCGAGTGAGGGGTATGTTTAGGAGGCACTTAGGTTAAGTTAGGGAGAAGAAGAGCACTTCCCGAAAGTGCCGCTGAGCGGTAGTATCGCACACTGGGCCTAGGTTGCCCCTTAGCGGAACCCGAGCCCATTAGGGTACCCTAAGCTGCGCTTTGGCTTCCCTTTTCAAATTCTTCTCTGCACATACATTCCTACTTACCTTTTCAAAGGTTTTCTACAACTTTTCCCTCATCCATCTTGAGAAAATCTCTTCTCCACTCACTTTCTCACTAGTTTTCATCTAAGTTTGGGGTTGGAAGAGAGCATCATAGCTTGAAAGCATTCTCCATTCATCTAGCATCTCCACCCAAGTAAGTCAAGCATTTTTCATTCTAGGGTTCTTGAGTTTGAATTTGATTGTTAAAGCAAGAATTTTTAGGGGTTTTGATTTCTATGCATGATTTGATGATTTAATTGATGTTTGAACCGATCGAACTGAATGATTTTGATCTGGAAAACTGAAAATTGCATGTGGGTGGAGTTAGGACAAGTTAAAAATGAATTTTTCAAAAATCTGCAGAGTCACCGCTCAGGGGTAAATTGCCACTGAGCGGCACTCTGACAGACATGTTGTTTTTGCTGAGTTGCATTCTGGATTGCTGCACTGGTGGCGCTGAGGGGTGATTTTGACCCTCAGCGGTGGTTTAACTTCGAAATAAGGTGTTGTCTGTGTTTTACTAATGATTAACAACATGTTTTGTGGTTTTGTATCTGTGTTTGATGTAGGAATGGCATCTTCTTCAAGCAAAAGAATGAAGACCATGGCATCCAAAAGAAAAGAAAAGGAACCAGAACAACCCCATTCTAGTAGGTTCCTATCTCGCAAACATGAGAAGCACTTTAAGGTGGTCCAAGATAGGAGACTCCTTATGGAGAGAAAGGTTGGAATGATACCTAACTTTGCTCCTCAATTTGGAGAGCAATTATTAGGGAATGATTGGGGGAAGCTAGCCACATACCCTACACCTGCCAATATAGCTGTGGTGAAAGAATTCTACACTAATGCAAGAAAGATTGGTGATTATCCAGCTGAGAATTACCTAGGCTATGTCAGAGGCCATGCTATTAGGTATGATCCTGATTCAATCAACAACTTCTTGGGTACTATGTGGGCTGGTGAGCAGTGCCAGTTTACTCTATGTATGGAAGAAGGCGCTGATTTTGATGATGTGGAGAGAGTTTTATGTGTACCTGGAGGACATTTTCAGAGGAATAGAACTTTCTTTGTGGTAAACATTAGCAGGACTGACTTGACTCCTCTTGCAAAGTATTGGATGGCATTTTCTCATGCCAACATTCAGCCGTGTTCTCATGTGTCAGACATCACTCTTAGCAGGGCACTCCTCCTTTACTGTGCAATCAGGAACTTGAATGTTAATATTGGACAAGTAATAGCTGATGAGATAAGGGTGTGTGCTAACACAACAAACAGCAAAGCACCCTTAGGACATCCTTCTTTAATTACACACCTCTGCAAGATAGCTGTGGTGGATATTTCTGCTCCACCATTTGAAAGGCCAAGGAAAGCAATTGATGAGGCCTATTATAGACAATACTGTGGAGGTGAGGAGGCAGCTCAGCCAGTTTCACCACGCCGTACTCGCAGAGAAAGAGGGCAAGCACAGAGTGAGGCATCTGCTGAGACACATGAAGCAGAACCTTTCCAAATGAGGGACATGTACATGTCTCTTATAGGTGCACAGTTACAGTGTATCCACAGAGGGCAGGTGGCCACTGCTGAGATGATTGTTGGAATGTATGATACACCTCCAGCACACAGGTGGACTATGGAGGAGTTTCATAATGTGGTAGCTTGGCCAGAAGAGCAGGTACAAGGAGGCAGAGTTGAAGCAGCTGAAGCTTCAGCTATGGAGATGGATGAAGATGATGCTGATGATGATGATGAGGATGATGCATTTGAGGATGTTGAAGATGAGGGAGAAGAGGAGGATACAGAGGACAGCTCAGATTAATAAGGAGCTGAGATAGCATTTACTGATGAATGCTATCATAACTAGAGCAAGACTTACGCTTTTGTTTGGTTTTATGTTCTGAACTTATCTATTTGTGTTTTTAGAATAGGGTTTGATGTACTCAATTGAAAACTTTGTCTGTTATGATGGTTTGCTTATGATTGTGATTGTTTGATAATTAATGCTTGATGATGCTTTGATATGGATTGATGTTGAGATGTGCACATTAGATGCTTATACAGGTGGTTCACAAGCTTTGTGAACAAATGCATGATGTTGTGATTGTGATTGTGATATTAAGCAGGATGTTTATGTCAAATGTGAATGAGCTTATATGTGAGGTTTTGAGCTCCAGAGTTTGTGTGAATGAATGATATTACTTTGGAAGCATGAATGACTTTGCCCAGGTTTTCTATGATTGAATTACTTACTTGTTCGCATCATATGATCATGGCCATTTGTTGGTAACCCTTGTATTAGCCAATTTCATGAAATTAGCCACTAAAAGAGAACACTTTGTGTTCTATCCTTTGAACCCCTAGCCTTGAACATGATTTGAAAACCCTTGTTGAAAAGCTTTACCTTGAGTTAAGTAGAAAATATTTTGTGCTATTGACAAATGTTCAAGTTTGGGGTTGTTGGAAAATAGAAAGGGAAATTGAAAGCATTGAGTTAAGAGCTAAGAATTAAGTATGTGAAAAAAAAAAGAAAGAAAAAAAGAAAGACAAGAAAAGAAAAAGTAAAGCTCAACGCAAAGGAAAGTTGGGAATAAGTAAGAATGGTTGTGTTTATATGATTCTCTTAACTCAAGGGTTTTGTGATCCAGAAAAACCAATTTTCTTGTTAGCCCAACCACATTATAAGCCATAGAAAAGTCCTTGTGATGATGCTTGCTTGTAAGTATTATTTGATTGTGGTTAAATGAAAGGCAAAGTCAATTCATGTGACATTGTGATAATAGAGTGAATGAGTGATCACCTCTTATACACTTGTGTTTGAGTGAAACACTTTACTTAGTGAGGAAAGATTCCATGAGCACATGAACATCCATGCTTACTTGATTGATCATTCATGAAAAATAACATTTGTTGGATACTAAGTGACTTTGTGAACACTAAAGCATGTGCATGTCTTGATTGAAATCTTTGTCATGAGTTTAATTGAAGTTTTTACTTATCTTGAAAAGACGATTTTTGAATGAAGTGAACCATTGTATTGATTGGTAGAAGATTGAGTTAAATCTTGTTTGCTTGAGGACAAGCAAAGTTCTAAGTTTGGGGTTGTGATAACAGTTGAAAAACTGTTATTTTCATGCTTAAAATTGATGCTAAAAGCAACCTTTAACACTTAGAAACAAGCTTGTGATGGACAAATTTATGAACACCAAAATATGATGTCACAAACTTGTTTTACTATCGGCAAGTATGACCGAATCGTTCAAGTAATAAACTTGGTAAGACCAAGTATCGTTCTTCCCAAAGGACTCACGGCCTAGTTCAGTTGTGTGGTTTGTTGATTAGCTAAGACTTAAAGACGAAATATTTGGATTATATTATACAAAAGACGAAAGTAAACATGTATGCATGAAGTTTTGATCAATGGCAAAGGCAAAAGATAAACACTTTCAATGAAATATACGTATGAATATGTTGTTGGGGGTCAATTTCATCTCATCCACTATCATATATTTTCGGAATTCAACATTCAAATCATCATTGTTAATGCCACTCTCTAAAGTACCTTTCAAGAAGGCTTCTCCCTAATTACGAGTTCATACAATTCCTAGCATTCCTAATAATTAGTTCATCAAGTGCAGGAGCTTAACGACAACCAATATAATATTGGGAGAGATTCCCCGGATCTAGACTTCCCCGTACGTTCCCGTATCAACCAAATCAATAATCATGCATCGAATGAGTTAAACAACGCAAGCATTAAGCAAAGAGGAAAAACCCTAACTAATGATGAAAGAAAGCATAAATCTTAAATATAAGATGTGAAAACAAATTCCATATATGAGAGCTTCAAAAGATTACATTGATTCCCCAACAAACATACAAGGTTTAGTTCACCATATTCATGGTGAACCTAGATGAATTACAATGAAAGAATGAAAGATAAAACCCTAGAAAGGTTAAGAGGAAGCCTGAGCATCCAAGATCCTCCTTCAAAGGGGTGGAAGAGAGAGTGTTTGCTTCGTTTCTGCCAAGGATACCAACCCTAAGACATCTAGGTCTTTAAATAGGACATAAAAATAATAGAAAACGGGTCCAGGCCCAAACAGATCATAAAATCGCATAAAACTGGCCCAAAACTCGTCTAATTGACTTTTTTCGTATTCTGGTTGACTGGTTGACTTTTTGGTTGACTGGTTGACTTTTCTGGTTGACTGGTTGACTTTTTGGTTGACTGGTTGACTGGTTGACGTTTCTGGTTTTTGGTTGACTTTTCTGATTCCATCTCTCTCCTTCTTCACTTCTTTCACTAAATTCACCTTAAAACCTGCACAAAAATACTGAAATCAAGCATAAACCTGTCCAGCTCTCTTATTTCTGAAAATATGGATAAAAGTATGATTTCAAGCTAGTTTCTAAGTGTAAAGGTTGCCTTTTGTGTCAATTTTAAGCATGAAAATAACATTTTTTCAACTGTTATCACAACCCCAAACTTAGAACTTTGCTTGTCCTCAAGCAAACAAGATGTAGCTCAATCTTCAACCAATTCATATGATGGTTCACTCATTCAAAAATCCTCTTTTTCAAGATAAGTAACAACTTCACTCAAACTTATGACCAAGAGTTCAATCAAGATGTGCACATGCTTTAGTGTTCACAAAGTCATTTAAATTCCAACAAATGCTATATTTCATGAATGATCAATCAATTAAGCATGGATGTTCATGTGCTCATGGAATATTTCCTCACTAGGTAAAGTGTTTCACTCACACACAAGTGTATAAGAGGTAATCACTCATTCACTCTACTATCACAATGTCACATAAATCAACTTTGCCTTTCATTTTACCACAATCAAAAACATTCACAAGCATGCATCATCACAAGGACTTTTCAATGGCTTATAATGTGGCTGGGCTAACAAGAAAATTGGTTTTTCTGGATCACAAAATCCTTGAGTTAAGAGAATCATAACAACACAATTATTCTTATTCATTCCCAACTTTCTTTTGCATTTGCATTGAGCTTTGCTTCTTTTTTTCTTTTCTTTTCTTTTTCTTTGCATATTCTTACTTTGCTGGGAGAAGAAAGAAGAAACATCTCGTTTTGGATGATATGGCAGTACTGATGAAGTTGGTCCTCCTCAAAACTCGTTTGCTGAATCTAATGGTGGAAGACATCTCCCTGAAAGTCCAAAATTGGCAACTGCCACCATGACCAGGGGAGTTTTCTTTCTCTCTTCTCCCCCTTTCCGTACTTTTATTGCACTTGTCCATGATCTGTTCACTGTTCTGATTTCTGATCTTATTGTTTATGACACATTGAGGACACTGTGTAGTTTAAGTGTGGTCTATTGGAGGAGATTTTTATTTTTCTTTGTTAGTTTTTGTTTTCTTGGTTAAATTTTTTCTTTTCTAGGTTATTTTTGTCGTGTCTTGTGTACAATTTTACATGTTTCTCTTGATTTCTGGACTTTGTTTAGGTTGTAGATGTGTCTTTCACTTCATTGATACTTTGATTTGTTTGAAATCCTTGTTTTTCTCTGCTTGGGAAAATGATTATGATGTTTAAGAGGTTGAATTGATTGTGACAATTACCCTGTGTGAGATTTGAGCCACTTTATGTTCTTTCTTGTGTGTGATACGTCTCTTGATTGCTTGCGCATATGCCTTGGCCTGACTCTTGTTGATAATTCTTGATTGATATGCATCTTTGGAAGTGATAAAGGCAGTTTTGTTTTTTTTGAGCCTCTCTAGCCAAATAAGCCTACCTTGTTCTAAACCTTTGATAACCCCTTTTGAGCCTATATTTTCCCTATTTCTTGTTTTGAAGCTCATACACTAGCCCTAAGTGAAAAACCATGATTACCTTAACTCTAGGGAATTTTGGAGCTTTGGAAGTGTTTTGGGAACAAGTGTGGTCTTCTTGGGGATTCATATGAATTGGCTAGTTGGTTCCTCTTCTTGTTTTGTTTTGGTAAATATATGTGTATCTTGTCTTTTACAATTTTGTTTTGAAAAGAGGGAAAAGAAAAGAGACAGGATGAAAAAAAAAAGTAGAGAAAAATGAGAAAAATAAAAAAATTTGTGAATAATGGAGTCAAGAAGAGGATTGAATTAGAGGTTTTGGGTGTGAGTTGACTGTGTTTACACTTGTTCCCCATTGCTCCTCTATTTCTTTTGGTTTGTAACTTCTTATCCATATTTATCCTCCCTTGTCCTTGGCCCCATTACACCCATAAAAGACCTTTTGATTTGAACATGCATGTGTTTGAGTGTTGATATTAGAGGCTTGCCAAGTCTGTTGTCGCTTGCTTTCTTGAGTGCATTGAGTGACATTGATTTACCCTAAACACTTGAGAGAAACACTGATAGTGCATCTGTGAGGTTTTGTTACTTTTGATTCACCTCTTGAGCTGATTAATCATTTTGCCATGTCTTGAATTGCTTGGATGATTTCATGAGTATCTGCTTTCTCTGATTCATTCTGTGTTGGAATTGTCTACTTCTTTTCTTTGTCTAGATTTCTTGAGGAATGTGTAATTTTGTTTGTTTCCTTGTGAGTCTTTATTTTCTGTGTGTCGACGTTGTGTCACCTTCTTAAAAGTCCTTTGAACTATTCCCTGATTTGCGTCTTGATTTTGCCCAGGAGTGCAAAAGACTAAGTGTGGTCTATTTTGATGAACCAATATTTTCCTCACTTCACTTAGTTTAATGTGTTAGAATTAGTCGGGGAATTATGCTTAAACGTCCGGTATTTTCCTGTTTTTCCTAATTGTGCTTAATTTGATCGAAAATTCTTATTTTAACTAATTTGAATTATCTGAGCTTATTATTTTGCATTATTAATTACAGGAAAATTTTGGATAACTTTTTGGGACATTTGAAAGCTAAATGAGAAATGGCAATTGAGCCCAATGCATCTCAGTCATTTCAATTTTCGCACAGTGTTGCGTGAATGTTGTGTCAACTTGTGTGTCCTCGTTTGAGTTCAATTCTTATCCGTTTTCCATGCAATTTTTTTTCATAGTTTCGTATGGATGTCTATTTTCATGTATAGTTTTTATTTTGTTCAAATTCGTTTTGTGCTGTTCCCAGTATTTTTTTACTCCCCTATGTCAGTCCAATGCTTACTGTTTGAGTGATTTCTAATCTGTTTGCATTTGCTTGCTGTTGGGTACTTGTGGTGGCTAGGAATTGATAATTGGACAGTGCTAAAACCTCCCAACACTCTTAAACAAGGAATCCAATAGCTTGGGAGGCACTCACGGCCTTTAGCAATACGTTTTGGAGGAAGCACATAAAAGAGGGGCCACCACTTTGAAGCTTACGTGAAAATGGAAAGAAGCAATTGTTTGAATGAAAGAGGAGTTGGCACACATGAGGGAGTAGCTGCCACGTGAAAGAAGAGAGGATCCATGGCCAATTCAATTTGGCAAGCATCCAGCACATGTTATGGAGAAGGGAACCACCACCTTGCATTGGAGAGATTTTCTTTGGCTTAGGAAAAAAAGCAAACCCGTGAAGATGGATGGGGGGGGGGGGGGGGGGGGACGTGAGGATCCAGCCGCCACTCTCTGGGATGGCTCTTAGCAGCAGCACGGGAGCTGAGCTGGAAGTATGGAGAATAGCACGGTGATTAAGAATGGGGAACCAGGTGCAACACGATTTTTCCTTTCATTGATTAAAGCACACGGAGGATGCTGCTGTAATTTTGGTTCAATACTTTTTATTGAATGTTTGTTGTCTTCCTTTGATTCCAACACGTTGATGGCTTAATGATGATGGCATGGGAGAAGCACCTTCATTTTCTTTGAGAGAAAAAGTGATACAATTTTCTTCCTTTATTCATAAGCGGTGAAAGTTTTATATTTAGCAATTAAGAGAAGTGCTTATTCAATTGCCTTGGAAAGGTGCTAAATTCATTTGGCTTTTAATTATGGATGGTCCAGCGGCTGTCACGTCTAGCATTATTAGGAGGAGAATTTGTTTTTTTTATTTGCTTTTAAAGAATGGAAGTGCTGATTTCATAGGGTAGGAACGCGCAGAACTAGTTTTTTTTTTTTTTCTTTCTTTAGATTCACACGCTGATTTCAATTTCAATTTGGAGTGCACGTGATTTTATTTTGGTGATGCAGCACGGTAAAAAAATATTAGGAGAGCTATCATTTGCACTTTCAATTTCTTTTGAGAAGCATGAAGTGGTCTGCTGATTTGGAAGAAGCATTGGGATGTTATTTTGGGCTTCACACATGAGTTACATTTTTATATTTTATATATTAATTTGCATTCAGCATATTTCTAATCTACATTATGTCTTTTACTGTTTATGTTTTCTTTCCTTTTAGTATTGTTAATGCGTTTCAATGCTATTAGTTCATTTTATTTTATTTTACTTTTTTTGTTGTTTAATACGATGAGCATTTCATTTTTAGCTTAACCGTTGCATTTTTAATTAGTCGAAGCACTTTACAATTATTGTTATCTTGTTTTAGGACCGTTCAATTTATTGTTTTCGTTCACTATGCTATCTATTTTGTTCGGCTTCTTTATCTTCTGTTTTTTTTTTTTTTTAATTTCCTCACTTGCTTTAGAGACCGTTCGGTCTCAATGTAGAACCATTCGGTCATCTGTAGGACCTTTCGATCTTCATGCTTTGTTCATTCATTTCCAATGTTTTCAAGTATGTTTGGCTGTACTTAATTTCCAATTTTAATTTAGTTCACTTATAATCACAAAAACACTTTCAAAACCCCCCACTGCGTGTTTGACCTGAGACTTGAACCAAATTTGGTCCTTGAGAGACGACCTAGGAGTCACTTCCTAGTTTATACTGCATTCTTTTATGCACAACTTTTGTGGGAAGTGCGACCCTCTCATCACTTTGCATATTCTTACTTTTTCGCTCTTAGCTCAATGCTTTTCCTTTTTCATGTTTTCCCAACAACCCCAAACTTGAACATTTAACAGTACCACACAAGATCTTCTACTTAACTCAAGGTAAAGATTTTCAATCAAGGGTTTTCAGTGTATGTTCAAGGCTAAGGGTTCAAAGGATAGAACACAAAGTGTTCTCTTTTAATGGGCTAACTTTATGAATTTGGCCAATAAAAAGGGTTCCAACAAACGGCCTTGATCACATGATGCAAAACAAGCAATTGATTCAATCATAGAAAACCTGGGCAAAATCATTCATGTTTCCAAAGTAATAGCATTCAATCAATAAAAACTCTGGAGCTCAAAACCTCACATATAAGCTCATTCACATTTGACATACACATCCTGCTTAATTTCACAATCACAATCATGATATCCTACATTTGTTCACAAAGCTTGTGAATCACCTCTATAAGCATTTTATGTGCACATCTATCTCAACATCAATCAATCACTAATCATCATCAAGCATTACTTATCACACAATCACAATTAATAGCAAACCATCATAACAAACCATGTTTCCAATAGAGTACATCAAACCCTAATCTAAAACAAAAAATAAATAAGTTTAGAAAACTTAAACCAACAAAAACATAAGCATATGATAGCATTCATCCGTAAATGCTATCTCAGCTCCTCATCAATCTGAGTTGTCCTCTGTATCTTCCTCTTCTTGGATCTTCTAGTCTTGATTCTTTTTGCCCGATGAGGAGGCCATCCCTGCATCAAACATAATTCACAAAACCAAAAGATACATTGTTAAGCATTAGTAAACCACAATGAAGAAATCAGCCCCTTCAATGATGCTTTCTCCCAACCCCAAACTTAGATGGAAAACTACTGAGCAAGTGAGTGGAAGGGAGATTTTCTAAAAAGGGATGAGGGAAAAGTTGTAGAGAACCATTGAAAAGGTATGTAGGAGTGTGTGTGCAGAGAAGAGTCTGAAAAGAGAAACCAAAACGCAGCTTAGGGTATAAAAATACCCTAATGGGCTCGGGTCCCGCTAAGGGGCAACCAAAGCCAATCTGCGATAGTACCGCTCAGCGGTTGTTTTACCGCTCAGCAGCACTTTCGTGAAATGCTCTTCTCCTTCTTTTCTTAACCTAAGTGCCTCCTAAACATGCCCCTCACTGGTTCCCTGCAATTCAATGTTTAGAATACTTATGCAAACCCTATTATGCAACTAAAATGAAACAAACAAAAACAATCAATCAACTGGGTTGCCTCCCAGGTAGCGCTTGTTTAACGTCACGAGCTTGACCCAAAGTCCACCAACACCCATCAGTAGGTGTTTAAAACTTACCAACACCCATCAGTAGGTGCAAAATTTTCTCATCAACACCCATCAGTAGGTGTTACACACATAGTATCCTTTAGTAGATACTTAACCACCTAGCATCCATCAGTAGATGCTATGTTCAGCAAAATATTCACAAAATCATGTTCAACAGATTAAAAATTACAAACCAAAATAAAATTAAAAGTTTTTTTAATCACTGGGTTGCCTCCCAGCAAGCGCTCTTTTAACGTCATTAGCTTGACCCAGTAAAGCTCAAGTTCCTTCTTTATAGTTGATGTTGTCATTCCACCAATTCCTCAGCTGTTTCCTGTGAACTGTTTTGGTCCTTCTAGAATGTGGAGACTCTATCTCTATCATCTCCTTCTCTTTAAAGCCCTTCACAACCCACAACTTGTTCTTGATTCTTACAGGTGTGCCAAGTTGGAGTCTTCTTTTCTCCCAGTCACCGAGAATTTCTCCTCCTCTTCCAATCTTTTCTTCCTTGTGTACTTGAAACAACAAACAATGGTTACCTGCAACCTTGAGATTTTCATCTTTACGGCTAGTCATGGGTGCATCTTGAAATGCAGCTTTATAACTAGTTTCTTCCTCCTGTGTTTGCGTCTCATCTTTAAAGACGTCTATAACCACTCTCTCCTCCCTGTCCTGGAGCACCACTATACCTTCATTTACATCAATGATAGCTCTGGCCGTTTTCATAAACGGTCTTCCAAGTATGATAGGTATCTTCTCTATCTCCATCTTCATCACCACAAAGTCTGCCAAGAACTGAAGTTTGCCAACACAAACTATAATGTCCTCTGCAATCCCACATGGCTCCTTTGAAGATCCATCGGCCATTACTAGATTAACCTTTACAGGTTTCACATTAACATTGCCGATTTGCTCCAGTAAAGAGTAAGGTATCAAGTTAACACTTGAACCTAAATCAAGGAGAGCTTTCTTCACCTTTTTCTTCCCTATGGTACAAGGGATAGAAAAATTGCCTGGATCTGTTGCTTTAGGAGGGAATGACTCTTTTTTAACAGTTATACACTCCTTTGCCTCATCATCTCTACGTCTTTTCTTTGTAGAGATTTCTTCATTAGATTTAGTGTAAACCGTAATCTGTTGTAGAATATGTTCCCAAGGTGCATCATTATCCACCATTTTGAATAATTCTGTGAAGTCTAGTTGTTTCCCTTGATGGATTGGAAAAGGAAAAGTGCTTTTGCTCTCTATATCTCTTCTCTCTTCTGTATCTAACTCAACTTTCTCATCATCAACACTCTCTACCACCTTGCACTCTTCTCTGGGGTTAACCTCAGTATTAGCCCCAAAATTTCTATTTGGCCTTTCTTCCAAGTGTTTGGTGATCTGCCCCATCTGAATCTCCAAATTTTTTATAGCAGCTTCAGTGCTCTTTTGGGTAGACTCAGTTTTCTGTATGAAATTGTTGAGAGTTTCCTCCATCCTCATGGACCTTTCATTAAGCATAGATAACTGTTGCCTTTCATTATCCAAAGGTCCAACTCACGGCACATGAAGTCTTCTTTCTCTTTGCAAGTGAATGTGAATGGGAGACAACATATTATGGAGGGGACCACCATGTTGAAAGCAAACGGTTTTGCTTGAAAGAGGCATGCCAACACTTATACGTAAAAAGGAAGAGGAAAGTGGAGTTGATGACTTGGCATGCAAAGTGCTGAATTTGTTGAAGTAACATTGCTATCACATGGCCTCTTCAATTCACGTCCAAATAGAAATTTCTAGTGGGAGCCACCACTCATGGTTTGCAAAGTTCACGGCCACATGGAGGAGTGCTAAATGAAGTGATGAATTTTATTCTATTAGTATTAAGGGAAATGGTGCCGCGTCCCTTTGAAAAGAATCTGCAGAATTTTCCTCTTCCACTCCACAAGCTCACGGTCTTGAAGAAGGTACACAAGGAAGAAAGCATAAATGTTGGCTGGATGTGTGAAGGAGAAACGTTGAAAGAAGAAAGAAGAGGAGTGCTGCTGCCACATCCACAAAGTCCAGCACGTTGGGGAGGAAGGAGTCCAGCTTGGAAAGCTCACACCCACCATGAGTTGAAGAAGTATTCCAGCAAGCTTCAATGCATCCAGTAGTTGGCAGCAAAAGTAGAAAGCAACGCCAAGCACACAGCAGCAAGCCTTCACACGTTCCAGCATCTGATCATCTTCCATCACCCAACCTTAAAGAATGGAGGTGTAGCGTCCAGCTTCAACCACACCAAGAGGAGGAGGCCGTGAGAGTCCAGCAGCCCACACTTGGGACGTTACAGCAAGCTGAAAGAAGAAGACAAGGATTAGGGGCCCACTTTATTTTTGGTATAGACAATGAAAGAATGTTTTATTAATATGGGTGGAAAAATTGGCTCAAATGGAGAAGTCACGGGAGTTTGCAACAAAAGGAGAAGTGGCTATAAATGAAGAAGAGTAGAAGCAGATTTGAGTATTAGATTTCAGTGTAGTTTAGGATAGCATCCACGTCTGGGAGGAGGCTCTCGCCTCTTCCTTTTCCAAAACTCTCTCAGTTTTCATTTCCAAACAGTGCACAAATGTAAAATTTTATTTCTGAAGCGTGTAGTTTAATTGTTTCACAGTTTTCTCATTTTCATTTTCATTTTATTTTAAGTGTTTCAACTTCAATTTAAATGTTGAATCCTTGATGAATTTGATTTTTTAAATCCTTGTTGAACTTCAGTTAAATGTTTTTATCTGTTAAAATTACCGTTCATGATTTTCTGCACCGTTAAATTCTGTCATTATGTTTTACTGGTCATTTATTTTCAAGAGTTGTTTTTACGGTTTATTTTTACTGGAACTATTAGTAAATTTTAATTACAGTGTTGTTTTGTCTTCTGCATATTTACTGTTCTGTGTTTTAATTTCCAACACTGTAATTTTTCCATTGTCTATTTTTACCATCTTTTACTGTTTAGTTTTTACCGTCGTTAAAATTTACTTCAGTGTTTTTAATTCTGTCTTATTTTAATTCCAGTTTTAATTTATTTTTCCGTACCACAAATCACAAAACCCCCCCCCCACTTCGTGTAAAAAAATCTGAGACTGAACCACACAAATTGGTCCTTGAGAGACGACCTAGGAGTCAAATCCTAGTCTTATACTGCATTAATTTTTGTGCACATCAAATTTGTATGACCGCGACAGTCGTATCAAATTTTGGCGCCGCTGCCGGGGATCAAAGACGGTTTAGTTTTAGATTTTTGTTGTATAAAGTTTTGTTCTGTTAATATGTTTGTTTTGTGTGTTTTGTCTTGTATATTTTTGTAGGCGACAACGACACCTTCAGCAAATTTTGGCGGCGTTGTCACTTCAGTTCCAGGTTTTTCGTTTTAGATTTTTGCTGTGTTTTTCGATTATGTTGTGTGAATATATGTTTTGTCTTTCATATTTTATTGTGCAGTGTTCTGTATTTAGTTGCTATATATAAAAAAAAAAAAAATTTTTTTACTATTGATGTTCTGTCTTGTGTGTGCTTGTAGCATGTATAAATGTGTTTAGTTTATCTGTTTCGTAATTTTTAGTTTTTAGTTTTTATTTTTATTTTCCATGTCTACCTATTTTAATTTTGTGAATAGTGCTTATTCTACAAGTGCCTGTAATTATGATTCTCTTTCTGCATATTACTCTGATTCTTGTGCTGATTTTAATACTGAGAAAAATATGGATCATCCTCAAATTCCTGAGAGCTCCCTTTGGGAGCCGGTTCCACCAGTTCAGCAATATCAGAGTCAGCAGTATGATGCTCCTGCCCAAGTAGCTTCTCAGCCTTCAACTTCTGAACCTACATTGAAGGAGTTACTAGAGCAGATGACAATGCAGAACATTCAATTTCAGAAAGGGAACATGCAGTTCAAGCAAGAGAGCATGGAGTTCCAGCAGGAAACTCAATCTGCCATTCAGAATCTGAGTGATCAGATCAGGCAGATGACCACTCTTGCACCTGAGGAGACTGATGAAAATTTTGGGGACCCAGCAGAAGTAAGCAGTAATCCTGAACCAGGTAGACCACCTTCACCTTCCCACACTCTAGAAATCTTCAAGGAAGAGGAGGTAAGCATACCACAATTTGATTATTATGTTGATTGTGATGATGAGAGGTATGCTGATGACTATATTGTTGCTGAGCATGATTTTAATTTTTCCTCTGTGCATGATGAGGACCGCTTTTTACTATCACATTCAAATATTTGTTCTCCATGCACTGAACATGAATCTGAACCTGTTATAGATATTGTTTCTACATTTGAAACGGATTCATGTTATGAGGTTGTATCTAAGGCTCGGTATGATGAATTGGGATTGGGTGTTATACCTCTGCATGATATTTCTGTGGAACCACATTGCACTAACCATGTTGCAGGAGGTGTACATGTATTGCATCAACAAACACCCACAATTGAAGACAAAGGTGCAAGCTTACAAAACGGTTTGAAAATCAATTGGCACCTGCTGAACCCAATCATCAACAATTTTTTCTGCTTAGATCCAGCGATGGAAGACATTTCATTGCTTGATCAGATCTGGAGGATGAAGCAGTTCATCCTCAACACTTTCATACTGGATCCCGAGGCGAAAAACATCTCCCTGATTGTCCAATTTTGGCAACTGCCACCATAATCCAGGGGAGTTTTTTTTTTCTTTCTTCCCCGTTTTCCTACTTTTATTGCATTTGTCCTTTATCTGTTTAGTGTTTTAATTGATGATCTTATGCTTAGAACACGTTTAGGACATTGTAGTTTAAGTGTGGTCTGGGGGAGATTCTGCATTTTGTTTTTTTTCTTTTAAGTTTGTTTTTCCTTTTCTTCTTAGTTTTTGTAATTGTTATCTTTAAAAATAAAAAATAAAAAAACAAAAAAAATATTTTGTGATAAAATTGTTTTTGTTTAAAAGCGTGCCAAATCTGTATTCTGATATGTATAATTATTTTTTTCTTAGTTTTCACATTGTTATCCTTATAAAAAAAAAAAAAAAATTCAAAAATTGTTTTGCGTATTCTTTTGATTTTATTTCGACCCTCAGTTTCTTACCAATATTTCATTAAAAATTTTCACTTCAGATCTCATTTATTTTCCTTATTTTCCTTCACTGTAAATACAATTTCTTAGTTGTTTTCATACAGATCTTTGATTGCAAATTTTTAGACTAAGAAAATATTTCATTCATAAGAACAAAAATTACAGTAATAAGGGATAAGGAGATTGAACAGATCTGAAAATAAAATTGCAGTTGATATATGAAATTTAAGATGTTCTGGGGTCGATCATTTCTGATCGTTAATATTACAAACCAAACAAAAACAAAAACAACATAAAAAAAATTAAAAACATAAAAAACATAAGTGTTCATATTACAGTCCTCATTAATATTCTGGCCACGCTCGGCCAACAAAAACATAAAAAAAAAAATAAAATAAAAAAAAAACATAAAACTTTAAAAATGAAAGAACTCTCGAGCTGGTTGTGGTGGTCTAAGGGAGAGCTCCGTTGAGGGAGCTCTGGTTCGAAAAGTCACGAGCGGAGGCTTTGGTGGAGGAATTTCTCGTTCATTTTTGTCGTCATCGATAATGATCGGAACTGGAAACAAATTCAGCAGCCTCGGTGCCCTCATTATCACCCAGTTGTTTTCTTTCAAACAAAAAAATAAAAAATAAAAAAATAAAAAAATAAAAAACATGTGTTAATAATAGAAGAGGAAGTGAAAAAAAAATTTCGATTGAGGTATGATGAGAGTTCTTACCGTACATGTATAGCGGCAGTTGTGAAAAGAGAGTGCCTGTGGGGTCTATCTCCGCTTGCCAGCGCCTGACCCGATTGCCATGGTTGTTAAACCAGCAGTGCACGTTGTATTCAGTGGCTTCGCCGAAGGTCCTTAGTCGAGACGCGATCTCGACGACTTGCGCTCGGCTTGGGTGTGTGACCCCATAGTTGTAGATTTTGGTCATCATCGTGATCTGATCATCTGTAGGACGCCATCGTTGACTGGTATATCTCTCTGATTCCATATCACTCATCCTTCCTCTCGTAATATACAAATACATAAATAAAAAATAAATACATATAAAAAGAACAAAAACAAGAAAAAAAAAAGCATAACAAAAAAAAAAAAAAAAAAAAACATAAAAACATTAGATTCTTAATTCAGTGTTTTCTTTATTTGTTCTTGTTTCCTTTCAGATTTATTTTGTCCAGTCATGCTTTAATGTTTCAGTTTTTGGTCTCAGATCTGTTTCACGGTCCTCGCAAAGGGTCCTAAACGGATCTATGTCCAGTTGTCCGGTTGTTCTTGTCCATATTGTTCTTGTATATTATGTTTATGTGTTTATTTAGTTTTAAGTGGGGTACGTGGCGTTGTTCTACCCGATTGTCTCTGCAATACCTTCAATCGAAGGGAGATTAACGTCTGGTTTCCAGCCGATATACCCCTTAAGTTTTATGGCAGTTGTGTTTTATGTGTTTAAGTGTTTTCAGTTTCAAAAAAAAAATGAAAATCTTGAAAAGGAGAAGAAAGAAAGCAGGAAAGCAGGAAGGTATAACAGCAGAATGAAAGGAAAAAGCAGAAAGAAGATGGAAAGCAGTAAAGAGAGCAGGGCAGAGATGAAAAATAAAGGAAATACTGAAAGGGAAAGACTGGAAAGCAGAGAAAGGAAAAGAAAGCAGTGAAAGATCTGGAAACTTAAGCAGAAAAAGAAGAAATAGAGATCCAAGGTGCAGAGAACTTACCTGGGGAAGTAGGCTTGCAGAGGCTCCTCGCAGATCTCACTCAGACTCTTCAGAAGACGCAGGGACAGGGGCTCTGCGCAGATCTCAGATCTTCAGAAGGCGCGGGGACAGAGCTTCCTAACAGATCCAGACGCTCAGGAGAGAGCAGAGAGAGAAGAGAGCAGAGAGAGTTGAGAGAGAAGCAGAGAGGAGAGAATGGAGTAGAGAGAGAGTGAGGGATCAGAAATGGCGCTGGACGCGGAGGAGCGGACCTTTTATAGCCAAATGTTTTCCACTGTAGCAACAGTTTCGGTCATTGCCACCGAAACTGTTGCCACAGTACCGGTCTTCTCCTTTTTCAATTAAAATAAAATAAAAAATAAAAAATAAAAAAAAACAAATAATAATAAAAAAAAAATTATTAATTAGCATCTACTGATGGGTGCTAGGTGATAACATCTACTGATGGATGTTACTGAAAATTTCTTCCCATTTTTCTACTTTTTATTGCACTTGTCTATATTATTTGCTGCTCTGAAATTGATAATCTGATGATTGTGACACACTGAGGACATTGTGTGATTTAAGTGTGGTCTACTGGGAGAGATTCTGATTTTTCTGTTAAATAGTATTTTGTGTGTTAATTTTTTTTTTTTTGAGTGTTAAATTTTTTTTCTGTTAAGTTATTTTTATCGAGTTTTGTGTGCAATAAATTTTACATTTTTCTCTTGATTTCTGGATGATGTTTAAGTTGTAGATTTTTCCTTCACTTACTTAATACTTATGGTTTGAAATCCTTGCTTTTCTCTGCTTGGAAGATGATTATAATGTTTAAGAGGTTGATTTGATTGTAACAAATGCCCTGTGTGAGAATTTGAGCCACTTAATTTTCTTTCTTGTGTGATATGTATCTTGAATGCTTGCACATATGCCTTGGCTTGATTCTTTTTGATATACTTGATTGATATGCATGTTCAGACGTGATAAAGGCATTTTTGTTCTTGAGCCTCTTTAGCCAAATAAGCCTACCTTGTTATTATCCTTTGGTAACCCCTTTGAGCCTATACTATATATATTTCTTTGTGTTGAAAGCTCATACACTGATCCTAAGTGAAAAACAAATGATTACCTTAACCTTAGGAAAGTCTGGAGCTATAGAAGTATTTTGAGAATAAGTGTGGTCTCCTTGGGAATTCTGATGAATTGGCTAGTTGGTTCCTCATCATGTTTTGAAATGATAATTTATATCCTGTTGTGTGATAAAAAAAAAAAAAAAAAAACAATTGATGAGAAAAAGAGAAAAATTGAAAAATAATTTTGTGAATAATGGAGTCGAGAAGAGGATTGAATTAGAGGTTTGGGTGAGATTTCACTGTGTTTACATTTTTTTTCCCTAGTGCACCTCTATTTCTTCTGAGCTATAGCTACTTATCCAAATTTATCCTCCCCTGTCCTTGGCCCCATTACAACCCAGTAAAGACCTTTTGATCTGAAGATGCATATGTTTTAAGTGTTGATATTAGAAGATTGCCAAGTCTGTTTGTGTTTGCTTTCTTGAATGCATTGAGTGACATTGATTTACCTTAAACACTTGAGAGAAACACTATGAGTGCATCTGTGAGGTTTTGTTATTTTCAAATCACCTCTTGAGCTGATGGATTATTTTTCCATGTATTGAATTGCTTGGAAGATTTCTATAAGTATCTGCTTTATTTGATTTGTGTTGGATAATTTCTACTTCTTTTATTTGTCCAAATTCTTGAGAACTCTGTAAATTTTGTTTTCTTGCGAGTTTTTATTTTTCTGTATGCTGCAATTGTGTCACGTCCTTTAATGTCCCTGAACTATTCCCTGATTTGCGTCTTGATTTTGCCCAGGAGTGCAAAAGACTAAGTGTGGTCTATTTTGATGAGTCAATATTTTGTCCACTTCACTTAGCTTATTGTACCGATTTTAATCAGGAAATTGTGCTTAAATGTCCGGTATTTTCCTGTTTTTCCTAATTGTGCTTAATTTGATCGGAAATTCTTATTTTAACTAATTTGAATTATCTGAGCTTATTATTTTGCATTATTAATTACGGGAAAATTTTGGATAACTTTTTGGGACATTTGAAGGCTAAATGAGAAATGACAATTGAGCCCAATGCATTTCAGCCATTTCAATTTTCGCACAGTGCTGCGTGAATGTTGTGTCAACTTGTGTGTCTTCGTTCGAGTTCAATTCTTATCCGTTTTCCATGCAATTTTTTTTCATAGTTTCGTCTAGATGTCTAGTTTCATGTATAGTTTTTATTTTGTTCAAATTCGTTCTGTGTTGTTCCCAGTATTTTTTTTACTCCTCTATGTCAGTCTTGTGTTTACTGTTTGAGTGACTTCTAAATTGTTTGCATTGTTTGCTTGTTGTTTGATACTTGTGGTAGCTGGAATTGATCATTGGACAGTGCTAAGACCTCCCAACTCTCACGGATTCAACACTCATATTGGCACATTTTATCGCTCATTTCAAAAAAAGTAATATTGGTTGATTTGGAAAACATGCTAAAACTCACGACCAAGAGAAGTTTGCTGAATTTTATTTGTAAATAATGGAAGCACACATAGTGTTTTGTTTTTTTTAAAAAGAAAGAAGGAGTAGCTTGGAGAGCCCCTCATGGCTTTGGCACGTTAGCAATTGAAGAATGAAGAAAGCCTTCATCCAAGAGAATGGAACTCACGGCAATTTGGCAAGCATTTCACATGGCCCCTCTTTTGTCTTATTTTGGCTAAATTATTTGAAGAAAGAAGGAAGCCTTTATCCAAAGGTCCAACTCACGGCACATGAAGTCTTCTTTCTCTTTGCAAGTGAATGTGAATGGGAGACAACATATTATGGAGGGGACCACCATGTTGAAAGCAAACGGTTTTGCTTGAAAGAGGCATGCCAACACTTATACGTAAAAAGGAAGAGGAAAGTGGAGTTGATGACTTGGCATGCAAAGTGCTGAATTTGTTGAAGTAACATTGCTATCACATGGCCTCTTCAATTCACGTCCAAATAGAAATTTCTAGTGGGAGCCACCACTCATGGTTTGCAAAGTTCACGGCCACATGGAGGAGTGCTAAATGAAGTGATGAATTTTATTCTATTAGTATTAAGGGAAATGGTGCCGCGTCCCTTTGAAAAGAATCTGCAGAATTTTCCTCTTCCACTCCACAAGCTCACGGTCTTGAAGAAGGTACACAAGGAAGAAAGCATAAATGTTGGCTGGATGTGTGAAGGAGAAACGTTGAAAGAAGAAAGAAGAGGAGTGCTGCTGCCACATCCACAAAGTCCAGCACGTTGGGGAGGAAGGAGTCCAGCTTGGAAAGCTCACACCCACCATGAGTTGAAGAAGTATTCCAGCAAGCTTCAATGCATCCAGTAGTTGGCAGCAAAAGTAGAAAGCAACGCCAAGCACACAGCAGCAAGCCTTCACACGTTCCAGCATCTGATCATCTTCCATCACCCAACCTTAAAGAATGGAGGTGTAGCGTCCAGCTTCAACCACACCAAGAGGAGGAGGCCGTGAGAGTCCAGCAGCCCACACTTGGGACGTTACAGCAAGCTGAAAGAAGAAGACAAGGATTAGGGGCCCACTTTATTTTTGGTATAGACAATGAAAGAATGTTTTATTAATATGGGTGGAAAAATTGGCTCAAATGGAGAAGTCACGGGAGTTTGCAACAAAAGGAGAAGTGGCTATAAATGAAGAAGAGTAGAAGCAGATTTGAGTATTAGATTTCAGTGTAGTTTAGGATAGCATCCACGTCTGGGAGGAGGCTCTCGCCTCTTCCTTTTCCAAAACTCTCTCAGTTTTCATTTCCAAACAGTGCACAAATGTAAAATTTTATTTCTGAAGCGTGTAGTTTAATTGTTTCACAGTTTTCTCATTTTCATTTTCATTTTATTTTAAGTGTTTGAACTTCAATTTAAATGTTGAATCCTTGATGAATTTGATTTTTTAAATCCTTGTTGAACTTCAGTTAAATGTTTTTATCTGTTAAAATTACCGTTCATGATTTTCTGCACCGTTAAATTCTGTCATTATGTTTTACTGGTCATTTATTTTCAAGAGTTGTTTTTACGGTTTATTTTTACTGGAACTATTGGTAAATTTTAATTACAGTGTTGTTTTGTCTTCTGCATATTTACTGTTCTGTGTTTTAATTTCCAACACTGTAATTTTTCCATTGTCTATTTTTACCATCTTTTACTGTTTAGTTTTTACCGTCGTTAAAATTTACTTCAGTGTTTTTAATTCTGTCTTATTTTAATTCCAGTTTTAATTTATTTTTCCGTACCACAAATCACAAAACCCCCCCCCCACTTCGTGTAAAAAAATCTGAGACTGAACCACACAAATTGGTCCTTGAGAGACGACCTAGGAGTCAAATCCTAGTCTTATACTGCATTAATTTTTGTGCACATCAAATTTGTATGACCGCGACAGTCGTATCAAATTTTGGCGCCGCTGCCGGGGATCAAAGACGGTTTAGTTTTAGATTTTTGTTGTATAAAGTTTTGTTCTGTTAATATGTTTGTTTTGTGTGTTTTGTCTTGTATATTTTTGTAGGCGACAACGACACCTTCAGCAAATTTTGGCGGCGTTGTCACTTCAGTTCCAGGTTTTTCGTTTTAGATTTTTGCTGTGTTTTTCGATTATGTTGTGTGAATATATGTTTTGTCTTTCATATTTTATTGTGCAGTGTTCTGTATTTAGTTGCTATATATAAAAAAAAAAAAAAATTTTTTTACTATTGATGTTCTGTCTTGTGTGTGCTTGTAGCATGTATAAATGTGTTTAGTTTATCTGTTTCGTAATTTTTAGTTTTTATTTTTATTTTTATTTTCCATGTCTACCTATTTTAATTTTGTGAATAGTGCTTATTCTACAAGTGCCTGTAATTATGATTCTCTTTCTGCATATTACTCTGATTCTTGTGCTGATTTTAATACTGAGAAAAATATGGATCATCCTCAAATTCCTGAGAGCTCCCTTTGGGAGCCGGTTCCACCAGTTCAGCAATATCAGAGTCAGCAGTATGATGCTCCTGCCCAAGTAGCTTCTCAGCCTTCAACTTCTGAACCTACATTGAAGGAGTTACTAGAGCAGATGACAATGCAGAACATTCAATTTCAGAAAGGGAACATGCAGTTCAAGCAAGAGAGCATGGAGTTCCAGCAGGAAACTCAATCTGCCATTCAGAATCTGAGTGATCAGATCAGGCAGATGACCACTCTTGCACCTGAGGAGACTGATGAAAATTTTGGGGACCCAGCAGAAGTAAGCAGTAATCCTGAACCAGGTAGACCACCTTCACCTTCCCACACTCTAGAAATCTTCAAGGAAGAGGAGGTAAGCATACCACAATTTGATTATTATGTTGATTGTGATGATGAGAGGTATGCTGATGACTATATTGTTGCTGAGCATGATTTTAATTTTTCCTCTGTGCATGATGAGGACCGCTTTTTACTATCACATTCAAATATTTGTTCTCCATGCACTGAACATGAATCTGAACCTGTTATAGATATTGTTTCTACATTTGAAACGGATTCATGTTATGAGGTTGTATCTAAGGCTCGGTATGATGAATTGGGATTGGGTGTTATACCTCTGCATGATATTTCTGTGGAACCACATTGCACTAACCATGTTGCAGGAGGTGTACATGTATTGCATCAACAAACACCCACAATTGAAGACAAAGGTGCAAGCTTACAAAACGGTTTGAAAATCAATTGGCACCTGCTGAACCCAATCATCAACAATTTTTTCTGCTTAGATCCAGCGATGGAAGACATTTCATTGCTTGATCAGATCTGGAGGATGAAGCAGTTCATCCTCAACACTTTCATACTGGATCCCGAGGCGAAAAACATCTCCCTGATTGTCCAATTTTGGCAACTGCCACCATAATCCAGGGGAGTTTTTTTTTTCTTTCTTCCCCGTTTTCCTACTTTTATTGCATTTGTCCTTTATCTGTTTAGTGTTTTAATTGATGATCTTATGCTTAGAACACGTTTAGGACATTGTAGTTTAAGTGTGGTCTGGGGGAGATTCTGCATTTTGTTTTTTTTCTTTTAAGTTTGTTTTTCCTTTTCTTCTTAGTTTTTGTAATTGTTATCTTTAAAAATAAAAAATAAAAAAACAAAAAAAATATTTTGTGATAAAATTGTTTTTGTTTAAAAGCGTGCCAAATCTGTATTCTGATATGTATAATTATTTTTTTCTTAGTTTTCACATTGTTATCCTTATAAAAAAAAAAAAAAAATTCAAAAATTGTTTTGCGTATTCTTTTGATTTTATTTCGACCCTCAGTTTCTTACCAATATTTCATTAAAAATTTTCACTTCAGATCTCATTTATTTTCCTTATTTTCCTTCACTGTAAATACAATTTCTTAGTTGTTTTCATACAGATCTTTGATTGCAAATTTTTAGACTAAGAAAATATTTCATTCATAAGAACAAAAATTACAGTAATAAGGGATAAGGAGATTGAACAGATCTGAAAATAAAATTGCAGTTGATATATGAAATTTAAGATGTTCTGGGGTCGATCATTTCTGATCGTTAATATTACAAACCAAACAAAAACAAAAACAACATAAAAAAAATTAAAAACATAAAAAACATAAGTGTTCATATTACAGTCCTCATTAATATTCTGGCCACGCTCGGCCAACAAAAACATAAAAAAAAAAAATAAAATAAAAAAAAAACATAAAACTTTAAAAATGAAAGAACTCTCGAGCTGGTTGTGGTGGTCTAAGGGAGAGCTCCGTTGAGGGAGCTCTGGTTCGAAAAGTCACGAGCGGAGGCTTTGGTGGAGGAATTTCTCGTTCATTTTTGTCGTCATCGATAATGATCGGAACTGGAAACAAATTCAGCAGCCTCGGTGCCCTCATTATCACCCAGTTGTTTTCTTTCAAACAAAAAAATAAAAAATAAAAAAATAAAAAAATAAAAAACATGTGTTAATAATAGAAGAGGAAGTGAAAAAAAAATTTCGATTGAGGTATGATGAGAGTTCTTACCGTACATGTATAGCGGCAGTTGTGAAAAGAGAGTGCCTGTGGGGTCTATCTCCGCTTGCCAGCGCCTGACCCGATTGCCATGGTTGTTAAACCAGCAGTGCACGTTGTATTCAGTGGCTTCGCCGAAGGTCCTTAGTCGAGACGCGATCTCGACGACTTGCGCTCGGCTTGGGTGTGTGACCCCATAGTTGTAGATTTTGGTCATCATCGTGATCTGATCATCTGTAGGACGCCATCGTTGACTGGTATATCTCTCTGATTCCATATCACTCATCCTTCCTCTCGTAATATACAAATACATAAATAAAAAATAAATACATATAAAAAGAACAAAAACAAGAAAAAAAAAAGCATAACAAAAAAAAAAAAAAAAACATAAAAACATTAGATTCTTAATTCAGTGTTTTCTTTATTTGTTCTTGTTTCCTTTCAGATTTATTTTGTCCAGTCATGCTTTAATGTTTCAGTTTTTGGTCTCAGATCTGTTTCACGGTCCTCGCAAAGGGTCCTAAACGGATCTATGTCCAGTTGTCCGGTTGTTCTTGTCCATATTGTTCTTGTATATTATGTTTATGTGTTTATTTAGTTTTAAGTGGGGTACGTGGCGTTGTTCTACCCGATTGTCTCTGCAATACCTTCAATCGAAGGGAGATTAACGTCTGGTTTCCAGCCGATATACCCCTTAAGTTTTATGGCAGTTGTGTTTTATGTGTTTAAGTGTTTTCAGTTTCAAAAAAAAAAATGAAAATCTTGAAAAGGAGAAGAAAGAAAGCAGGAAAGCAGGAAGGTATAACAGCAGAATGAAAGGAAAAAGCAGAAAGAAGATGGAAAGCAGTAAAGAGAGCAGGGCAGAGATGAAAAATAAAGGAAATACTGAAAGGGAAAGACTGGAAAGCAGAGAAAGGAAAAGAAAGCAGTGAAAGATCTGGAAACTTAAGCAGAAAAAGAAGAAATAGAGATCCAAGGTGCAGAGAACTTACCTGGGGAAGTAGGCTTGCAGAGGCTCCTCGCAGATCTCACTCAGACTCTTCAGAAGACGCAGGGACAGGGGCTCTGCGCAGATCTCAGATCTTCAGAAGGCGCGGGGACAGAGCTTCCTAACAGATCCAGACGCTCAGGAGAGAGCAGAGAGAGAAGAGAGCAGAGAGAGTTGAGAGAGAAGCAGAGAGGAGAGAATGGAGTAGAGAGAGAGTGAGGGATCAGAAATGGCGCTGGACGCGGAGGAGCGGACCTTTTATAGCCAAATGTTTTCCACTGTAGCAACAGTTTCGGTCATTGCCACCGAAACTGTTGCCACAGTACCGGTCTTCTCCTTTTTCAATTAAAATAAAATAAAAAATAAAAAATAAAAAAAAAACAAATAATAATAAAAAAAAAATTATTAATTAGCATCTACTGATGGGTGCTAGGTGATAACATCTACTGATGGATGTTACTGAAAATTTCTTCCCATTTTTCTACTTTTTATTGCACTTGTCTATATTATTTGCTGCTCTGAAATTGATAATCTGATGATTGTGACACACTGAGGACATTGTGTGATTTAAGTGTGGTCTACTGGGAGAGATTCTGATTTTTCTGTTAAATAGTATTTTGTGTGTTAATTTTTTTTTTTTTGAGTGTTAAATTTTTTTTCTGTTAAGTTATTTTTATCGAGTTTTGTGTGCAATAAATTTTACATTTTTCTCTTGATTTCTGGATGATGTTTAAGTTGTAGATTTTTCCTTCACTTACTTAATACTTATGGTTTGAAATCCTTGCTTTTCTCTGCTTGGAAGATGATTATAATGTTTAAGAGGTTGATTTGATTGTAACAAATGCCCTGTGTGAGAATTTGAGCCACTTAATTTTCTTTCTTGTGTGATATGTATCTTGAATGCTTGCACATATGCCTTGGCTTGATTCTTTTTGATATACTTGATTGATATGCATGTTCAGACGTGATAAAGGCATTTTTGTTCTTGAGCCTCTTTAGCCAAATAAGCCTACCTTGTTATTATCCTTTGGTAACCCCTTTGAGCCTATACTATATATATTTCTTTGTGTTGAAAGCTCATACACTGATCCTAAGTGAAAAACAAATGATTACCTTAACCTTAGGAAAGTCTGGAGCTATAGAAGTATTTTGAGAATAAGTGTGGTCTCCTTGGGAATTCTGATGAATTGGCTAGTTGGTTCCTCATCATGTTTTGAAATGATAATTTATATCCTGTTGTGTGATAAAAAAAAAAAAAAAAAACAATTGATGAGAAAAAGAGAAAAATTGAAAAATAATTTTGTGAATAATGGAGTCGAGAAGAGGATTGAATTAGAGGTTTGGGTGAGATTTCACTGTGTTTACATTTTTTTTCCCTAGTGCACCTCTATTTCTTCTGAGCTATAGCTACTTATCCAAATTTATCCTCCCCTGTCCTTGGCCCCATTACAACCCAGTAAAGACCTTTTGATCTGAAGATGCATATGTTTTAAGTGTTGATATTAGAAGATTGCCAAGTCTGTTTGTGTTTGCTTTCTTGAATGCATTGAGTGACATTGATTTACCTTAAACACTTGAGAGAAACACTATGAGTGCATCTGTGAGGTTTTGTTATTTTCAAATCACCTCTTGAGCTGATGGATTATTTTTCCATGTATTGAATTGCTTGGAAGATTTCTATAAGTATCTGCTTTATTTGATTTGTGTTGGATAATTTCTACTTCTTTTATTTGTCCAAATTCTTGAGAACTCTGTAAATTTTGTTTTCTTGCGAGTTTTTATTTTTCTGTATGCTGCAATTGTGTCACGTCCTTTAATGTCCCTGAACTATTCCCTGATTTGCGTCTTGATTTTGCCCAGGAGTGCAAAAGACTAAGTGTGGTCTATTTTGATGAGTCAATATTTTGTCCACTTCACTTAGCTTATTGTACCGATTTTAATCAGGAAATTGTGCTTAAATGTCCGGTATTTTCCTGTTTTTCCTAATTGTGCTTAATTTGATCGGAAATTCTTATTTTAACTAATTTGAATTATCTGAGCTTATTATTTTGCATTATTAATTACGGGAAAATTTTGGATAACTTTTTGGGACATTTGAAGGCTAAATGAGAAATGACAATTGAGCCCAATGCATTTCAGCCATTTCAATTTTCGCACAGTGCTGCGTGAATGTTGTGTCAACTTGTGTGTCTTCGTTCGAGTTCAATTCTTATCCGTTTTCCATGCAATTTTTTTTCATAGTTTCGTCTAGATGTCTAGTTTCATGTATAGTTTTTATTTTGTTCAAATTCGTTCTGTGTTGTTCCCAGTATTTTTTTTACTCCTCTATGTCAGTCTTGTGTTTACTGTTTGAGTGACTTCTAAATTGTTTGCATTGTTTGCTTGTTGTTTGATACTTGTGGTAGCTGGAATTGATCATTGGACAGTGCTAAGACCTCCCAACTCTCACGGATTCAACACTCATATTGGCACATTTTATCGCTCATTTCAAAAAAAGTAATATTGGTTGATTTGGAAAACATGCTAAAACTCACGACCAAGAGAAGTTTGCTGAATTTTATTTGTAAATAATGGAAGCACACATAGTGTTTTGTTTTTTTTAAAAAGAAAGAAGGAGTAGCTTGGAGAGCCCCTCATGGCTTTGGCACGTTAGCAATTGAAGAATGAAGAAAGCCTTCATCCAAGAGAATGGAACTCACGGCAATTTGGCAAGCATTTCACATGGCCCCTCTTTTGTCTTATTTTGGCTAAATTATTTGAAGAAAGAAGGAAGCCTTTATCCAAAGGTCCAACTCACGGCACATGAAGTCTTCTTTCTCTTTGCAAGTGAATGTGAATGGGAGACAACAAATTATGGAGGGGACCACCATGTTGAAAGCAAACGGTTTTGCTTGAAAGAGGCATGCCAACACTTATACGTAAAAAGGAAGAGGAAAGTGGAGTTGATGACTTGGCATGCAAAGTGCTGAATTTGTTGAAGTAACATTGCTATCACATGGCCTCTTCAATTCACGTCCAAATAGAAATTTCTAGTGGGAGCCACCACTCATGGTTTGCAAAGTTCACGGCCACATGGAGGAGTGCTAAATGAAGTGATGAATTTTATTCTATTAGTATTAAGGGAAATGGTGCCGCGTCCCTTTGAAAAGAATCTGCAGAATTTTCCTCTTCCACTCCACAAGCTCACGGTCTTGAAGAAGGTACACAAGGAAGAAAGCATAAATGTTGGCTGGATGTGTGAAGGAGAAACGTTGAAAGAAGAAAGAAGAGGAGTGCTGCTGCCACATCCACAAAGTCCAGCACGTTGGGGAGGAAGGAGTCCAGCTTGGAAAGCTCACACCCACCATGAGTTGAAGAAGTATTCCAGCAAGCTTCAATGCATCCAGTAGTTGGCAGCAAAAGTAGAAAGCAACGCCAAGCACACAGCAGCAAGCCTTCACACGTTCCAGCATCTGATCATCTTCCATCACCCAACCTTAAAGAATGGAGGTGTAGCGTCCAGCTTCAACCACACCAAGAGGAGGAGGCCGTGAGAGTCCAGCAGCCCACACTTGGGACGTTACAGCAAGCTGAAAGAAGAAGACAAGGATTAGGGGCCCACTTTATTTTTGGTATAGACAATGAAAGAATGTTTTATTAATATGGGTGGAAAAATTGGCTCAAATGGAGAAGTCACGGGAGTTTGCAACAAAAGGAGAAGTGGCTATAAATGAAGAAGAGTAGAAGCAGATTTGAGTATTAGATTTCAGTGTAGTTTAGGATAGCATCCACGTCTGGGAGGAGGCTCTCGCCTCTTCCTTTTCCAAAACTCTCTCAGTTTTCATTTCCAAACAGTGCACAAATGTAAAATTTTATTTCTGAAGCGTGTAGTTTAATTGTTTCACAGTTTTCTCATTTTCATTTTCATTTTATTTTAAGTGTTTGAACTTCAATTTAAATGTTGAATCCTTGATGAATTTGATTTTTTAAATCCTTGTTGAACTTCAGTTAAATGTTTTTATCTGTTAAAATTACCGTTCATGATTTTCTGCACCGTTAAATTCTGTCATTATGTTTTACTGGTCATTTATTTTCAAGAGTTGTTTTTACGGTTTATTTTTACTGGAACTATTGGTAAATTTTAATTACAGTGTTGTTTTGTCTTCTGCATATTTACTGTTCTGTGTTTTAATTTCCAACACTGTAATTTTTCCATTGTCTATTTTTACCATCTTTTACTGTTTAGTTTTTACCGTCGTTAAAATTTACTTCAGTGTTTTTAATTCTGTCTTATTTTAATTCCAGTTTTAATTTATTTTTCCGTACCACAAATCACAAAACCCCCCCCACTTCGTGTAAAAAAATCTGAGACTGAACCACACAAATTGGTCCTTGAGAGACGACCTAGGAGTCAAATCCTAGTCTTATACTGCATTAATTTCTGTGCACATCAAATTTGTATGACCGCGACAGTCGTATCACTGTAAAAGGAGAAGAACTGAAAAGCAAAGAAAAGAGCAGAAAGCTTAAACGGCAGAAAGAAGGAGATCCAAGGTGCAGATGACTTACCCGGAGTAGTAGGGCTTACAGAAGCTTGACGCAGATCTTAGACGCTCCGAAGGCACACAGGCATAGGCTCCTCACGGATCTCACTCAGACTCTTCAGAAGGCCGGGGACAGAGCTTCCTCGCAGAGGTTCCAGATGCTCAGGTTGAGAGTGAGGAGAGCGGAGAGAGAAGTGAGAAGTAGAGAGAGAGAGTAGAGCAGTCAGAAATGCCGCTCGGGAGCCGAAGTTGGCCTATTAATAGCCAAAATTCTGCCACTGTAGCAACAGTTCCGGTCTTTGCCACCGAGACTGTTGTCACAGTACCGGTATCCTTTTTCAAAAAAAAAAATAAAAAAAAATAAAAAAAAAAAAAAATAAAATAAAATAAAATAAAATAAAAAAAAATATAAAAAATAAAATAATATTAACATCTGCTGATGGATGTTTCTGAAAATTTCTTCCCATTTTTCCTAACTTTTTATTGCACTTGTCTATATTATTTGCTGCTCTGAAATTGATAATCTGATGATTGTGACACACTGAGGACATTGTGTGATTTAAGTGTGGTCTACTGGGGAGAAATTCTGATTTTTCTGTTAGTTCTGTTAGTATTTATTTCGTGTGTTAAATTTTTTTTTTGTTTTTAAGTGTTAAATTTTTTCTGTTTTAAGTTGTTTTAGTGTGTCTTGAGTGCAATAAATTTTACATTTTTCTCTTGATTTCTGGATGAGGTCTAAGTTGTAGATTTTTCCTTCACTTACTTAATACTTATAGTTTGTAATCCTTGCTTTTCTCTGCCTGGAAAGATAATTATACGTTTGAGAGGTTGATTTGATTGTGACGAATACCCTGTGTGAGATTTGAGCCACTTAATTTTCTTTCTTGTGTGTGATATGTCTCTTGAATGCTTGCACATATGCCTTGGCTTGATTCTTTTTGATATAATTGATTGATATGCATGTTCAGACGTGATAAAGGCATTTTTGTTCTTGAGCCTCTTTAGCCAAATAAGCCTACCTTGTTATTATCCTTTGATAACCCCTTTGAGCCTATACTGTATATATTTCTTTGTGTTGAAGCTCATACACTGATCCTAAGTGAAAAACAAATGATTACCTTAACCTTAGGAAAGTCTGAAGCTATAGAAGTATTTTGAGAATAAGTGTGGTCTCCTTGGGAATTCTGATAAATTGGCTAGTTGGTTCCTCATCATGTTTTGAAATGATAATTTATATCCTGTTGTGAAAAAAAAAAAAAAAAAAAAAGAAGAAGACAGGATGAGAAAAAAAATTTTGATGAGAAAAAGAAAAAATTGAAAAATCATTTTGTGAATAATGGAGTCGAGAAGAGGATTGAATTAGAGGTTTGGGTGAGATTTCACTGTGTTACATTTTTTTCCCTAGTGCACCTCTATTTCTTCTGAGCTATAGCTACTTATCCAAATTTATCCTCCCCTGTCCTTGGCCCCATTACAACCTAGTAAAGACCTTTTGATCTGAACATGTGTATGATTTAAGTATTGATATTAGAAACTTGCCAAGTCTACTTGTGTTTGTTTTCTTGAGTACATCGAGTTGAAATTATTTACCCTAGACACTTGAGAGAAACACTGTGAGTGCATCGGTGAGGTTTTGTTATTTTTGAATCACCTCTTGAGCTGAATAATTATTTTTGCCATACTTTGAATTGCTTGGATGATTTCTGTAAGTATCTGCTTTCTTTGATTCTGTGTTGGATATTGTCTACTTCTTATCTCGGTCCATAATTCTTGAGAATCCTGTAAATTCTTTTTATTTTTCTTGAGTCTTTGTTTTCTGCGTGCTGAGTGTGTGTCACCTTCCTAGAAGTCCTTTGAACCATTCCCTGATTTGCGTCTTGATTTTGCCCAGGAGTGCAAAAGACTAAGTGTGGTCTATTTTGATGAGTCAATATTTTACTCACTTCACTTAGTTTATTGTGCTAGAATTAATTGGGGAATTGTGCTTAATCGTCCGTTATTTTCCTATTTTTCCTAATTGTGCTTAATTCGATCAGAAATTCTTATTTTAACTAATTTGAATTATCTGAGCTTATTATTTTGCATTATTAATTATGGGAAAATTTTGGATATCTTTTTGGGACATTTGAAGGCTAAATGAGAAATGACAATTGAGCCCAATGCATTTCAGCCACTTCAATTTTCGCTGGTTGCTGTGTGAATTTTGTGTCAACTTGTTTGTCCTCGTTCGAGTTCAATTCATATCCGTTTTCAATGCAATTTTTTTTCATAGTTTCGTCTAGATGTCTAGTTTCAAGTATAGTTTTTATTTTGTTCAAATTCATTTTGTGGTGTTCCCAGTATTTTCTTTACTCTCCTATGTCAGTCTAGTGCACACTGTTTGAGTGAATTCTAGTCTGTTTGCATTTGTTTGCTTGTTTTTTTTTATACTTCTGGTGGCTGGAATTGATCATTGGACGGTGCTAAGACCTTCCAACACTCAAGGATTCAACTCTCATATTGGCACATTTTATAGCTCATTTCAAGAAGTAACATTGGAAAACATGCTAAAACGCACACCAAGACCTCCAAAATGCAATGTTGAATTCTATTGGATTGGTATTATGAAAGTAAACCACAAGGCCCCATGCAGCTGCCACATAAGGGAGGAAGGCATATTTCACAAAGCTCACGGCCATTTGGGCAAAGTTCAGCACATTTGAAGTAAAATGATGGAGAGGGACCACACATGGCAAGTTCACGTTTTTCTTCTCAAATAATTGGAAGAGCATGGCCCATGCACAATTCATTTTGATGAAGTATTCAGCAAACATCAAATGGAAGACCACGTTGCAACTCATTTCTTTCAAGCCAAAAGTTTGCAAGTTGGACAAATACATGGGGCCACCACTTGAAAAACATTCACGGTTCCAAATATAAATTGCAATAGCAATCTCCCATTGAAAAATTCAGCAAAACAAGTGGAAAGCAAAGAAGGGGCCACCACATTTCAAGAAGCAAATCACGTCCAGAGAATGAAAAAAATTGGAGAAAGGGCTTGCTAAATATTCAATATATTTTTGGACAAATTGAGGGGCCACCATTTTGAAAGCTAAACATGGGACTCCAAAATGCTATGTTTGCTTTTGATTTTTCATAAAAGCACACGGCCTTCTCCAATTTATTATGGCAGCAGCTGGTCCAACAGAGGAGATGCAGCAACACATCCAGAAAAGAAAAGCATGCAACTGCGTGAAGAGAGGCCGGAAATGGAAAGGAAGAAGAGTTGATTGCCTTGGAATGGAGAAAGTGTTCACGGTCCAGCTGGATGAGGAAGTGTCTCGGATTCAAGCTTGTGCTACCATGAGTAGAAGAAGAAGTGCAAATCATGGTTGGCTAGAGAATAGCTTACGGTACAGCAGCTTGAAAGGGAGCCCAAGGTTGAACACCATTTCCGTGAAAGAGGAAGAAGTGTGCTGAAACAAATTGAAGAAGAAGACAAGCTGAGGTGGAAAATGAAGGGCCCTATCTTCTTGATTTTGGCACGGCTAGGAGCAAACTAGGGGAAGACATTGCATAAAAAAAACAAGGCTGCTAATTGAAGACAAAAGCACAAAAACGTAAAATCAGGAAGGAATTTAGGGGCTGCCTTGAACAAAGTCAAGAATAGGAAGGAAGCTACGGGGGACAAAGACAAAACCAAAAATGCTGAATTGAAGGAGGAGGTTCTGAGTTTGGCTATAAAAGAGCAGCAGAAGGCAGAGAAGAAGGGCATTAGATTTTAGGAGGAGGATTTAGGATAGTTAGGAAGCAACTCTCGGTTCCTCTCTTCCAGAGATTCTGAATTTCCATTTCAAACAGTGCCAAAATGTAGTTTTAATTTCTGAAGCTGTGTCACCTTTGCTCGTTCATTTTTAATTGTATTGTTCAAGAATTTTAATTTAAGTGTTGAAAGCTTTGATGAATTTCATTTCCAGTTAAATGTTTTCTATTTTTATTTTACTGGTTCTGTTTTCCATATCGTTAAATTCAGTCATTACGTTTTACCGTTCAGTTTATTTTCAACGTCGTATTTACTGTCATTTTCACTGTTGCTTTGGGTAAATTTTATTTACACTGCTTTATGTTTTCTACATGTTTATTGTTACAGTATTTTAATTTCAAACACTGTTGAATTTTCCATTTTACGTTTTCCATTTTTACCGTTCAATTTTTACCGTGTTTAAAATTTATTTCAGTGTTTTCGTAAATTCAGTTGTGTTTAAATTCTAGTTTTAATTTATTTTTCCTCAACGAAAAACAATCACAAAACCCCCCCCCCCCACTTCGTGTTAAAATCTGAGACTGAACCGGCACATAAATTGGTCCTTGAGAGACGACCTAGGAGTCACTTCCTAGTTATACTGCATTAATTTCGTGCAATCAACTTTTGTGAGCGGTGCGACCCGTTCATCACTTCTGTGCTTCAGAATTAATTATTAGGAATGCTAGGAATTGTATGAACTCGTAATTAAGGATAGGCCTTCTTGCAAGGTGATTTAGAGAGTGGCATTAGCAATTGTTGAAAAGAATGATGAATTCCTAAAAGTATATGAGAGTGGATAAGATGAAATTTATAACCCTAACAACATACTCATCCATCTAATTCATTAAAGTGTTTGTATTCCTCTTTTCCATTGATCAAATTCATGCATACATGTTTAATTATTGTCTTTTGCATTTAAAACCTACAATCAATTGTTCACAAGTCTCAAATAATCAACAAATCATATAGCTAACTAGGCCATGAGTCCTTTGGGAAAACGATACTTGGTCTTACCTAGTTTTATTACTTGATACGATTCGGTCACACTTGCCGAGGGTTAAACAAGTTTGTGGCGCCGTTTTTCGGTGTTCATAAATATATCATCGAAACCAATCCTCTTATCCCTATGTCTAGGCAATATTACTCTTGGGAGAATTTCTTCAATTCTAGATTTACTCATATGTGTCCATACAAATAACATCAATGATCATGCAATTGAATGAGTTAAACAACGCATGCATATAGTATAGAAGAAAAACCCTAACAATTAATGAAAGAAAGCATATAGATTAAAGAACCAATTCAATACATGAGAGTTTCAAAGGATTACATCGGTTCCCCAACAACAATGAAGGTTTAGTTCACCACAGGCATGGTGAAACTAGTTGAAAAACAATGAAAGATAAAACCTAAGAAGTTGAAGAATAGAGCCTGAGCATCCAAAATCCTCCTTCAAGGTGTGAAGAAAGTGTGATTTTGCCTCGTTTTGTCCAAAGATATTAACCCTAATTCGGCTAAAACCTTATATAGCTTCCTAAAAATTACAGAAAATTGGCCCAAGGCCCAATAAAAAGGCGCTTAGCGGTAATTACCCCTTAGCGGCAAGTGCGATTATTCTATTTTGACGCTCAACTACAGTTTGCCCCTCAACGGTGACTACGAGACTTCAAAGTGCCGCTCAGCGGTAAAAGTGGTGTTGAGCGATACTTGCGACTCTTCTTTTGTGCACTTTTCCTTCCTTTTCTAAGTCCAACTCCTGGATACTTCACTTCTTTCATTCAATTCATCTTAAAACCTGCAAAAACAAGGAAAACCATGCATAAAACCTATCCAAATCTCTTATTTCCCAAACTTAAGTAAAAACATGATTTCAAGCTAATTTCTAAGTCATAAAGGTTGTCTTTAAGGTCAAAATTAAGTATAAAAATAATAGTTTTTCAACTGTTATCAGGTGGAAACCTTACCCAAGCATCGGTCAAGGTCAAAATGGACAAGCAGGACAATTTAATAGACCAAAGTAGCAACCATCACTATGGCAACACGTTTCTGCAATAAATGAGAGATCAACAAAGCTAGAAGACACTCTTCAACAATTTATGCAGGTGACTATCTCCAATCATAAGAGCATTGAAGCTGCTATAAGAAATTTGGAGATGCAGGTTGGCCAACTAGCCAAGAAGATGGAAGATAAAGCGGAAAAGCAATTTGGGGCTAACATTGAGGTTCACCCTAAGGAAGAGTGTAAAGCTATTGTGAGCATAGATGATGAGAGGGTGGAAGAGAGCGAAGAAAGAGTTGAGTTAGAAAAGAGAGAAGAAAGAGAAGAGAGAATATGTGAGGTTGAGACGAGAGAAAAAGAAAAGAAGAGGGGAAAGAAAAATTATGAGAAAATTGAAAAATCCAGGAAGTTTTCTTATTCCTTTCGTCATTGGGATGATGAATATAAGGAAGGACTTAATTGATTTAGGGCCAAGCATTAATTTGATGCCCTTATCTATGCTTGAAAGGATTGGTGATCTTGAAGTCAACCCAACAAAGGTGACTTTGCTCATGGCGGATGGGTCTTCCAAGAAACTCTATGGTATAATGTCGACATTCGGCAAGTGTACTGAATCGTATCAAGTAATAATAAAATGGCAAGACCAAGTATCGTTTCCCAAAGGACTCACGGCCTAGACAATTATATGATTTCTTGATTAAATTAGACTTGTAAACGAAATCATTATGTTTGAATTGTGGAAAATAAACATGAATGCAAGTTTTTGATTAATTGGATTGAAAGAAGCAAAAGAGATTGATGTAAAATATGGAATGATGATGTTGTTGGGGTTTTCAATTTATCCTATCCACTTTCATGTATTCAAGAATTCATCTTTCTTCATTAATGTTAATGCCACTTTCTAATTTACCTTAAACTCGATGTCTCGATTAAGAAAGCCTACTCCTAATCACTAGTTAACAATGTCTTGTCTCCCTAGCAATTATTCATGCATTACACTCGCACAGAAGCTTAAAAGCAACCAATCCTCCTATCCCTATGTCTAGGTAATATTGCTCTTGGGAGAATTTCCTCAATTCTAGATTTACCTATATGTGTCCATATAAATAACATCAATGATCATGCAATTGAATGAGTTAAACAAAGCATCCATAGAGTAAAGAGGAAAAACCCTAACAATTGATGAAGCAAAGCATATAAAATATAGAACCAATTCAATACATGAGGGTTTCAAAGGATTACATCGGTTCCCCAACAACAATGGAGGTTTAGTTCACCATAGACATGGTGAAACTAGATGAAAAACAATGAAAGAATGAAAGATAGAACCCTAGAATTTGAAGAAAGGAGCTTATGCATCAGAAATCCACCTCCAAGGGGTGAAGAGAGTGTGATTTCACCTATTTCTGTCCAAAGATACTAACCCTAGGTCGACTAAATCCTTATATAGTTTATTAAAATTTACAGAAAATAGGCCCGAGCCCAATTAAATGGCGCTCAGTGGCACTTTTGGAGCTCAGTGGTAAGTGTGATTCTTCAGAATGATGCTCAATTGCAGTTTTGGCCCTCAGCGGTGACTACAATGCTTCAAAACACCGCTCAGCGGTAAAAGTTGCATTGAGCGGTGAATGCGGCTCTTCTTTTGTGCACTTTTACTTCCTTTCTCGAGTCCATCTCCTTACTACTTCAACTTCTTTCATCTAATTCTTCTTAATTCCTGCCAAAACAAGGAAAACCAAGCATAAAACCCATCCAACTCTCTTATTTCCAAAACTGAAGTAAAAACATGATTCCAAGCTAATTTTTAAGTCATAAAGGTTGTTTTTAATATCAAAATTAAGTATAAAAATAACGGTTTTTCAATTGTTATCACAACCCCAAACTTAGAACTTTGCTTGTCTTCAAGTAAACAAGATGTAACTCAGTCTTCCACAAATCCATACAATGGTTCACCACATTCAAAAACTCTTTCTTTCCAAGATAAGTAATTACTCAAATCGGCTCATCAAAAAGAATTCAATCCAGATGCACACATGCTTTAATTCAATCAAACTCATTGTGGTGTTCAGATAGTCACATAGTATCCAACAAATGTTATTCTCATGAATGATCAATTAATTAAGCATAGATGTAATCATGTGCTCATGGAATTATTCCTCACTAGATAAAATGTTTCAATCAATCACATAAGTGTATAGAGGTCACTCATTCACTCTACTATCACAATGTCACATGAATCAACTTTACCTTTCACTTAACCACAATTAAACACACTCACAAACAAGCATCATCACAAGGACTTTCTATGGCTTATTGATGACAAATTTATGAACACCGAAAAACGGCGCCAAAAACTTGTTTAACCCTCGGCAAGTGTAACTGAATCGTATCAAGTAATAAACTCAGTAAGACCAAGTATCGTTCTCCCAAAGGACTCACGGCCTAGTTAGTTGATACAAGAAGGTCTAACACCATAGGACCCATCACAAGAGGAATGGCCAAAAAGCTCCAAGATGAATATTCTCCTCAAGGTCAAGTACTATTTGCTATCTTTGGATGGAAAATTGGAGAACAAGAAGATATGCCAAATCTGCCAAAACATGGAGAAGGGTAAAAAGGACATTTCTATAAAAAAGGGGGTGTACTTATCCTTCTATGGGGCTGCATGAGTAATTGTTTTTATTCACATAAAACTTGATTTTCACGTGTTTTAGAAGCTAAACATGTAGCACATGGGATCAGATCTGCAACGTGAAATTTGCTTGCCTAAAGCATCGAGATTAATCTATAAAATCTCATAGGAAAAGCTTGTAAATGACTTTTGGATTGTAGTAAAGAATTTCTGCTGAAATGCATAGCAAATTCCTTCTCCAAGAGTCACTTCTTTGCTTGATTTCCATTGCAACTTCCTTCCACTCTAGGAAGCCTTCTGAGTTGTGAACCACCTCTCCAAGCTAGCCTCCATATCCATCCACAATAATCACCAATCATCTGCTGCTTCACATCCAAGACTCCTTTCCAATCTGCTCCTGAAAATACAACTCTGCAGCTACTGTTCCATTGGTTTCAGCAGCTGTCCATGCCTCTTTGCACCTCCAATCTCACGGATCTGCTTCTCCACATCTCCTAGGATGTATCAAGTGGTATTCAGAGCATAGGTTCTAACTTGAACCGTGAGATAAGTGGCTTCATCTTTCATTTTTCAAACTGTCATTCAAATTCCTGCTATGTCTTGTGGTTCTTCTAAATTCTGTTTCTGTTTCAGCATCTATGATGTGTTTAGGCTTCTATGTTTTGAGTTTTATTGATACCAGCTCTATTTGCTTGAGTCTATCATCATTTTATTCGGTTATCTCTTGCTGTTTTGAGTCATTTTAATCATTTGAGCATCATTTTCCGTTTTGTCTTAGTCATGTTTGGTTAATTTGATGTTTTGTCATCAAATCTGGTTTTTAACCCAGTTTCACGGTTCTGAAAGTGTTGGATGTGGCTACACCAATTAAGAGCAATGAACAATCAAGAGATGAGCTCAGGTGTTTAAATTTGCCAACCAAACTCAGATCTGCATGATTTGTTTTAGTTGTTGTTCTGTTTTCCAGAAAGTGTACTGCTGTAACAAAAAAATTCCACTGTTCATATAGCATAGTGCACTGTTCTATTGAACAACAATTGAATGAGTTAATGTCTGAATCATTTGGAACATGAAATGAGTTGATTCCAAGTGTTTTGTAATGTGTAAGCATCAAAAAAATGCAGTAACCGAGATGCATGAGTTTCCTTGAGTCAATTCTGCTTAATTGTGTGTGGTTAGTATTAGATCATTGCTAACCATCATCAACACTGAATTTCTGCATTTGTGCAACTTTCAAATACCATTTCTAACTCCTCTTTGCTGTTTTCAAATCAGAATTACTTTTGAATCAAAATTTGACCATGCTAGTTGTTAAAGTTAGCTGAAATCTGGTACTGCAGTAGTGATTTTCTGTTTTATATAGTTTTGATGCATTCAATTAGTTCCAACAAGTCATCATTCATCATCAAAACATGTTTGAATCATTGGAAAATAACTAGGTGCAGTACTGTTCATTTGGTCTATTTTCTGCATTGAAAGATTGACTCTGCTGTCAAAACTGTACTGGTTTTTTTTTATCCAATTCTGCACTGCATTACTTTGCTTGATTTATCATTTTTAGATGCAGTAAAAGCCATGGTTCATTAAAAATATTAAGATAACAAGTCAAAAGAGATATTACATATGTTAAAAGGCACTTAGGACCATTGCATCATCAGTTTCGAAAGTTGAAGTGTGTAAAAATCTGGTGCAGAAATCTGGTGCAGAAATCTGGTTCAGGCATTTCATCAAACAGTTTTGTCAATTTTCAATGCATAACCAATTTGTGTGTGATTCTGATTTAAAGTCTTTTCTTGTGTTTTAATTCTGTTCTAGAGCCATTCCTAAGATCATTTTGAGGTGCCACCGTGATTGATAGCCATTTAATTGCTTGCTTTTTGAATTTTGAACACTCTGCACACCATCTGTTTGACAAAAGTCTTGGTGTTGCTGTCACTTGGATGTGATTTTGCTGGCAATTGTGGTGGTAGTTTCTGTGATTAATTGGTTTGTTGGATTGGTGAACTATATAACTCAGAAGGATCACTGCAAGTGGAAGCATCAAAGGAAGTTCAATTGGTGAAGAAAAGTGAATGAAGTTGACCCTTGAAGAAGGCAAAACCGTGACTGCAGCAGCATTCTATACTGTAGAAAATTAATTTCTTGGTTTAGGCACCTTGCAGCTGAGAGAATTGTTTGGAATCCAGTAGATTCAAGTTCTTTGAGAGCAACCAAAGCTGCACACATTGTCCCTTAGCCTATTTTAACTTGTCCTTTCCAATTTACCAAATTTCTTTGTAATTTCCATTGTTTTTCTTTGGTTGTAAGTTCCAAATCCAAGCAAGTGAGGTGCTAGAGTTCACAAGTGCTCTTCCCTCATTTGTAACTAGACTCAAAGAAGTCTCACAAACTAAAATTGGTAGACGGTGAGTGTGTCTTAGATCCAAAATCTAAGCCTCACCTAGGAGACCTCACTTTAATTGCTTGTCCCATTCTCGACTAGATAGTATATATCTTGTGCGAATAGGAAGCTCTCTTAGGGGTCCGAATTTAGAGTTAGGTTGTGTTTTCTTTTCTTTGCTTTGTGTTTTCTTTGTGTCTTTAAGACTTAAGTGGATTTAAGAGTGATTTTGATCTAAGGACTCTAGTAAGTAACTAGAAGCATATTTGGCAAGGATAAGGCTTGGTACTTAAGCATTCCTAGTGAATCACCTCCCTTACCTGGAATATTGCTTTCAAGTGAAATCTATAGTCTTTACTTCAAGAATAACATTTAAGTCCATCATAATGTCTAGAAGGCATTCTCCTAGGATTAGTGATAGTGAAAAAGAACATTTTTCTCTTCAAACTTTAGTTAATGAATTCAAGGAAATGAGAAGAGAAATGAATGAAGAGAAAGTCAATAGAGAGCTTCAAAATGCTGTTATTCAAGATGAGTTGAGAATGATAAGGAAAAGTAAGTCTAGGGGAAGTCAGAGTGACAATTCTCAAGAGGGAGGGATGACCATGAGTCTGGGTGATTATTACCCTCATCAGCCTTCTACTTCTAGAAGGCATAGGAGAAATTCTCATGCACCTCCACCCCCTAAAGAAGTCAATGTTGTGTTGCCTCACTTCCATGGGAAGGACAATGTAGAGGCTTATCTTGATTGGGAGATGAAGGTGGAACAATTATTTGAATGCCACCAAGTGAGTGAAGAGAGGAAGGTCTCTCTAGCTACCCTAAGCTTTCAAGGGTATGCAATGTACTGGTGGACTGCCTTGGTCAAAGAGAGGCTTAGACATCAAGCCCCTCCCATCCACTATTGGAATGATCTCAAGTCTGCCCTTAGGAGGAGACACATCCCCTCCTACTACAATAGAGAACTCATGGATAAACTCCAAAGGTTACAACAAAGGTCTATGACAATTGAGGAATATAGACAAAAGATGGAGTTGTATATGATGAGGGCAGGCATAGTGGAGGGTCCAGAAATTACTTTAGCTAGATTTTTAAGTGGGCTCAATTTTGACATAAGAGATAGGGTTGAACTTCTACCTTATAGAGATTTGAATGATCTTGTTCAAATGTGTATAAAGGTAGAACAACAAAACTTGAGAAAATCTTCTTCTAAAAGAATTCAAGTTCAACCTACTTTTGAAAAGAAAATTTTTAAAGAAAAAGAGCCATTTAAACCTCTAGCCAAAATAGAAGAGAGACCCAAGAAAGAAACACCCTCACACACCAGAACAAGTGAAATCAAATGCTTCAAATGTCTAGGAAGGGGTCATGTAGCTACTCAATGTCCTACAAAAAGAAACATTATTTTGAAAGGCAAGGACATTTATAGTAGTGAAAGTGACACCCCAACTAGTACAAGTGAGAGTGAGGAAGAAGAGAGGGAAGAGGAAATATATGCTGATGATGGGCAACTTCTCATGGTGAGAAGGATACTTAGCAACCAACCAAGTCTTGAACACATATCACAAAGAGAGAACATCTTTCACACAAGATGTAAAATTCAAGAAAATCATTGTTCTCTCATTGTTGATAGTGGATCTTGTTGCAATTGTTGTAGTACAAGGTTGGTTGAGAAGTTGAAGCTTGATATTATACCCCATCCAAAACCTTATAAACTTCATTGGCTAAATGAAGATGGGGATATAATAGTCAAGAATCAAGTGAAGTTGGCATTTTCCATTGGGAACTTCAAAGATGAAGTTTTATGTGATATAGTTCCCATGGAAGCATGTCATGTGTTATTGGGGAGACCATGGCAATTTGATCATCAAACTATCCATCATGGTCTAACCAATACCATCACTATCCATCAAAAGGACAAGAAGTTTGTGCTTCATCCTTTGACTCCTACCCAAGTGGCTAAGGATCAAGCACAAATGAAGTCTTTAAGAAAACAAGAACATGACCAAAAGAAAAAGTCAAAAAGAAAGGAGGGTAGGGAAACAAGTGTGCCACCTAAGGTCACTCAACATGAAGTTCTTTTAAACAAAAAGACCTTAATCAATACACTTCAAGTTGAGCAACCTTCATATCTTCTTCTTTGTCAAGGGACACTTACATGCACATCTAGTGAATCAAAGACTTCAACTCTTTCTCCATCCATTCAAAAACTTTTGAAAGAATTTGATGATCTATTCCCACAAGAAATTCCAAAAGGGCTTCCACCCATAAGAGGAATAGAACATCAAATTGATTTCATTCCAGGGGCAGTTCTTCCTAATAGGCCAGCCTATAGGACCAACCCCCAAGAAACTAAGGAGATTGAAACACAAGTCCAAGAGTTGCTAGATAAAGGCTTAGTTCAAAAGAGTCTAAGTCCATGTGCTGTACCAGTGTTGCTTGTTCCAAAAAAAGATGGGAAGTGGCGCATGTGTTGTGACTGTAGAGCTATCAACAACATCACAATCAAGTATAGACATCCCATTCCTAGGCTTGATGATATGTTGGATGAATTGCATGGAGCACAAATATTTTCAAAGGTAGATTTAAAAAGTGGCTATCACCAAATAAGAATTAAAGAAGGTGATGAATGGAAAACTGCCTTTAAGACCAAGTTTGGATTATATGAATGGCTAGTTATGCCTTTTGGTCTTACAAATGCTCCAAGCACATTCATGCGACTTATGAATCATGTTCTTAGGGATTGCATTGGGAAGTTTGTAGTTGTGTACTTTGATGATATTTTGGTATACAGTCAAAATTTGCAAACCCATGAAAATCATTTGAGAATTGTTTTAACAATTCTTAGAACACACAAATTGTTTGCAAACTTTGACAAGTGTACCTTTTGTGTTGATAGTGTCATATTTCTTGGATTTGTGGTCACCAAAAATGGGGTTCATGTGGACCCAGAAAAAATAAAGGCCATCCAAGATTGGCCTCCTCCAAAGAATGTAGGAGAAGTAAGGAGCTTCCATGGGTTGGCAAGCTTTTACAGAAGATTTGTTCCTAACTTCTCTAGTCTTGCTTCACCCCTCAATGAGTTGGTGAAAAAAGATGTTACATTCCATTGGGGGGATAAACAACAAAAAGCTTTTGAGCTACTCAAACAGAAGCTCACACAAGCACCCATTCTAGCTTTGCCAAATTTTTCCAAAACTTTTGAGCTAGAATGTGATGCTTCAGGATTTGGCATAGGTGCAGTATTATTACAAGAAGGACACCCAATTGCATACTTTAGTGAAAAACTTCATGGTGCCTCTTGTAATTACCCCACCTATGACAAAGAACTCTATGCACTTGTGAGGGCTCTTCAAACTTGGGAACATTACCTTGTTGCCAAGGAGTTTATCATTCATAGTGATCATGAATCACTTAAGTATTTGAAGAGTCAACACAGGTTACAAAAGAGGCATGCTAAGTGGTTGGAATTCATTGAACAATTCACTTATGTTATTAAATACAAGAAAGGAAAATCCAATGTGGTGGCCGATGCTTTGTCAAGAAAAATTAATCTATTAGCCACATTGGGAGCTCAAATTCTTGGATTTAATAACATTCTTGAATTGTATTCACAAGATCCTGATTTTGCTCATATCTATGAGGAATGTCTCAATAAGCCTCAAGGAGGATTCTATGTGAAAGAGGGGTATCTTTTTAAAGAAGGAAAAATTTGCATTCCCCAAGGGTCACATAGAAAACTCCTTGTTAAAGAGACACATGAGGGAGGATTAATGGGGCATTTTGGGGTAGAAAAGACCCTTGGCATGTTAAAAGAAAAATTCTTTTGGCCTCACATGAGAAGGGATGTTCAAAGGCATTGCTTTAAGTGTATAACTTGTTTAGAAGCTAAATCTAAATCAATGCCTCATGGACTTTATACTCCTTTGAATGTTGCTTCCACCCCTTGGGAAGAGATAAGTATGGATTTTGTGTTAGGTCTTCCCAAAACTTCTAGGGGTTTTGACTCTATCTTTGTGGTAGTAGACAGATTTAGCAAAATGGCTCATTTTATACCCTGCCACAAAGTAGATGATGCAAGCAACATTGCAAAGTTATTCTTTAGAGATGTGGTTAAACTTCATGGGTTACCTAAGGTAATAGTTTCGGATAGAGATACAAAATTTCTTAGTCACTTTTGGCGGACCTTATGGTCTAGATTAGGGACTAAGTTATCTTTTTCTACTACTTGCCATCCTCAAACAGATGGTCAAACTGAAGTAGTCAATAGATCTCTTTCCACTTTACTAAGGGTAGTTCTTAAAGGAAATCACAAATCTTGGGATGAGTACCTGCCTCATGTTGAGTTTGCCTACAATAGAGTAGTTCATGGAACTACTAAATTGTCTCCTTTTGAAGTTGTTTATGGTTTTAATCCTTTGACACCCATGGATTTAATACCCCTTCCAAATTCTATTGATTTTGTTCATCAAGATGGGGTATCTAAATCTAAATTTATCAAAGATTTACATCAAAGGGTTAAAATTCAAATTCAACAACAAAATGAGAAATATGCCAAGAAACATAATAAGGGCAAGAAAGAGTTAATCTTCAATGAAGGAGATTTAGTTTGGATTCATCTTAGAAAGGAAAGATTTCCTCAACTAAGAAAATCTAAACTCAATCCTAGAGGAGATGGACCCTTTAGAGTGATCAGGAGGATTAATAACAATGCTTATCAACTTGATCTTCCTCCTGAATATGGTGTTCATGCTACCTTCAATGTATCTGATCTTAAACCTTTTGCAGGATTTGATAGTGAAGATGAAGATCTTTTGGATTTGAGGGCAAATCCTTCTCAAGCGGGAGGGGATGATACAAGAAGGTCTAACACCATAGGACCCATCACAAGAGGAATGGCCAAAAAGCTCCAAGATGAATATTCTCCTCAAGGTCAAGTACTATTTGCTATCTTTGGATGGAAAATTGGAGAACAAGAAGATATGCCAAATCTGCCAAAACATGGAGAAGGGTAAAAAGGACATTTCTATAAAAAAAGGGGTGTACTTATCCTTCTATGGGGCTGCATGAGTAATTGTTTTTATTCACATAAAACTTGATTTTCACGTGTTTTAGAAGCTAAACATGTAGCACATGGGATCAGATCTGCAACGTGAAATTTGCTTGCCTAAAGCATCGAGATTAATCTATAAAATCTCATAGGAAAAGCTTGTAAATGACTTTTGGATTGTAGTAAAGAATTTCTGCTGAAATGCATAGCAAATTTCTTGATTATTTAAGACTTGTGAACAAATTCTTGTGGTTTCAAATGCAAAAGACAATAAGTAAACATGTATGCATGAGTTTGATCAATGGAAAAGAGGAACACAAACACTTGAAATGAATTATATGGATGAGTATGTTGTTGGGGAAATCAATTCCATCTTATCCACTCTCATATATTTTAGGAATTCATCATTCTTTTCATCAACGTTAATGTCGCTCTCTAAATTACCTTAAACCCGATGTCTCGACGAAGAAAGCCTATCCTTAATTATAAGTTCATACAATTCCTAGCATCTCTAATAATTAATTCTAAAGCACAAAAGCTTAAAGGCAACCAACCCTCATATCCCTATGTCTAGGCAATACTGCTTTTGGGAGAATCTCCCCAGTTCTAGATTTCCCCGTATGTGTCCATATCGACAAAATCAATAATCATGACATCGGATGAGTTAAACAATGCATGCTTTGAGAAAAGAGGAAAAACCCTAACAATTAATGAAAGAAAGCATGTATCATAGATATGATGTTTAAACACAAAAGTCCATATATGAGAGCTTCAAAAGATTACATTGATTCCCCAACAATAAGAAGAGTTTAGTTCACCATATTCATGGTGAAACTAGATGAAATACAATGAAAGAGTCGAAGAGATAGGGAAACCCTAGAAAGAGAAGAGTTTAGGTCACCATCTCCAATTCTACCCCCAAGGGGTGAAAAGTGTGTTTTGCGTCTTCTCCAACCAAAGATACCAACCCTAGGAAGTCCTAAAGCTTATATACCATTCGAAATATTACAGAAAAGTGGGCCTAAGCCCAAAATACCACCGCTCAGCGGTAAGTGCGTGTTTTTTATTCTTCCCCTCAGCTGCACTTTCACCCCTCAGCGGAGCCAACAGGTGTTCTTTAGTGCCGCTCAGCGGTAAACTGACGCTGAGAGGTACTTGCGGCTTCTCTTCTTTTGCACTTTTTAAGTTATTTTCTGATTTCATCTCTGATGAGTCGATATTTTCTACACTTCACTTAGTTTATTTTACTAGAATTAATCAGGGAATTGTGCTTAAATGTCCAGTGTTTTCCCATTTTCCTAATTGTGCTCAATTTGATCAGAAATTCTTATTTTAATTAATTTGAATTATCTGAGACTAATTATCTACATTATTGAATGCAGGAAAATTGTTGGATAATATTTTGGGACTGAAAAGAAAAATTTCTCATCAATTACATGCTAAACTAAAATGAGATTTTCACTTTCCATACGTAATGAATGATATTCCAAATTGAAAATTTTATGATGGACAGATGGAACCAGCAAACAAGCACACGGCCAATTCTTGTTTAAAGCACGTTTTTACCTAGAATTGGAGAGGAATGAGGGTAACATATGCTGATTATTTATTTTAAGAAAGTTGGCTTCCACCACTTCTCAACCACCACTTCACGGCACATCATGAGGGAATAAGTCTCAAAAGAAATTTTGAATTTCTTGCAAACAAGTCAGCACATGAGGAAGAAAGTGTAATGTGCATTCTCTGGCTGCAACTTTGAAAGTGGAATTAATATTGAAAAAAAAAAGAGTTGAATGTGGGGCTGATTTGATGACATGGAAACCACTCATGAAGAATAAATTGGAAAGTGATGCCAAAAGTCTGAAACATCACGTGAAAGTGGAGAAAGCATGGGAGAATAAATGGTGTATGATGAGATGGAAGCCAACACATGCTGAAGGCAACACATCAACACATTTTTACGCATTCCACATATACACATGGCTGCACCACTTCATTTCGCTGAAAGCACATGACATAAGTAAGTGAAAATATAAAAAAATGATATAGGTAACATTGGAAGTGGGAGACTCGGCATTCAGGAAAGCAAGCCACGGGAATCTTGTTTCTTTAATAACTAAGCAAAGGAAGAAGTGTCCCACACCCACTTACAAGCAATAACTCACTTACTATAGAATGAAGAAGTGGTGCTGTCCGACACACATGCTTTAAGAGAACAAAGGCAGCAATCATACATGGAAAAGGACAAACTTCAATCATCTTTTGGAAGTGAAGGGTGAATATAACAAGTGTGTCACGGCCAGAGTTCAGTATTGGATTTCATTAATTCAATATTATCAAGGGATGAAGTTCCATGGTTTTCACTCCAACTTGGAGCAGCCAGCAAGAGGGAGAGAGGTGGACAACAACGTATGCAGGCAGCAACACAATTTCCCTTCCAGCAACTGATTCACTTGCACATCAGCATGAGGATGTCTCGGTCTGGGAAGAAGAGCTGGCAGCAGTGTGCGTCTGGGAGGAACACAACAGCTTGGAGAGCTTTCACGGTGGGTAGCACTTTGAACGTTTAACACTCCTTCACTGTCTAAGTTTCACCTCGAGGAAGAGTTCACAACGTCCAAGAAGTGATGAGAAACAAATGGGTTGGTTGGAGTTGATGTAGCCACCACCGAGAATACTTCTTCACTTCTATTCATTGGTTCACACTTGGAAAAATGAAGAAAGGAGGAAGGCACGGAGATTTAGCATCCAGCAGTGGTGTTCACGGCACAGCTCCAAAGGACAGCAGCTGGAATGTGGAAGAAGAGAAGAAGCTCACGGATGTAGAGGAGCCTCACACAGTCACGTCCCTGTAACAGCAGCACAGCTGACGCACGGCTCTTCTACCATCCAGCAACGTCCAACATTTCTTCAATGCTTGAAGGGTGCAGTCACCACCTATGAAGCTTCACGGTTTCTTTGATGAAGCTGGCAGTAGTTTCACGTGCAGCACCTTGGTCCAGCTTGGAGAGAATGGAGGGGTCCTCACCCTGTTTTCTCACGGAGAGAAAACTATTGCTCAGCATGCAAGAAAATAGGTTCACGGGTTCTGAGTTTTGGCTATAAATGGAGAAGCATCCAGGAGAGAAAAATCATTAGATTTTAGGCAATTAGATTAGGAGTAGAAGTTAGGTGTGTAAAATTTACGTTCTTGCTTCCTCCTCCCTTTGGGGGAGGTTTTGTGCTTGTTTTAATTTCCAGTTCAAGGATTGAATTTCAATTGAATTTTCCATTCTGCATTTCTCAATGTCCGTTGAAATTTATTTTCATTTACCGTTTTCTACAATTTACCATTCTCTGCAATTTACCATTTTCTGAACTCTCTTAATTTTACTGTCTGCTGTTACGTTTTATGCATGTTTACAGTTCCAGCATTTTAATTTCAAACACTGCGTAATTTTCATTTGCTGTTTTTACCGTCTTTTACCGTTCAGTTTTTACCGTGTTTAAAATTTATTTCAGTATTTTTAAATTCAGTTGTGTTTAATTTTCACTTTTAAATTTTATTTACCGCACAAAACATCCACATACCCCCCCCCACTTCGTGTAAAAATCTGAGACTGAACCACTAAAATTGGTCCTTGAGAGACGACCTAGGAGTCACTTCCTAGTAATTATACTGCATTAATTTTGTTGTATCAAATTTGTATGACCGCGACAGTCGTATCAATTTTGGCGCCGCTGCCGGGGACCAATCAATGGAGGTTTGGTTTTAGATTTTTGTTGTATAAAGTTTTGTTCTGTTAATATGTTTGTTTTGTGTGTTCTGTCTGTTGTATTTTTGTAGGAGACAACGACACCTTCAACAAATTTTGGCGGCGTTGTCACTTCAGATCCAGGTTTTTGTTTTAGATTTTTACTGTGTTAATATATATTGTGTATATATGTGTTTAATTGTGCTATGTTCTGTATTTAGTTGTTATTAAAAAAAAAAAAATTTAAAATTAAAAAAAAAAAAAAAAAAATTTTAATTAAAAATTTTTACTATTGATGTTCTGTCTTGTGTGTGCTTGTAGCATGTATAAATGTGTTTTGTTTTATCTGATTCGTAATTTTTAGTTTTTAGTTTTTACTTTTTATTTGTCCATGTCTACCAATTTTGATTACGTGAATTCTGCTTATTCTGTCGATGCCTCTAGCTATGACTATCATTCTGGATATTACTTTGATTTTAAATCTGCTGATTTTTATGATGAGAACAATATGTTCCATCATCCAATTTCTGAGAGCTCTCTTTGGGAGCCAGTTCCACAATATGAGAGTCAGCAGTATGATTCTCCTGCTCAAATAGCTCCTCAGCCTTCTATTTCTGAACCTACATTAAAGGAGTTACTAGAGCAGATGACAATGCAGAACATTCAGTTTCAGAAAGGGAACATGCAGTTCAAGCAAGAGAGCATGGAGTTCCAGCAGGAAACTCAAGCTGCCATACAGAATCTGAGTGATCAGATTAGGCAGATGGCCACTCTTGCACCTGAGGAGACTGATGAAAATTTTGGGGACCCGGCAGAAGTAAGCAGTAATCCTGAACCAGGTAGACCACCTTCACCTTCCCACACTCTAGAAATCTTCAAGGAAGAGGAGGTAAGCATACCTCAATTTGATTATATTGATGACTATGTTGTTGAGAGGTATGCTGATGACTATATTGTTGCTGAGCATGATTTTAATTTTTCCTCTGTGCATGATGAGAATCGCTTTTTACTATCACATTCAAATGTTTATTCTCCATGCACTGAACATGAATATGAGTCTGTGGTTGATAATGCATGTAATTTTAAAATTGATTCATGTTCTGAGGATGTATCTGAGGTTCAGCTTGTTACACTAGATTTGGGTGTTTTACCTCTGCATGAAATTTCGGTGGAACCATTTTGCACTAACCCTATTGCAGGAGGTACAAATGAATTTGACCAATATGCACCCACAGTGGAAAACATAGGTGCTAACACTGACAAATCAAAGTTCGGAAGGCACCTGCTGTACCCGCTCATCAACAATTGTTGCTTAGATCCGGTGGTGGAAGATATTTCCCTACTTGATCAAATCTGGAGGATGAAGCAGTTCGTCCTCAACAATTTCATGTTGGATCCTGAAGAGAAGAACATCTCCCTACAAGTCCAAAATTGGCAACTGCCACCCTGACCAGGGAAGTTTTTTTTTCTTTCTTCCCCGTTTTCCTACTTTTATTGCATTTGTCCTTTATCTGTTCAGTGTTTTAACTGATGATCTTATGCTTAGAACACGTTTAGGACAGTGTAGTTTAAGTGTGGTCTTGGGGGAGATTCTGATTTTTGTTTTAAGTTTGTTTTTCCTTTTCTTTTTAGTTTTCGAATTATTATTATTATTTAAAAAAAAAAAAAAAAATAAAAATTAAAAAATAAAAATTTGTGTTGTGTTTCAAGTATGTTATTTTGTTAATGTATGTTTTGTAAATATATGTTTTGTCTGCTGTTTTTGACATTTGTGTTCTTTCTGCTTTGATATTTTGTGTTCGGTATTAGGTCTTTTGTTTCGTTAATATGTGTTCTGTTTTTATTTATTTAGTTTTTGAAAAAAAAAAAAAAAAAAATAATAATAATAAAAAATCAACATAGTGCATAATTAACATGTAAGGGCAGAGAGGTGTAATTTGAGCTAAAACTATCTGAGTACTTTTATTGAAAATACCAAATACACCGAAAACAGTCTGTCTTACACTGATAATAATAAAAATAAAAACAAAAACATAATAAAGATGTTCGTTGTTCGATCATTTCTGATCGTTAATATTACAAACCAAAAAACAAAAAAAAACATCATAAAAATAAAAACAACAAAAATATAAGTGTTCATATTACAGCCCATATTCTGGCCACACTCGGCCAATAAAAACATAAAAAAAAAAAAAAAAAAAACATAAAACATCAAAACTGAAAGAACTCTCGAGCTGGTTGTGGTGGTCTAAGAGAGAGCTCCGTTGAGGGAGCTCTGGTTCGGAATGCGAGCGGAGGCTTTGGTGGAGGAATTTCTCGTTCATTTCTGTCGTCATCGATGATGATCGGAACTGGAAACAAATTCAGCAGCCTCGGTGCCCTCATTATCACCCAGTTTTTTTCTTTCAAACAAAAAAATAAAAAATAAAAAAATAAAAAAACATGTGTTAATAATAGAAGAGGAAGTGAAAAAAATTTCAATGATGGTATGATGAGAGTTCTTACCGTACATGTACAGCGGCAGTTGTGAAAAGAGAGTGCCAGTGGGGTCTATCTCCGCTTGCCAGTGCTTGACCCGATTGCCGTGGTTGTTGAACCAGCAGTGTACGTTGTATTCAGTGGCTTCGCCAAAAGCCCTTAGTCGAGACGCGATCTCGACGACTTGCGCTCGGCTTGGGTGTGTGACCCCATAGTTGAATATTTTGGTCATCATCGTGATCTGATCGTCGGTTGGACGCCACCGTTGACTGGTATATCTCTCTGATTCCGTTTCACTCATCCTTCCTCTCGTAATATACAAATACTTAATAAAAAAATATATAATAAAAAGAACAAAAACATAAAAAAAAAAAAAAAAAAAACAAAAGAAAAACAAAACATAAAAAAAAAAATAAAAAAAAAAAAAGAAAGAAGCATAAAAATATATTAGATTCTTAGTTCAGTATTTTCTTTAATTGTTCTTGTTTCCTTTTAGATTTATTTTGTCCTGTCTGTCTTTGATTGTTTCAGTTTTTGGTCTCAGATCTGTTTCACGGTCCTTGCAAAAGGGTCCTAAACGGATCTACGTCCAGTTGTCCGGTTGTTCTTGTCCATATTGTTCTTGTATATTATGTTTATGTGTTTATTTAGTTTTAAGCGGGGTACGTGGCGTTGTTCTACCCGATTGTCTCTGCCATACCTTCAAACGAAGGGAGATTAACGTCTGGTTTCCAGCCGATATACCCCTTAAGTTTTAAGACAATTGTGTTTTATGTGTTTTAAGTGTTTAGCAGGTGAAAAATAAAGAGCAGAAAGCTGAAAATAAAGATGGAAAGCAGTAAAGGGAGAGCAGGGCAGAGATGAAAAATAAAGGTAATACAGAGAGAGAGAGAGCAGAAAAAACGGAAAGAAAGGCAGATCCAGGAGCAAAGGACTTACCTGGAGTAGTAGGCTGGCAGAGAGGCTCCCTGCAGAGATCCAGACGCTCGAGAGAGTTGAGAGAGCAGAGAGAGAGAGCAGAGAGAGAGAGACTAGGTCAGGAAATGGCGCTGGACGCGGAGGAGTGGCTCATTTATAACCAGATTTCTGCCACTGTAGCAACAGTTCCGGTCTCTGCCACCGAGACTGTTGTCACAGTACCGGTATCCTTTTTCAGAAAAAAAATAAATAAATAAATAAATAAATAAATAAATAAAAAATAAATAAAAAATAAAAAAAAAATTAAAAAAAATGTTAGCATCTACTGATGGGTGCTAGGTGTTTTAGACATCTGCTGATGGATGTCCCTGATAACATCTACTGATGGATGTTACTGAAAAATTTCTTCCCATTTTTCTACTTTTATTGCACTTGTCTATATTATTTGCTGCTCTGAAATTGATAATCTGATGATTGTAACACACTGAGGACATTGTGTGATTTAAGTGTGGTCTACTGGGAAGAAATTCTGATTTTTCTGTTAAATTGTATTTTGTGTGTTAAATTTTTGTTTTTGAGTGTTAAATTTTTTCTGTTTTAAGTGGTTTTTAGTGTGTTTTGTGTGCAATAAATTTTACATTTTTCTCTTGATTTCTGGAGTTTGTCTAAGTTGTAGATTTTTCCTTCACTTACTTAATACTTATGGTTTGAAATCCTTGCTTTTCTCTGCTTGGAAGATGATTATAATGTTTAAGAGGTTGATTTGATTGTGACGAATACCCTGTGTGAGATTTGAGCCACTTAATTTTCTTTCTTGTGATATGTCTCTTGATTGCTTGCACATATGCCTTGGCTTGATTCTTTTTGATATACTTGATTTATATGCATTTTTGGAAGTGATAAAGGCAATTTTATTCTTGAGCCTCTTTAGCCAAATAAGCCTACCTTGTTATTATCCTTTGATAACCCCTTTTGAGCCTATGCTGTATATATTTCTTTGTGTTGAAGCTCATACACTGATCCTAAGTGAAAAACAAATGATTACCTTAAACTTAGGAAAGTCTGGAGCTATAGAAGTGTTTTGTGCATAAGTGTGGTCTCCTTGGGAATTCTGATGAATTGGCTAGTTGGTTCCTCATCATGTTTTGAAATGATAATTTATATCCTGTTGTGTGAAAAAAAAAAAAAAAAAAAAAACAGGATAAAAAAAAAAATGATGAGAAAAAGAGAAAAATTGAAAAATAATTTTATGAATAATGGAGTCGAGAAGAGGATTGAATTAGAGGTTTGGGTGAGATTTCACTGTGTTTACATTTTTTTCCCTAGTGCACCTCTATTTCTTCTGAGCTATAGCTACTTATCCAAATTTATCCTCCCCTGTCCTTGGCCCCATTACAACCCTGAAAGACCTTTTGATCTGAGCATACATATGTTTTAAGTGTTGATATTAGAAGCTTGCCAAGTCTACTTGTGTTTGTTTTCTTGAGTACATTGAGTTGAATTTATTTACCTTAAACACTTGAGAGAAACACTATTAGTGCATCTGTGAGGTTATGTTATTTTTAATTCACCTCTTGAGCTGATTAATTATTTTGCCATACTGTGAATTGCTTGGATGATTTCTATAAGTATGTGCTTTTCTTGATTTGTGTTGGATATTTTCTACTTCTTTCATCGATCCATAATTCTTGAGAACTTTGTAAATTCTGTTTATTTTCTCTTGAGTCTTTGTTTTTCTGTCTGCTGAATTTGTGTAACCTTCTTAAAAGTCCTTTGAATTATTCCCTGATTTGCGTCTTGATTTTGCCCAGGAGTGCAAAAGACTAAGTGTGGTCTATTTTGATGAGTCGATATTTTCTACACTTCACTTAGTTTATTTTACTAGAATTAATCAGGGAATTGTGCTTAAATGTCCAGTGTTTTCCCATTTTCCTAATTGTGCTCAATTTGATCAGAAATTCTTATTTTAATTAATTTGAATTATCTGAGACTAATTATCTACATTATTGAATGCAGGAAAATTGTTGGATAATATTTTGGGACTGAAAAGAAAAATTTCTCATCAATTACATGCTAAACTAAAATGAGATTTTCACTTTCCATACGTAATGAATGATATTCCAAATTGAAAATTTTATGATGGACAGATGGAACCAGCAAACAAGCACACGGCCAATTCTTGTTTAAAGCACGTTTTTACCTAGAATTGGAGAGGAATGAGGGTAACATATGCTGATTATTTATTTTAAGAAAGTTGGCTTCCACCACTTCTCAACCACCACTTCACGGCACATCATGAGGGAATAAGTCTCAAAAGGAATTTTGAATTTCTTGCAAACAAGTCAGCACATGAGGAAGAAAGTGTAATGTGCATTCTCTGGCTGCAACTTTGAAAGTGGAATTAATATTGAAAAAAAAAAAAAGAGTTGAATGTGGGGCTGATTTGATGACATGGAAACCACTCATGAAGAATAAATTGGAAAGTGATGCCAAAAGTCTGAAACATCACGTGAAAGTGGAGAAAGCATGGGAGAATAAATGGTGTATGATGAGATGGAAGCCAACACATGCTGAAGGCAACACATCAACACATTTTTACGCATTCCACATATACACATGGCTGCACCACTTCATTTCGCTGAAAGCACATGACATAAGTAAGTGAAAATATAAAAAAATGATATAGGTAACATTGGAAGTGGGAGACTCGGCATTCAGGAAAGCAAGCCACGGGAATCTTGTTTCTTTAATAACTAAGCAAAGGAAGAAGTGTCCCACACCCACTTACAAGCAATAACTCACTTACTATAGAATGAAGAAGTGGTGCTGTCCGACACACATGCTTTAAGAGAACAAAGGCAGCAATCATACATGGAAAAGGACAAACTTCAATCATCTTTTGGAAGTGAAGGGTGAATATAACAAGTGTGTCACGGCCAGAGTTCAGTATTGGATTTCATTAATTCAATATTATCAAGGGATGAAGTTCCATGGTTTTCACTCCAACTTGGAGCAGCCAGCAAGAGGGAGAGAGGTGGACAACAACGTATGCAGGCAGCAACACAATTTCCCTTCCAGCAACTGATTCACTTGCACATCAGCATGAGGATGTCTCGGTCTGGGAAGAAGAGCTGGCAGCAGTGTGCGTCTGGGAGGAACACAGCAGCTTGGAGAGCTTTCACGGTGGGTAGCACTTTGAACGTTTAACACTCCTTCACTGTCTAAGTTTCACCTCGAGGAAGAGTTCACAACGTCCAAGAAGTGATGAGAAACAAATGGGTTGGTTGGAGTTGATGTAGCCACCACCGAGAATACTTCTTCACTTCTATTCATTGGTTCACACTTGGAAAAATGAAGAAAGGAGGAAGGCACGGAGATTTAGCATCCAGCAGTGGTGTTCACGGCACAGCTCCAAAGGACAGCAGCTGGAATGTGGAAGAAGAGAAGAAGCTCACGGATGTAGAGGAGCCTCACACAGTCACGTCCCTGTAACAGCAGCACAGCTGACGCACGGCTCTTCTACCATCCAGCAACGTCCAACATTTCTTCAATGCTTGAAGGGTGCAGTCACCACCTATGAAGCTTCACGGTTTCTTTGATGAAGCTGGCAGTAGTTTCACGTGCAGCACCTTGGTCCAGCTTGGAGAGAATGGAGGGGTCCTCACCCTGTTTTCTCACGGAGAGAAAACTATTGCTCAGCATGCAAGAAAATAGGTTCACGGGTTCTGAGTTTTGGCTATAAATGGAGAAGCATCCAGGAGAGAAAAATCATTAGATTTTAGGCAATTAGATTAGGAGTAGAAGTTAGGTGTGTAAAATTTACGTTCTTGCTTCCTCCTCCCTTTGGGGGAGGTTTTGTGCTTGTTTTAATTTCCAGTTCAAGGATTGAATTTCAATTGAATTTTCCATTCTGCATTTCTCAATGTCCGTTGAAATTTATTTTCATTTACCGTTTTCTACAATTTACCATTCTCTGCAATTTACCATTTTCTGAACTCTCTTAATTTTACTGTCTGCTGTTACGTTTTATGCATGTTTACAGTTCCAGCATTTTAATTTCAAACACTGCGTAATTTTCATTTGCTGTTTTTACCGTCTTTTACCGTTCAGTTTTTACCGTGTTTAAAATTTATTTCAGTATTTTTAAATTCAGTTGTGTTTAATTTTCACTTTTAAATTTTATTTACCGCACAAAACATCCACATACCCCCCCCACTTCGTGTAAAAATCTGAGACTGAACCACTAAAATTGGTCCTTGAGAGACGACCTAGGAGTCACTTCCTAGTAATTATACTGCATTAATTTTGTTGTATCAAATTTGTATGACCGCGACAGTCGTATCAATCTCTATCCTTCTTCACTTCTTTCATCAAATTCACCTTAAAACCTACATAAAACACTGAACAAAATATTTCTAAAATTGATTCCATCTCTGTCCAACTCTCTTATTTCTAAAAATATGAACAAAAACATGATTCCAAGCTAGTTTCTAAGTGTTAAATGTTGCTTTTAGAATCAATTTTAAGCTTGGAAATAGCAGCTTTTCAACTGTTATCACTTATAATGTGGCTGGCCTAAGAAGAAAATTGGTTTTTCTGGATCACAAAATCCTTGTGTTAAGAGAATCACCTATTAAACACAACCATTCTTACTTCTTCCCAACTTTCATTTGCATTGAACTTTTCTTTTTCTTCCTTTTCTTTCCTTTTTATTTTGCTTTTCACGTGCTTAGCTCAATGCTTCTCATATTCCCTTTTTAGACCTCCCTACAACCCCAAACTTGAACATTTATCAATACCACAAGATATCTTCAACTCAACTCAAGGTAAAGATTTTCAAAAAAGGGTTTTCTATCATGTTCAAGGCTAAGGGTTCAAAGGATAAAACACATTGTACTCTCTTTTATTGGGCTAAAATAATGCATTTGGCTAATCAAGGGTTACCAACAAATGGCCTTGATCATATGACACATACAAGAAGTGATTCAATCATAGAAACCTGGGCAAAGTCATTCATGCTTTCAATGTAATAGCACTCAATCACAAAAACTCTGGATTTCAAAACCTCACACATAAGCTCCTCCAATCATTCCACATACACATCCTTCTTAACATCATAATCATAATCACAACATCATGCATCTGTTCACATAGTTTGTGAACAACCACCTGTATATCAGCATATAGTGCACAATTTCAACATCAATCAATATCGAAGCATCATCAAGCAATACTCATCATGCATAAATCACAAGCAAACCATCATAGCAGATAAAGTTTCACACTGAGTACATCACAACCTATTCTAATAACAGAAGAAATAAGTTCAACAGTACAAAACAAAAGATAGAAAAAAATCATGCTCTAGAGGTGATAGCATCGATCAGTAGATGTTATCTCACCTCCTCATCAACCCATGTTGTCATCCAAATCTTCCTCCTCTCCTTCATCTTCAGCATCTTCAAATTCATCATCATCATCCTCATCATCATCCATAGCTGGAGCTTCAGCTGCTCCAGCTCCACTAGCCTGAGCTTGCTCCTCTGGCCATGCCACCATATTGTTGAACTCATCCATGGTCCCCCGATGTCCTGCTGGTGTATCATACATCCCAATGGTCATCTATGTTGTGGCCACCTGCCCTCTGTGGCTAGACTGCATCCTAGCATCTATAAGATACATATACATATCTCTCATCTGAAACGGCTCTGCATCATGAGGTTGTGCAGGTGCCTGTGGTGGTCCTCTCCTCCTACGAGGATGACGTGGTGGTATTGGCTAAGGTGTCTCATCTCTGCCACAATAATTCCTATAGTAGGCCTCATCAATTGCCTTTCTAGGCCTCTCAAACGGCAGTGTAGAAATATTCACTCCAGCTAGCTCACAGAGGTGTGTGATCATAGAAGGATGCCCCAATGGTGCTGTTGAGAGGGTCGCACCTCACACAAAAATTGATTGCAAAATTAATGCAGTATAAACTAGGAAGTGACTCCTAGGTCGTCTCTCAAGGACCAAATGTGGTTCGAGTCTCAGATCAAACACGTAGTGGGGGGGTTTTGAAAATGTTTGTGATTAGAAATGAACTAAATTAAAAATGAGAATTAAACACAACCGAATATAAATGAAAGCACTAAAATGAAAACTACAACAGATAAATATTCAAACACAATTCCAGCTGTAACAATGCAACGCTTGAGCTAAAACATTAAATGCACAATATTGTCATCTGTAACATCCCAAAATTATACAGTCATCAACTATATACTTAGAATAATCACATTAATCAATATGGCAAAACAGTTTTAATAAATACAGTAAGCAGTAAGCATAAGTGGCCGAACGGCCCTTCATATAAATTAACGAGCGTTTACAAAAGAATTAAGACGAACGGTTACAAAAATTTACCGAACGTCCAACTATTTACAATCAATCAAAAGAGCGCTCGCTCACAGCCGCTCGCTATTCTAACTATACTACTACTATAACCGAACGCCCTTACTGTTCGGCCTTCACCTCAACTTCTACTAAGTTTTCTTCAGCAATGATTTCCTCTTCAAGTGTTTGCTCCAGAGACGCATCTCCCTCTGCTCACATCCACCCGGATGATCATTGCATTGGACAAGACGGATATACATAGACAAGACAACATAATGGAAATGCAAGGGTAAGCTTATTGAATTTAATTCAAGTCAAACATACAGTTTATACATATCAAACATATCAAATAAATCACAACACATGCATCCAATTCATACATTAACTCAATCAAATTCCTGATACTAGACCGACCGTCCGGACATGTATGAATTCTGTGTAGCTACGACGTCCGTGCACCCAGGTGGAAGAGCTGGAATACTCGTCAGCTGCCACCTGAGGTTAGTCCGTTCCGTCCAAGTTACAGTTATGGACTAGGACCTCCTGCCATTCCCACGCATGACATGTTCATCTCTACTTGAGAACGAGCACTCACGGAATATCAGGATGAACCGCCAGCTAAGCTTACCACATTCATACTTTACAAATCTCAATTTCCAACCAAGTGTCGTTCCTCCCTGGAACGCTCGTTCAAATTCCACAATCACAATTTCATTTCTCATGGTATTCGCACATCTTAATCTTTCATCTTATTCACACTTTCATTCTTAGTTTCACTTCCATAAAAGAACGAACGTCCAGCCCTCTTTATAATAGAGAACGAACGTTAATACAATACCAAGAAAGGCTCGTTCACGAACTTGAATCAGTTAGATGAACTGAATCTAGAATGATCTGTAATTTAGTTAGAATAATTTAAATTCAATAATTCTGGGACGAATTCAATGGATAGACATATCACAATTTGTTTAGATAAATAACTGGACAAGAATTAATTCAGGAGACAAACTGCCAGTCAATGACCGAGCGCTGAAAATGGAAATTTTGGACGAACGTCACTGAAGTCTTTGGACGAACGTTATTAGAGATATTGGACGAACGCTATTTAGATTGATGGACGAACGATATTTCAATTCAGGACGAACGCTATTACCGTTCGCTAATAATTTAGAGAAGGAACGAACGTTCGGTATATGACCGAGCGTTCTTTATCACATACGTATTGGGACGAACGTTCGGTATCAGACCGAGCGTTAATTATCATGTACATTTTTAGGACGAGCGTTCGGTCTAAGACCGAGCGCTACTCATCATTCACTCTTTTGAGGACGAGCGTTCGGTCTAAGACCGAGCGCCACTTCAGGACGTACGCTTTTAGGTCGAGAACTTTCACTGATTCAAATTCAAAGAAGTTTGGGATTTCTATAAGATAAGGTACTTAAATTTATGCCTTACAATCTGACTAAGTGTTCAAAAGGATGTTATCAAGCTTCTCAATCTCACGTAACACTCATGAAGGGTACGTCTGGCCAAATGCTCACACGTAATGCTATATAAGAGGGCGTTCGTTCTCAAGGGAAATCCTTTCCAAATGAAAGGGTTCGACTACTTCAAGGAATTTACCAAGACTACCGAACGGTCAATGACCGTATCGATACGAACGTTCATTTTCATAGGCTTTTCATATTTACATTCCACATACAGTAACCATATTTTCCAGTATATTTACATTCATTTAATCATATCATAACATATCTTATACTCCTCAAGCTTTGAATTAAAAATCATATCCAATCATCCAATACCAAGATCATACAACATACAACTTTACAGATCATTCATATACACAGGCATAAAATTCTCAGTACATACATGCATCACTTTTCATATATCATCTCAGAATCATTATCATATTTTCAAACTTCACACACGCACATGCAGTACAGAGATCACATGAATTAAATCTAATAAGCTTCCCTTACCCGGATTGTAGTGCGCGTTCTAAGATGAGTGGTTTCTACTTGTCCAAGGTGACTTTCTATTCTCCACGTTCCTCTTAAACTCTTCCACTAAAATAGAATAACAGAAACGAAATAACTGAGTTCACACCCCACGCATGCAGCTGAACATGGTTTGTAGAAATCCCAGAGATGAGCGTTCAAGTGAAACTTACCAGAACTGGAAATGGTTCGGTTCAAAGTGAAGCTCACGGTGCAGGTAACGTTTATGTGGTCTCTGAAACGTAATCGGAGAAGAAGAAAGTGAGTTATGGTAGAGAGAAGATGGAGGTTCTAGAGAGAAGGCAGAGAATCTGGAAATCAAGAGTTTGGGGAAGAAGATGAAACGTGCAGAGGAATGGGAAGAGTTTTCCAGAGAATTAAATTTCTCTCCCCACGTAGGACGGTCGTCCACTTGCCAGCTGCCACTTGGATTCCACTAACGTTTTGGAATGTTCCAAGGTGACACTTGTCAGCATGCATGCATTGTGAACGTGAGTGCGTTTTAAATGAAGAAGTGTGCGTGTCACGGTGCATTTATGGAAGCAGAGAGATGACTAAGCAGGTTAATTAATGGAGCGTGACATCATCTATCATACACATTCACCACAAAAAAATATATCATTTCAATATATGATATAAAATATTTTAAGGCAAAATAAAATAAAATAAAACTTCTCCATTAACCGTGACCCATTCATCTACCAAAATAAAATAATTTAAAAGAACACCCTTGAAGCTCCTAGATGAAAGACGTTGCAGCAGCCCTTGATTGGCATATTTTTCCACTTGAAATGCAATTAAAGAAGATCCTTGGAGCTCCTACATAAGGGACGTGGCAGCAGCACTTGAGCCCATGTGATTGAACACGTAAATAAATTTAAGCACGATGCAAATGGAATAAAATAAAATAAACAAGGGAGTAACCGAGAATGGATGTGACAATTGCAATGAAAATGTTGGAAGTGGAAGTAGCTTTTTAGAATAAAGTAAACGAAAATTCTTTCAAGGCATGACACCTTTGCTAACGTAAACCTTTCTCCAAAATGAAATGAAAGATGCTCCAAAATAAAAACTAACTATTGAAAGCTTTTTGTCTTTTTTTAAAAATGAAACCAACACTTCGCTTCTTCCTAGAATAATCACCATCCTATTCCAAGAAAGCAAAACCGGTGCTGCACCTCCTCTTCAATCAATTACGTTTATCTCATGTTTAAAAAGAAAGCAAAATAAAAAGGTGGAAAAGAGAGCTGCTGTGACCGTGAGCTGTGTGCTCCCAGCAAAATGAATCAACATTTCTAAAATAAAATCATCATCCACACATATTTAAAAGAAGGCAAAGTTATTTAAAATAAAAAATTAAAATCAATATAATAGTAGCTGAATAAAACATGTGCACAGATCAACGCTGGAATCAGAATGAAATAAAGAACTAATGCCAAAAAAAAATGTTGGCCGAAAAAGTGTGGTTCTCATCCTATTCATCCCATATCTCAAAACGTTCAAGAAAAATCAAGCAAAAGAGTGTGGCGGCTATAGCTTCAGGCCGAGACCCCCCTTCTCCCCTTTCTCCTCCAAGGGTTTTTAAACCCCCGTGTGCCGTCTGTCCAGCCCTTACGCGTGTTGCTGGACTTGCTTCTCCACCGTGCACACCCCAAGCTGCTGGACGTAGCACCCTTCTGCCAGCGTGTCCAGTGAAGGCTTCCTCTGCTGGGCTCTCGTGTTGCTGCTTTCCAGGTGTGGGCCGAATCTCTCCAAGCACACACCTCCCAGACGCTGCTTTCCAAGTGTTGCTGGACTCTCTTCTTTCAATTGCTGGACCGTGGATCAGCTTTTGGAAGTGTGAAGTCTTCTCTCTGCTGGGCTTCACGTTGCTGGATCTACAACCAAGCTGCCGGATGCGTGAATGAAGCCCCTATTGCTGGACATACTTCCTTCTCATCCTCCACGGGTCTCTAAGCTGCTGTGTTGGACCGAGAAAATGAGCGTGGACGTGTGCTGGATGTCTCGGGTCGTGGACGTGCTTTCATTATTGGATGTGCGTGAAGCCTTCCAAGATGAAAGCCAAGACCGTGAGCGTGGACGTGGATGGACGTTGCCCTTTGCTCCAAATTAATTGTCCTTGGGCCCCTGTCTTCTTTTTCTGCACCCCCATCTGGAATAAACCACCACTTCATCTCCAACTCATTCCCGTGCCAGCTGCTGTCTTCAAAAGAAAGGAAACATGTTGCTGCTGGACCAAGGATTGCTGGACACACCCTTTCTCCAATGCATACACCACTCCCATGTGCATCAAAAAATTGAAACCCACACCTCTCTTTCATTTTATTTTAAAATATATTTGATGTGGCATTTTTTTTTGACCTCCAAATGTCCCAAATTGTATTTCCAAAATTTTTCCTGCAATCAATGATGAAAATAATTAGCTCAAATAATTCAAATTAATTAAAATAAGAATTTTTGGTCAAATTAAGCACAGTTAGCAAAAACGGAAAAATACCGGATATTTAAGCACAATTCCCTGATTAATTCTAGCACAATAGATTAAGTGAAGTGAAAAAAATATTGACTCATCAGGTGCCTTGTTGTTCATAGTATTTGCACACACCTGTATCTCATTGGCTATGACATGGCCAATGTTAATGCTCATCCCTCTCAGCACACAGTACAGAAGAAGAGCCCTGTTGATAGTAATATCAGAGACATGCGAACAAGGCTGGATGTTGGCATGAGAGAATGTCATCCAGTACTTTGTTAAAGGAGTCAGATCACTCTCCTGATATTCACAACAACATAATTCCTATTTCTCTGAAAGTGCCCTCCAGGAACACAAAGCACGCTCTCCACATCAACAAAGTCTGTTCCTTCTTCCATACTCAGAGAAAACTGACACTGCTCACCAGCTCATTCTGTATTTAAAAACTTGTTAATAGAATCAGGGTCATACCGAATGGTGTGTCCTCCAACATAGCTCATATATTCCTCAGCGGGATAATCACCCAACCGCCTTGCATTGATGTAGAACTCTTTTACCACTGCTATGTTAGTTGATGCACGATAAGTGGCTAGTTTTTCTCAATTCCTGTTCTCCAATTGCTCTCTAAACTGTGGAGCAAAATCAAGTATCAACCCAGCCTTCCTTTCCATCAGTAGCCTTCTATCTTGGACAATATTGAAATGGCGCTCATGCATGCGGGAAAGGAACTTGTTAGAATAGGAGCGTTCTGGTTCCTTATCCTTCCTCTTAGATCCTACAGTCTTGATTCTCTTGCTCGATGAGGAGGCCATCCCTGCATCAAATACAATTCACAAAACCACAAGACATATTGTTAAACATTAGTAAACCACAAACAACTCCCTAAAACCATTCCTATCACCGCTAAGGGCAAACAGAACCCCTCAGCGCAACAAGTGCAAAGAACCAGCAAGCAAACCAAGATCAAACACCATTCTACAGAAATCGCGCTCAAGGGAAATTTCTGGTGAGCGGCGATTCTGCAGATTTTTCAAAATCACCCAAAAATGCTTCTAATCTCCACCCACATGCATTCTTCCTAGTTCCATACCCAAATCAGGCAATTTAATCGGTCCAAATAGTGATTAATTCATCTAATCATGCATAAAAATCAAAATCCCTCAAGAATCATGCTTAGACAACCATGTTCATACCAATTCATGTTTTCAAAAACCCTAGAATGTAAAATGCTTGTACTTACTTGGGTGGAGATGTTGAATATGTATAGAATGCTCTAGGAATGTGAAAAAATCAGCCCCTAACAGCAATGCTCTCACCAAACCCCAAACTTGGAGGGAAACTTGATGCAAAAGTGGTTTAAAGAGAGATTCTATGAACGGGGAAGAAGGAAAAAGTGTAGAGAACTCTTTGGAGAGTGCTCTAAAGTGTGTGGGAAGAGACAGATCGGCCAAGACGCACCCTAGGGTATAAAAATGACCTAATGGACCAAATTCCGCTGAGCCCAATTAAAACAAGCCCAGTCAGCAAACTGCCATGTTCGCGCTCAGCGGTAATTACCGTTGAGCGGCATTTGCTGCACCAATTTTCCTTCTTCCTAGCTTGCCTAGGTTTCCTTTACCAATGCCTCTCACTTACCCAATGCATTTAGTCTCTCACATCACTCAAACATTTAATCCCTATAATGCAACTCGAGCAGAATCCAAACAAACAAACAAAGATAAATTCAATCAACTGGGTTGCCTCCCAGGTAGCGCTTATTTAATGTCACGAGCCTGACCCAAAATCCTCCAACACCCATCAGTAGGTGCAAATCTTACCATCACCCTTCAGTAGGTGTACCTTCTAAGTATCCTTTAGTAAATACTCACCAACCTAGCATCCATCAGTAGATGCTAAACCCAAATATAACAATGTTCTAAAGTTTCAAATTATATCACCAAAATAAATAAATTCAAAGAAATTAATGTTCTAAAATCACTAGGAGGCTTCCCAGCAAGCGCTCTTTTAACGTTACTAGCTTGACCCAATAAAGCTCAAGTTCCTTCTTCAATGTTGGTGTTCCTCTTGCTTTCATCACACCAACTTATCAATTGCTTTCGGTTCACCTTTTTTACTCTCCTTGAATATGGAGCTTCAATCTCTATCACTCCATTCTCTTTGAAGTCTTTCACAACCCACAACTTGTTCTTGAATCTTACCGGTGTACCAAGTTTGAGTTGTGCATCCATGAAGTCACCATGAGTCGTCCTTCCTTTGTCATCTTTTTCTTCTTCCCTAACCTATGACAAGAAACAATTTCTACCTTTGATGACCGACTTTGCAGCTTTAGAGCTACTCAGGGATGCATCCTTACATAGGGCTTTATGATAAACCTCCTTCTCTTGAATCTGCTGCTCCACTTTGAAGACATTAAAGATCACCTTTTCTTCTCGATCTTGAAGCACTATCATCCCATCATCCACATTGATGATTACCTTTGTAGTTTCCATAAACAGTCTTCCAAGAATAATTGGGATCTTCTCATCTTCCTCCATCTCTATCACCACAAAGTCCACAAGGAATTTAAGTTTTTCTATGCATACTACCACATCTTCCACTACACCATAAGGTTTCTTGGAAGATCCATCCGCCATGAGCAAAGTTACCTTGGTTGGATTGACTTCAAGATCACCAATCCTTTCAAGCATAGATAAGGGTATCAAACTAATGCTTGACCCTAAATCAATTAAGGCCTTCCTTATATTCTCTTTCCCAATGACGCAAGGAATAGTAAAACTTCCTACATCTTTTACATCTTTCACTTTTGGAGGAAGTGGTTTCTCCAAAATAGCTCTATGATGAGTCAATATTTTCTTCACTTCACTTAGTTTATTGTACTAGAATTAATCAGGGAATTGTGCTTAAATGTCCAGTATTTTCCCATTTTACTGAATTGAGCTTAATCCGATCAGAAATTCTTATTTTAATTAATTTGAATTATCTGAGACTAATTATTTACATTATTGAGTGCAGGGAAAATTTTGTAAATATTCTAGGACATTTGGAAGGAAATTTATTTGATCACTGTGTTATTTACTTGGAAGAAATCAAACTTTATTCATTCAGAAAAAGATGTGCTGATCCGTTTTGGATGAAGGACTTAATTTTTCTACTGGGATCCCACGGTTTTATTCTCCCATTCAAGGTTTTATTTTGGCATTTAATTGATGCCTTTGAAACATATCACGTCCAACTTCCAAGTACAAGTGTTGAATTTGTTGAAGTGTAAATAGCACACGGTCCCCACACTTTTGCACAAAAACTTGTTAGATGAAAGATTTTCGGCTGGAACAACTCTTTGCTTTCCTAAAAACAAAATCAACAAAGACCATTTGCAAGTGCTTACGGTTCTATTCACTCATTTTGGCATTGGAACAAAACAAAATGACCAATTGGGGCCACCACTTATTCCCACGGTTTTATCAAATGTTTTGGAAGAATAGCTTGGTTGAATTCACGTTGGCAAAACACTAAAGACTTAAAGTGAAATGATGAAGGGGACCACTTGCTTTTACACCTTGCACATCCAACCATTAACAAGCACAGGGAAATAAAACTCTCGTCAGATTTTTAGCTAGCTAAGGAATCTCTTTCTTGTTTTTTTTAAATTGCTTAGCATTTGGCATAAAAGAGAAGGGACCACCATGTTTTGGAAATAGCAATCTATTTCATGACAAGAGAATTGTATGAAAAGCCTTAGTTGGAATCAAAGAAGGGGCCACCACTTAATGGAGCTCACGGTTTTGTTAGGAGAAATGGTAGAAAGCAAGGCAAACATGCTCCTTACATCCATAGCTCACGGCCCTCCCCATTTCATATCCAGCAGCTTGGAAAAAGCCAACACACAGCCTGCTGGAAGGAAGAAGTGCAGCAGCTATCTCCAAGTCCAGCAGCTTCTCCGTTCTTCTCACACACAATAGCTTGGACCTGGAGATGCACACACGGTGATGAAGAGCTAAGCCACGTCCAAGGAAGTTCCGGCAGCTGCTCTAGCAGAGGAATAGAAGCAGTTTCACGTCCAGCCTCCTTGCATCCAGATCTTCAAACAGCAGCCCCTCCATTCTTCTCCAACACGACAGGAGCTTGCACACAACTATCTCCACGTTGCAGCATCCAGGAAGCTCACGGTTGAAGGGAGAGAAACCCGCGGAGAATGAGAGTGAACGAGAACGTGGAAGGAGAAGAGGATGAGCAGAGTGGAGTCCAACAAGTGTCTCGTCCAGGAAGAAACTCTTCACGCAGCAGCATCACAGCCTGGTTCGCTTGAGTAAGAGACGCACACAGCAGCTTGAAGGTACCGTCCAGCATGCATTGGAGGTGCAGAAAAATAAACACCACACGGCCAAGGCAGCCACCACGTTGAAAGATGATATGGAAGAAGAAGCATACCGAGAGGAGGGAAAGGAGACGCATCCAAATGAAGAAACGGAGATGGTGTCAACTCTCGGGATTGGCTGGTGCACTGTGGCTCATGGAGTTTGTCTTGGCTGGAGAAGAACTCACTGTCACGTCCTCCATGGTCCAGTAGAAGAGGCCTTCATCTGAAGTCCAGCAGTAACACAGCAGTAGTGCACGGAGAATTGGCATCCAATAGTGATTTCTTGGCAGTAGAAGTATTGTGGTGCTTGAATAGTTGTGGAAGCTTCACGTGATTCATTGGTTGGAAAGAAGAGGAGCCCACGGTTGAAGTGGTGAACAAATGGAGGGCCATCACCCTATTTTCTCACGGGCAAGCTATTGCTCAAAATTTTGTGCAAGGAACCAAGTTGAATGGAGAAGTCACGGGAGGCAGCAGCACTGAGCTTTGGCTATAAATTGGAGCACCAGCAGATTTTACGGAGGAGATTTGGAGTGGGATTTTAGGGAGGAGTGCATACGTTCTGAGAGTTCATTTTTCTTCTCCTCCCCTCTTGGGGAGGTTTTAGATTTCTTGTAATTTTTAGTTTCAAGAATTGAATTTCCATTGTAGTTTCCACTCTGCATTTTCCAATTGAGGTTGAATTTAATTTTCATTTACGCACTCCGTTTTCACCTTTAAACTTTGGATGAAATTTTGTTTATGAATTTTTAGATTTGCAATTTTAATTCTGTCAGGAGTTTAATTGTTTTGCAATTTAACGCTTTCTTAATTTAAGTGTTTAATCTCTGGTGAAGTCCATTTTCAGTTAAATATTTTCATCTGTTAAGTTTATCGTTCATGATTGTCTGCACTGTTAAATTCTGTCAATGTATTTTTCTGTTTATTTTACTTTCAAGCGTTATTTTTACGGTTTATTTTCTGTCAATGTATTTTCACTGATGTTTTTATTTCTGCGTTTAATTTTACCGTTTCTGAATTTTTACGGTTCAGTTTTTACTGTCTTTTACCGCTTGTTTTTACCGTCGTTAAAATTTATTTAAGTGTTTTCTTAAATTCAGTTGTGTTTAAATTCTAGTTTTAATTTATTTTAATTTTTCTGCTGTTTTATTTAATTTCCAATTTCCAATTTAATTACCGCAAAAAAAAACAATCACAAACCCCCCCCTTCGTGTTAAATCTAAGACCGAACCACAAATATTGGTCCTTGAGAGACGACCTAGGAGTCAAATCCTAGTCTTATACTGCATTTCTTTTATGCACAATTTTTGTGAGCGGTGCGACCCGTTCGTCACTCTACATTATCCTGGTTTATCACTAGTTTCCTCCTCTAGATATCTCTTCTTTGCGAGGATTTTCTTCATGTGTTTTGCATAAGCAGGAATTTGTTGCAGTGCTTCAGTCAAAGATATCTTAATCTCCAATTGCTTGAAGATCTCTTTAAAACGCTTGTATTGTCTCTCTTTATTAAATTTTTCACTCCCCTTAGGATAAGGAAGAACTCTCTCACTTTTCTCACAATTTTTCACTCCCCTCTTCTTTTCTTTATCTTTTCTCTCATCCTCACCTTTTCTCTCTTCTTTTTCGTCACTCTTTTCTAACTCAACTCTCTCTTTTTCATCCACCCTCTCTTATGAGTGCCTATTTATGCCCACATTTATGCTTTAAAATTAAATTTTTGATGAAATTCATGTGCTTGAATGATTGATTTAAAGAGGATTTGTGATTATTTGAATTTTTGGGTTTGGGAATAAAAAGAGACTTAAAAAGTGATTTTTAGTTGCATAAATTATTCTTGGATGTTCTAATATTTATTTGTGCAGCTGAAATTGAAACTTTATTGGTCCAAATTGCAAATTAAGGCCAAAATAAGATTTTATTTAAAATCCTAATTGGGTGAGAAAGAGGGTTGCCACGTGGCAAGTTTTCATTGGTCGCGCCCTTCCTGAGTCAAAGCTGGTAAAAGTTGGTCAAACAGGGGTTTTGGTGCAATTTTGGAGAATTCTGAAGGGGCTAAAGTGCAAATAGAGGAAATTTCAGGGTATTTGTGCAATTTTGGAAAGTCAGAAAATCTAAAAGATAAAATTCAGTTGTTGAATTTAATTTGGGAATATCAACAGAAAATATCTTCCAAATAATTTTATCATTATCTAAATCTTTTAGTTATTTGGAAGATATAGGATATAAGATAATTGAGTTAATATCTATCAAATATTCTTTAAAACTGATTTAATCTAATGAATATTTGAAAGATATAATATATCAACAAAAAATATCTTATCAACAAACTATTCAGAGTCCAAGCCCAATCAAGCCTATATAAAGAGACCCAAGGGAGGCAGAAAAAGGGGACTTCACTTCATTCATTCATTCACTACTTTTCTCTCTCTTATTTCATCTTGTATTCAACTCCATTCATGGAGAGCTAAGCATTTAGGGCTATTTTGCTGTAATTCCATAATGGATTATGAGGTTAGATTGAGTTAATGCAATTGTTTATTTTGATTATTGATTTAAGGTGTTCTCTCTCCATGTCTTTCATCTCTCTATCAAATTAAAAGCAAAGATTTTTGCATCATAATGTGTTTGAATCTACATGCGTATTGATTATATGAGTTCTAGGGTTTCTAGGTTTAATTGAGAATCTACTTTGATTTAATTTAGGAACTTTCATATGATTAATTGGTTTTTACTATCAATTGAGAATGTACTTTGATTGGTAGTAATAATTTCAACTATAATCAATTGAGAATTTACTTTAATTGATTAACTTTTAACTTGGTTAGGAGATTTAAGAATAGACATGATTAAACACAATAGAATTTGATTGAGAATGTACTTTGGTTGAATTTATTGTGAATAATCTAGAAAGGTTTTGCATTTGATTGAGAATTTACTTTGGTTAAATACATGATCGCCCTCAAATTAATTAAGAATGTACTTTAATTAATTTGAAACTTAAACAATAATTAATTGAACAATTATTCGTGAATAACCGATGATGAATCTATTTTAGAAAAGCAATGGAATTAGCGTATTTAATCATAATTGTTTTTAAGTTTCTTATTTATTCTTTAAACATTCTTCAACCATTACTTTTATTCATAAGCATTGCATAACATTCATAAGAGTCAGATATTCAAAAGAAATTTCGTGTTCCTAGGGAGACGACTCAGGGTTACTTTAGCACTATCTACTTTCTTGGATACTACTTGGCAATACTGAAGTTGCCTTGAAAAGTAGTATTAATTTGATAGCTTAAACGACAGCCTATCACTCTCATAACGTATACTCACAATAGCTTTACACTCTTCCTTAGGGTTAACCTCAATATTAGCCCTAGAACTCGTGTCAGGCATTACCCTCCAACTTCTTAGCCATTTGACCAACCTGGATCTCCAGATTTCTAATTGCAGCTTTAGTCACCTGAATAAATTGTTGAAGAGTTTCTTCAAGCTTTGTTGATCTCTCATTTAGCGCAGATACTTGTTGCCATATTGATGGTTGTTGTTGTGGTCTATTAACTTGTCCTTCTTAGCCAACTTGTCCATTTGGACCTTGACCCATGCTTGGGTGAGGTTTCCACCCTTGGTTGAAGTTCCCTTGGCGGTATTGGAATTGATTTTGAAATTGATTGGCCATAAAATTGACATCTTCTAGGGCCTCTATTGGAAAAGCACATTGACCATTAATATGGTCACCACCACATAATTCACAGAGTTACTGTTGTTGAACCCGTGAAATGTTTTTCAGCTCCTTTGGCAACTGAGCAAGTGTCTTTGTCAAATTCTCCAACTGTTGAGTTATATTTTTATTTTGTGCAAGCAAAGCATCTTGAGATTGCAATTGTAAGACTCCCTTATGTTGAATTGGAGTTCCTCTTTCACTATCATCTCGTTGTAATTAGTATCCATGTTGTTTATCAATTCAAAAGCTTCCACTAGAGTCTTGCACTTGATATTAGCTCCAGGTGAGGCATCTAGAATCAATTTGGTTTGTGAACCAAGACCTCCAAGGAAAAGAATGACTTTTGTTGCTTCGTCAAAGCCATGAGTAGGCGTCTTTCTAAACAAGCTCTTTTATATATCCCATGCTTGACCTAGCGTCTCCTTTATACCTTACCTAAAAGAAGAAATTTCTTGCTTCCCTTTGTTGATTTTGGATTATGGGAAGTAGTTGTTAAGAAACTTTGAAACCACGACTTCCCATTCAGTAAAGCTATCCTCCAGGAAAGAATTCCACCATAGCTTTGCATTGCCTCCCAATGAGAAAGGAAACAAACTAAGCTTTATAGCGCCATCCGACACACTATTGATCTTCACAGAGTTCCAAATCTCGTTGAATGTGGTTAGGGCCAACAACAATAGTGTAATCCGCCAGAGTACGTCTACCATTGTTCTCTCCTGCCATCTCTTTAGTACTTTGGTTAGATCTTTGTGGTGAGGGTTGTAGAAGTGTCTCTGGAGAAGGGAATAATTCTCTAGAAGTTAGAACTCTCCTTCTCTTTCTACTTTTGTCCAATCCTTTAAGAAGAGGTTCCGAAATTTTCTTGCTCCTAGTTCGAATTGTATCCTGCATACACAAGAAAACAAGACCCTAGAAACAATTGTTAGCACAAAAAGATAGAAAAGATAAAACAAAACGATAAAAAGATAAACAAAAAGATAAAAAGATAAAACAAAAAGATAAAAAGATAAAAAATCAAGTCAAAGCTAATCAATAATCACACAAATAAAATAGTTAAACCACGAGTCCCCGACAACGGCACCAAAAACTTGTTAACACTCGGCAAGTGTACCGAATCGTATCAAGTAACAATAAAATGGTAAGACCAAGTATCGTTTCCCAAAGGACTCACGGCCTAGACAGTTATGTGATTTCTTGATTAAATTAGACTTCTAAACGAAATCATTGTGTTTGAATTGCGGAAAATAAACATGAATGCAAGTTATTGATCAATTGGATTGAAAGAAGTAAAAGAGATTGATGTAAAATATGGAATGATGATGTTGTTGGGGTTTCCGAATTATCCTATCCACTCTCATGTATTCATGAATTCATCTTTCTTCATTAATGTTAATGCCACTTTCTAATTTACATTAAACCCGATGTCTCGGTGAAGAAAGCCTACTCCTAATCACTAGTTTACAATGTCTTGTCTCCCTAGCAATTATTCATGCATTACACTCGCACAGAAGCTTAAAGGCAACCGATCCTCCTATCCCTATGTCTAGGTAATATTGCTCTTGGCAGAATTTCCTCAGTTCTAGATTTACCTATATGTGTCCATATAAATAACATCAATGATCATGTAATTGAATGAGTTAAACCAAGCATGCATAGAGTAAAGAGGAAACACTCTAACAATTAATGAAGCAAAGCATATAAAATATAGAACCAATTCAATACATGAGCGTTTTAAAGGATTACATCAGTTCCCCAACAATAATGGAGGTTTATTTCACCATAGACATGGTGAAACTAGATGAAAAACAATGAAAGAATGAAAGATAGAACCCTAGAATTTGAAGAAAGGAGCTTACGCATCCAAAATCCGCCTCTAAAGGGTGAAGAAAGTGTGATTTCGCCTCTTTCTGTCCAAAGATACTAACCCTAAGTCGTCTAAACCCTTATATAGTTTATTAAAATGTACAGAAAATAGGCCCAAGCCCAATTAAATGGCGCTAAGCGGCACTTTTGGCGCTCAGCGGTAAGTGCGGTTCTTCATAATGACGCTCAACTGCAGTTTTGGCCCTCAACGGTGACTGCGGTGCTTTAGAACGCCGCTCAATGGTAAAAGTTGCGCTGAGCGGTGAATGCGACTCTTCTTTTGTGCACTTTTACCTCCTTTCCTGAGTCCAGCTCCTTACTACTTCAACTTCTTTCATCTATTTCATCTTAATTCCTGCCAAAATAAGGAAAACCAAGCATAAAACCCATCCAACTTGCGTGTTGTGATATTTCTGGTTGCTCACCTTGGCATGTTGTGGTTGTGGTTTCCACCTACGATGATCGTACTTGTACAAGAGTAGATGGCCTTGCAAATAAGACTGGATCGAAGTAGCTGACGCGAGAGTTGGGATCTTTTATTTTGGGAATGATTATTTCTTCTATTTAAAAGTTTTCAGACTTTGTATTTTTATTGTAAAAGAGATTACTTGAGAGTTTCATTTTGAACAGACAACGTTTATAATTATGTTTTGGTTTTGCATGTTTAAATTGAATAAAGTTTGACTATCTTGAATGAATGTTTTATAGAAAAGTTTTGAAAAAAAATTACAGCATGACATCTCGAAAATCGGGGTGTTACATTTTCTATTGTGTTGTTTCTCTTTATCTGTATCCATAAAGGACAAATGTTTTATTCAAATGTTTTGCGTTGATTTAGAAGAACATTAAGAGATACGAAGACATTTTGGGAATGTTTCTTCAATGCTTTATGTTTTCCTAATCTGTACAAGCAACATAGTTACCTTTATGAAAGCAACATAGCATTTGACCTCGTACAAAAGACTACACCCCTACATCAAAGTCAATACCTTTTAGTAACGAATCTTTCTTGAAGTTGCATTTATATAGAAGACCGCATGAAGAGAAGATACAAAGATCTTAAGTACACATACTCTTACGCTACGAATATTCTCTTGTTGTTTTGTCGTCTAGTTCTTTGAAAAAGAAAAGTCTTTGTAACTAGTTTTCCATATATACTTCGTATTGTTCTAAATCATCTTTAAGAGAGTTTTTCAATCTATACTTGTTTTCAAAAACACTTTGTTGTTTTTGGATAATCAAAAGTGATTTAAAACACTTGATTGTTTAACTCAAGGGAGTTAAACACTTTAGTCAGTTCGACTATTTTACGTAGTTCAGTTGGAGTGAACCAATATAAAAAGGAATTTTTCATCTCTGCTCTCTTTTGTTGTGTTTAAATACGTTTTACGAAATTCTTAAATGTTTAACACTGTCTACAAACCATCTAACCCCTACAAACAACATATAGTACTAATTGTGAAAAGTTTTTCAAACTTTATTCAACCCCTTCCCCTTTCTAGAATTTGCATAATATTTCATACCTTCAAAAACTCTATAAACTCTTTTCTACATAAAATATCATCATTAAGACATGAATGAATCTTTTGATATTTCATACCCATCAAATAAAATATCTTCTTTACCTCATAATTTTAATTACATAGTGTATTACTTTCAAGAAACATTTCCTTCACTAGTGGAAAATATACTTTTTATAGCAATTTTTCATATTTATTAAAATTTATCAAGTATAAAAAGTGGTGCGGTGATAATTTTGTAAATATGATAAACCTTTTTACACCGGTTATAATAAAAAACAGGTATAAAATATGGTGTGATGGCAATACTGTAATTAAATACAAATACTTTACCGGTTGCAATCCAAATGGTATAAAAAAAATTTTTTTACGCCTGTTAAATATTATATCAGTTAAGAATTATTTTACATATTCTATTTCTTCTTCTCGGGATACTTTCTCTTCTATGCAGAAATTCATTCCATTGTTCTCGTTCGTTCGTCGAGTGGTTTGGTGAAAGCCGATCTTTGGCGTTTGAAGTTCTTCTTCACATCTTGTATCTCACATTCACTACTCCCTCGTGAAGCACCATTCACATCTTCATTGCCTTATTTTTTCTCTCGAACATCAGAGAGCCAGAGAGCATTTCTTATTGTGCGCGTCGTCTTCCTCAAGATTTCACGAGAGCTCGTCCGTCACCATCACAGGTTTCTCTCGCATTTCTTCATTTTCTCGTCTTTGACCGATTGAAACTTCATTTAAACACTATTTCACCTTCAATCTCCATCTTCCACCGATTATAATCACATTCTACCGATTATAATCCTTTTCCACCGTTTAAAACCCCTTTTCCACCGATCAATCGGTCTATTCTAGGGTTCCTTGGTTCTTTTCCACCGTTTAAAACCCCTTTCGACCATTTATAATTCCTTTCCACCGTTTAAAACTGAGTTCTCTTCATCATTTTCATCATTCCCCTACATTCATCATCGGAGAAGCTTTGAGGTGGTCAGATTCACGCTCGCGTAGCTCCAATAGTACTTCTCCTCGAGTCCTCTCGTCTATCATGTGGTTGGAGGACAATAGATTGATTGAAACTGTTGGCATTCCAGCTATGGATGATACAGGTTTGAGTCGCCTCACGGCATGTGTCTCATCACAGGTGCTTCACTGGTTTCTAAATATTTAAATAACTAGTTGATGTTTTACCTCTTTCCTGGAGTATTTGATCTGGAAACTAATTTTTGTTCATGTGATAATTAAGTGTTGATGTTTCCATTTTGTTGTTAATGCCATCTGTTGTTTGGATATTAGGCTAATTGCCCTTTACTTTGCTCCTTTTGTGCCACTGGAAAAGGGGGGTTTTCAAGGAATCTTCAGAGACATGAAATCGTTGAACAGGTTGGTGTCCTATCCATCCATATTTGTCCATCAAAACACTTTGATTTTAGTTTATAGCAGGGTTGATGAGATAATGCTTTTGTGATTAATTTAAAGAAATTATAAAAGAGAAAGTAAAAAGAATGTATAAAGTAAATATAAGAGGCTTTTATTTAGGATTGTTAATGTTCTGAAACAAGCTTGACCTGGTTTTCTGCAAGACAGAGATAAAATTCATCTTATGTGAACAAGTCTTGGCCATTGAGGAGGTCTTCAAGCATAGGGTGTCAAATGTAGTGTTTATGGGAATGGGTGAACCAATGTTAAATCTGAAGGTAGTACTTGAAGCACACCGTTGCTTGAATAAGGTGAATAAATATGTGACATTATTTCCTTCTGAAGGCTTACTTGAAATTTGAAGTTGTAAAAATGTTCTATATGAGATTGAGAGATAAAACTTTCATGTATTTGTATAATATATTTTTTATGAAGACTTTCCGAACTTACTTTATGTCACATGTGAATGCATATGTAAGTGGTGAGTGTTCCATTAATTTCAGCGAAAGCCATTTCCCATGATTTGTGCATCATCTATATCACAAATAATCACAGTAGAATATTCATTTTCAGCTAATTTATTCTTGTATCATCAATACTAAGAAAACAATCATAGGATATGTAACATCCCAAAAATACAGTAATAAACCATATAAAAGAGAATATTCACGTATATTAATATATCAATTCAGTCTTATACTTAACAAAATAAAGCACGCTCATAGCCGAACGACCTTACATAACTAATACAATTTACAGTCGTTCAATAATATAAATGACCAAACGGTTTAAAAACAGAATTACCGAACGGTCAAATTAAGCAAAAGGAGAGGGTTCGCTCGAATACAGTATTCTAAGCTAACTAAACTAAGCAGCCAACTGAAAGGTTCACTGTTCAGCCTTCACTTTCACATCCACGAGGTTCGCTTCTTCCAAAAGTCCTTCTTCCAGCGTTTCCTCAAGCAACGCCTCTCCATCTGCTCACATCCACACGAATGATCATTGCAAAGACAAGGACGGACGTACAAAACAAGACAACACACGGAAACATGCAGGGTAAGCTTATTGAATTTAATTCAATTAAAACATATGCATTTCATACACATCAAACATATCGAATACATTCAAACGTACAATTCAAACAACTCTGTGAAATCAATCAAATCCTGATACTAGACAGACTGTCCGGACTGTATGAATTCTGTGTAGCTACGACATTCGTGCACCCAGGTGGTGTAGTAACTGGCATTTATCATCAGCTACCACCCTAGGTTAGTCCCTTCCATCCAAAGTACCCCTAAGGACTAGGACCTCCTGTCGTTCCCACACATGACATACTCCCCTCTACGTGAGGACGAGCACTCACGGAACATCAGGATAATCGCCAGCTAAGCTTTGTCCACATTCATACTTTACAATTCCAACTTTCATCCAAGAGTCGTTCCTCCCTGGAACGCTCGTTCAAAATCCACAATCGTCAATTCATCTCATATATTGTTCATTCTTTATAACTTTCCATTTTAATATCATTTTCATATTCCGATCTAGTTTCATAAAAAGACGAACGTTCAGCCCTCTTCATAACGAGGACGAACGTTAAAGACGAGACCGAGAGATCCTCGTTTCCGAAAAGAACAAAAACGACACTTATTACATGACGAACGTCATTACCACTCGAATCAGTTGAATGAACTGACTCTAGAACGATTCGATCAATACTCAGAATAGATTAAGTATAAAGGCTCTATGTCGAATCCAAATGGATGGAGATACAACAAAACGAGTAATTAACTATACCGAGGACAATTCATTTAGAGAGACCGACTGTCAGTCAATGACCGAATGCGACACACGGATTTACTGAAATTTGGACGAACGCTATTTACACTCGTTTCGTAATTAAAGATAGGAACGAGCGTTCGGTATAAGACCGAGCGCCACTCATAACGTACGCTTTGGGTCGAGACCCATCGCTGATTCGAAATAATGTAAATAGGAATTTATATAAGATGAGATGGTAAAGTTACGTTTTCAACAAAATGACTAAGTGTCCGAATGTGTATTTTCAAGCTTCTCAATTCCTCACACAACACTCAGGATATCTACGTTTGGCCGAACGATCAAACGTAGGACTAATATAAGAGGGCGTTCGTCCTCAACTAGAATTCTTTCCAAATGAAAGAATTCCATTTCAAATAATTTTACCAACAACACCGAACGGTCGTTCAATGACGAACGTACGTTATCATAGGGAAGTTCAGATTTACAGATTCAATTTCATATACTCATTTTTCAACATATACATTTCAAATTTCCAAATACTCATATCATAGTACATCTCATACTCAACATACTTCAGTTCATACTTATAATCATATATCAAAATCCAATATTACAGATCATGCTTCATGCAACACACCAAACATCCATACAATACAATACATCATACGAATTAAATTGAATAAGCTTCCCTTACCTGGATTAATGGTGAACGTTCTAAAAATATAAACTTTAGGTGTCTGTTTACAGCTTCCTATCCCAACGATTTATCACTTCTTCCAACTAAGTCTAACCAAAAATATCAAGAAGAATTTAGAAAGTATCCCTGCATGCAACCAAATCTTGGTTTTGCATGTAACCTAAGAACGAACGATTTGAGTTAAGAACTTACCAGCTTCAGACTCTGAAACTGTTCGGTCCAAACTGAAGCTTAAGGCGCCGAGAGTTCTTCTATGGTATCTGAGTGATGAACGGAGAAGGAAAATGGTGAATTTTGGTAGAGAGAAGGAAGAGGGTTCTAGAGAGAAGGAGGAGAAAAATGGAGGTCTGAAGTTAGGAAGAAGAAGGTGCGTGCAGGAGAGTGAGCGGCGTTTTCAGAAATCATTATTGTTTACCCTCTTTTCAAGCGGTCGTGCACTCTCCCGTTGACACCTGCACTCCACTAACTGACTTCCGAAGCTTCTACTGTGACACTTGGCATTATCACAGAGAGTGTGTGAGTGCGTTTTAATGGCACTGAGAGTGTGACGTGGGTGCATTTATGAGAGTAACCAGGTGACTCAATAGTGCATTTAATGAGACGTGACAGGATATGATACGAACATTCTTGCAGATCTAATATTAAAATTACCATTCCCCTGCTGATCTTTTGTTTAAGAATTAGTTGTACCCTAGTAAGAGCATCCTTACTGACCGTGGTAAGATATTTGTTTGTATATTTTCCGTCCTCTCAAGTAATGGAGTTGGAATCTGAATTATCTTCAGATTCATTTGTCAAATCCATCCACTTTTCCCATAATTGCAATATTGTAAATTTCCTAACAACCATTCAGCTATTTGAAATTCCTTACTGTTAGGTACTGATATTCTTTATCATTAGATTTCGGTGTTCCTACTACTTTAATGTAATTCTTATAATGGCCTGCCAAATAGTTGTCTGTATAACTACAGTTCTACTTTTCAGTTGATTTACCATTTGTAATCTGATGTCCAACTTGAAACATAATATCCACTCAGCATTATAAATTTTGCTTGTATAGAACCATGAAATTGAAGATTGGAGAGGGTGGTTTTGGACCTCTTTACAAGGTAATCAATTCTTTTAATAATATAATAATATATATTATGATTTTAAATTAAAAAATAATATATTATAATCAAAATATTATTATTTGACCGTGTCAGATAAACTTATTTTATACTATTTTACACATATTTCTTAAATATTTTTATATACACATAAATAAGGAATATGTATTTTCTTAGGGGAAATTGGCAAATGGTAATAATTTAAGTGACGATTTTTCACTGATAGGATATGTAAGTTGAATTGATCCAGTTAAAATTTAAGAGGGTAATAATTTGTTTCAGGCATGGCAATTATGGAATGAAGGGGAAGCTCTAAAGTTGATTGACAGAATAGTGAATGGTTCATGCCAGATAATGAGACTGAGCAACATAAATATTACTCCAAAAATGAGATCACAATGTCAATGATATCTGCCAGATAGCTTATTTACAAATTCTCAGGTTCAAACTTCAATGTATAATTTGTTAGTCACATAGCCAAAAATCTCTTCAATAAAATTGTAATTTTAATATAAATGTGATATTTATTGGAAGGTTAGCCACATCAGTTTCAAGGTAAAACAAAGTCTTTTATATTATAATCTATTTTACATTTTACATCTAAATTATATTATATATCATGGTAATACAAAGTCTTTTATATTATAATCTATTTTACATTTTACATCTATATTATATTATCATGTACTTTTTAGATTTACTAATCAACTACATAAATATACGTATAAAATGGGTTAAGATATTTCAAACTTGTTAAATAGCACACTAAATAATATAGTTTAAGTAAAAAATAATAAGTAATATCGTTCATGCTATTAAAAGAGTAAATATTCTTCATATTGAGAACGGATACTTCCCTGCGAGAAATTGTTAACTGTTAAAATATGATATGGAATAAATTAAATATTCTAGGAATAAATTTTATGCAGGTCTGAAAATGGATAATAGTACATAAAAAAAATTTCACTTTTATATCGGTTACAATACCAATAGGTATAAAAATGAGATTTTTTTTTAGAAACTTTTATACCTGTTCTGAGCAGAACCGGTGTAGAAATGAAATTTTTATACCTTCTTAAGAACCAGTATAAAAATTAGAACCTTTATATACCCCCTATTTCTATACCTACTTAAAAATCGGTATAAAAAGTCTTTTTTAATAGGTATAAAAAGCTTTTTTTGGCATGGTACTTCAACAATTTAAGATATTATTTTAAGTTTTTAAAAGATTAATTGAATGAATTACACATTCGTAAAGTATGTAACAAAAAGAAATATCCTTATTGTAACAAAATTATGTAAGTTTCCTTAAAATAACATCATTAAGTCCTACCTTGAAGGTATTATCCTTTTGAGTTTTATATATTTGTCATAGTTTTATCTAGGTTAAACCATTTCCGCAGTCCCTATTTATGTTGGGTTTTTCTACTTAGATCCTTTTTTAATTTTTTTTCTCAACTGAGTCCTTAAAAGTGAAAAATCAACTCAATTGAGTTCGTGCCATTAAATTGAGTTAACGGGATTAAGTTTTTGCTGACGTTTTAGTGTGAAGTAGATTAATTTAATGATGTGACCTCTTAGGTGGAAATTGTGTAATTAAAAAATTAAAAGAAAAAGCGTTTCTAAAATCTGAACAAGAACAGGGGCATCTCTCATAACGTTATTGGAAGCGATGGAGTTCACTTGGCCACCGCCACCCATGCCAAAGAGGGGCATTGAATATACCGGGACAACAAAACCATACCAACCCAATAAGAATGATCTGAATGATTGGTGAATTGTACCTGAAAAGATTAAAACTTTTTCCGTCTTCAGGGATCTGGGTGTTTGATTCCCCATTTCTAGGGTTACTCATTTGAGAAGGATAATTGATTTGGTAGAAAGTGAAAGACGGGTAGAAGAAAAAAATGATTATTGTTTGAGGGAATAGAAGAGTTTAAGTAGAAGAGTAATGGATGTGAGCAAAACCGACATAGCTTTACAATATTATGATGCCTGATTTCGGTTAAAGCTTGAATTTCATTCTCAAAAGCTTTAAAATTAGGCTTCTCTCCATCTGTTCCTAGATGAAGTTTCTTCACTGCATAAACCTCACCTGAAGGGAACTCAGCGCTGTAAACATTTCCTTGTCCTCCGACACCTATGAGATATTTGTCATTAAAATTGTCGGTAGCTTCAATGATAGTTTCAAACGTAATTTTTCCATCATGACTCCAAACAGAAAACACTTCTTGAGACAATGCATTTTCTGATACTTCTTTTCCTTTAGCTTGGGCTTCTTTCTTCCTTGCTTTTCGACAAAGAATATACATTGAAACACCCACCACACACAATATTAATGCAACATGAGAAGTAATATAAGAAGAATTTCCTTGTGCTTCCTTTCTTTGCGGTTGGCTGGACAAAGCATCAACCCAGTGACATTCCCACACAAACCTGTGTTATTTTTCAATGATTCAATTGAAGCATTAAGAAAGGCTCCCTTTTTGGGAAATGGCCCTTTTAACCAATTGTATGATATGTTTACAGAAATCAAATTTGATATGCCCTCAAAATTGGATGGAATACTTCTAAAAAGATTGTTGCGAGAGAGATTCAAACAGTTCAGTTTGTTCACCGCTCCAAGTATGCGCTCAGGCCACCGCAGAATACAACCACGATTCACACCCGCCACCAAACACCATGTCACCGTTGTCACAACCACAAATCATCATCTTCACAAAACACCTGCAGAATCAGAAAACCCCAAATCAAACACAGATGAACCCTAAATCGCGTTTGCACTCAGGGCGCCGCATAATCTCCTTCTGGCCACCATCAACATCTCGTCCTCTACCATTTTTGAACCCTAACCACGGATCAGAGAGGCGTTGCCAAATCGTGAGCAAATTCTGTTCTCTTGCAAGAATCGCAAAACACAACAAACCTCCAATAGCGACTTCTTCATCGCAAATCGCCGCCACCATTAGCCATAACAATTCGTCGTTATTCGAATAATCTTCCTCAAGAACCACCTCCATGCGCTGCCATGAAACCTGTACACAGCAAAACCCAGAAATTCCACCAACAAACCCTAATTTTAAAATGTTTAATGTTATGAAATTTCATGTATAAACCTATGTGAATGCCACGTACTAAAAACTTACCACGTCAAATTGTCAGGTCATCAAAAACTCCCGTTAACCCAATTTAACGGCAAGGACCCAATTGAGTCAATTTTTCACTTTTAAAGACTTAATTGGGAAAAAAATTAAGAAAAAAATCTAACTAGAAAAATCCAACATAATTAAGAACTACGAAAGTGATTTAACCTTTTATTTATCAAATAACGCCTTAAAGGATTAGAGAAAGAATATGGACATAAATTACCCTAAATTTCAACCTGAACTCTTGAATGCTTTGAAATTAAAACAAAGTTTAAATATTCTTTTTCAGATCCATTAAAAACTAGAATGCCTTTTAAAGAAAAAAAGTGATAAAGTCATAAAACATCAAAATAGACCTTTAAAAGACGATTAATCTTAATAATAATACTATTTTACAAGTGAACTTTAAATTGGAACAAAATGCAAATTACAAATTTTCTCGAATATAATTATAATGCAATCTATAACTCATTTCTAAAAATTAGTAATAAAATTAACAAAGGTGTTTAATGTTATTTGTCAGAACCATTAAAAACGCACCCAAACCCCTCTGAACGGACGCCAGGTGTCAAGCTGAGGGGAGTCAGAAATCAGATAGTGGAATGCAGGTGTCAGCAGAAGAGCGGACGTTCGTTTTAAACAAAACTGATTTTTCTGAAACTCGCGTCACACTCTCTGCATGCACTCTTCTTCTCCAAAAATTTTGATCCTTCATTTCTCCTTCTTCTCTCGAAAAAGCTCTCCCTTCTCTCTACCAAAACTCATTATTTCTCTTCTCCGATCACCATTCAAGCACCGTAGAAGCACTCCCGGCGACCATAGCATCATTTTGAACCGAACATTTTCGAGTTCTAAAACTGGTAAGTTTCCTTGTCTTTAGTCGTTCGTTCTCTGGTACATGCAAACCAAGTTTTGGTTGCATACTGTCATCTTGTCTGAGCCATTATTGGTTTTCTGCTACTTGGTTTAGTTTGAAGGATTGTGGAACGTAAGGGTAGAAAGATCTGTAGTCAGACGAACCGTATTCTGTCTCTAGGACGATCGTTCACGCTCAGAGGTAAGGGAAGCTTATTTAATTTAATTGTATGTTCGTTTGCACGTTCGTTGATAATGAATGCATGTTGCTGAGTGGTTGAATGTATATAAAGTATGAATGTTGATATGCTTATTTATATGGAATATGATTATTTAGTATGATATGGATTGTACGAAGTATGAAAATTGATTATGATATGAATTTATAAAGTTACGAAATTTTTGTATTAAGAAATGAGTTGAAGATAAATGAATCCTGGATATGAAATTTCCCTATGATAGTGTACGTTTGTCATTGAACGGTCATTGACCGTTCGGTAATATTAGTAACCTTAGTTAAAATTGGATTCTTTCATTTGGAAAGAATCCTAGTTGAGGACGAGCGTCTTCGTGAGGTAATACTATGCTTGAGCGTTCAGCCAAGCGTAATTGCATCTGAGTATTCGGTGATAAACTTAAATTTTGTAAATATATGTATTTGTATATTTTAGTCATTTTTAAACACAATTCCAATAGTATCTTATTATATTTATTAAGCTTTCTATTATAAGTTTAGTAGTGCTCGGTCTCACACCAAGCTCTCGAAATGAGTAGTGCTCGGTCTTATACCAAACGCTTGTACTCATTTATGGTTTGATCTATCTTGATGAAAATAGCGTTCATCCAACTTCAGTAGGATTTCCCTCTATCGTGTTCGGTCATTGACTGGCATTAGGTTTTTGTATGTGAATTCTTCTAAGTATGGTTCTTTAAATGTCTTGACGTGTCTACATTCATTGGTTCCGGCCTAGAGCCTTAGTACTTGACATGTTCTTTGAAGTGTTGGTTTGAGCTCACGAGAGTCAGTTCATTTAACTGATTCATGTTGTAAGTAACGTTCGTTCTTGTGTTATATAATTGTACTCGGTTTCTTTCTCAAATCGATAGTAATCCCCTTGATCTTATTTTACTCTGGAACTGGAGACCTCTCTGTCTCGTTCCAAGCATTTGTCCTCGTTCTGAGTGAGGATTGAACGTTCGGTATCGGGTATTCTTAATAATCTTTGAACAAAGAGGAAATTGAAATGATTAGTAATGAAAAATGAAATTGAGAAGATTGATAATGAAAGAAGAAAATTATGAGAAGGATGAAATGTTGTGAATTTTGAACGAGCGTTCCGGGGAGGAACGACTCATGAATGAATGTTGTAATTTGGTAAAGTATGAATGTGGTTATGCTAAGCTGGCGGTTCATCCTGATGTTCCGTGAGTACTCGTCCTCACGTAGAGGAGGGTAGGTCATGTGTGGGAACGGCAGGAGGTCCTAGTCCTTAGGGGTACTTTGGACAGATAGGACTAACCTCGGGTGGCAGCTGATGAGAACATTCCAGTTACTACATCACCCGGGTGCACGAACGTCATAGCTACACAGATTTCATACAGTCCGGACAGTCAGTCTAGTATTAGGCCTTGCTTGAACATATGTTGAAATGTACCTTATGTGTTTGAATGTGAGAAATGTATGTTTATACTTGAATTAAATTATATAAGCTTACCCTGTGTTTCCCTGTCCTGTCTTGTTTGGTACGTCCGTCTTTGTCATTGCAATGATCATCCGTGTGGATGTGAGCAGAAGGAGACGAGCTGCTGGAAGAGATGCTGGAAGAAGAAAATTTTGTAGAGGTAGAAGTGAAGATTAAAGAGTAGGACGTTCCGTCAGTAGTCTAGTATAGTAAGGTGGTCGTTCGATCACCTCCCCTTTTGATTTTATTTTGACCGTTCGGTATAAGTTTTTGTAAACCATTCAATTAGACTTTCTTAACCTATTTAGTTAATTTTGTAACTCTTTTATGTAAGGCCGTTCGGCCATAAGCGTTCGCTCTACTCTAGTGTAAGACTGATCTTAATTATTATTGAATGTGATTATTCTACTATATAGTTTTAACTGTATTTTTGGGATGTTTGATGAGTGCATATTTATGCCCACATTTATGCTTTTAAATTCAAATTTTTGATGACATAATTGTGCTTAAATGGTTGATTTTAAATGAATTTGTAATGATTGGAATTGTTGGGTTTGGAAATTAAAGAGACGTAAAAAGTGAGTTTTAGCGCATAAATTATTCTTGGATGTTCTAATGTTTATTTGTGCAACTGAGAATATAAGTTATATTGGTTCAAATGGCAATTCAAGGCCCAAAATCGTATTTTATTTGCAAAGTAATATACAAATTGGCCAAAATGGCAGACTTTATCCTTACACCCCCTAAAATTCCTCCATACACTCCTATTTCTGAAACAGACCAACAACAAAGCCCAAACACTAAGCCTTTTCTCCTACACCCCTAAATTTCCTTACCCATACCCCTCCTAAGCTAGACTCCACCAGATCATGCCACGTGTCCAAATCCTCCCCACACAGATCTAGCCAACCATGTGCCGCCACCTCAGCCCTAACCCATGAGCATCATCTTCCACCTTCTCCACAGAAACCCTAGCCGCCAATGCCGTCAACTGCTGCCGCGCCGTTCTGCCACTGGACAGCCACCACGACCACCTCATCGCCAACGCCGTCGCACAACAACCACCGTCAACCACCAAGGCTGCCGCCATCAAACCCGCGAGCTCCTCCTTCATTCGCGAAATGGCCGCCGCTTTCGAAACCCTTTAATCCGGCCACCACAGCGCCTCAACCATGGCAGTTTCTCCCTCGCCGTCATCTCCTTCTTCATCGCGAAGCCACCATCTGCGAGAGGCCACCATCCTCATCCAATCGCGATTCTGCCATGGATGCCGCGTCGCCGGTCACCACTCCGCCACCATCTTCATCTTCTCCATTCTCGGAACCCAATCGCACCTTCATCTCAGATCTTCACTCGCGATCTTCACCAACCATGCCGCGACCACCACTAACCTCCATCACCTCACGAGCTTCCTTGTCGCTGCCATCCAAGCTTCGTTCATCTTCTTCAATGTCGCACCTACACTCAGAAAAACCACAGAGATCCAATTTTCTCGCGTTCTCGCCGTTGCCCAACCTCCATGGCAGCCATCACACGCCACCGCACCTTCCCGCTCTGCAATCGGACCTCACCTACAAATCCAAAAACATAACAGAATCAAAGACGCAAGAGCAGGGGAAGCGGCGCAATCCAATTCGCGGCGCAGCCAAACGGCGAAAAGGGGGAAAGCCCTTTCCCCAATCTGAAACCCTAATTGGGGAAGGAAGAGCGTAGCCACGTGGCGAGCTCCCATTGGGTGCGTCCTTCTCTGGTCAAAGTCTGGTCAACTGAGGGGCTTTCTTGCAATTTTAGAAACTCAGAAGGGGCTAAAGTGCAGATAAAGGAAATTTCAGGGCATTTGTGCAATTTTGGAAATTCAGAAAAGCTAAAAGATAAATTCAGTTGTTGAATTAATTTAATTTGGGAATATCAACTAAAAATATCTTCCAAATAATGTTATAATTATTTAAATCTTTTAGTTATTTGGAAGATATGAGATAAAAGATTCTATCAACTGAATACTCAGAGTCCAAGCCCGATCAAGCCAATATAAAGAGACCCAAGGACTTCACTTCATTCATTCATTCTCTCATACTCCTCTCACTTTTCTTTCATCTTGTATTCAACTCCATTCATGGAGAGCTAAGCATCTAGGGCTATTCTGCTGTAATTCCATTATGGATTCTGAGGTTAGATTGATGTAATACGATTGTTTCTTTTGATTATTGATTTAAGTTGTTCTTTCTCTATGTCTTTCATCTCTCTATCTTGTTAAAAGTAAAGATTTTTGCATCATAATGTGTTTGAATCTACATGCATATTGATTATATGAGTTCTAGGGTTTCTAGGTTTAATTGAGAATTTACTTTGATTTAATTTAAGAACTTTCATATGATTAAATGGTTTTTACTATCAATTGAGAATGTACTTTGATTGATTAGTAATAATTTTAACTATAATCAATTGAGAATTTACTTTGATTGATTAGCTTTTAATTTGGTAAGGAGATTTAAGAATAGACATGATTAAACACAATAGAATTTGATTGAGAATGTACTTTGGTTGAATTTATTATGAATAATCTAGAAAGGTTTTGCATTTGATTGAGAATTTACTTTGGTTAAATGCATGATCGCCCTCGAATTAATTAAGAATGTACTTTAATTAATTTGAAACTTAAACAATAATCAATTGAACAATTATCCGTGAATAACCGATGATGAATCTATCTTGGAAAAGCAGTGGAATTAGCCTATTTCATCGTAACTATTTTTAAGTTTCTTATTTATTCTTTAAACACTCTTCAACCATTACTTTAATTCATAAGCATTGCATAGCATTCGTAAGAGTCACAGATATTCAAAAGCAATTCCGTGTTCGTTGGAAGACGACTCAAGGTTACTTCAACCCTGTCTACTGTAACATCCCAAAATACAGTAATAACCATAATCAGAATTAATTACATTCAACAGTAAAACAGTGCAGTCTTTACACTAAATTTTAAACCTCCAAAACCGAACGGCTTAAGTACAAGGATAAATACAACACAACAGTATTGCAAGTTTCAGAGACGAACGGTTTTATAAACATTAACCGAACGTCCAAAAAGCTAAACAGAAATACTACAGACTAAAACTTAACGAGTGCTCTAGGGCTCGGCTTTAACCTCTACTTCAACCAGATTGGCATCTTCCAAATTTTCTTCTTCCAGCGTTTCTTCAAGCAACGCCTCTTCGTCTGCTCACATCCACCCGGATGATCATTGCATAGACAAGACGGACGTACAGGTACGAACGACAACACAAGGAAATAACACAGGGTAAGCTTATTGAATTTAATTCACAAGTCATTCATACAAATCAACATATCAACATTCATAAGATTATCACAACATATACAATCGTTCCAAACTCTCATAAGACAGACCGTCCGGACTATATGATTCTGTGTATCTACAGGCATTCTTGCACCCAGGTGATGTAGTAACTAGAACATCCATCAGCTGCCACCCAAGGTTAGCCCTATCAGTCCAAAGTACTCAGAAGGACTAGGACCTCCTGCCGTTCCCACACATGACCTGCCCTCCTCTATATGAGGACGAGCACTCACGGAACATCAGGATGAACTGCCATCAGTAGCTTTACCATAGTCATACTATACAATTCTCAATATTCAATACAAGAGTCGTTCCTCCACGGAACGCTCGTTCAAAATCCACAACCATACTTTTACCTCATATACTGTTCATTATCAATAACTTTCCAACTTAACATCATTTTCATACTCCATTTTAGTTTCATAAAAAGACGAGCGTTCAGCCCCCTTCATATTGAGGACGAACGTTAATATGATACAGAGAAGTTCTCATTTCTGAAAGAAAGGAAACGAACGTCTTTCCAAGGACGGACGTTATGACCATTTGAATCAGTTAAATGAACTGAATTCTAGAACGATTCAAATTATACTTGGAATAATTTAAGTACAATAACTATAGATCGAATCTGAATGGATAAATACACCGCAAGGCGTTTAGATACTGATACCGAGTACGATTTAAAAAAAAGAGACTAACCGCCAGTCAATGACCGAACGCGGTAATAGTTATTTATTAAATATTTGGACGAACGCTATTTACATACGTTTGGTAATCGAGTGTAAGGACGAGCGTTCGGTATAAAACCAAGCGACACTCATAACGAACGCTTTGGGTCGAGACCCATCGCTGATGCGAAATATTAATAGAATATAAATTTATAAGATAACCATAGGGAAGTGAATTATTTAGAAATTGACTAAGTATAGAAATTTGTATTTTTCAAGCTTCTCAATTTCTCACTTAACACTCAGAGCACCTACGTTTGGCCGAACGCTCAAACGTAAGACCAATATAAGAGGGCGTTCGTCCTAAATCAGTATTCTTTCCAAATGAAAGAATTCTGTTTTTCAAGGGAATTACTAGAATACCGAACGGTCAAAGACCGTTCGATAACGAACGTTCATTTTCATAGAATTTCATATTCAAAATCTCACTTACAGTAAACTCATCTTCCAGTATATACTTTCATACATTTAACTAATCATACCATAGCACATTTTATAATTCTCATACATCATTTCACAGTCAAAATCATATACTTTAGTCATACAGATTTCATGCTTCACAAAATTACATACTCATACAGCACAACACATACACATGAATTAAACTTAATAAGCTTCCCTTACCTGGATTCGTGAACGAACGTCCTAACGTGAAAATTCTGGATTCGCCCAACTACCACTTCTATTCTCAGATCACTCGACTCTTGCGAACTAAAATCATTTACAGAATCAAAGTTTGATTCAGACAAGGAGAATGCAGGTAACCAGGTTTGGTTTTTTCATGAAACCTAATAATGAACGACTAAGGGACGAACTTACCAGATTCAAAACTTGAACTTGTTCGGTTCGATAGAAAGCTTAGGACGTCTGGATCTCTTCTACGGTCTCTGAAATTGGATCGGAGAGGAAGAAAGTGAGTTACGGTAGAGAGAAGATGGAGGTTCAAGAGAGAAGGTAGAGAATTTGGAAATCAGAAATTTGGAGAAGAAGAAGAAGCATGCAGAAGAGTGGGAAGAGGGTTTTCTGAAAAATCATTTTCCTTCCCACGTAGGACGAGTGTCCATTCTCCTGCTGCCACTTGTATTCCACTACTGAATTCCAGATTCTTGTTTAACGACACCTGGCATCCGCGCAGAGGGGATTTGGGTGCGTTTTAATGGCGCCTGAGCAGGGTTTTTGGGCATTAATAACGTGATTTGACAGGTGGAGGCTGGTTACGTTTTCGAGACTTTACATCTACTTTCTTGAATACTACTTGGCAATACTGAAGTTGCCTTGAAAAGTAGTATTAATTTGATAGCTTCAACGACAGCCTATCAATGTTACATTATTTTGTTTCCTGCATTAAAAAATTACATGAAAAATACAAGAAATAAAATTACAATACGACTACTCAATTCAAAATGACAAAAATAAAAGTGGCTGACTCAAGATTTAACTAGTGCTTGCCTGTTACAATACTCCTCGATTTAATTTAAATAATTCATTAGCTATAGATTGAGATGTACAGAACGAATTCAAGAGAACTCAAAATACTTTTAAATTAAGTTAAATATTCTATATGTAATGTTTTATGTAACATCCCAAAATACAGTAATTACCATATATCAGAATTAATTACATTTAACAGTTAATCCATGCAGTTTTACACTATGATTAAGATCCAAAACCCAAAAGGCGCTTAAATACAGAATTCTATACAACAAATCATAAATAACAGAAGTTTAGAACGGACGATTTTACAAAAGGAAATAACCGAACGTCCAATTCAAAAGTGAACATCTAAAACTAAAAGAACGGACGTTGTCTCACATCCACACGGATGATCACGTCCTCCAGAGTGGCCTCGCCTTCTGCTCACATCCACACGGATGATCATTGCAAGACAGGACGAACGTACACATACGATAGACAACACAAGGAAAACGAAAGGGTAAGCTTATGTAATTTAATTCATACAGCAACATATACATTTAACATTTCAATTCATACAACATGTAACTTAACAGATAACATCATAAGTAATACATAGTACTAGACCGACCGTCCGGACTGTATGAATCTGTGTAGCTACAGGCGTCCTTGCACCCTAGTGATGTAGTAACTGGGATACACTCAACAGCTGCCACTCGAGGTTAGTCCTATCCAAAGTACCCCTAAGGAATAGAACCTTCTGCCGTTCCCACACATGACCTACCCCCTCTACGTGAGGATGACCACGGAACATCAGGATGGACCATGCCAGCATTAGCATAACCACAGTCATACTTTACCAAATCCAATATTCAATATATATGAGTCGTTCCTCCCTGGAACGCTCGTACAAAATCCATAATCATCATATCATCTCATATAGTGTTCGTTCAATATCATTCTTCATCTTAAACTCATTTTCATCTTTCATTATACTTACATAAAATAACGAACGTTCAGCCCTCTTTAGAACGAGGACGATCGTTAAGAATGAGACCAATGCTTCTCTCGTTCGGAATCGAATAAAGCCGACACATCAGATTTAACGAACGTCTTTTCTAATCGAATCAGTTGAATGAACTGACTCTATGAAAATCAAATCATTACTCAAAATATTTCATCTATGAATCTCTAGGCCGAATCCAAAAATAGATGAAGACACCTCAAGATGTTTAGTTGACCATGATAAGAATTTAATTATAGAAACCGACTGCCAGTCAATGACCGAACGCGGTACATAGATTTACTGAAGTTTGGACGAACGTTATTTCTACTCGGTTATTAATTTAATATTAGGTGAATTTGGTGAAAGAAGTGAAGAAGGAGAGAGATGAAATCAGAAAAGACATCAAAAAGTGTAAAAGGAGAAGCCGAAGTCACCACTCACGCGGCAGTTTACCGCTGAGCGGCACTCAGGAGCTTACGGGAGATCCGCTGAGGGGCAAAATGGCCGCTGAGGGGAAGAAACGACTCACGCACTTACCGCTGAGCGGCACACTTATGGGCTTGGACCTAGAGTTTTTGTAATTTTAGAATAGTATATAAGCTTTAGGACGTCCTAGGGTTTGTATCTTTGGCTGTGACGAAGCAAACACTCTCTCTTCCACCCCTTTGAAGGAGGATCTTGGATGCTCAGGCTACCTCTTCACCTTTCTAGGGTTTTATCCTTCATTCTTTCATTATTGTTCATCTAGGTTCACCATGAATATGGTGAACTAAACCTTGTATGTTTGTTGGGGAATCAATGTAATCTTTTGAAGCTCTCATATATGGAATTTGTGTTTACATCTTAATCTAAGATCTATGCTTTCTTTCATCATTAGTTAGGGTTTTTCCTCTTTGCTTAATGCCTGCTTTGTTTAACTCATTCAATGCATGATTATTGATTTTGTCGATACGGGAACGACGGGGAAGTCTAGATCCGGGGAATTTGTCCCAATAAGTATATTGGTTGCCTTAAGCTCCTGCACTTGATGAACTAATTATTAGGAATGCTAGGAATTGTATGAACTTGTAATTAGGGAGAAGCCTTCTTGAAAGGTACTTTAGAGAGTGGCATTAACAATGATGATTTGAATGTTGAATTCCTAAAATATATCAGAGTGGATAAGATGAAATTGAACTCCAACAACATACTCATTCATATATTCCATTGAAAGTGTTTGTATTTTGCTTTAGCCATTGATCAACCTCATGCATACATGTTTAATTTCGTCTTTTGCATATTAAAATCCAATTATTTCGTTCTTAAGTCCTAGCTAATTTCGTCTTTTGCATCTTTACTAGACGAACGTCTTTTCCTTTGTAGTATTTGGTGCGGCTGTCCTCCACACGAACTGGTTGCAACTCCAGCGTTCGGTCTTGGCGTAGTTGAACGTCTTCCAACTCCAGTACATGAGATAGGTTCGCTATGTACTTCCGAAGTTGGGAAACGTGGAATACGGGGTGAAGGTTCGACAGTTGGGGTGGCAAGGACAACTCGTACGCTACAGATCCGATCTTCTTCAAGATTTGATAAGGTCCGATGAATTTGGGGGATAGCTTCTTTGGACAAACGGCTCTGCCTACTCCAGTGATCGGGTTGAGTCGAAGGAATACATGATCTCCTGCAGCGAACTCCAAAGGCCTTCTTCTCTTGTCTGCATAGGATTTCTGCCTGCTTATGGACGTCTTCAACCTCTCTTGTATCAACTTCACCTTCTCGATCGTTTGCTGGATAAGTTCAGGTCCAGTTAGCACGTTCTCTCCTTCTTGGAACCAACAAAGTGGCGTTCGGCACTTCCTACCGTAGAGAGCTTCAAACAGGGCCATTCCAATGCTAGACTGAAAGCTGTTATTGTAAGTGAATTCCACTAGCGGCAAGACTTCATCCCAAGCGCCTAAGTGATCTAGGACGCACGTCCTCAGTAAATCTTCAAGCGTCTGGATTGTCCGCTCAGACTGGCCGTCCGTTTGAGGATGATACGCTGAACTCATCTGCAGTCTGCTTCCCAATTCACCTTGCAGAGATTGCCAAAACCGAGATGTGAATCTCGTGTCTCGGTCAGAAATTATGCTCGAAGGTACTCCATGAAGACGAACGATCTCCTTGATGTACAGCTTGGCCAAGTTAGTCATCGACATCTTCAAGTTGACTGGTAGAAAGTGGGCGCTCTTAGTTAATCGGTCTACTATAACCCAGATGGAATCATGATTCTTGAGCGTGCGGGGTAGATGAGTTACAAAGTCCATGGAGATGTTGTCCCACTTCCATTCCGGAATTTCTAACTGCTGAAGTAAACCGTCTGGTCTTTGGTGTTCTGCCTTCGCTCGTTGACAAGTCAAACAAGACGCCACAAATCGAGCAACATCACTCTTCATTCCAGACCACCAGAACGACTGCCGAAGGTCTTGATACATCTTAGTCATACCAGGGTGTATGCTAAGACGGCTGTGATGTCCTTCCTCCAAGATAATCCTCTTCAGCTCTCCGTCATTAGGAATGCACGTTCTCCCCATATACCGCAAGAGGCCGTCCGTTCCAGTGTTGAAAAATCTGGCCTGATCTGTACCGAGCGTGCTCAAAATCTTTACCAAGTCTTCGTCTTCGCGTTGCTTCATCTTGATACGGTCAAACACATTGCTAGATATTCTAAGGTTGCAGCATTTGATGTTGTTCGGTTCCAATTCGAACTGCACCCTTAGATCTCTAAAGCTCTCCACCAAACTAAGTTCTTTTACCATCATTATCGAGACATGAACTGCCTTCCTGCTTAGGGCGTCTGCCACTACGTTAGCCTTTCCCGGATGATAAAGCAACTCAAAGTCATAGTCTTTCAAGAACTCTAGCCAACGCCTCTGCCTCATGTTCAACTCCTTCTGATCAAATAAATACTTGAGGCTCTTATGATCACTGAAGACTTGGAAAGTGGATCCGTACAAGAAATGCCTCCAAATCTTTAGTGCGAAAACGACCGCTGCCAACTCCAGGTCGTGCGTTGGGTAGTTTCTTTCGTGAATCTTCAATTGACGGGATGCGTATGCTACCGCTCGCTTCTCTTGCATCAGTACACAACCCAAACCTTGGTGAGACGCATCACAATACACTTCGAAAGGTTTGGCCGTGTCAGGAATGACCAACACTGGAGCGCTCGTTAACTTTCTTTTCAATTCTTGGAAGCTCCCTTCACACCGATCAGTCCATGCGAACGGCTGATCTTTACGGGTCAACTGAGTTAGCGGAGCTACTATCTTAGCAAAACCTTCAATAAAACGTCGGTAGTAGCCCGCCAGCCCCACAAAACTTCTAACCTCAGTGACTGAACGCGGACTCTCCCAATCCAGTACCGCTTGCACCTTGGCCGGATCTACAGAGATACCTTCGGCAGAGACGACGTGCCCCAAAAACTGTACTTCCTTCATCCAAAATTCACACTTTGACAACTTGGCATATAATTCCTTCTCCCGTAATACTCCAAGTACAATCCTCAAGTGTTCCTCATGCTCTTCGCAGTTCTTGGAGTAAATGAGGATGTCATCAATAAAAACGACTACAAACTTGTCCAAGTATGGTCTGAATATACGATTCATATATTCCATAAACACTGCTGGGGCGTTCGTTACTCCGAAAGGCATCACCACGCACTCATAATGCCCATAACGAGATCTGAACGCTGTCTTCTGAATGTCTTCCTCCTTAACTCTGATTTGATGATATCCAGATCTCAAATCAATTTTAGAGAACACTGCGGCCCCATGCAGTTGATCCAACAAATCATCTATCCTTGGCAACGGGTACTTGTTCTTGATGGTCAGCTTGTTCAATTGTCTGTAGTCAATACAAAGCCGAGAGCTGCCATCTTTCTTCTTTACCAAGAGTACGGGCGCTCCCCAGGGTGATTCGCTTGGTCTAATGAACTGTTTTTCCATCAACTATTCAATTTGATCCTTGAGTTTAGCTAACTCCGCAGGCGACATCCGATAAGGCTGAACAGAGATAGGAGCTGCCGTCGTTACCAAATCGATGGTGAATTCAACTTCACAAGGAGGGGGAAGCCCAGGTATTTCTTCCGGAAAGATGTCCGCGAATTCGTCCACCACCGATCGTCCTTCACTGTACTTGTCCTTGGGCGATCGTTCCAAATTCACATTCCCAGCTTCCCTGTCTTCGTGTGTCATTATGAGAAAATAGCTGGCGCCCTCCATAATATCTTCTTTCAGTTGGCCGAGCGTCACTGTCAACTCCTCTTCTTCCTCACTAGGAAAAATTAATTCCTTCTTACCACAATCTATAAGGATGTGATTGGTAGTCAACCAATCCATTCCTAAAATCACCTCCAAACCTTGAAGAGGTAAGCAGATGAGATTAGCTTTAAACTTACGCCCCTCCACTTCTAGAGAACATCTGACGCACATAGTGGACGTCCTAACTTCGCCAGCCGCTGGGGTTGACACCACCAGGTCGAACTGCATCTCTCTCACTTCTAAACCCAGTTTTTCAACACACACCTTTGAGATGAAGAAGTGAGTTGCCCCAGAATCATACAGTACACAACACGGTTTACCAAACAGCAAGCATTCACCAATTATGAGATTACCTGAGCTTGCTGCCTCAATGCTCGTTATAGCGTACACACGTCCCACTGCTTGTGCTCTGCCACCTCTTGGTTGATTCCTTCCAGCATTTGGCGGCCTCATCACTGCGCGTCCACCCATATTGCACTCGTTATCCAAGTGCCCATTCCTTCCACAACGGTTGCAGTGTTTTCCTCCCACCAGCTGAGGACATGAAGAACGGTAGTGTGGTCCTCCACACTGGAAACAAGTAACGTTTCCATGCTGCCCCAATTGTCCGGCAGTAATCAAGGCTTGAGACCCGCCCGCATTAGATGGTTGGTTTGGACGAGTGTAAGGGGCTCTCCTCTGACTAATACCTCCCCTGGACATGATCGGTCCCCTAATCACTTGTTGTTGCTTCTTCTGTCGTTCCGCTTCTGCCATATTCTTCTCTAATACCTTGGCTCTCTCAACCATGGCAGAAAATGACCAGATGCATAAGCTGGAAACCAAAACCTTCAGATCACTCCGCAGTCCGTTCTCAAACTTCCTGCATTGCCACTCTTCACTGGTGACCATCGTATTGAAACGGACAAGGTGTTTGAACTTGTTGGTGTATTCAAAAACTGACATCCCACCTTGAACCAGTTGCAGAAACTCCACCTCCTTCGTAAAACGGACGCTGTCAGGGAAGTACTCTTCATAAAACTTGCTACGGAATACTTCCCATGTGATAGGACGTTGGGCGTCTGCCAGAATGGCCCTCGTGCTCGCCCACCAGTGGCTCGCTTCCCCAGTCAGTAGGTATTCTGTGAACGCCAACCTGTTCTCATCTGGACATCTCTTGGCGTTGAAGATCCTCTCCATGTCCCTTAACCATTGATCTGCCTCGTCAGGGAGACACTTCCCACTGAATTTGGCTGGATGGTGTTGCAGAAAACTCTCCAAGCTCCACTCGGTTGGAGGGTTAGCGTTGGAAGAGGACGCTCCTGGTGTGCCTCTGGTGGCAGCGATAATTTCCATCAACTGTCTCTGAGTCGCCTCAGAGTTGGCGCGAGCGTCCTCCAAACTCTGTAGAGCAGCTGCGTTCTGCTCCATTAATGTATTGTTTTGTTGTTGTAGTCTATCAATTACTGATTCCAACAACCTAGTGTTGTTGGGCGCATCAGGTTCATTTGGCTGTGGTGGAGGAGGGAGTCTAGGTGCCATCTATTCTCTGGGAACAGAGAAAAACGAGCGTTAGTCATGTTTAAAGAGTAAAAATTCAACTCGTTAAACACATATTAAGCACACAGCAAAAACACAGTGTACTCATAACCTACAGTGTCCTTAAAAGAACAAAACTGCTCTGATACCACTAATGTAACATCCCAAAATACAGTAATTACCATATATCAGAATTAATTACATTTAACAGTTAATCCATGCAGTTTTACACTATGATTAAGATCCAAAACCCAAAAGGAGCTTAAATACAGAATTCTATACAACAAATCATAAATAACAGAAGTTTAGAACGGACGGTTTTACAAAAGGAAATAACCGAACGTCCAATTCAAAAGTGAACATCTAAAACTAAAAGAACGGACGTTGTACTACTCTGCTTTAACTTCCACATCAACTAAGTTTTCTTCTTCAATCACGCCCTCCAGAGTGGCCTCGCCTTCTGCTCACATCCACACGGATGATCATTGCAAGACAGGACGAACGTACACATACGATAGACAACACAAGGAAAACGAAAGGGTAAGCTTATGTAATTTAATTCATACAGCAACATATACATTTAACATTTCAATTCATACAACATGTAACTTAACAGATAACATCATAAGTAATACATAGTACTAGACCGACCGTCCGGACTGTATGAATCTGTGTAGCTACAGGCGTCCTTGCACCCTAGTGATGTAGTAACTGGGATACACTCAACAGCTGCCACTCGAGGTTAGTCCTATCCAAAGTACCCCTAAGGAATAGAACCTTCTGCCGTTCCCACACATGACCTACCCCCTCTACGTGAGGATGACCACGGAACATCAGGATGGACCATGCCAGCATTAGCATAACCACAGTCATACTTTACCAAATCCAATATTCAATATATATGAGTCGTTCCTCCCTGGAACGCTCGTACAAAATCCATAATCATCATATCATCTCATATAGTGTTCGTTCAATATCATTCTTCATCTTAAACTCATTTTCATCTTTCATTATACTTACATAAAATAACGAACGTTCAGCCCTCTTTAGAACGAGGACGATCGTTAAGAATGAGACCAATGCTTCTCTCGTTCGGAATCGAATAAAGCCGACACATCAGATTTAACGAACGTCTTTTCTAATCGAATCAGTTGAATGAACTGACTCTATGAAAATCAAATCATTACTCAAAATATTTCATCTATGAATCTCTAGGCCGAATCCAAAAATAGATGAAGACACCTCAAGATGTTTAGTTGACCATGATAAGAATTTAATTATAGAAACCGACTGATGCAGCTGTCGCGGCCGATCAAATTTGATGTGCAAGTAAGAATGCAGTACAGTGCTAGGAAGTGACTCCTAGGTCGTCTCACAAGGACCAAGTGTGGTTCAGCTTCAGGTCAACACGTAAGGGGGGGGTTTATGGTATTTTTGTTTTTATGCGGAAAAAATTAAATTAAAATGGAAATTAAATAAAACTGAATTAAAAATGTTGAAATAAAATTCAAAACAGTAACGTAAATTTTAAAATAGTAAAAACTTAAACGGTAAAATACAGTCAAAATAAAATAAACGCGGGAACATTAAACATGCATAAAACGTAAAACATTAAACGCAAAAATAAAAGCATCAGTAAAAACAAATCGTAAATATAAAACTAAAATGGTAAAACTGAAACTAAAACAGTAAAACGAAATTAAACAGTAAAAAAAAACGAAATTGCTACAGTGAAAACGAAAATACAGTAACGTAAAACAGTAAAAATAAATCTGGAACAGAAAACTAAATACAAAATAACAAAAATACAGAAAACGAAAATACAGTAAATAATAAATACAGAAAACAGTAGAAACAGAAAATAAATTACAGCAATAAATACTTACAGCACAACAGTAAATACAGAAACAGAAAAACTGCAGTACAGAAAAATACAGTATACAGAAAACGAAAATACAGAAAATAAAAATACAGTAAAGCAGTAAATACAGAAAACAGTAAAATTCAAATATGGAAACAGAATTAAAATTACATCAGCAAAATACAACAAACAAAAATACAAGAAATCATTCCAACATGTGATATAAAATATTTTAAAGCAAAAGAAATTAAAGAAAGTAAAATTTCTCTACTATCAATTGTGACCAATTCATCTACCAAAAGAAATTGAAAATTTCAAATGCTTTAAAACCACTCCTTGGCCGTGACATACTTGGCAAGCAAAGAAGAAATATCAAAACAATTTGGTTGCCTCTTTCTTTCCATACGTGAAATTCATCTTCTACACACATGTACATTCACTTGCAAAAGGAATTGAAAACAAATTAAAAATAAAAGCTATCTACTACTCCATCTTAGTCAACAAGTCTCAAAGTAATAAAAAAAAATACAATAAAGGACCATAGGCCAAGTCTTCTTCACGTGAAAAGGGGTTTAGAATTCTGAAAACTTTGCTCTCCTATCCATCCATTCACTTAATTCCTTCAATGACAAGACAAAACAAGGTGCAAAGATATTAAAGGGATGGGCTGCCACTGGACACAACAACAACATGGTATTTCATAAAAGAAAAGTAAAGATAACAAAGCATTTTGGCAAGAAAACAAGGAGGACCCTACCACTTTCTTCATTCACGTAAACCTAAGAGGTTTTCACATAAGAATACAACTTTTGAAAGCTTTTGTTGTTGCCAAAGAATAAAAAAAACGTAGCTGCACATTCACTTCACGTTTCTATTCATTAAACAAAGTAGAAATGTGTAAAATAATGATGTTGCTGGACCCATGAACATTATATAAAAGAAAGACAAGCAATATTGATTGGAAGGTGAAAACGTGCAATTCTTCTAGTGGTACCGTCCAACTTTCTTTAAGCAAAAATTAAACTACAAGTTCTGAAATTTAAAGCATACCACCGTGCAACCAAACCAAAGGAATTGAAAGCATCAAAAACTTCATACACTATACTACTACATGGACCATTTTTGCCGAGAATTTCATGTGGTGGTGGACCAAGGCTTCACTTCTCCAAATTGCAAGAAGGAATCACGCAAATCTGGTTCTTGTGACCGAGAATCACACCTCATATTCATCTACTTCTTCAAGAGTTTTCTCCAAGCAAATCACCTTGCACAATTCATCTAAAGTCCATCACTTATGCTTCCCTCTGCACCATGACAACAGCTCCTCTCTTCATCTCCAACTCAGTTCATGCATCTCCAGAAAAGAAAGAAACGTGTGTTTGCTAAATTCTGCTCCACTTCAGCCGTGACAGCAGCTTCTCCTCCTCATCTCCAAGCTCAGTTCATACTAGAGGTCTTCCTCTATAGGTTCTGTATCTCCTCCTACTCCATGTTGGTATGTGTGTTTTTTTTTTCCAAAGAAACAAGAATGAAAAATGAGAGTGAATGATGGATCCAAAAATTGCCGAGAAGAAGGAGTTAAGAGACCTCCAAAATCAGCATGTGTGTTGTCTCTTTGTGCCCATAGAGTAGCAGCTTGTCTCCCCTAGCAGCAGCTAGCTTCCTCATTTTTCTTCAATCAATCTCCTGTGCTTGGATTTAGCCCTCCAATTGGTGTTTCCCGGGATGACTTTGTTCTTGGATTTAGCTCTCCAATTGGTGTTTCATGTTGACAAAAAATGATGCTTTTAATCTTCACGTGCATAAGCCAACTGCTGTAAAACTTCTTTCTGAACACGTGGCATACCATGTCTTTTCTCAATGTGTGCTGAATTTTTCATTTACCAAGGTATGTGTATGGCCGTGACATTTACTCAGTAAATGTGGCAGCACAATTGTCATCTTCCAAGAGCTATAAACCGTGAGGTGTAATGATGCCAAGCCTATTTTGCTTTTACAAATCCAAGAAAAATATCAATACACAGATTAATTCAATGCAGTACGACTTTGACTAGATAATACAGTGTAAATAAATATTCTTCCAAATGTTCTAAAATGTTTACAGAATTTTCCTGCACTCAATAATGTAAATAATTATTCTCAGATAATTCAAATTAAGTAAAATAAGAATTTCTGATCAAATTGAGCACAATCAGTAAAAACAGGAAAATACTGGACAATTAAGCACAATTCAGAAAAATGGGAAAATACTGGATATTTGAACACACTTTCCTGATTAACTCTAGTACAATAAACTAAGTGCAGTGTAGAAAATAATGATTCATCAAAATAGACCACACTTAGTCTTTTGCACTCCTGGGCAAAATCTAGACGGAAGAACAGCGAATTACTCAAACATCATGGAGGTGACACATACTCGACAGACAGACAACAAAGACTCCAAAGCAGAAACACACTTTCACAATTCTCACAAAATCTGGACAGTAAAAGGTATAGGAAGAATTCCACACAGAATCAATGTAAACAAATACTCAAAGAATCATCCGAACAATTCAGTACAAGGGAAACAGTTAATCAGTTTAAGAGATGAATCGACAGCAACAGAGCCTCACAGATGTACACAATCAGTGTTTCTCTCAAGTGTTTAAGGTAAATCAATGTCACTCAATGAACTCAAGAAAGCAAACACAAATAGGCTTGGCAAGCCTCTAATATCAACACTCAAACAGATACGCATGTTCAAATCAAAAGGTCTTTTTATGGCATAATGGGGTCAAGGACAAGGGAGGATATATCTGGATGAAAAGCTATAAACCATAAGGGATAGATGAGCAATGGGGAACAAGTATAAACACATTCAAACTCACCTACAGCCTCTAATTCCATCCTCTAGTTAACTCCATTATTCACCGTTGTTCACAATTTTTTCTGTTTTTTTGATTTTTTTTTTTTCATCATTTTTTTTTCTTCATCCTGTCTTTTTTCTTTACTCTGTTCAACACACAATTTCAAGAGACAAGATGCACCACATATTTACAAACAGAAACAAGATATGAAGAGAACTCACTAGCCAATTCATCTGAAATTCCCAGGAGACCACACTTATTCCCAAAACAATTCCAAAGCTACAAAATTCCCTAAGGTTCAGGTAATAATGGTTTTTCACTTAGGGCTAGTGTATGAGCTTCAAAACGAAGAAATGGGGCAAAACATAGGCTCAAAAGGGTCATCAATGGATCAAAACAGGGTAGGCTTATCTGGCTTAGAGGCTCAAAAACAAAATGCCTTTCTCACTTTCAATCATGCGTATTAGTCAAGAATCAATTAAAAGAGTAAAGCCAAGACATATGTGCAAGCAATCAAGGCATATATCACACACAAGAAAGATCATCAAATGGCTCAAATCTCACACAGGTAATATGGTCACCATCAATTCAACTCTCAAATATCATGATTATCTCCCAAGCAAAGAAAAGCAACGATTTTAACAATTCAGAGTATCAATGAAGTGTAGGAAAACTGACAACCTAATCACAGTCCAGAATTCACGAAAATCATGCAAAACTGTACATAAGACACAACAAACTGCATACAAACTGAAATATATATACAAAGAAACAACCTCCCCTAATAGACCACACTTAAACGACACAATGTCCTCAGTGTGTCACATTCAGCAGATCAAAACAATCAGAATAGTCATCAGATATCGACAAAGTGCAACAAAAGTGAGGAGGGAAGGAGAAAAGAAACTCCCTGAGTCAGGTGGGAGGGTAGGTGGGGTAGACCAAAGACGTCTCCTCCACCACTGCATCCAACAGAGAAGGATTGCTGAGGAAGGGCTTCAGTCTATGCCCGTTCACCTTGAAGCTTTTAGCTGCAGATGGACCCTGGATTTCTACTGCACCATAAGGATAAACATTAGTCACAACAAAGGGTCCAGTCCACTTTGATCTCAACTTACCACCCATGAGGCCGAGTCTAGAGTTATACAATAAAACCTGTTGGCCAACCTCGAAGTCCTTTCTAATAATGGAGTTATCATGGAACCTCTTGGTTCTTTCCTTGTAGAACTTCGAGTTCTCATAGGCTTCCAATCTTATTTCATCCAATTCATTTATTTGCAACTTCCTTTCCTCTCCAGCTTGGTCCATAGAGAAGTTGCATGTCTTCACAGCCCAATATGCCCGATGCTCAATTTCAACTGGTAGATGACATGCCTTTCCGAAGACAACCCTATACGGAGACATCCCAATCGGTGCTTTGTATGCAGTCCTGTGGGCCCAAAGAGCATCGTCCAATCTACTACTCCAATCTTTCCTGTTGGGCTGGACAATCTTTTCCAAAATCCTCTTAATCTCCCTGTTGGAGATCTCAGCCTGCCCATTTGTTTGGGGGTGGTAAGGTGTAGAAACTCTGTGCGTCACCCCATATTTCTTGAGTAAAGCTTGCATGGATCTGTTGCAAAAATGGGTTCCCTGATCACTAACAATTGCTCTAGGCACTCCAAACCTGCAAAAGAGGTGAGATCTAACAAAATCCACAACAACCCGAGCATCATTAGTTCTGGTGGCTTTAGCTTCCACCCATTTTGAAACATAATCCACAGCAAGGAGAATATAGGAAAAACCAAAAGAAACAGGAAAAGGACCCATGAAATCTAAACCCCAGACATCAAACACCTCACAGAATAGCATAGGCTGTTGAGGCATCTCTTGTCTCTGTGAAATTTGTCCTCCTGCTTTCTGACAAGGCTCACAAGTGCTACAAATCTTCTCCGCATCCTTGAAAATGGAAGGCCAATAGAACCCACAATCAAGCACCCTACGAGCTGTTCTTTGTATCCCCAGATGACCACCAGGTAAGGAGGCATGACAAAACTGCAGGACCGAGTCAATCTCATGGTCTGGAATGCATCTCCTAGTAACCTGGTCACTGCACAACTTCCACAGATATGGGTCATCCCAAACATAATACTTAGCATCACTCTTAATTTTAGCAATCTGAGCACGTGATGCTAAGGGAGGAAAAATAGAAGCAACCAAATAATTTACAATGTGTGCAAACCAAGGAGTCGGGTGAGAAGAAGAAATCATCAACAAACTCTCATCAGGAAAGTCATCCTGGATGGGCAGCACATCAACTTCATTCCCAGCTCTCTCAATCCTGCTAAGGTGGTCCGCAACTAGATTCTGTGCTCCACTCCGGTCCTTAATCTGCAAGTCAAACTCCTGGAGCAGTAGCATCCACCTGATCAATCTAGGCTTTGACTCAGCCTTTTTCAACAGAAACTTAAGAGCTGCATGGTCAGTATACACAATAACAGGTGATCCAAGCAAATATGACCTAAACTTATCAAGGGCAAAAACAATTGCCAACAACTCTTTTTCAGTGGTGGTATAGTTTGCTTGGGCAGCATCCAAAGTGCGTGAAGCATAGTAAATCACTCTCGGCAACTTGTCAATTTTCTGTGTCAAGACAGCTCCCAATGCATAATTAGATGCATCACACATGAGCTCAAATGGGGTTGTCCAATCCGGTGCCTGAATGATAGGGGTGGTAGTCAAAGCTTCCTTGAGGCAATCAAAAGCCTGCTTGCATTTTTCATCACAAACAAAGTCAACATCCTTCTGCAGTAGTCTGGACAAGGGAAGCGCCTTCTTGCTGAAATCTTTGATGAAGCGCCTGTAGAAACCTGCATGTCCGAGGAAAGATCGCACCTCTCGCACGCAAGAGGGGTAAGGCAACTGCGAAATCACAGATATCTTAGCAGGGTCTACCTCTATTCCCTTTTCAGAAATGATATGCCCTAGAACCAAACCTTGTTCAACCATAAAGTGACATTTCTCAAAATTGAGAACAAGATTTGTTTCTATGCATCTTTTCAAAACTTTTTCCAGACTATCTAAGCATGCATCAAAAGAGGATCCATACACAGTAAAATCATCCATAAACACCTCTATGCAACTCTCAAGAAAGTCACTAAAAATGCTAAGCATGCATCGTTGGAAGGTACCAGGAGCGTTGCATAGACCGAAGGGCATCCTCCTATAGGCGAAAGTGCCAAAGGGGCAGGTGAATGTGGTTTTCTCTTGATCCTCAAGCGCAATATTTATCTGAAAATACCCAGAAAAACCATCAAGAAAACAATAATGAGATTTACCAGCCAGGCGCTCTAGCATCTGATCAATGAATGGCAGGGGAAAATGATCTTTTCTGGTTGCTTGGTTGAGCCTCCTATAGTCAATGCAGACTCTCCAGCTGTTCTGCACTCTAGTTGGGATAAGCTCATCCCTCTCATTCTTCACAACAGTGAGGCCAGTTTTCTTGGGCACAACATGGATGGGGCTCACCCACTGACTGTCTGAAATAGGGTAGATGATCCCAGCCTGCAAAAGCTTGGTTACCTCCTTCTTGATGACGTCCATGATCACAGGGTTCTGCCTTCTTTGTGGCTGTCTCACTGGCTTTGCCTCATCTTCCAAAAGAATTCTGTGCATGCATGTGGATGGGCTAATACCAGGTATATCAGCCAAACTCCAACCAATGGCCTTCTTGTGTTTCCTCAGTACACCAAGCAACTTCTCCTCTTGAACAGAATCAAGGGAGGTAGAAATGATCACCGGTTTCTTTTCATCATCCTCCAAGTACACGTACTTGAGGTTATCTGGTAACTGTTTCAGCTCAAGAGTGGGTGCCTGCAAGTCAGATTCAAGTGTACTTCCTGCAACATTGTTAATGCATTCTGACTCTAAAGAGTGTACAGGTAAAGGCAGAACACTCATCTCATCACAATTCAAATCATTGTCCATCTCATATATGTCAACAACATCATCAATATCATTCATAGCATCAATATCCTGGACATCACAATCCTCATCAAAATCCACAACATTATCAACATCATTCTCAAAACCTGATTCGAATCTAGATTCAATACATGAATGCAAAGAAGATAGAAAAGAATGCTTCTTCTCATGCACAGAATTAAAGTTGTCAACAACAAATTCATCAATAATGTCATCCAATGTATCAATCCTAAACAGAGAATGGTCCTCAGCTGGAAATTTCATTGCATCAAAGATATTAAAATGAACAACAATATCAGCAAATTCCATAGACAAAGTTCCAGCATATACATCAATCTTAGTTCGGGCAGTTTTCAAGAATGGCCTGCCTAAAATAATGGGAGCGGATCCATGAGAGAATCCCTCCTCCATTTCCAAAACATAAAAATCAGCAGGAAAAATCAATTCACCAACCCTTACCAAGACATCTTCTATGAAACCTGTTGGGTGAGTAACACTCCTATTATCCAACTGAATGACCACACCCGTGGTTTGCAAAGGACCAAGAGATAAAGATTCATATATAGACAAAGGCATGACATTAACAGAAGCACCCAAATCAAGCATGGCATTCTCAAATTTATTATTTCCAATCACACAAGGAATGCAAAATATACCTGGATCTTTGCACTTTTCAGGAATGTGCGGGACCGACTTACCAATAAGTGCAGATACATTTCTTCCCATGCTAATCCTTTCATTTCCCTTCATCTTCCTCTTGTGTGTGCACAGCTCCTTCAAGAATTTTGCATACTTTGGTATCTGCTTGATTGCATCAAGTAGAGGTATGTTCACCTCCACCTTCCTGAAGGTCTCCAGAATTTCTTTATCTACCTCTTCCATCTTTTTGCTAGGAAGTGCTCGTGAAGGGAATGGAAGAGGGATAGGTCGGTCAATCAATGGAGATGGTGTGGCAGCAGTAGTGGTGGTTAAGGGAGGAGATCCTCCTGAAGAAGAACCACTAGCTGGAGAAGAAGATCCACCCACTTCAAATGTCCTGCTTGGACCAGCTTGGTCTTCCTTTTTGTGAGAAGTAGCAGGCACGGGTGTCGGTATAGAGGCGGGCTCTGAAGGCACAACAATCTGCTTCCCTGATCTGAGGGTTATGGCACTCACATTTCTTGGATTCTGCACAGTCTGGGATGGTAATTTACTAGAATTCTGAGACTGCGCCTGGTTTATCTGAGTGGCCATCTGACCTATCTGGTTAGTGAGGCTCTGTATGGACGCTCTAGTCTCCTGCTGAAACTGCATGTTATCTTTTTGAAACTGCAGGTTTTGCACGGTCATCTGTCTCACTAACTCTTCCAATGAAGGTTCAGACGAAGTGGAAGGTTGGGCAGCTGGTTGGGCAGGTGCCTCTTGCTGTTGCTGTTGTTGTTGCCTTTGGTGTTGCTGCATGGGTGGAGGCACATATCTGTTAGGTGCTCCAGCATTCTGAAAAGGTGGCGTCTGTTGCTGTTGCTGTGGCGCATTGTTCCATCTAAGATTGGGGTGATTTCTCCACCCTGGGTTGTACCTGTTGCTGGACAAGTCATGATTTTGCTGTTGTGGCTGCCTGTTGTTGTAGATGTTTGTAGTATAAGCCTGAGGCACATCAGAGGCAGCAGGATGTTGCAAAGAAGGACATGCATCTGTGTAGTGGTCACTGGAAGGACAAATAGCACATAGTCGTGCAACAGATGCAGATTGAGATGTCGATCTCTGGTTGGTAGTCAACTGTGTCACCATCTTCGCAAGAGAGTTAATCTGGCCTTCTAACTTGCTTTCAACAGCTGATAAAGACTGGGCAATATCTTGTACGCCCTTCACCACAATGGCATCATTCCTGTTGCTAAACTGCTGGGAGTTGGAGGCCATCTTCTCAATCAATGGTCTGGCCTCAGCAGGTGTGATGTCTCCAAGAGCTCCACCACAGGCAGCATCGATCATACCTCGATCCATGTTGTTCAAACCCTCATAGAAATACTGAATAAGGAGTTGTTCAGGTATCTGATGGTGGGGGCAGCTAGCACAAAGTGTCTTGAATCTCTCCCAATATTCGTACAGGTTCTCTCCATTAAGTTGTCTAATCCCAGTTATGTCTTTCCTGATTGCTGTGGTCTGGGATGCTGGGAAAAATTTCTCCAAGAACAGCCTCTTCAGATCATCCCAGCTAGCAATGGATCTCGGCGCTAAACTATACAACCAATCCTTAGCAACATTTTCCAATGAATGAGGGAATGCTTTCAAGAAGACGTGCTCTTCAGGAACATCGTGCGGTTTCATACTGGAACAAACAACCAGGAATTCCTTCAAATGCTTATGTGGACTCGCACCTGCAAGACCATGAAACTTGGGCAACAAATGGATCAGTCCAGTCTTGAGAACATACGGAACGTCCTCATCAGGATATTGGATGCACAAGCTTTCAATATCGAAATCAGGTGCAGCCATCTCCCTAAAAGTCCTCTCGCGAGGTGGAGGTTGTGCCATATTGTTCTCAGTATGAAAAACAACAGAATCAGAATCAAGTACAGATGCAGTAGATGCAGTATGCACAGAGTACTCAACAGTAGGATGCACAATATCTAATGGAACAGGTTCAAAAACAGACTCTAAAGACAAATTCCTAGAATGCCTAATTAAGCTATGAAAAGTCCTATCAATCTCAGGATCAAAGGGTGGTATGAATCCAGGATTTCCTCTAGTCATGCACTAAATCACGACACCCTGTAATCATGAAACAATAGCACAGAAAATTCAAACCACAGAAATAAACACAAGGTAGCAAAACAACACTATCACAAACACATACACAAATCACACAATACAGACATACGACTCAAAACTGAACCGTTGGTGTCAGAGCGGCTGCAGCGGAATGGTTAGCGTGGAATAACAAACCAAGAGGGGTTTTTAATACTAACGTGTGCCTTTTAATTTCTACTCAATTAAACTTACTTAGCAATTAATAAAGACAAATAAAGCAATAGTAAGACTGAGAGAAATTTGCACAGATGATTTTATCCTGGTTCGGATCTTACCAATCCTACGTCCAGTCGCTTATCTCAAAACAAGATAAACAGTTTCACTAACACAAAACAATTACAAACTACAATCAGAAAGATACAATTTGTAAGAGTTTAGAAAACACCTCTCTTGATACCACAAGAGATGAAACTACACCTCCTTTGAGTCTTCACAAAGGATGAACACCTCCTCCGAATACTTCACGAAGGATGAACACCTCCTTCGAATACTTCACGAAGGATGAACCTCTTCCGAACACCTCCTCAGACACACCAAGGATGAACCGGCTATTTCCTCTGTCACCGTAGCAGCACTTCACCAGCTCCACAGACAAGAGTTTCACAAGCCGAACAAGAACACACAAGTCTCAAAGAATTCTGAGTATTTGAGCACAAGGGAAGAGTTTCTGTGTCTCTGTATATTTTCCTTCATGAGAGAAAATGAGAGTCTATTTATAGACTCATCCAAAGACTCTTCCATTCACTAAAAGACAAACTTAACGGCTAGTTTCTCCAACGACCATAAACGGCTAGTTTGTCCAACGGCCATAAACGGCTAGTTTGTCCAACGGCCATAAACGGCTAGTTTGTCCAACGGTCATAAACGGCTAGTTTCTTCAACGACTAGTTTCCCCAACGTCCGTGTTAAGTGCGATACTCTTACCGTTAACCGTCACTATTCACGTGAATAGTGTTACTATTCATATGAATAGTACTATAGTGTTTTGTTGCAATGATTTACTATAGTAATTTTACAAAACACTTTTCTTTTTCTAATCTAAGTCCTATACATATTTCTAAGAGTATTACAAAAGCTTTCCATCACAATATAAGTCTTCATAACATCTTGAATCTTGATTTCTCTTGACTTGATTTGGACATCATCAAAACTTCATCTTGATCATTTTGCTAACAATCTCCCCCTTTTTGATGATGATCAAAAACTCCTTGATTTAAAGCTTTTGGTAATAATCTGTATTTAAAACACAACTTATAGAAGAAAAAGTGCATTAGTGAATAAGCACAAATAGTACAAATAGGCAAATAAGCTTTAAACATTTTCTCCCCCTTTTTGATCATAATTAAAAAGTTGTGTTGATGTTCTCCCCCTAAGATAATACTCCCCCTTAATAAAAGCATGTATGCATATGAGCTAAAAATATTTCAAATTTAAAGATTCATTCAAACATGCACAATAGGATATTTAAAGCAAATATTTTTAGGAGAAAGATCTTATAAAACATTGTTTAGATCTTTATCTTGAGGATTGTCATCATTATTTGCTTCATTTGTTGTCTTCTACAAATCTTCGTCATTGCCTGCATGTAATTCAACTGACTCAAGAGGTTTTGCCTCAAGGTCTACAATTTCATCAAAGACAACATGCTCACATAAAAATTTTTCCGATTGAAAACTATATATGCTTTGTATATTAGAAGATATAAAAATAGTTTTACCGGTCTTGAAAAAATTTTCTTAAAATTTGTTTTAAAGAAATTCTTAAATTTTTAAACAATAGGTACCCAACTACTTGTATGGGTCCTTTGGGTTAATTTAAAAAAATTGAAATCATTTTACAACCCAAATATATCTACCACTTGGAACACCATAATGCTTAATTTTACATTTGTTAGATGTATGACCCTTTTTCATACAATAAAAGCATGATACAACATTTGTGTTCCTATAAGTTGTTCCTTTTTCTACCCAAGTTCTACGGGTTCTATGATTGTGTTTATTTTTAATTTTAGGAACATACTTATTTTTAACAACCTTATTTTCATTATTCTTACTACATTCTCCTAAGGTTGTTTGTTCTAGTAGTTTCTTAAAATTTTCACAAGAAGCACATTCATCACTACTAGCAAATTTACCCTTTTCAAAAATTAAAACTTTATTTTTCAAATCTTTATTTTCTTCAAAAATATTTTCAAAATTTAATTTTAAATTCTTATTTTCTTCAAGAATATTTTCAAAATCTGATTTCAAATTTTTATTTTCTTCAGAAATATTTTCAAAATTTAATTTTAAATTTTTGAAATCCTTTTTCAATTTCTGATGGGCTTTATCTAATTTTTCAGATTCTACTATTAACGCAGCATAAATTTCATGCAATTCATTTTCACTAATTTGACTAGAATTATCAGAATCGCTAGATGTACTTACTTGGCTTCCAGCGTCGTCGTTCACCACTAAACAGATGTTTGCTTCTTCATTTGAGTAGCTTGAATCTGAAATGGTCTCATTGTCGTCTTCCCATGCAATGTATGCCTTCTTTTTCTTGAAGAATTTCTTTTCTTTCTTTTCTTCACCCTTCTTTTGATTTGGGCAGTCTGCTTTTAAATGTCCTTTTTCTCCGCAACCGTAGCATCGGTAATTTGAGGAAGATACTGGATTATCTTTCTTTTCGTATCTAAATTTTCCTTTACCTTTAGACTTCATGAACTTGTTGAGTCTTTTTATCATGAGTCTCAATTCTTCTTCTTCGTCTGAGTCTTCATCTTCCGATTTACCTTTGCTTCTTTCAACCTCCGACTTTAACGCCAAACTCTTCTTGTTGTTTTTGGCTTTTGATTCTTCTTCATCAAGTCTTCCGAGGTCAAGTTCATGCTCTCTCAACTTTCCAAATAATGCAGCCATGGTCATTGTGTTGAGATTTTGTGACTCAGAAATTGCAGTCACTTTTGGTTGCCAAGACCTGTCTAAAGATTTCAAAATTTTTATATTAAGCTCATCAGTATCGAAAGACTTACCTAGTCCAATAAGATGGTTTACGATGTTGGTGAAGCGTTTCTGAACATCTACTATTGTTTCCCCTTGCTTCATCCTGAACATCTCGTATTCCTGGATTAAGGTATTCTTTCTAGCTCTCTTAACATCATTTGTACCTTCATGGGTTACTCTTAGTACTTCCCACATTTCTTGTGCAGTTTTACAAATAGAAATCATGTAAAACTCATCAACAGTTAAAGCAGATGAAATAATATTACGAGCTTTTACATCATTACCAAATTTTTTCTTATCTTGAGCAGTCCATTGGTCACGGGGCTTTGGTTCCTGCATATTGTTAGTTGGAATAAAAGGACCAAATGCAACAGCATCCCAAATATCTATATCAATAGATTCCATAAATATTTGCATTCTTACCTTCCAGAATGCGTAATTTTCACCTGTGAATAGTGGTGGTCTATTGATAGAAGCACCCTCTGCGAATGTTTGAAACGATCCCGCCATTTGAATGACTATCAAAGCAAGCTCTGATACCAATTGTCAGGAGCGGCTGCAGCGGAATGGTTAGCGTGGAATAACAAACCAAGAGGGGTTTTTAATACTAACGTGTGCCTTTTAATTTCTACTCAATTAAACTTACTTAGCAATTAATAAAGACAAATAAAGCAATAGTAAGACTGAGAGAAATTTGCACAGATGATTTTATCCTGGTTCGGATCTTACCAATCCTACGTCCAGTCGCTTATCTCAAAACAAGATAAACAGTTTCACTAACACAAAACAATTACAAACTACAATCACAAAGATACAATTTGTAAGAGTTTAGAAAACACCTCTCTTGATACCACAAGAGATGAAACTACACCTCCTTTGAGTCTTCACAAAGGATGAACACCTCCTCCGAATACTTCACGAAGGATGAACACCTCCTTCGAATACTTCACGAAGGATGAACCTCTTCCGAACACCTCCTCAGACACACCAAGGATGAACCGGCTATTTCCTCTGTCACCGTAGCAGCACTTCACCAGCTCCACAGACAAGAGTTTCACAAGCCGAACAAGAACACACAAGTCTCAAAGAATTCTGAGTATTTGAGCACAAGGGAAGAGTTTCTGTGTCTCTGTATATTTTCCTTCATGAGAGAAAATGAGAGTCTATTTATAGACTCATCCAAAGACTCTTCCATTCACTAAAAGACAAACTTAACGGCTAGTTTCTCCAACGACCATAAACGGCTAGTTTGTCCAACGGCCATAAACGGCTAGTTTGTCCAACGGCCATAAACGGCTAGTTTGTCCAACGGTCATAAACGGCTAGTTTCTTCAACGACTAGTTTCCCCAACGTCCGTGTTAAGTGCGATACTCTTACCGTTAACCGTCACTATTCACGTGAATAGTGTTACTATTCATATGAATAGTACTATAGTGTTTTGTTGCAATGATTTACTATAGTAATTTTACAAAACACTTTTCTTTTTCTAATCTAAGTCCTATACATATTTCTAAGAGTATTACAAAAGCTTTCCATCACAATATAAGTCTTCATAACATCTTGAATCTTGATTTCTCTTGACTTGATTTGGACATCATCAAAACTTCATCTTGATCATTTTGCTAACAGTTGGTCCCCGGCAACGGCGCCAAAATTTGATGCAGCTGTCGCGGCCGATCAAATTTGATGTGCAAGTAAGAATGCAGTACAGTGCTAGGAAGTGACTCCTAGGTCGTCTCACAAGGACCAAGTGTGGTTCAGCTTCAGGTCAACACGTAAGGGAGGGGGTTATGGTATTTTTGTTTTTATGCGGAAAAAATTAAATTAAAATGGAAATTAAATAAAACTGAATTAAAAATGTTGAAATAAAATTCAAAACAGTAACGTAAATTTTAAAATAGTAAAAACTTAAACGGTAAAATACAGTCAAAATAAAATAAACGCGGGAACATTAAACATGCATAAAACGTAAAACATTAAACGCAAAAATAAAAGCATCAGTAAAAACAAATCGTAAATATAAAACTAAAATGGTAAAACTGAAACTAAAACAGTAAAACGAAATTAAACAGTAAAAAAAAACGAAATTGCTACAGTGAAAACGAAAATACAGTAACGTAAAACAGTAAAAATAAATCTGGAACAGAAAACTAAATACAAAATAACAAAAATACAGAAAACGAAAATACAGTAAATAATAAATACAGAAAACAGTAGAAACAGAAAATAAATTACAGCAATAAATACTTACAGCACAACAGTAAATACAGAAACAGAAAAACTGCAGTACAGAAAAATACAGTATACAGAAAACGAAAATACAGAAAATAAAAATACAGTAAAGCAGTAAATACAGAAAACAGTAAAATTCAAATATGGAAACAGAATTAAAATTACATCAGCAAAATACAACAAACAAAAATACAAGAAATCATTCCAACATGTGATATAAAATATTTTAAAGCAAAAGAAATTAAAGAAAGTAAAATTTCTCTACTATCAATTGTGACCAATTCATCTACCAAAAGAAATTGAAAATTTCAAATGCTTTAAAACCACTCCTTGGCCGTGACATACTTGGCAAGCAAAGAAGAAATATCAAAACAATTTGGTTGCCTCTTTCTTTCCATACGTGAAATTCATCTTCTACACACATGTACATTCACTTGCAAAAGGAATTGAAAACAAATTAAAAATAAAAGCTATCTACTACTCCATCTTAGTCAACAAGTCTCAAAGTAATAAAAAAAAATACAATAAAGGACCATAGGCCAAGTCTTCTTCACGTGAAAAGGGGTTTAGAATTCTGAAAACTTTGCTCTCCTATCCATCCATTCACTTAATTCCTTCAATGACAAGACAAAACAAGGTGCAAAGATATTAAAGGGATGGGCTGCCACTGGACACAACAACAACATGGTATTTCATAAAAGAAAAGTAAAGATAACAAAGCATTTTGGCAAGAAAACAAGGAGGACCCTACCACTTTCTTCATTCACGTAAACCTAAGAGGTTTTCACATAAGAATACAACTTTTGAAAGCTTTTGTTGTTGCCAAAGAATAAAAAAAATGTAGCTGCACATTCACTTCATGTTTCTATTCATTAAACAAAGTAGAAATGTGTAAAATAATGATGTTGCTGGACCCATGAACATTATATAAAAGAAAGACAAGCAATATTGATTGGAAGGTGAAAACGTGCAATTCTTCTAGTGGTACCGTCCAACTTTCTTTAAGCAAAAATTAAACTACAAGTTCTGAAATTTAAAGCATACCACCGTGCAAGCAAACCAAAGGAATTGAAAGCATCAAAAACTTCATACACTATACTACTACATGGACCATTTTTGCCGAGAATTTCATGTGGTGGTGGACCAAGGCTTCACTTCTCCAAATTGCAAGAAGGAATCACGCAAATCTGGTTCTTGTGACCGAGAATCACACCTCATATTCATCTACTTCTTCAAGAGTTTTCTCCAAGCAAATCACCTTGCACAATTCATCTAAAGTCCATCACTTATGCTTCCCTCTGCACCATGACAACAGCTCCTCTCTTCATCTCCAACTCAGTTCATGCATCTCCAGAAAAGAAAGAAACGTGTGTTTGCTAAATTCTGCTCCACTTCAGCCGTGACAGCAGCTTCTCCTCCTCATCTCCAAGCTCAGTTCATACTAGAGGTCTTCCTCTATAGGTTCTGTATCTCCTCCTACTCCATGTTGGTATGTGTGTTTTTTTTTTTTCCAAAGAAACAAGAATGAAAAATGAGAGGGAATGATGGATCCAAAAATTGCCGAGAAGAAGGAGTTAAGAGACCTCCAAAATCAGCATGTGTGTTGTCTCTTTGTGCCCATAGAGTAGCAGCTTGTCTCCCCTAGCAGCAGCTAGCTTCCTCATTTTTCTTCAATCAATCTCCTGTGCTTGGATTTAGCCCTCCAATTGGTGTTTCCCGGGATGACTTTGTTCTTGGATTTAGCTCTCCAATTGGTGTTTCATGTTGACAAAAAATGATGCTTTTAATCTTCACGTGCATAAGCCAACTGCTGTAAAACTTCTTTCTGAACACATGTGGCATACCATGTCTTTTCTCAATGTGTGCTGAATTTTTCATTTACCAAGGTATGTGTATGGCCGTGACATTTACTCAGTAAATGTGGCAGCACAATTGTCATCTTCCAAGAGCTATAAACCGTGAGGTGTAATGATGCCAAGCCTATTTTGCTTTTACAAATCCAAGAAAAATATCAATACACAGATTAATTCAATGCAGTACGACTTTGACTAGATAATACAGTGTAAATAAATATTCTTCCAAATGTTCTAAAATGTTTACAGAATTTTCCTGCACTCAATAATGTAAATAATTATTCTCAGATAATTCAAATTAAGTAAAATAAGAATTTCTGATCAAATTGAGCACAATCAGTAAAAACAGGAAAATACTGGACAATTAAGCACAATTCAGAAAAATGGGAAAATACTGGATATTTGAACACACTTTCCTGATTAACTCTAGTACAATAAACTAAGTGCAGTGTAGAAAATAATGATTCATCACCGACTGCCAGTCAATGACCGAACGCGGTACATAGATTTACTGAAGTTTGGACGAACGTTATTTCTACTCGGTTATTAATTTAATATTAGGTGAATTTGGTGAAAGAAGTGAAGAAGGAGAGAGATGAAATCAGAAAAGACATCAAAAAGTGTAAAAGGAGAAGCCGAAGTCACCACTCACGCGGCAGTTTACCGCTGAGCGGCACTCAGGAGCTTACGGGAGATCCGCTGAGGGGCAAAATGGCCGCTGAGGGGAAGAAACGACTCACGCACTTACCGCTGAGTGGCACACTTATGGGCTTGGACCTAGATTTTTTGTAATTTTAGAATAGTATATAAGCTTTAGGACGTCCTAGGGTTTGTATCTTTGGCTGTGACGAAGCAAACACTCTCTCTTCCACCCCTTTGAAGGAGGATCTTGGATGCTCAGGCTACCTCTTCACCTTTCTAGGGTTTTATCCTTCATTCTTTCATTATTGTTCATCTAGGTTCACCATGAATATGGTGAACTAAACCTTGTATGTTTGTTGGGGAATCAATGTAATCTTTTGAAGCTCTCATATATGGAATTTGTGTTTACATCTTAACCTAAGATCTATGCTTTCTTTCATCATTAGTTAGGGTTTTTCCTCTTTGCTTAATGCCTGCTTTGTTTAACTCATTCAATGCATGATTATTGATTTTGTCGATACGGGAACGACGGGGAAGTCTAGATCCGGGGAATTTGTCCCAATAAGTATATTGGTTGCCTTAAGCTCCTGCACTTGATGAACTAATTATTAGGAATGCTAGGAATTGTATGAACTTGTAATTAGGGAGAAGCCTTCTTGAAAGGTACTTTAGAGAGTGGCATTAACAATGATGATTTGAATGTTGAATTCCTAAAATATATCAGAGTGGATAAGATGAAATTGAACTCCAACAACATACTCATTCATATATTCCATTGAAAGTGTTTGTATTTTGCTTTAGCCATTGATCAACCTCATGCATACATGTTTAATTTCGTCTTTTGCATATTAAAATCCAATTATTTCGTTCTTAAGTCCTAGCTAATTTCGTCTTTTGCATCTTTACTAGACGAACGTCTTTTCCTTTGTAGTATTTGGTGCGGCTGTCCTCCACACGAACTGGTTGCAACTCCAGCGTTCGGTCTTGGCGTAGTTGAACGTCTTCCAACTCCAGTACATGAGATAGGTTCGCTATGTACTTCCGAAGTTGGGAAACGTGGAATACGGGGTGAAGGTTCGACAGTTGGGGTGGCAAGGACAACTCGTACGCTACAGATCCGATCTTCTTCAAGATTTGATAAGGTCCGATGAATTTGGGGGATAGCTTCTTTGGACAAACGGCTCTGCCTACTCCAGTGATCGGGTTGAGTCGAAGGAATACATGATCTCCTGCAGCGAACTCCAAAGGCCTTCTTCTCTTGTCTGCATAGGATTTCTGCCTGCTTATGGACGTCTTCAACCTCTCTTGTATCAACTTCACCTTCTCGATCGTTTGCTGGATAAGTTCAGGTCCAGTTAGCACGTTCTCTCCTTCTTGGAACCAACAAAGTGGCGTTCGGCACTTCCTACCGTAGAGAGCTTCAAACAGGGCCATTCCAATGCTAGACTGAAAGCTGTTATTGTAAGTGAATTCCACTAGCGGCAAGACTTCATCCCAAGCGCCTAAGTGATCTAGGACGCACGTCCTCAGTAAATCTTCAAGCGTCTGGATTGTCCGCTCAGACTGGCCGTCCGTTTGAGGATGATACGCTGAACTCATCTGCAGTCTGCTTCCCAATTCACCTTGCAGAGATTGCCAAAACCGAGATGTGAATCTCGTGTCTCGGTCAGAAATTATGCTCGAAGGTACTCCATGAAGACGAACGATCTCCTTGATGTACAGCTTGGCCAAGTTAGTCATCGACATCTTCAAGTTGACTGGTAGAAAGTGGGCGCTCTTAGTTAATCGGTCTACTATAACCCAGATGGAATCATGATTCTTGAGCGTGCGGGGTAGATGAGTTACAAAGTCCATGGAGATGTTGTCCCACTTCCATTCCGGAATTTCTAACTGCTGAAGTAAACCGTCTGGTCTTTGGTGTTCTGCCTTCGCTCGTTGACAAGTCAAACAAGACGCCACAAATCGAGCAACATCACTCTTCATTCCAGACCACCAGAACGACTGCCGAAGGTCTTGATACATCTTAGTCATACCAGGGTGTATGCTAAGACGGCTGTGATGTCCTTCCTCCAAGATAATCCTCTTCAGCTCTCCGTCATTAGGAATGCACGTTCTCCCCATATACCGCAAGAGGCCGTCCGTTCCAGTGTTGAAAAATCTGGCCTGATCTGTACCGAGCGTGCTCAAAATCTTTACCAAGTCTTCGTCTTCGCGTTGCTTCATCTTGATACGGTCAAACACATTGCTAGATATTCTAAGGTTGCAGCATTTGATGTTGTTCGGTTCCAATTCGAACTGCACCCTTAGATCTCTAAAGCTCTCCACCAAACTAAGTTCTTTTACCATCATTATCGAGACATGAACTGCCTTCCTGCTTAGGGCGTCTGCCACTACGTTAGCCTTTCCCGGATGATAAAGCAACTCAAAGTCATAGTCTTTCAAGAACTCTAGCCAACGCCTCTGCCTCATGTTCAACTCCTTCTGATCAAATAAATACTTGAGGCTCTTATGATCACTGAAGACTTGGAAAGTGGATCCGTACAAGAAATGCCTCCAAATCTTTAGTGAGAAAACGACCGCTGCCAACTCCAGGTCGTGCGTTGGGTAGTTTCTTTCGTGAATCTTCAATTGACGGGATGCGTATGCTACCGCTCGCTTCTCTTGCATCAGTACACAACCCAAACCTTGGTGAGACGCATCACAATACACTTCGAAAGGTTTGGCCGTGTCAGGAATGACCAACACTGGAGCGCTCGTTAACTTTCTTTTCAATTCTTGGAAGCTCCCTTCACACCGATCAGTCCATGCGAAAGGCTGATCTTTACGGGTCAACTGAGTTAGCGGAGCTACTATCTTAGCAAAACCTTCAATAAAACGTCGGTAGTAGCCCGCCAGCCCCACAAAACTTCTAACCTCAGTGACTGAACGCGGACTCTCCCAATCCAGTACCGCTTGCACCTTGGCCGGATCTACAGAGATACCTTCGGCAGAGACGACGTGCCCCAAAAACTGTACTTCCTTCATCCAAAATTCACACTTTGACAACTTGGCATATAATTCCTTCTCCCGTAATACTCCAAGTACAATCCTCAAGTGTTCCTCATGCTCTTCGCAGTTCTTGGAGTAAATGAGGATGTCATCAATAAAAACGACTACAAACTTGTCCAAGTATGGTCTGAATATACGATTCATATATTCCATAAACACTGCTGGGGCGTTCGTTACTCCGAAAGGCATCACCACGCACTCATAATGCCCATAACGAGATCTGAACGCTGTCTTCTGAATGTCTTCCTCCTTAACTCTGATTTGATGATATCCAGATCTCAAATCAATTTTAGAGAACACTGCGGCCCCATGCAGTTGATCCAACAAATCATCTATCCTTGGCAACGGGTACTTGTTCTTGATGGTCAGCTTGTTCAATTGTCTGTAGTCAATACAAAGCCGAGAGCTGCCATCTTTCTTCTTTACCAAGAGTACGGGCGCTCCCCAGGGTGATACGCTCGGTCTAATGAACTGTTTTTCCATCAACTATTCAATTTGATCCTTGAGTTTAGCTAACTCCGCAAGCGACATCCGATAAGGCTGAACAGAGATAGGAGCTGCCGTCGTTACCAAATCGATGGTGAATTCAACTTCACAAGGAGGGGGAAGCCCAGGTATTTCTTCCGGAAAGATGTCCGCGAATTCGTCCACCACCGATCGTCCTTCACTGTACTTGTCCTTGGGCGATCGTTCCAAATTCACATTCCCAGCTTCCCTGTCTTCGTGTGTCATTATGAGAAAATAGCTGGCGCCCTCCATAATATCTTCTTTCAGTTGGCCGAGCGTCACTGTCAACTCCTCTTCTTCCTCACTAGGAAAAATTAATTCCTTCTTACCACAATCTATAAGGATGTGATTGGTAGTCAACCAATCCATTCCTAAAATCACCTCCAAACCTTGAAGAGGTAAGCAGATGAGATTAGCTTTAAACTTACGCCCCTCCACTTCTAGAGAACATCTGACGCACATAGTGGACGTCCTAACTTCGCCAGCCGCTGGGGTTGACACCACCAGGTCGAACTGCATCTCTCTCACTTCTAAACCCAGTTTTTCAACACACACCTTTGAGATGAAGGAGTGAGTTGCCCCAGAATCATACAGTACACAACACGGTTTACCAAACAGTAAGCATTCACCAATTATGAGATTACCTGAGCTTGCTGCCTCAATGCTCGTTATAGCGTACACACGTCCCACTGCTTGTGCTCTGCCACCTCTTGGTTGATTCCTTCCAGCATTTGGCGGCCTCATCACTGCGCGTCCACCCATATTGCACTCGTTATCCAAGTGCCCATTCCTTCCACAATGGTTGCAGTGTTTTCCTCCCACCAGCTGAGGACATGAAGAACGGTAGTGTGGTCCTCCACACTGGAAACAAGTAACGTTTCCATGCTGCCCCAATTGTCCGGCAGTAATCAAGGCTTGAGACCCGCCCGCATTAGATGGTTGGTTTGGACGAGTGTAAGGGGCTCTCCTCTGACTAATACCTCCCCTGGACATGATCGGTCCCCTAATCACTTGTTGTTGCTTCTTCTGTCGTTCCGCTTCTGCCATATTCTTCTCTAATACCTTGGCTCTCTCAACCATGGCAGAAAATGACCGGATGCATAAGCTGGAAACCAAAACCTTCAGATCACTCCGCAGTCCGTTCTCAAACTTCCTGCATTGCCACTCTTCACTGGTGACCATCGTATTGAAACGGACAAGGTGTTTGAACTTGTTGGTGTATTCAAAAACTGACATCCCACCTTGAACCAGTTGCAGAAACTCCACCTCCTTCGTAAAACGGACGCTGTCAGGGAAGTACTCTTCATAAAACTTGCTACGGAATACTTCCCATGTGATAGGACGTTGGGCGTCTGCCAGAATGGCCCTCGTGCTCGCCCACCAGTGGCTCGCTTCCCCAGTCAGTAGGTATTCTGTGAACGCCAACCTGTTCTCATCTGGACATCTCTTGGCGTTGAAGATCCTCTCCATGTCCCTTAACCATTGATCTGCCTCGTCAGGGAGACACTTCCCACTGAATTTGGTCGGATGGTGTTGCAGAAAACTCTCCAAGCTCCACTCGGTTGGAGGGTTAGCGTTGGAAGAGGACGCTCCTGGTGTGCCTCTGGTGGCAGCGATAATTTCCATCAACTGTCTCTGAGTCGCCTCAGAGTTGGCGCGAGCGTCCTCCAAACTCTGTAGAGCAGCTGCGTTCTGCTCCATTAATGTATTGTTTTGTTGTTGTAGTCTATCAATTACTGATTCCAACAACCTAGTGTTGTTGGGCGCATCAGGTTCATTTGGCTGTGGTGGAGGAGGGAGTCTAGGTGCCATCTATTCTCTGGGAACAGAGAAAAACGAGCGTTAGTCATGTTTAAAGAGTAAAAATTCAACTCGTTAAACACATATTAAGCACACAGCAAAAACACAGTGTACTCATAACCTACAGTGTCCTTAAAAGAACAAAACTGCTCTGATACCACTAATGTAACATCCCAAAATACAGTAATTACCATATATCAGAATTAATTACATTTAACAGTTAATCCATGCAGTTTTACACTATGATTAAGATCCAAAACCCAAAAGGAGCTTAAATACAGAATTCTATACAACAAATCATAAATAACAGAAGTTTAGAACGGACGGTTTTACAAAAGGAAATAACCGAACGTCCAATTCAAAAGTGAACATCTAAAACTAAAAGAACGGACGTTGTCTCACATCCACACGGATGATCACGTCCTCCAGAGTGGCCTTGCCTTCTGCTCACATCCACACGGATGATCATTGCAAGACAGGACGAACGTACACATACGATAGACAACACAAGGAAAACGAAAGGGTAAGCTTATGTAATTTAATTCATACAGCAACATATACATTTAACATTTCAATTCATACAACATGTAACTTAACAGATAACATCATAAGTAATACATAGTACTAGACCGACCGTCCGGACTGTATGAATCTGTGTAGCTACAGGCGTCCTTGCACCCGAGTGATGTAGTAACTGGGATACACTCAACAGCTGCCACTCGAGGTTAGTCCTATCCAAAGTACCCCTAAGGAATAGAACCTCCTGTCGTTCCCACACATGACCTACCCCCTCTACGTGAGGATGAGTACTCACGGAACATCAGGATGGACCATGCCAGCATTAGCATAACCACAATCATACTTTACCAAATCCAATATTCAATATATATGAGTCGTTCCTCCCTAGAACGCTCGTACAAAATCCATAATCATCATATCATCTCATATATTGTTCGTTCAATATCATTCTTCATCTTAAACTCATTTTCATCTTTCATTATACTTACATAAAATAACGAACGTTCAGCCCTCTTTAGAACGAGGACGATCGTTAAGAATGAGACCAATGCTTCTCTCGTTCGGAATCGAATAAAGCCGACACATCAGATTTAACGAACGTCTTTTCTAATCGAATCAGTTGAATGAACTGACTCTATGAAAATCAAATCATTACTCAAAATATTTCATCTATGAATCTCTAGGCCGAATCCAAAAATAGATGAAGACACCTCAAGATGTTTAGTTGACCATGATAAGAATTTAATTATAGAAACCGACTGCCAGTCAATGACCGAACGCGGTACATAGATTTACTGAAGTTTGGACGAACGTTATTTCTACTCGGTTATTAATTTAATATTAGGACGAGCGTTCGGTATAAGACCGAGCGCTACTTATAACGAACGCAAGATATAAGACCGAGCACTACTTTTAACGAATGCAAGGTATAAGACCGAGCGCTACAAATTTTAAAGTGCAAGATATATATTTTACTTTATTTTGAAGACTAAGGTATGCCTATTCGGAGCCGAACGCTCCAGAATAGTATTTTCACATGAGAACGCTCGTTCTCGATCAGAGTTCTTCCCAAATGAAAGAATTCCATTTTCTTAACAAATTTACTAGAAACCGAACGGTAGAGAACCGTTCGATAACGAACGTATATTATCATATTCATAAATGCATATTTCAAGTTTTCCAATTTAAGTTCCATCAAACCAGTATATACTTTATACTTCATATCGAATATCAATTTATATACTTTATAACATTCATATTAATAATTCATATTCAACATCATCATACAGATTTATTTCATACACCATAATTATCCATGTTCATATTCATACATCTCAACCATCATCCATCATGCATTCATACTCATACCGCATACATACATTCAGTCATTCATCAACATGCATTCGTTTTCAGCAAACATACAACAATGTACGAATTAAATCAATAAGTTTCCCTTACCTGGATTTGTGAGCAACTTGATCTAAGCGCAAGATTTGTGGCTCAACCAACTAACGTCTTTCTACCCTCAGTGGTCACTTAACTCTTCCAACTCAAATCTAACCATAATAAAATCACAGTACTTAGACTATATCCATGTATGCAACCATAACTTGGTTTTGCATGAACCCTAAGAACGAATGACTAAGGGAGGAGACTTACCAGTTTCAAACATGAGCTTGTTCGGTTTAATGGAAAGCTTAGGACACCGGGATCTCTTCTACGGCCTCTGAAATGGAATCGGAGTAGAGAACGGTAAGTTACAGAAGAGAGAAGATGGAGGCTTTTTAGAGAGAAGTTGGAAAAAATGAAATCTGAGTTTTGGGAGGAAGAAGGTGCGTGCAGGAGAGTGGAAGGGTTTTTCAGAAAGTTCATTTTGTTTTCCCCACGTCCACACGAACGTGCGTCTCTCCTGTCGACACCTGCAACCCCATTTCTGATTTCAATTCTTTCATGGTGACACTTGGCGGAAGTTGCAGAGTTAAGGAAGTGGGTTTTAATGAAATCAGGGAAGGTTATGAGTGCATTAAATGTGATTTAACAGGTGGAGGCTGGTTTAACTTTCCCAAGTCTTACATTTTACAATTCGAGATGTAATTACCTTTAAATATTTTTCTAAAATTTATATATTGCATTTTAAATCATCGCACTTTGAACTTGTAATGGCATTCAAATTTTACTGATTTATTAAACTATTATTGCAGGAGACCATATTCATATTAACTAAAATACGAATAATGAATTTTAAGGCACATGTATATAAACACAAGCGCGATCACAAACACACACACACATATATATATATATATATATATATATATATATATATATATATATATATATATATATATATATATATATATATATGAATATGAGGATCGGCAATGTATCAACGCTCACAATGTCACGAACATTTAGAAACTACAAAAAGAAAAACCATTGTAGTACTAAAATTCGTAAAATGAATTTTTAACTTTAAGCCATATTAATTTTTTTTTATTTGAAAAAAATGAGTCTTAATTGGTTCAGACCACTTGAGCTGTGTTATTTAAATAACTCAACGGTGCCGTGTTAAAATAACGCTATTTAACTTTAATCAACTCACATAAAACACCTAGATGTAAGGACATTTTTAAGCCAATTTTCAATCAGGGAATCTTGGAACCTATTATGCCATTATCGAAGACGGAGAAAGAGGAACATGTATATTTACACACGATATGTCCGATATTAATATATCATACAATTGATCGAATATTGTGAATTTAGTTTCATCATTCAAGTTGTAGCAATACGAAATATAAAGATAGCTCGAAAACATTAGTTTCACCACCACAAACAAGGCCAAAAGAGTGGACAGCTTCCTCTTTTACCAGCCTGCCTTGATTGCCTGCGATAGAGGCCATCACATACGAGCACAAATTAATTTATACATGAATTTTGGTACCATAACCAGAGAATCAATGAATCAAACAACAAATCAAGCTAGCCAGGATAAGCTACTCATAGTATACACAGCTATCATTTTGGTAACAGATAAATTCTCATTTTGGCAATTGAAGTCAATGCAACTACAACACCTTGTACACACACACACAATGACCCAACACTAGTTCCAGAAATACGATGCATTACACTAAAAAACTATTTACAAAGGAGTATATCGTTATAAACGGATCTAAAACCATATTTTCAACTCAGACATACAAAATGAACCAATTCACAATGATAATAAGTTTGTATTATGCATAATGAAGCATCGACTATCATGACCTAAACAAGATGAAATACGATAATTTCCAATCAATAATATTTGCAGTATAGGATGAATTATGACAAAGGTTTGATACATTTGATCAAAATGTTAAGATCCCATGTTTTAATACCAAAAAATTATAAAGGATGGTCCAGCTAAAGCCAACAAAAGAAATATTAATTGAAGTCAATATATAACAATTACTGGGAAATATAAGATCTATGATATCAATAAATCAAATTGCAATACCATTTGAAGAATCATATTACCTAGAACTTGGCGAGAAATTAAAACTACTCCTCCATCATACAATGAGGCATACCTCAACCAGGATTTGAGACAGTTCAACAAAAGCCATATAGAGATAAATAATCCATTTCTTCAATACAAACTTTGTCAATAAAAGCAACAATAGCTTGAATATATCACTGAATTAAATCAATCAGATGTAATAGCATACCTTTACATGTATTTATCTGTTGCATAACTACTTTCACAAATAGCATGCCTCAACTGTCTTCGATTTCTTTGCTGCCCCCGCTACCATCACGTTCTATGTAATCAGCAGCATCATGCGGACTTTCAGCAGGCTGTATGATCTTACCAAATAGGAGGATTGAACCAGAACCAACTTTGGTGTTGCAATGCCTGGTCCCAGTAAACTCTGTGTCAAAGGAATGTAAACTACTCTGGCTATGTGGTGACGTGTCATCTGATTGAGAACTGCTAATGTTTAGATCCGTAGAAACAATTCCCAAACTTTGCACTGTATTGTTCCCAAAGGAACTACTACCCATGTACAGATAAGAGTTATCGTTTAAAAAGTTGGAAAAACTTGATGCAGAAAATAGATCATGCCTGGCTCCCTGCATGCCAGCAGGAAAAGTATCATAACTCAACAATTTTTTATCCATATTTCCCATTGTTGAGTTAGGGAAACCTATCATAGGAAAGAAGGGGTCTCCCTCCCTATCACTAAACAGTCCAGATCCCTGGTCAGCTCTAAACCTTTTTGAAGGGGAAAACGCTGTATGAAGTGCAAGTGAGGGGGAAACAAGTTCAACCTGCCAAGGACTGACTCGTTTTGCATTTTGTAAGACTTCAGGTTCATCCCAGTTAACCTATGATGTTGAGATCATAGAAAATGGTAAGAAGGCGACAGCAGTCATTTCAGATAGATCAATCATAAAACAAAATTTTCTAAGACAAAGGTTTCTTATCAATTAAAAGAGTATGCCATCACAAATGACATAATACCAGGATCCGTTGACAAAATATTACAGGAGAAAAAGAACTCAAAATATAAATGGAGATAATAGCAATCTGTATTTGAAAAAGAAAAGAAACTACCAGTTAAACAAAACAATATCACCTTTAGAGGCAGAGCTTAAGTATAGCTCAATTATCACGGACTAAACCCCAGAGGAGAATATTTAGATACAAAGAAAAAAAAAACGTAATACATTTATAGATTCAAATGAGAAAATGTTACATCTTACCCTTAGTCGTAGTAAAAACACAGATATAATATATTTTAATAAACTTGAAGTACAGCAGGTTTTCCATTTTCTCAGCTCAACCTATTTATGAACAAGGTAAATAGAAACTGTCCCAACATTAGGTAGTATCACGCTTCTATTTTCTCTTTTCATTAATACTGAAGGGTGTTAGCAAGCAAACTATAAGTCATCCAAATAATGCAAGGCCCAAAAGGATTACTACCACACCAGCCCATTTGAAGGATTATGTTCCATAAAAAAAACCTCTTTGTTTCTAGAAGTGCCACGTCATGTTTTTTTCACTGCATCAGAATAATTCGGTTATGCATTTTGGAAGATTTGCTTTTGATCTTTGTAGATTTCCTTACCCACCAAATCAGGAATACCCTTTGATTGTAACCAACTGTGATATGAATATTCCTTGTAATAGCTTTATATAGATTTGGTATGAATGAAAAGGGGAGGAAAAATTCTATCATCTCTGTCTCTTCCCTTATTCTGTTTCAGGGGCTCCCTTAGCCATTAATTAAGGAAGTGAAACCTAACAATTTGGTGCTTTATATTTTCTGCATTGCCCTTACCCTAAATCTGTCCTCCTGTAGCCACAAAGCGCTATTATTCAGAATCGATCATAAGAAAAGATGTAATTTGCTTACCCTCAATAATATAATCATCCCCATGTGCATTGAGTGATAATCACATTGGGTATAAAGCAAAACAATTAACCCTCTCCAAAAAAACTTTTAAAATAAAACTCGTAAGTTCATTCCAAACAATAAGTTATCAAAATCCCAAGATTTCATTATACAGCTTCATAAACCATATATCCTGAGAGCACATTAAAATATACCACTTTAAATACTATTATGGTAACTAATAAATACTTTTTTTATATTTTTTACATAATAAACGCATGTTTATCTAACATAAACTATCCATTTTTTGTTTTCCAAATAAAGACCAGTTGGTAGTATTTGGAAAAACTTCGAGAGCACACTGCATAATCCCATCCTTTCTTTCAGCACAGGAAAGACCCTGTCCGGATCAACTTCTAACTTAAGGAAACCTTTCAATTGGTATAAGTATATGATTGCTAACCTGAGAATAATGAATGAACTTCCAAAAATGCTCGAGTGCATAAGTAAAATTTAACTCACAAAAACATTTAACTCATCCTATTTCCTTGATTATTTTATTTCATTCTCCAACAAATTTATCGAAATCGGCTCAGTCACACATTTAACTCATGCAATTCCTCAATCACAAAGCACAATGCAAACAAAAATACCTGAAGCATGCGCCAAGGTCCATTATCAGAGGCATACGCAGAAGTCACCGTCCCTTGAAACCACGTCATCCTAGAAGAATCCTCAGTCTCCATTCCTATCTTCACTCTCATTCCACCAGCCCACGCGCACCTCATCGCGTCCTCCACAACCTCAGCACTCACCACAAAATCCGCAAAACCCGCCCTCGGATAATACACCACCTCAAACGGCGCGTTCCGCGACACGCACTCCGCTGCGGCCTTCACTGCCTTCGGCGATACTCTCCCGGTCGCGTACAGCGGAAACCCCTCTCCCTGCGCTGGCGGCTGCTCCTCCTCTACAGGAGAGGATGAGGAGACGAACCGCGTCGCACGGCGGATCCCGACCGAGACGTTCCCGTCGGAGTCCTTGACAAAGACAACGGAATCGCCGGCTATGAGCTTCTTGTGGTTGACAAACTTGCTCCAGCCAGTTGTGAAGAGGTGCCGACGTGGTGTACCACGGTAGATGTGGCGAAAACGCCACGCGACGCCGTGGATGTCAGTGACGGAGAGGAGCTGGACCGGAGGATCGGCGCGGAAATCGAGCGGAGGGAAGACAGAGTCGGCACAGAAGCGCGGCACGGAGAAGCCGCCGCCGTTGTTGGCGTCGGAGGGTGTGAGGATTTTGGAGAACGAAACGACGCCGTTTTGGCACTCGCGCCCTTCGTCGTCGCTTTGGATGTTGCTGTCGTCGTTCTGGTTGTTTCGGTGAAACGGGTGAGGGAGTGGAGTGAGGAGGAGCCTGGCGAAGACCTCGTCGGAGAATGGATCAGCAAGCAAATCACGGGAGGACACAAGGCAGGGAACGAAGGGGAGGGAACGGAAGGGAGGGGAGAGAGAATGTGACGGAGAAGCGTGCTCCATGTGGCCCTGCGGGAAGTAGTAAACCCTAGAATGCAGCTTCGGGATGTGCACAGCGGCCCCGGCGCATGCCCGCCAGATTTTTGGATCGACGCGGCGAGGGTTGGGTGGAGACTGCGGCAGAGGCATGTTGAATTGAACTAGAGAGATAGTGAGGTCGGAGTAGGGTTTAACTTTTGAGACATGAGAAGGGGAATAAGAGAGTGAGGGAGTGTGCCACTGCCACTGCCAATATTGCAACTGTCCGCGCTTTTCTCTCTCTCCAGCAGCAGTTGTCTATCGAATTCGGAACGAACGATTCTCGGTAGTCGGTTATGTTTTCATTTATTAGAGAAAAAGTTAAAGTACATACTGCATTTTATGGCTTCTAATTTCTTTCCTTTTAGTTTCTTACATACTAAATAAATTAATTTATCTGCAAACTTAATATATTTTTAAAATGATAATTCATTTTTGAAATCAATTAATCTCTTTCCCAAAAAACTAACACAGCTCAAAGCAATTAACATATAATTGCTAAAATTATATAACATTTGAAATAATTATAGTTACTTTAATCAATATAAAAATAATAAATTTTATAGCGTTTGAGTTAATTGCACATTTCCTTATCTGAGTTGATCTTCCATGAATAATTTAATTTCTTTTTTTAAGCTTCCTAATAGTGCTTTATTAGAACTAATCGCGGGTGTGACTTTCAGTGTGTGGATGGTATGGAGGAGGAAAAATCATGAAAGATTTCAATGCAGCATTTTTATTCAGGTTGCTATATAGACTATAAGGTATTATGTTCAGTTGATTGGGAAAAGTTATAAAATTGGTATGAATAATAATATAATGGATTTTGCTGTTTTGAATTTGTTTTATATTAATACTAGATTGGGGAAGCATATATTTCATAAGTGTTCAAGAGTTTTTGGATTGTTATGTGTAACATCCCAAAATTATACAGTCATCAACTATATACTTAGAATAATCACATTAATCAATACGGCAAAACAGTTTTAATATAAAAGGGAGCAGAAATTCATAAATGGCCGAACGGCCTTTCATGTATTAATTAACGAGCGTTTACAAAATGAATGAGGACGAACGGTTTACAAAAATGACCGAACGTCCAAATATTTACAACCAACAAAAGAGCGCTCGCTCACAGCCGTTCGCTATTCTAACTACACTAACTAAAATAACCGAACGCCTTTACTGTTCGGTCTTCACTTCAACTTCTACTAAGTTATCTTCAGCAATAACTTCTTCTTCAAGCGCTTGCTCCAGAGAAGTATCTCCCTCTGCTCACATCCACACGGATGATCATTGCATTTGACAAGACGGATATACATAGACAGACAACACAATGGAAAATGCAAGGGTAAGCTTATTGAATTTAATTCAAGTCAAACATACATTTCATACTTATCAAATCCAGCAAGTAAATTCACAACATATACATTCAATTCATACATTAATTCCATCCAAAATCCTGATACTAGACCGATCGTCCGGACTGTATGAATCCTGTGTAGCTAAGGCGTCCGTGCACCCAGGTGGGTAACTGGAATGCTCATCAGTAGCCACCTGAGGTTAGTCTTTTCTGTCCAAGTTACAGTTATGGACTAGACCTCCTGCCATTCCCACGCATGACGTACTCCTCTCTACTTGAGAACGAGCACTCACGGAATATCAGGATGAACCACCATCTAAGCTTACCACGTTCATACTTACAAATCTCAATATCCATTCAAGAGTCGTTCCACCCTGGAACGCTCGTTCAAAATCCACAATCACAATTTCAGTTCTCATAGTGTTCGCACATCTTAATTCATCCTCTTAAACACATTTTCATTCTATGTTCCACTTTCTTAAAAAGACGAACGTTCACTCCCCTTCATAACGAGGACGAACGTTCAGAGTGAGATCAAGAAAGACTCCTTTGAATCAGTTAAATGAACTGATTCTAGTACGATCCAAATAATACTTAGAAAAATTTTAGTTCAATGACTCTGGAAAGAATCCAATGGATAGATACATCACAAACTCGTTTAGATAAAATAAACCGAACACGATTTAATTCAGGAAACAAACCGCCAGTCAATGATCGAGCGCAAAAATAGACGTTTAATGAATTTTGGACGAACGTCACTGAAGACTTGGACGAACGTCACTAGAACATTTGGACGAACGCTATTTAAAATTTAGTGGACAAACGCTATTTGAATTTCGGGACGAACGCTATTACCGTTCGTTGATAATTTTGGAAGGAACGAACGTTCGGTATATGACCGAGCGTTCTTTATCACATACGCATTGGGACGAGCGTTCGGTATCAGACCGAGCGCTACTTATCATTTACACTTTTAGGACGAGCGTTCGGTCTAAGACCGAGCGCCACTTAGGACGTACGTTTTTAGGTCGAGGCTCTTAGCTGAATTCAAAATCATAGAAATTTGGAATTTATATAAGATGAGATATTTAAAGTTTATGTTTTAATAATTTGACTAAGAGTTAAAAGGGATATTATCAGGCTTCTCAATTCTCATACAACGCTCATGATGTTTACGTCTGGCCGAACGCACAACGTAAAGCTATATAAGAGGGCGTTCGTCCTCAAGGATAATCCTTTCCAAATGAAAGGGTTCGACTCATTCAAAGAATTTACTACGAATACCGAACGGTCAAAGACCGTTTCGATAACGAACGTTCATTTTCATAGGATTCTCATATTTAAATTCCACATACAGTAACCATATTTTCCAGCATAACCTTCATGCATTAATTCACTCCTATCATAGTACAAATCAAACATTTTCATTGCATCATCTCATCATACGGTTCATGTTTCCAATAAATCAAACCATAGCATATTTCATCATCAAAATCATATATTAAAATCTGATATCATAATTCATACTCAATAATATTTACAGAACATGCATTTAACACAGTGCAACATCATAGATCGTTCATGCAACACAGCATAACTCAAGAATTAAATTTAATAAACTTCCCTTACCCGGATTGTAGTGATCGTCCTAAAATGAGTGGATCTTGATTCGTCTAAATGAGGCTCTCTCAACATTTCACTTAAGCTTTCCAACTAAACTAACCAAAGAAAATGAAAGGACTTAGTCCACACTATTGCATGCAACGGAATATGGTTTGCAGGAACTTCCAGAAACGAGCGTCCAAATAAAACTTACCAGAACTGTAAGTTGTTCGGTTCAATCTGGAGCTCTTGGTGCAGTGATCGTCCTCACGGCTCTGAAACGTGATCGGAGTGCAGAATGGTGAGTTACAGAAGAGAGAAGAAGAAAGGTCTCTAGAGAGAAGGCAGAGAATTTGGAAGCAAGAGTTTGGGGAAGAAGATGAAGTGTGCAGAAGAATGGGAAGAGTTTCCCAGAGAAATTAATTTCTCTTCCCACGTAGGACGAACGTCCATTCGTCTGCTGCCACTTGGATTCCACTACTGTTTTAGAATGTTCCAAAGTGACACTTGGCAATCTGCATGCAGTGTGAGTAAGTGCGTTTTAATGAAGGAGTGTGCGTGTCACGGTGCATTAATGGAAGCAGAGAGGTGACTAAGCAGAATAATTAATGGGACGTGACATTATGTGGATTAAGATCATCACAGATGAGACCGTTAGTGGGTGCAAATGGAATGTTGCATGTGAAGGGTTGTTTAGAGATAATATGGAAAAATTCATTGGTTAATTTTCTTCTTCTATTGCAGTGAAAAATCTCTTTACGAGAAACGCATTGGTGGTATCTTGACACTTGTATATTGTAAATTGGTTAGTTGTGGTTGGAATTTTTAAAAATGATATGGTAAAGGACGGTGGGAAAATGTTAGAAAATTTATAAAAATATGGAATTTAAATGCTTGCAAATTTAAATGTTTGGAGAAACTGGTTACTTAAAACCAAATTTTGTATAAATGATATAACTCAATATCATCATATAGATTATTGTTTCAGTATGAATGTTGAGACCGAGATACGAATCTAAAGAATTGCAACCGCTTCTTCCTATGCTGTCGTTACCGTGCTATCTCTCTTTCTGTGCCAAGCTCTCCGAGGGAAAAATGGGCTGGGTACCTGCAAAGGCACTCCGACGCTCAAGTTAGAAAAGGATGTCTTGAACCTTTCCAATTCAAAGTGAAGAAGAAAATTAATCTTTTCTCTCTTAATTTCTCTTAAGGAAAAACGTACCTTTTTTACACTGTGCTTTTCATATTTAAAACAGTAAAATAAACCGTTTACCTGAAAATCCGGTTAGTTACCGAAGTTGACTACTTGGATGTTGTAACCTGTTAGATCGTGTTTGATACTGGGTCAGTTATTCCCGTGATTCGTGGCATTGACTGATATTTGTAATCGTTTACTCCTAACCGCTAAATTAGGAATGTTCACTGATTGTCGAACGTCGAGCGCCTGGTGTATCTACACAAACTTGTGAGTGTTATGTGTCGCGACATCGTTGTTTGCTTGTCGATCACCAATGTGTCGACATCAACAGACGATTGGCGTTAAGAAGTGTTCAACATTCCTACGATCGTGACATTACGATTGTAAGAAGGCTCGACAAACGGTCGTTCGGGTTACTCGTCGACCGTTGGTGATTTCAGGTATCCTACGGTACATGCCCCCCGAGTCCGAGTAAACGAGCGCAGATTTTGCCTGTGAGTTTACTAAAGGACGTTGAGTGGTGATTTATTGGGGAAATGATACGCACCGTTTTGGGGTTAGAACCTTTAGGGTTTTCCCGCTTTTTTAAGGAAGCAAAGAGACATGAAATTAGAGCCGCTGGATTGGAATTGATCTGACGGCACTTGATGCACTTGCGTTCTTGGCTTCTTTAATACGAAACGAAGATGAAAAGACGCGCTGTGCTTACCAGAACCTAAGAGTGTCATCTTCCTGCCGGTGATAGTTGTCCCGCTTGCTGCGAAATCACTCAATCTTCTTGCCTTCATACGCAATTTTCCAGGTAAACACTCAATCTTTTCTTCGTCCTAGTGTGGTTTGTTTTTTACCGATAATGGAACAAAAGGGGCAGAGCGCCGGTATGGATCTACCGGGGCCTTCGTCAACGGCAGAGTGTCCCGATATCACCACTGTGCCTTTTTGTGAGAACGCGTTTTGTTATGGAAATATGGGGAGTGAAGGCCCAGAGGAGCGTGGAACATTGCCGGCTCGTGATGGCGATTACGACTGGGCGGCGCGTGAAGTTGACGAATTTAGTAGTTTGTTTAGGAGTAGGGCAGTGTTAGCAGATTGGGTAGAAAATAGATGTATTTTGAGAACCCTAGGGTACAAATCGTGTGTGAAGTTGTGATGGACAAATTTATGATCACCAAAATATGATGTCACAAACTTGTTTCACAATCGGCAAGTATGACCGAATCGTTCAAGTAATAAACTTGGTAAGACCAAGTATCGTTCTCCCAAAGGACTCACGGCCTAGTTTAGTTATGTGGTTTCTTGATTAGCTAAGACTTACAGACGAAATATTTGGAGTTTAATATGCAAGACAGAAAATAAACATGTATGCATGAGTTTTTGATCAATGGCAAAAGCAAAAGATAAACACTTTCAATGAAATATATGAATGAATATGTTGTTGGGGGTCAATTTCATCTTATCCACTCTCATATATTTTAGGAATTCAACATTCAAATCATCATTGTTAATGCCACTCTCTAAAGTACCATTCTAGATGGCTTCTCCCTAATCACGAGTTCATACAATTCCTAGCATTCCTAATGATCAGTTCATAAGTTCAGGAGCTTAACGACAACCAACATAATATTGGGAGAAATTCCCCGGATCTAGACTTCCCCGTACGTGCCCGTATCGACAAAACCAATAATCATGCATCGAATGAGTTAAACCATGCAAGCATTAAGCAAAGAGGAAAAACCCTAACTAATGATGAAAGAAAGCATAAGTCTTAATTAAAAGATGCAAGCATAAATTCCATATATGAGAGCTTCAAAAGATTACATTGATTCCCCAACAAACATACAAGATTTAGTTCACCATATTCATGGTGAACCTAGATGAACAATGAAAGAATGAAAGAATAAACCCTAAAAAGGTGAAGAGGTAGCCTGAGCATCCAAGATCCTCCTTCAAAGGGGTGGAAGAGAGAGTGTTTGCCTCGTTTCTGCCAAAGATACTAATTCTAGGACGTGCAAGTCCTTATATACTATTTTAGAATTACAAAAGATTACAAAAGCCCAAGCCCATAAAAGTGCCGCTCAGCGGTAAATACCGCTCAGCGATGACTGCGCGTCCCTTTTCTTCCCCTCAGCGGCCAGTTTGCCCCTCAGCGGACCTCCCGTGACCTCCTGAGTGCCGCTCAGCGGTAAAATGCCGCTGAGCGGTGCTTTCGGCTTCTCCTTTTGCACTCTTTGATTCCTTTTCTGATTCCATCTCTCTCTTTCTTCACTTCTTTCACTAAATTCACCTTAAAACCTACACAAAAACACTTAAATCAAGCATAAACCTGTCCAGCTCTCTTACTTCTGAAAATATAGATAAAAGCATGATTTCAAGCTAGTTTTTTAAGTCTAAAGGTTGCTTTTAGTATCAATTTTAAGCATGAAAATAACAGTTTTTCAACTGTTATCAAGTTGGTGGCTTGTAGGGAGGATGAGAGGGTGTTTCACGGGAGGGAAAATAGCTCCAACGAGTTCTTTTACTGTTATGCGTCGCCGTTTTACGATTTGTATTTGAGAGTGCCTTTCACAACCTTCCAAATGGATGTGTGGAGGACCCTAAATGTCGCGCCCAGCCAATTGCATCCCAACGGTTGGGGGTACATGCAGGCATTTGTTGTTCTGTGTCGGGCCTTGGCTATTAGGCCGACTGTGGCATTGTTTTTACACTTCTTTAGGTGTCGACCGATTGCGAAAAAGGGTTGGGTGTCGCTGATTTCTGAGCCGGGTAATGCTCTTCTAGAGCTTTACTTGCAATCGTATAGGGGCTTTAAAAATAAAATTTTCAAAGTGTTGATCCTTGACTCTGGGCGAAGGCACTTTTTTGATGGAGAGGGAAACCCCAAGTTCCCATTGTACTGGACACAGGATCCGCTGAGGTTTACCTCGTGGGCCGAGGATAAAATGACGATCGAGGAGTTAGAGGCGCTGAACGTGTTGACGGCATTGCCACACCCATTTTCTTTCTGTCGGCTCATAAACTGCCTTGAGCACGACGATGCTGATTCGAGGGTATTTGGTATGATTCTCTTCTTGTTATTTTTATCTGTTTCCTTGTTGTGGCTGACTGTTGTAGGGTAACCTTTGTTTCGCAGAGATAATGGGGAGGAAAGGAAATGTCCGAAACTGGTTTCAAACCATCGACACCGAGAAAACTGAAGATGGCCGTCCAGGGTCTTCAGCCAATCCTACGCAAGTCCAACCAACTGGTCTAGTCGTGCTATCAGGTTCGACTGATGAAGCAACGGTAGTCGAAGAACAGCCGCTGGTGCGAAAAAGGAGAGGTAAAGTGGTCGACACCAGTGGCGCTGTGTCGAAGAAGAGGAAGGAGACCGCAGACGAGACAGAGCGGCCCCTTCCGAACGGCGTATGGGACCCCTCTTTCTCTTTGAGCCATAAGGTCGAGTTTAACCTGGATAACTCGGAGAAGAGGGTGGTAGAGAAGATGACCGAGCAACAAATAGCTGATGCTATGTTGGAAATGACGAGTCGGTCACATATGCTAGCTTGGCATATTGCATATGCCTCTGATGGAGGTGTGTTGCGGGTTGAACTGGATAAGGCGCGGACGCAGGTGAAGGAGCTTACTAAGGCTCACGCCCTCTGTGATTCAAAGCAGAAGAGGTCAGAGCAATTATTGAGAGAGGCTGAAGTGCTGCTGAATACGCCCGAAATGCCGGCCTGACTTTAAGAAAGGAGCGCGATCAAATGTCGTGCGAGCTAGAAGAGGCCAAGAAGGCAGTGGCGGCGTTGACCAAGGAGAGGAATGGTTTACGGGGGGAAACAATGGAGAACAAGGAGATGATAGAAGAACTGAAGGAGGCGGTAGTGATTGAACATACCCGGGGCTTTCGGAAGGCTTTGAGGCAGGTCGGACACTTGCTTGAGGTGTCGACCGAAGGAATGAAGTTTAACGTTCGGAAGGACGTGTATGAGGGTCAACTGAAGCCTCTTAGTGAGATTCCTGAAGATGCCTTTATGGAAGCGGAAGAGGATGAAGAGGCGGTCGCTGCCGATGAGCATAATGGGGTGGTCGCCGTGGATGAACCGGCTGTGGAGACGGTCGGAGATGCTGCTGGCGAATCACCGAATATTGTAATAGATTAGGAATTGAGACATTTATTTTTAATAAATTTTGCATATAAAGACAAATGATTGTTGTGTTATGATTTATTACAAAAAAAAATCACTCCAGATAACTGTTGTAAGAATGTCATTGGAAGATCGTCCTAATCTCACCATTACAATTCTAACAATTAACCGACGAACAAAATATAACTTAAAATGCTTATTATTTAATTTATATGTGATTTATATCTACATCAATTCTTTAATCAATATAAAATTTATTAAGAATCGACATAAAAGTTATTGAGTCAGTGTACATGTTAAAAGAAACAATATTGTTCTATTTAATAAAGTTGTATTCTAAGATAGAAAATGATGTTGATTTCATCTCGTTGATTTGAAAATTTTAATTAGTTATATTTTTAATTAAAAGGCTTAATTGTCATAGGAGAAGATAAAAAATCACAAGAGAAAATTAACTATATATATTCTGAGTCTTATTATGTTTGTTTAAAGTGACACATAATATATTGTTTATAAAAAGATGTACGAGTACTAGTGTAAAATTCATATTTTATGCGTACAAAAATGATCTACTATGACATAGTTATTGGAGACATAATTGTTAGAGACATAGTTTTAGACGTTATAGTACAAAAAATTACGTCATAATAGGTTTATCATATTGTGACATGTAATTTGTTTTACTTGTCATAATGCGTGTGCTTAAATTTGACATTCAATAAATTTACAATCAATTCTTTTGGTTTATCATCTCATCCAATTAATCTACAATCAATTTACCTGGAAATCAATAAATCCAACTGTACAAACAAAATGAAATTCATTTCATACAATAACTTGTCCAATAATATTTAATACATTATTTATACGTAAAACTATATATTTAATCCAAATATTACATTAACCTATTTATACAATACTAAATTGTAGCCAAGTTTCTACAAGTTCCTAACTCTTAAAATAAAAGAAACCTAACACTTAAAATAAAAGAAACCTAATTGGTTGTAGTGTCTTTATCGGATAGGAATCTGAAGTACATATGAAAGAATCTTGATAGTATGGAGCATAGCAAACAGTTGGATATTGCACAATACCTACACAAGTCAAAGAACAGATAATAATTAATGTTGAAGTTAATTATAAAATAAATAGAAAAAGGATGAATATAAAAGTAATCATGGACTTCAAATTTCAATTCGAAAATTCTGAAGTAATTATCATTGTTCACAAGGAAGGAAGACATAATTTTGATAGAAGCACAGTAAAATTTAAACTATGGCCAACACTCCATTTTTTATAAGAAGCAATGAGCAGAAAAATTAAATAAAAAATAACTACAAATTATATGATTAAATTTATTATATTATTGTTATATTTACATATATTTTAACGAGTATAAAATATAAATAAATAAATATGATTGTTACTTTATTAATAACCTAACGGATATTGATATCTATTTTATAATATTAGAATGTTATTTTGATCCTCAAGCAAAAATCATCCTAGGAGAAGTTGTATATCTCTGTCACTTGAAAATATTGTTTGGAATTAATGCATTGTAGCATAAAATAATCCAAGTAATTTATCTTCATAAGTAGCATACCCCACTGGAGTAAATAAACCCAAAAAAATTCATGACTGTGTTTGTAATTTAAGCTAAGGTATCAAAAAGGTGTTCCATAGCTCATTGGCCAGACTCAACCTTCGCCAGAATACATTCAAAAGGAGTAAGGCTTGAATATGAGGACAGCCAAAGAGATCAAGGATGAGAGGTCTCATACTTTACATTTTCTTCTTCAACTCTTACTTTCGAAACAGTAGCAATGCTCCCCAATTTTCATACTGATCATTCATTGATATCATCACTAATCAATTTTCTCAGAGTTTGTGTCTTTCAAACTGTATTTAATCCCAGACAAGTTATAAATAATATATTTTGAGGCAAGGTATGAAGTTATACTTTAATGCAATAGACCATTGCATCTTCATAAATTCCAAAACCATGTATGCAGAAACTAGAGCTTAAGATCAGTGGTTATATTCACCTTTAAATTTCCTGCACATTGCCCAGTCAGGTATTGGAAGAAAACCATCAAAAGCAAGTCAACTCTTTGCCTTAATAAGGGGGATGGGAAACAGAGATAAATATTAGTTTAGCAAGCAAAAAACTCTCTCTTACCTATGAGTAGTGACAAGAAAATAGGTGAAGATCACTTTCAACCTCTTTAAGGATCTTTTGATTGGGATATTCTGATTTTCCTCCTAACAAATCCCAAAACTGTTCAGATTCAGAACCTTCCCTCTGTGGTTTGGTTGTGATTCAGAAAATTACCTGGCAAGCAAGAAACTTCCTACCCAATATTAATAGATTAACGTGTCAAGATTTTAACTATTAGCAACCACCCAGACTTGGTGTAGCGAGCAATAATTCCAAGCACTCAAGAAACCAAACAACATGTAAATGCTTCTACTCTAATAAGTTGGATGAACCAGATTTATTACCTCATAACAGACTCTTAACATAAACACAAACAACATAAACTATGATATGCTAAATCCCATTATGGATCTTCATTGAAAGCACTTAAAACCAACTTGTTCCGAAACTTAATATTCATACATATATAATATTACAGATTTTGGACAAGGTTTTCAGCTTTGAAGGAACTTTTGAAATAATTTTAAGATGGATAAAATGAAAAAAATTGATTGTATAGATGGACAAAGAGTGAACCTCAACGTCCTTGGAGAAGCGAGAGAGCAAGAAATTCTCAAATTCTTCCAAGCTGAATTGCTTAGGGCGCGTAGGTTCCAACAAATATTCTCGAATCGAATCTGGATTCCAAGCAAAACACCAAAACGCAAACACATTCACTATATTCCAAGTCAGATTGAGTTAAACAATCTTGCATTGATAAATTTTGAAACATTGTAAAAGGGGCTAATGATGCTACTTGAGTTCAGAAGTACTTTTTTTTCCAAAGAAACAATTCTTGTTTCTTTATTTTATACCTTGAAAGTCGGGATCATGAATTAGAATTTACAAATGCATGTTCCCAACTTTTATCCAAACATAGCCTAAATCCTTCATATGTTACCACAAAATATAGCAGAGATCAAACAAAATCATTAACTAACACTTCCAATTTCAGAAACTACACATATCACACAAACAACCAACAGATTCACAAAATTCACTAGTTTTGGCAGCAGGTATAAACCACAGGAGTGCGAGTTCCATCAAAGAGTAAGCAAAACTCACCGACAAGCCACAACCCATAGGCTCAGAACAAAGAGACTGGTCCAATGGTCGCCAGAGAGGCAACGGCGGCATCTCCAACGATCTGAGAGGCTCCCGTAGCTTAACAACCTTCATTCCCAAATCCACCACGTTCTCATCATCATCCCGAGGCGAGAGCTCAACCACCACCGTCTCTTGCAGCATCGGCAGCACCATCAGCTGCGATTGAAGCTTCAGCGCCACTGGTCCTCGTCCTCTGACGCCGACTAATCCAATTCAATGCGAAACCTGGGCTCCTGATCCTGCGAGATGATTGAGGAAGTGGAAGCGGACGAAGACAACGAAGAAGAAGAGGAAGAGGAGAACCGGGAAAAGGATGAAGTGCGAGCGATATTCTCCAGCGGATCGTCAGTGCCATAGCTGAGAGTGAGGTGGAAGATCTCCGAAGGTCTCTTCCAATCCAAACCCCAAGACATTGCCGATTTTGGATCGAGAATTCACGATTCAGTTACGTGCTCCCATTGAATTGTTGAGAATGACCTAGGTGAGGCACGGAGGTCGCGGGCTAGCGCGCTGCAGTCAGAACCCTAGGTGAGGCGCAACAAGGAGGTGCTCGCGGCGGCTACTGCGGAGGAGGAATTGTCATCGATTGACGTGCGATGGCTCACGAGGGTTTAGCAGTGGAGGAACACGTATAGGTGGCCCCTTGATGCCACAATGGTGAGAAACCCTGAAAGTGAAGAACAGATCTGGAACGAGAGTGAGAGTCAAATATCGCGACTGAAATTGAAAGATGGAAAATTAGATTAAGATATTACCACAGGTTTTTGGAAATCAGCCATAATACACCGTTAAAAATCGTCACCAAGTCTTATTTATTATAACCGGTGAATAACAATCAATCATAAAAGATATTTATTATGATAGGTATTCCCATAAGTCATAATACGTTTTGCATTTATTTACTAATTTGTACCGCACTTAATACTATGACTTATCTCTATAACTCTGTCATAATAGGTTTCTCTTTTATTATAAAAATGCTACTGATTAATATATTATGATGGATAATTTTTGTTCATCGTAATAGGATTGTCATAAAAACATATTTTTTTACTAGTAAAGAGATGTATGAATTTTAAAAGAAAATAATGTTTTTTTATTTGTGAGAATTCTATAAAGTTTTGAGTTATAAAAAATGGAATTATGATTTTACTAAGGTAATATGAAGCAATCAAACTTATAATTTATCATTTACATTCTTATCTTTATTAAGTGAGGTGTTAATATCATTCTCCGACCTAAATATTAGAATAGTTTCTCTTTCCATTTTCTTATGAGGTTAGTAGTACTCTTACATCTTGTTGTGCGTAATCAACATCCATGGGTGCTTGTAAAGACTCTTCACCGCTTAAGTCATTAAGGTCATACACATGAGTAAATGCATTGTGAATTGATCCTTATACCTTGTATTGCTACCTACTTATATTACTCTTAATGGAACTCACCCATGTGAACCTTGAGGGTCAGTCCATATTCTTTGAAGCTTTAGTTGGCTCATAAATTTTATTAGCATTTGACAATATACAATGTGATTTCTCTCTTTCTTCATCTCAATAACTTTATATAGGCTCTAAATAAAGTAGCCGTTTTGAAATCGTCAACTTCAACTTTTTTTTAATCTCTTCCTTTCACTTGAAGAGCTTGATATTAATTAATATTTGTATAAATTTTTATGGATTGACATTCAATCGATATTATTTTTAGTTGATGTTGAGCACAATTATTTAGGTTGATATCGATCAAGGTTACTTTTACAATGTTGATAGTTGGAGGTCTTTTTCCTTTTTTTTGCCAATGTTGATTGAGAAATTTTCCTAGTTGAAATTGGTAAAAAAAAAAATAATTACGACAAATGTCAATTGAAAAAATTTAGTCATTGATGAGTCATTATTTTCTACTACTAACTTAGCTTTTCGCACCATATTGTGTCAGTGAATTGTGTTTAATTCTCCATTTTTATCTCATTTTCACTATTTGGGCTTAATTTCAAGAATAATTCGTATTTTAATTAATTTGAATTATTTTGGCTTAATTATTTCAATCATTTTGTGCAGGACAATCATTGTTGAAAGGTTGAGAAAGGATCTGTTGAAGATGATCGAACGGTCTGTGAAACAGTGTACACATTGGCAGAGAATTGACACAACCGAACGGTCTTGTAATGACCGCACACCAATTCGTGGACCTACAAAATAGTGCTCATGGAATTATTCCTCACTAGATAAAGTGTTTCAATCAATCACACAAGAGGTCACTCATTCACTCTACTATCACAATGTCACATGAATTAACTTTGCCTTTCATTTAACCATAATCAAACACATTCACAAGCAAGTATCATCACAAGGACTTTTCTATGGCTTATAATGTGGCTCGGCTAACAAGAAAATTGGTTTTTCTGGATCACAAAATCCTTGAGTTAAGTGAATCATCTAAACACAATCATTCTTCCTTCTTCCCAGCTGTCTTTTGCATTGAGCCTTTCTCTTTTTGTTTCTTTTCTTTCCTTTTTATTTTGCTTTTCATATGCTTAGCTCAATGCTTTTCATATTCCCTTTCTATACTTCCCAACAACCCCAAAATTGAACATTTATCAATACCACAAGATATCTTCAACTCAACTCAAGGTAAAACTTTTCAAAAAGGGTTTTCTATCATGTTCAAGGCTAAGGGTTCAAAGGATAGAACACATTATGCTCTCTTTTATTGGGCTACAATCATGCATTTGGCTAATAAAGGGTTACCAACAAATGTCCTTGATCATATGATACAAAAAGCAAGTGATTCAATCATAGAAACCTGGGCAAAGTCATTCATGCTTTCAATGTAATAACATTTAATCAAAAACTCTAGAGTTCAAAACTTCACATATAGGCTCATTCAATATTCCACATACACATCCTGCTTAGCATCATAATAACAATCACAACATCATGCATTTGTTCACATAGCTTGTGAACAACCACCTGTATATCAGCATATAGTGCACATCAAACACAATTCACAAAACCACAAGAAACATCATTAAGCATTAGTAAACCACAACAACACCCTAAAACCATTCCTATCACCGCTGAGGGCAAACAACACCCCTCAGCGCAACCTGTATAGCAAGCCAACAGCCAAAACAATGCTTAAAAACCACTCTGTAGGAATCGCGCTCAGGGGAAATTTCTGTTGAGCGACGATTCTGCAGATTTTCTTAAAAATGCCCAAAACATGTTCTAGTCTCCACCCACATGCAATATTCCTAGTTCCAGACCCAAATCAATCATTTCAATCGGTTCAAACAACAATTAATTCATCTAATCATGCATAAAAATCAAAATCTTTAAAGAATCATGCTTAGACAACCATGTTCATATCAATTCATGCTTTCAAAAACCCTAGAATGTAAAAGGCTTGTACTTACTTGGGTGGAGATGTTAGATGAGTGAAAAATGCTTCTAGGAATTTGAAGAAATCAACCCCCAACAACAATGCTCTCACCAAACCCTAAATTTGGATGGAAACTTGATGCAAAAGTGGTTTATAGAGAGATTTTATGAAGGGAGAAGAAGGGAAAAGTGTGGAGAACTCTTTGGAGAGTGCTTGAGAGTGTGTGGGAAGAGGGAAGTCTGAAAGTGATGGCCAAGACGCACCCTAGGGTATAAAATAAAAGACCTAATGGGCCAAATACCGCTGAGCCCAATTAAAACAGCACAAATCTACAGCAGTCGCGCTAAGCGGTAACTACCGCTGAGCGGCATTTGCGGCACTAACTCTCCTTCTTCCTAGCTTGCCCTAGGTGTCCTATACCAATGCCTCTCACTTACCCCATGCATTTAGGTTCTCACATTACTCATACATTCAATCCCTAAAATGCAACTAGGGCAAAATCAAAACAAACAAAGATAAAATCAATCAACTGGGTTGCCTCCCAAGTAGCGCTTATTTAGTGTCACGAGCCTGACCCAAAATCCTCCAACACCTTTCAGTAAGTGCAAATCTTTCTTACCAACACCCATCAGTAGGTGTCTGCTAACCTAGTATCCTTCAGTAGATACTCTTCCACCTAACATCCTTCAATAGATGTAAACCCTGTAACAAGTTTATAACCAAAACAAAAAATACCAAAAGTAAAAAATTACATCACCAAACCAAAATTTAAAAGTTCTTAAATCACTGGGCTGCCTCCTAACAAGCGCTCTTTTAACGTCACTAGCTTGACCCAATAAAGCTCAAGTTCCATCTTCTTTTTCTTCTTTTTGCTTAACTTCTGCGCGAATTTGATAAAACCAGGAACATGTTTCAATGTCTCAATCATAGGAACTTTAATCTCCAATTTCTTGAAGATTTCCATATAACGCTTCAATTCCTTCTCCTTCCTATGATACTTCTTTGGATGAGGACGGGTTTTTCATATGATTCTTTCTTTTTTCCTCTCGTCCTCTTTTGCTTTTCTCTCACTTTCTTTATCTTCACACAGATTTTCTTTTCTCTCACTTTCTTTTTTTCTTCTATTTTTCCACTCACTTTCTTAATCTTCACACAAATTTTCTTTCTCTCTTCTCTCTCAACCACTTCTCTTTCTTTTTCTACATCTTTATCTTTCTCACGCAACTCTTCTTTTTCTTTTCTCTCTATCTCTTTCTCATCTAAAGTCTTGACACTTCCAGTGATAATGCCTTGACATTCCTCCCTAGGGTTAACTTCAGTTTCAACCCCCAAAATATTCCAATCTCTTAATTAAGTGACCAATTTGCATCTCCATCCTTTTACATGATGCTTCAATGCTTTTTTGAGTGGAAATAGATTCTTGCATAAATTGTTGAAAGACGTCATCCATCTTTGATACAGAGCTTTGTTGCTGCCATTGTTGTTGTGGTTGGTTCTCAAATTGTCCGACAACTTGCCAAAATTGACTTTGATCCATGCTTGAGTGAGGTTCCCACTAGTAGTTGAGATTACCTTGGTAGAATTGAGTGCCCATATACTTAAATTCTTGTCCGAATTGCATCCTGCAAGCATTAGGCACAAAACCCTAGAAAACATTAATTAACACAAAAAGATAAAAAGATAAAAAAATAAAATAATGAAAAGATAAAAAATGAAAATATGAAAAGATAAAAACAATAAAAAGATAAAAAGATAAAATAAAAGATAAAAAGATAACAAAATAAAAATCAAGTCAAAGCTAATCGATAATCACACAAATAGAATAGTTAAACCACGAGTCCCCAGCAACGGCGCCAAAAACTTGTTAACCCTCGGCAAGTGTAACCGAATCGTATCAAGTAATAATAAAATGGTAAGACCAAATATCGTTTCCCAAATGACTCACGGCCTATATAGTTATGTGATTTGTTGATTAAATTAGACTTGTGAACGAATTCTTGTAGGTTTAAATGCAAATACTGAAAATTAAATATGAATGCATGTATTGATCAATTTGATCAAAAGAAGCAAAAGTGATTGATGTAAATTATGGGATGATGTTGTTGTTGGGGTTTTCAATTCATCCTATCCACTCTCATGTATTCAAGAATTCATCTTTCCTCATTACTGTTAATGCCACTTACTAATTTACCTTAAACCCGATGTCTCGGTGAAGAAAGCCTACTCCTAATCACTAGTTTACAATGTCTTGTCTCCTTAGCAATTATTCATACATTACATTTGCACAAAAGCTTAAAGACAACCAATCCTCCTATCCCTATGTCTAGGCAATATTACTCTTGGGAGAATTTCTTCAGTTCTAGATTTACTTATATGTGTCCATACAAATAACTTAATGATCATGCAATTGAATGAGTTAAACAAAGCATGCAAAAATAATGGAAGAATGAAAGATAAAACCCTAGAATTTGAAGAGTGGATCTTGAGCATCCAAAATCCTCCTCCAAGGGGTGAAAAAGTGTATTTCTGCATCGTTCCAGCCAAAGATGTTTGACCTAGGTCTACTAAAACCTTATATATTATTCTAAAAATTACAGAAAAGTAAGCCCATGCCCATAAAAATGGCGCTCAATGGTAAATACCGCTCAGCGGTAAGCGCGACACTTCAGATTGACGCTCAACTGCTTTTTTCCCCTCAACGGTGACTACGAGTGACGAGCGGGTCGCACCGCTCACAAAAGTTGATTGCACGAAAATAATGCAGTATATTTTCTAGGAAGTGACTCCTAGGTCGTCTCTCAAGGACCAAATATGGGTTAAGTCTTAGATCTAACACGAAGTGGGGGGGTTTTGTGGATATGTTGTACGGTAAATAAAATTAAAATTCGAATTTAAACAAAAGAGAATTTCAAATAAATTTCAAAGCAGTAAAACCAAACGGTAGAAATGGAACAATAAATATTCAGAAACGGTAAAATTTAACGATGCACAAAACAATAAACGGTAAAATAAAAGAGATAATAAAAATAAAAATACGTGACTGAAATTAAAATTTTCTTGAAATAAAACTACTGAACAGTGAAGATAAAATTTCAAACCGAACAAAATGCTACACTGTGACCGTCTTTTACTGAACTACATGCTTCAAAAATAAAATTACAATTGTGCACTGTTTGGGAAAATAGAAACCCGAGAGCCTCCTGGAGGAGAAGAATGTGAGAGCCCCTTCCAGGCCTCCAGGCCGTGAGTCTTCTTCTGCTAATGCTCTCCTTTTATTGCCACAAATTTAGACAACTCACGTGTGCTCCTTCATTTCAGAAATTCAGAAATTCGCTTTTGTCTCTAACTAGCACAAGGAATTTAAATTTTGGCAGCCAATCTTTGAGCTTGGACGTGAAAAAGAAAGAAAGGCAAGGGTCCCTCCATTTTTCCAACCACTCTTGTCATCTTCTACATCTTGCAGACATGCACACCAAAGAATTTCACCAGCTTGTGCTTTCTGTGCCCACAAGCTCCTTTCTCCTCATGTTTCTAGCTGGCACCGTGAGCTGTTGGTCCGTGAAGACTCTTCTGCAGATGTAAGCTACTGCTGCTCCAGAGGGACGTGACTGTGTGGGCACTGCATCTCCTTGATGCCACCGTGTGCTCTCCTCTTCCACACTCACTCTGCATCCACAGCTGCTGGACTGGTATCAAACACTGCTGCTTTTACTGCCAACTTCATTCACGCTGCAGGATGAAGACTTCCCTCTTGGTGGCTGCTCCAAGTTGTCGTGAAGTGTGTGACCTTGAGAGCTTCTCCGTGAGCTTCTTCTTCATCCGTGATTACACCTCTCTTTTCTTTAAGCCAACCATGTCACCGTGCACCTCCAAGCTTCCAGCTTTTACACATCCAACATTTTTCTGGTGGAACCAGCAGCAGCTCCTAGTCACCGTTCTCTTTTCTTATTTTCATGAAAGCCTTGAGTGGTTGTAAGACATGGAATGTGAGCTTCTTTAAAAGTGTAATGAGTCATTTCCCACTTAAATTGGCAGCAACGTTCCAGCTCAAAATAACTTGGACTTCCAAAGATTAATTCTCGGCAAAGACACCACTTTCCTTCATAATGTCAAAAATTATGTGAACTTAGACACAAGTGGTGGCCCCATGTGTTGTATAATTTCCTTCAAAGAAAATAAGAAGAGGGCCGTGTGTTTTCTACAAAGTGGTCCCTCTTTTATTGCAAAATGTATGTGGTGTTAAATTTGTTTAGCCAGATGAATTTGCCGTAGATGACTTGCAAGGTGTCCCCTTCATCTTTTGTTTCTTCTCTTTATTCAATCAATTAAATTTCCTGGTGGCTTGTTGTGGCCGTGAGTTTGCCAAACCATGAGTGGTGGCCCCTTCTTTCAATTTAAATCATGTGATGGATAGTTGCCAAATTGAGTTGGCCGTGTAACCTGCTGCTGAGACATTCTTGCTTCTACAACAATCCAAATAGAATTCAGCATTGCATTTGGGAGGTCTTGGACGTGAACTTTCAACATGGTGTGGCCCCATTCTTTCACTCCCTTGTCATATTTTTCTAATGAGAAGTGGCGGCTCCCACACTTGCAAGGAGAAGGAAAATTCCTTTGTGTGTGCCGTGATTTTGCAATTCACGTGGCCTTCCTCCATAATAAAAATTACAATTTGTTATCTTCCAATTATTTGAGAACCGTGGGCTGAATGCAAGGTGGTCCCTCTTCATCATTTCAATTGGTGTGCCTTTGTGCTAGCTATTGCCGTGAGATTGCTTCTTGTTTCTCTTAGAAACCAAAATGACAACAAAAGAAATGTGCTTGCATTATTCTCTCCATGACCGTGAAAATAAATTTTCTTCCAAATATCTTAGAATATGTTTCCAAAATTCTTCCTGAAATTATTAATGCAAATAATTAGCTCAGATAATTCAAATTAATTAGAATAAGAATTTCCGATTAAATTACGCACATTTAACAAAAACGGAAAAATACCGGACATTTAAGCACAATTCCCTGATTAAATTTAGTACAATAAGCTAAGTGAAATGAAGAAAATATTGACTCATCAAAATAGACCACACTTAGTCTTTTGCACTCCTGGGCAAAATCAAGACGCAAATCAGGGAATACGACATCAAAGGACGGACACAAATGCAACATACAGAAAATAAAAACTCGTAAGAAAATAAACAAAATTTACAAAGTTCTCAAGAATTCTGGAGAGATAAGAGAAGTAGAAATTATCCAACACAAATCAAATAAAGCAGATACTTACAGAAATCATCCAAGCAATTCAATACACAGAAAAATAATCAATCAGCTTAAGAGGTGATTTAAAAATAACATAACCTCACAGATGCACTAACAGTGTTTCTCTCAAGTGTTTAAGGTAAATTAATGTCACTCAATGCACTCAAGAAAGCAAACACAAGTAGACTTGGCAAGTCTCTAATTATCAATACTTAAAACATATGCATGTTCAGATCAAAAGGTCTTTTCAGGGTTGTAATGGGGCCAAGGACAGGGGAGGATAAAATATATATAAGTAGCTATAGCTCAGAAGAAATAGAGGAGCACTGGGGAACAAGTGTAAACACAGTCAGATCTCACCCAACCTCTAATTCAATCCTCTTCTCGACTCCATTATTCACAAAATTGTTTTTCATTTTTTTCTCTCTTTTTCTCATCATTTTTTTTTCATCCTGTCTCTTTTCTTTTCTCTCTTTATCACACAACAGGATATAAATCATAATTTCAAAACATGATGAGGAACCAACTAGCCAATTCATCAGAATTCCCAAGGAGACCACACTTTTTCACAAAACACTTCTATAGCTCCAGACTTCCCTAAGGTTTAGGTAATCATTATTTTTCACTTAGGGTCAGTGTATGAGCTTCAACACAAAGAAATAGGGAAAGTATAGGCTCAACAGGGTTATCAAGGGATAATAACAAGGTAGGCTTATTTGGCTAAAGAGGCTCAAGAAATAAAATGCCTTTATCATTTCTAAACATGCATATCCATCAAGAATTATCAAAAAGAATCAAGCCAAGGCATATGTGCAAGCAATCAAGAGACATATCACACACAAGAAAGAACATTAAGTGGCTCAAATCTCACACAGGGTGTTCGTCACAATAAAATCAACCTCTTAAACATTTATAATCATCTTCCAAGCAGAGAAAAGCAAGGATTTCAAACCATAAGTATTAAGTAAGTGAAGGAAAAATCTACAACTTAGACATCATCCAGAAATCAAGAGAAAAATGTAAAATTTATTGCACACAAAACACACTAAAAATAACTTAAAACAACTTAAAACAGAAAAAATTTAACACTCAAAAACAAAAAAATTTCACACACAAAACAAATAAAATTCAGAATCTCTCCCAATAGACCACACTTAAACTACACATTGTCCTCAATGTGTTCTAAGCATACATCAGCAATCAAAACAGGAAACATATTATGGACAAGTGCAATAAAAGTAAGGAAAAAGGTAGAGAAAGAAAATGCAAACTCCCGCAGGTTATGGTGGAAGCTGCCAATTTTGGACTTTCAGGGAGATGTCTTCAGAATCCATCAAGGAAGTTTTGAGGACGAACTGCTTCATCCTCCAAATTTGATCAAGCAGTGAAATGTTTTCCACAGCTGGATCTGAGCAGTGATTGTTGATGAGCAGGTTCAGCAGGTGCCTATTGTTGTTGAAACAGTTATGGGTACTCGCACCTTTGTCTTCAATTGTGGGTGTCTGCTCATCAAGTTTATACGTACCTCCTGCAACATGGTTAATGCAATGTGGTTCTACAGAAATTTCATGCAGGGATATAACACCCAATTCTAATGTAACAGGCTGAACCTTAGATACATCCTCATAACATGAATCAATTTCAAAATTACATGCAATATCAATATCAGACTCAGATTCATGTTCAGAAGGAGAATTAAAAACATGCTCAGCAACAATATAATCATTAGCATACCGATCATCATCACAATCAACAGAATAACCAAATTGTGGTATGCTTACCTCCACTTCCTTGAAGATTTGTAAAGTAGTGGAGGATGAAGGTGGTCTACCTGGCTCAAAAGTATTGCTTATTCCTGCCTGGGCCTCAAAATCTTCATTAGTCTCCTTAGGTGCAATAGTGGCCATCTGCCCGATCTGATCAGTCAGATTCTGAATTGCCGCTTGAGTTTCCTGCTGAAACTCTATGCTATTTTTCTTGAACTGCATGTTCCCTTTCTGTAACTGAACGTTCTGCATGGTCATCTGCTCCAGTAACTCCTTTATTGTAGGCTCAGAAATCGAAGGTTGAGGAGTAAATTGAGCAGTAGCATCATAGAACTGCATCTGCTGTTCTTGCTGGACTAGTGGAGGCATCAAAGTATTCTGGAATGGTGGTTCTTGATATCGATACTGTGGAGCACTGTACCATCCCAAGGTAGGGTCATTCCCTCCAGGACCGTTGCTGTATCCATCTTGTGCAGGGAAAAATTCGATCAGAAAATTTTGCTCAAGATCTTCCCATCTGGTAATGAGTCCTCGAGGAAGACAATTCAACCAATCCTTAGCTGCTCCTTGTAATGAATGCTGAAACGCCGTCAAGAAAATGTAATCATCTGGGACATTTGGAGGTTTCATTGCAGAACAAATTCTATAGAAATTTGCCAAATGTTCATGTGGGCATTCTCCTGCAAATCCATGAAACTTAGGGAGCAGATATATCAGTCCAGCGCTTAGAACACAATGAATATCATCCTTTGTAGGTGGGACCGGCTCACTAGGAGCGCTCTCAGTAATTTGAGGATGATCCATATAATTCCCGACATAGAAATCAACAGAATTATAATCAGAGTAACATGCAGAAGGAGAATCATAATTATGGGCATAGACAGAATAAGCATTTTTCACAAATTTAAAATCGGTAGACATGGAAAATAAAAATAAAAATTAAACACTAAAAATTACTAGACAAACAAAATACAACACATTTATACATGCTACAGGCACACACAAAACAGGACATAAAAATAATTTTATTATTATTTTTTTTTAAAATTAATTTTTTTTTACTTTTTTTTTTAATTAACAGACAAAATACATATGACACGCATACAAAACAAATAGAACATCACAACACAACACAAGATAAAACACAACAAAAATCTAAAACAAGAACCTGGAACTGAAGTGACAACGCCGCTAAAATTTGCTGAAGGTGTCGTTGTCGCCTACAAAAATACAAAACACAAAACACACAAAAGACACATATTAACAGAACAAAAATTTACACAACAAGAATCTAAAACCAAACCGTTATTGATTGGTCCCCGGCAACGGCGCCATTTTTGATAAACGGGTCGCACCGCTCACAAAAGTTGATTGCACGAAAATAATGCAGTATATTTTCTAGGAAGTGACTCCTAGGTCGTCTCTCAAGGACCAAATATGGGTTAAGTCTTAGATCTAACACGAAGTGGGGGGGGTTTTATGGTTATGTTGTACGGTAAATAAAATTAAAATTCGAATTTAAACCAAAGAGAATTTCAAATAAATTTCAAAGCAGTAAAACCAAACGGTAGAAATGGAACAATAAATATTCAGAAACGGTAAAATTTAACGATGCACAAAACAATAAACGGTAAAATAAAAGAGATAATAAAAATAAAAATACGTGACTGAAATTAAAATTTTCTTGAAATAAAACTACTGAACAGTGAAGATAAAATTTCAAACCGAACAAAATGCTACACTGTGACCGTCTTTTACTGAACTACATGCTTCAAAAATAAAATTACAATTGTGCACTGTTTGGGAAAATAGAAACCCGAGAGCCTCCTGGAGGAGAAGAATGTGAGAGCCCCTTCCAGGCCTCCAGGCCGTGAGTCTTCTTCTGCTAATGCTCTCCTTTTATTGCCACAAATTTAGACAACTCACGTGTGCTCCTTCATTTCAGAAATTCAGAAATTCGTTTTTGTCTCTAACTAGCACAAGGAATTTAAATTTTGGCAGCCAATCTTTGAGCTTGGACGTGAAAAAGAAAGAAAGGCAAGGGTCCCTCCATTTTTCCACCACTCTTGTCATCTTCTACATCTTGCAGACATGCACACCAAAGAATTTCACCAGCTTGTGCTTTCCGTGCCCACAAGCTCCTTTCTCCTCATGTTTCTAGCTGGCACCGTGAGCTGTTGGTCCGTGAAGACTCTTCTGCAGATGTAAGCTACTGCTGCTCCAGAGGGACGTGACTGTGTGGGCACTGCATCTCCTTGATGCCACCGTGTGCTCTCCTCTTCCACACTCACTCTGCATCCACAGCTGCTGGACTGGTATCAAACGCTGCTGCTTTTACTGCCAACTTCATTCACGCTGCAGGATGAAGACTTCCCTCTTGGTGGCTGCTCCAAGTTGTCGTGAAGTGTGTGACCTTGAGAGCTTCTCCGTGAGCTTCTTCTTCATCCGTGATTACACCTCTCTTTTCTTTAAGCCAACCATGTCACCGTGCACCTCCAAGCTTCCAGCTTTTACACATCCAACATTTTTCTGGTGGAACCAGCAGCAGCTCCTAGTCACCGTTCTCTTTTCTTATTTTCATGAAAGCCTTGAGTGGTTGTAAGACATGGAATGTGAGCTTCTTTAAAAGTGTAATGAGTCATTTCCTACTTAAATTGGCAGCAACGTTCCAGCTCAAAATAACTTGGACTTCCAAAGATTAATTCTCGGCAAAGACACCACTTTCCTTCATAATGTCAAAAATTATGTGAACTTAGACACAAGTGGTGGCCCCATGTGTTGTATAATTTCCTTCAAAGAAAATAAGAAGAGGGCCGTGTGTTTTCTACAAAGTGGTCCCTCTTTTATTGCAAAATGTATGTGGTGTTAAATTTGTTTAGCCAGATGAATTTGCCGTAGATGACTTGCAAGGTGTCCCCTTCATCTTTTGTTTCTTCTCTTTATTCAATCAATTAAATTTCCTGGTGGCTTGTTGTGGCCGTGAGTTTGCCAAACCATGAGTGGTGGCCCCTTCTTTCAATTTAAATCATGTGATGGATAGTTGCCAAATTGAGTTGGCCGTGTAACCTGCTGCTGAGACATTCTTGCTTCTACAACAATCCAAATAGAATTCAGCATTGCATTTGGGAGGTCTTGGACGTGAACTTTCAACATGGTGTGGCCCCATTCTTTCACTCCCTTGTCATATTTTTCTAATGAGAAGTGGCGGCTCCCACACTTGCAAGGAGAAGGAAAATTCCTTTGTGTGTGCCGTGATTTTGCAATTCACGTGGCCTTCCTCCATAATAAAAATTACAATTTGTTATCTTCCAATTATTTGAGAACCGTGGGCTGAATGCAAGGTGGTCCCTCTTCATCATTTCAATTGGTGTGCCTTTGTGCTAGCTATTGCCGTGAGATTGCTTCTTGTTTCTCTTAGAAACCAAAATGACAACAAAAGAAATGTGCTTGCATTATTCTCTCCATGACCGTGAAAATAAATTTTCTTCCAAATATCTTAGAATATGTTTCCAAAATTCTTCCTGAAATTATTAATGCAAATAATTAGCTCAGATAATTCAAATTAATTAGAATAAGAATTTCCGATTAAATTACGCACATTTAACAAAAACGGAAAAATACCGGACATTTAAGCACAATTCCCTGATTAAATTTAGTACAATAAGCTAAGTGAAATGAAGAAAATATTGACTCATCAACGAGATCAAGAACGCCGCTCAGCGGTAATTTCCGCTGAGCGGTACTCGCGTCTTCTCTTTTTGTGAACTTTTCACTTCCTTTTCTGATTCCAACTTCTTCTACTTCACTTCTTTCATCCAATTCATCTTAAAACCTGCAAAAACAAGGAAACCAAGCATAAAACCCATCCAACTCTCTTCACTAGTGCAGAAAGGGCTTTAGATGTCCGTTCTTTTGGCCTTTTGACGTCCGACGTACGCCCGACGTTTATGTGGGTGACGTTACTCAGACGTCCGATGTGTCAGGACGGACGTCTATATAGACGTTCGTTGTGCAAGACCGGACGTCTATATAGACGTCCGCTGTGTTAGGACGGACGTCTATATAGACGTCCGCCTCCTCCCTCCCCGGACGTCTACCAGGCTGAATTGTTTGTGGTAGGGTCTGGGGGTGGACGTCCGTGTGTGCACTGCCAGACGTCTATAAACTTCGGACTGTACACTAACGGACGTCTACTGGGCGTTTTTTTTTTAAAAATTAATTTATTTTTTCAATAAAACCACACCTGAAAAGCAGAAAAATGTCCCAGAACAATTTTGCAATAATATAAATATGCGTTTTATATAAACAAAGTTCTACTTAATGTGGAGTTCAATCCACTACCAAAACTATCAACATAAAACTTAAACTAAAACTAAACAATGTTCAACAAGAAATATAACTATTCCTAACTCCATCTTTGCAGAAGATAAGCGGTCCACTCCTGCCTTATCTGTTTAATTATGTCCTCTGGAATAGGCGATGTACTCTTGAAGAGCTGCAAAATTCAAGAAAGATTCATTATTGTTTCATATATGTTTAAGATGAATTTGATTTGTAATGTATTGAATGTATACATCATTACCTCATTCCAGTCATCTGTAATGACAGCTCGAATGATGGTCTTAATCCAACACATCACATAGAAGCCACATTCCCATGAATCTAGCTGCTGGTTACACTAAAATCACAAACTAAATAGTTAAGAATTTAGATCATTCAATAACATAGAAAATGAATTAGAAACTATAAATGACTTACAACCTTTGGATACAAAATTTGAACCAGTTGACCACGAGATTTACCAATAACTCTGTACAGATTGAAAACACAAAGTATAATTAATATGACTATTTTATCATAAAAGTTGAAGGTGAACATCAAATTCAAAGTCATTTTTGGAGAAACACTTACCCTTGAAGCATGGTTCTCAACTCATTTTTCATCCTCCTGTGCAATGAACAAAACCATATAATTTTACATTGTTTGGGAATGATGACCATCAGCTGCCAGTGCGACCTATCACGAAGGACAAATAATTATTCAACTAATTAAGGAAACTATAATAATGAGCTGACCACATATAACAACACCTACCCCTCAATGTATGGCACAAGGTATACGTCTCTTTTTGACTCATCCATCCATGTTTGCAAATAATGTTGTCTGTTTTGAAGTGTGTTACCAGACGATTGAATGGTCTGAGGTTCAACAAATCCATACATGGAAGACCGACCTTGGTCTACAACGATTGTGTCCATGTACCTAAAACAACAAAGTTAAGTTGTTAGAAACTATAACAATGTAAATAAAAGTAATATGAAAGACCAAATTGACTATCTTACATGCACCACAGTTGAATGATGGAAATATTCAACATCCTGTCTCCCCCAATCACCTCCAATGCATCAGAGAATGTGATATAAACTGGCACATGTGGGGGAAGACCAAATACCCTCAAATCCCAGTATAGTTCTAATGATGCTTTCTTCAATCTGGGTAATTTTGTCATTAACTTTGATAGAGGATCATTCTCCGCTTCAGCCATCTCATCATCTTCATGTATGACTGTATCATGAAGTGACTGCTTCTGAGGACGTGTGAACTGAAGATAAGAATTTACGTCAAAGCTTTATCAACAATTATATGAAGAATAAACATAAAAATACTAAGGAAAAAGACATTATTTTCTGTTTTTTATTTTATGTTCTATTTTTATTTTATCTTCTTATCTCTTATCTTATATCTTCTTTTATATCTTTTTGTGCTAACCAACTTTTCTAGGGTTTGTTATCTTGTGTATGCAGGAAGCAATCCGAACTAGAAGCAAGAAAACTGCATAACCTCTTCTTGAAGGTTTAGATGAGAGTAGACGGAGGAGAAGAATCCGTACATCTAGAGAACTTTTTCCTCCTCCGAAAACTCTGTTACAACCATCACCACAAGGTTCTGACCATAGCACTGAAAATATGGAGAATAATAATGCTAGAAGAACTCTTGTAGATTACACAAATATAGCTGGCCCTCAACACTTTAACAGCATAGCAAGACCAAGGGTCAATGCAGTCAACATGGAGGTTAAGCCAGCATTAATTCAACTGGTGAAGAGTAATCAATTTAATGGGTTGTCTCACGAAAGCCCATATGAGCACCTCACAACTTTTAATGAGATTTGCAACACGGTGAAAATAAATGGGGTGCCGGATGAAGCAATCAAACTTAGCTTGTTTCCATTCTCACTAGGAGGCAATGCTAAGCTTTGGTTAAATTCTTTTCCAGAAGAAAGCTTTACAGAGTGGGAAGCAGTGGTGACCAAATTCCTAAACAAATACTTTCCACAATCAAAAGTAAATAAACCGAAGCAAGAGATTTCATCATTCAGGCAAGGCATGGAGGAATCACTGGGGAATGCATGGGATAGGTATAAAAGCTTATTAAGAAAGACACCCACGCATGGCTTTGATGATGTGCAAGTAGTCCTAACCTTCCTTGGAGGTCTTGGTTCACAAACCAAGATGATGCTTGACGCCTCAGCAGGAGGAAATATCAAATGGAAAACTCCTGAGGAAGCTACAGAAATCATTGACAATATGGCTACTAGTGACAATGAGCTCAACAATGAAAGAGGAGCTCCTATACAACAAAAAGGAGTTCTACAGTTATAAACCCATGATGCCTTTGCTAGCACAAAATAAGATACTAACTCAACAACTGGAGACTCTTACGAAAACACTTGCACAACTACCAAAAGAGTTAAACACTGTTGCACAGGCTCAATCACAGTTGTGTGAATTATGTGGAGGTGACCATATCAATGGTCAATGCGCTTTTCTAGTAGAAGCATTAGAGGATGTAAACTTCATGGCCAATCAATACCGTCAGGGGAATTTTAATCAAGGGTGGAAACCACACCCAAGCATTGGTCACGGACAAACTGGGCAAGCTGGACAAACTGGGCAATTCAATAAGCAACAACAACAACCAACCTTATGGCAACAAATGGCTATACTAAATGAAAGGTCAATAAGGATGGAAGAAACTCTTAATCAGTTCATACAGAAAACTGAGTCTACTCAAAAGAGCACTGAGGCTTCTATTAAGAATTGGGAGACTCAAATGGGTCAGATTACCAAGCAGTTGGAAGAGAGGCCAAACAAAAATTTTGGGGCTAATACTGAGGTTAACCCCAGGGAAGAATGCAAAGTGGTGGAGAGTACAAATGATGAGAGAGTTGAGTTAAAAGAAAAGAAAGAAAAGAAAGAAAAAGAAGAGAGAGAAAAGAGAGAAAAAGAAAAAGAAGAGAGAGAAAAAGAAAAAGAGAGAAAAGAGAAAGGAGAGAGAAGAGAGATAGAGAGTAATGATATTTCTCCTTTTCCAATGAATCAAAAGAAGCAAATTGATTTTACAGAATTATTCAAGATGGTGGACAATGATGTACCTTGGCATCAGATACTACAACAAATTGCAGTTTATACTAAACCTGAAGAAGAAGTCTCTACAAGGAAAAGACGTAGAGAGGATGATACTGATAACAGTTGAAAAACTGTTATTTTTATGCTTAAATTTGATACCAAAAGCAACCTTTAAGACTTAGAAACTAGCTTGAATTCATATTTTTTCTTTAGTTTTGAGAATAAGAGAGTTGAAAGTGAATTTAATGGTTTTGTGCAAGATTCCCTTGATTTTGTAGGCTAATTGAATGATTTGAAAGAAGAATTGAAATACCGAATGATTGGAGTGCTGAAAAGTCAACCAGAAACCAGAAAAGTCAACCAGTCAACCAGAAAAGTCAACCAGTCAACCAGAAAAGTCAACCAGTCAACCAGAAAAGTCAACCAGTCAACCAGAATGCTGAAAAACCAACCAGAACGCAGAAAACGTCTGACCGAGTGGCGCTGAGCGGAAAATACCGCTGAGCGGCACTTTTCGGGTGCCGAAATCACTGCTGAGGGGCAAAACAGCAGCTGGGGGGCAAAATGGATCAACCGCTAGTACCGCTCAGCGGTAAAATACCGCTGAGCGCCATTCTTAATGGGCTTGGACTTGTTTTCTGGCACTTTTATGGGCTTGGGCTTAGATCTTTTGTAATTCTAGAATAGTATATAAGGACTTGCACGTCCTAGAGTTAGTATCTTTGGCAGAAACGAGGCAAACACTCTCTCTTCCACCCCTTTGAAGGAGGATCTTGGATGCTCAGGCTACCTCTTCACCTTTATTGGGTTTATTCTTTCATTCTTTCATTGTTATTCATCTAGGTTCACCATGAATATGGTGAACTAAACCTTGTATGTTTGTTGGGGAATCAATGTAATCTCTTGAAGCTCTCATATATGGAATTTGTTGAGTACATCTTCTAAGTAAGACATATGCTTTCTTTCATCATTAGTTAGGGTTTTTCCTCTTTGCTCAATGCTTGCATTGTTTAACTCATTCTAATGCATGATTATTGGTTTTGTCGATACGGACACGTACGGGGAAGTCTAGATCTGGGGAATTTCTCCCAATATTTTACTGACAATATTATATTGGTTGCCTTTAAGCTCCTGCAGTCATGAACTAATCATTAGGAATGCTAGGAATTGTATGAACTATTTCATTAGGGAGAAGCCATCTAGAATGGTACATTAGAGAGTGGCATTAACAATGATGATTTGAATGTTGAATTCCTAAAATATATGAGAGTGGATGAGATGAAATTGACCCCCAACAACATATTCATTCATATTTCCATTGAAAGTGTTTATCTTTAGTCTTTGCCATTGATCAAATTCATGCATACATGTTTATTTTCGTCTTTGCATATTAAACTTTAAATATTTCGTTTGTAAGTCCTAGCTAATCAACAAATCACATAACTAAACTAGGCCGTGAGTCCCTTTGGGAAGAACGATACTTGGTCTTACCAAGTTTTATTACTTGAACGATTCGGTCATACTTGCCGATTGTGAAACAAGTTTGTGACATCATATTTTGGTGCTTACAAATTTGTCCATCAGATACAAAAAAGTATAAAGCTGTTAAAAAGGAGCCATTCCCTCTAAAGGCAAAAGATCCAGGAGGTTTCTCCATTCCATGCACAATTGGGAAGAAGAGGATAAACAAAGCCTTACTCGATTTAGGATCAAGTGTTAACTTGATACCTTATTCTTTACTGGAGCAGATCGATGATGTTGATGTGAAGCCTGTAAAGGTTAAATTAGTAATGGCAGATGGATCTTTAAAGGAACCCTGTGGAATAGCAGAAGATATTATAGTTTGTGTGGGCAAACTCCAGTTCTTGGTAGACTTTATGGTGATGAAGATGGAGACTGAATAGATACCCATTATTCTTGGAAGACCGTTTATGAAAACGGCCAAAGCTATCATTGATGTGAACGAAGGTATAGTGGTGCTCCAAGACAGAGAAGAAAGAGTTGTTGTAGATGTCTTCAAAGATGAGAGGCAGATGCAGGAGGAAGAAGCTAGTCATAAAGCTTCATTTCAAGATGTACTCATGACTAGCTCTCAAGATGAAAAGCCCAAGGTTAAAGGTAAACATTGTTTATTGTTTCAGGTACCGGAAAAAGAAAAGATTGGAAGAGGAAGGAAAGTTCCTGATGACTGGATGAAAGAACAACTCCAACTGGGTACACCTGTGAGAGTAAAAAACAAATTGTGGGTTGTGAAAGGCTATAAAGAAAAGGAGATGATAGAGACAGAGTCTCCATATTCTAGAAGAGTCAAAACAGTACACCGGAAGCAGTTGAGGAGTTGGTGGAATATGGACATCAACCAGGAAAAATGAACTTGAACTTTATTGGGTCAAGCTAATGACGTTAAAAGAGCGCTTGCTGGGAGGCAACCCAGTGATTTAAGAACTTTTAATTTTTGGTTTGGTGATGTAATTTTGAACTTTTGGACATTATTTCTGTAAATATCTTGTTGGGATATAGCATCTACTGAAGGATGCTAGGTGGTTAAGTATCCACTGAAGGATACTAGGTTTGTTACATCTACTGATGGGTTTTGGTAAGAAAGTTTTGCACCTACTGATGGGTGTTGGTGGATTTTGGGTCAGGCTCGTGACGTTAAACAAGCGCTACCTGGGAGTCAACCCAGTTGATTGATTATATTTTTGTTTGTTCTGCTGTAGTTGCATAATAGGATTTTGCATGAGTAATCTGAACATGTTATTGCAGGGAGTAAGTGAGAGGCATGGGTAGGAGGCACCTAGGTTAAGCTAGGAAGAAGAAGAGCACTTCCCGAAAGTGCCGCTGAGCGGCAAACTACCGTTGAGCGGTGGTGTCGCAGATTGGGCTTAGGCTTCCCCTAAGCGGAACCCGAGCCCATTAGGGTATTTTTATACCCTAAGCTGCGCCTTAGTTTCTCTTTTCAGATTTTTCTCTGCACACACACTCCTACATACTTTTTCAAAGGTTCTCTACAACTTTTCCCTCATCCCTTTTTAGAAAATCTCTCTTTCACTCATCTTATCATTAGCTTTCCATCTAAGTTTGGGGTAGGAAGAGAGATCATCACAGCTTGAAAGCATTCTCAGTTCATCTAGCATCTCCACCCAAGTAAGTCAAGCATTTTTCATTCTAGGGTCCTTGAATGTGAATTTGATTGTTAAACCATGAATCTTTAGGGGTTTTGATTTCTATGCATGATTTGATAATTTAATTGAAGTTTGAACTGATTAAACTGAATGGTTTTGATCTCAAAAACTGAAAATTGCATGTGGGTGGAGTTAGGATAGGTTAAAATGAAGTTTTCAAAAATCTGCAGAGTCACCGCTCAGGGGTAAATTGCCGCTGAGCGGCACTCTGACATACATTAGATTCTTGCTTAATTGCGCTCTGAATTGCTGCACTGGTGGCGCTGAGGGGTGATTTTTGACCCTCAGCGGTGGTTTAGCTTCAAAATATGGTGTTGTTTGTGTGTTACTAATGAATTACAACAATTTTTGGTGGTTTTGTATTTATGTTTGATGTAGGAATGACATCCTCTTCAGGCAAAAGAATAAAGACCATGGCATCCAAAAGAAAAGAAAAGGAACCAGAACAACCCCATTCTAGTAGGTTCCTATCTCGCTAACATGAGAAGCACTTCAAGGTGGTCCAAGATAGGAGGCTACTGATGGAGAGAAAGGTTGGAATGATACCTAACTTCGCTCCTCAATTTGGAGAGCAATTGTTAGGGAATGATTGAGGGAAGCTAGCCACATACCCTACACCTGCCAATATAGCTTTGGTAAAAGAATTCTACTCTAATGCAAGAAAGATTGGTGATTATCCAGCTGAGAACTACCTAGGCTATGTCAGAGGCCATGCTATTAGGTATGATCCTGATTCCATCAACAACTTCTTGGATACTGTGTGGGCTGGTGAACAGTGCCAGTTCGCTCTTTGTATGGAAGAAGGCGCTGATTTTGATGATGTGGAAAGAGTTCTATGTGTACCTGGAGGACATTTTCAAAGGAATAGAACAGGCTCTGTTGTGAACATTAGGAGGACTGACTTGACTCCTCTTGCAAAGTATTGGATGGCGTTTTCTCATGCCAACATTCAGCCATGTTCTCATGTGTCAGACATCACTCTTAGCAGGGCACTCCTCCTTTACTGTGCAATCAGGAACTTGAATGTCAATATTGGACAGGTAATAGCTGATGAGATAAGGGTATGCGCTAACACAACAAACAACAAAGCACCCTTAGGACATCCGTCTTTAATCACACACCTCTGCAAGATAGCTAGGGTGGATACTTCTGCTCCACCATTTGAAAGGCCAAGGAAAGCCATTGATGAGGCTTATTATAGACAATACTGTGGAGGTGAGGAAGCAGCTGAGCCAGTTCCACCACGCCGTACTCGCAGAGAAAGAGGGCAAGCACAGAATCAGGCATCTGCTGAGACACATGAAGCAGAACCGTTCCAAATGAGGGACATGTACATGTCTCTTATAGGTGCACAATTACAGTCTATCCACAGAGGGCAGGTGGCTACTGCAGAGATGATTGTTGGAATGTATGATACACCTCCAGCACACAGGTGGACTATGGAGGAGTTTCATAATGTGGTGGCTTGGCCAGAAGAACAGGTACAAGGCAACAGAGCTGGAGCAGCTTAAGCTTAAGCTTTGGAGATGGATGAAGAAGATGCTGCTGATGATGATGATGCATTTGAGGATGCGGAAGATGAGGAAGAAGAGGAGGATACAGATGACAGCTTAGATTGATGAGGAGCTGAGATAACATTTACTGATGAATGCTATCATAACTAGAGCAGGACTTATGCTTTTATTTGGTTTTGTGTTCTGAACTTAATTACTGTTGTTTTAGAATAGGGTTTGATGTACTCAATTGGAAACTTTGTCTGGTATGATGGTTTGCTTATGATTGTGATTATTTGATAAGTGATGCTTGATGATACTTTGATATGGATTGATGTTGAGATGTACATTATATGCTTATACAGGTGATTCACAAGCTTTGTGAACAAATGCATGATATTATGATTGTGATTGTGATATTAAGCAGGATGTTTATGTCAAATATGAATGAGCTTATATGTGAGGTTTTGAGCTTTAGAGTTTTTGTGATTGAATGCTATTCCTTTGGAAACATGAATGACTTTGCCCAGGTTTTCTATGATTGAATTTCTTGCTTGTTTGCATCATATGATCAAGGCCATTTGTTGGTAACCCTTATATTAGCCAATTTCATGATTAGCCACTAAAAGAGAACACTATGTGTTCTATCCTTTGAACCCTTAGCCTTGAACATGATTTGGAAACCCTTGTTGAAAAGCTTTACCTTGAGTTAAGTAGAAAATATTTTGTGGTATTGATAAATGTTCAAGTTTAGGGTTGTTGGAAAATAGAAAGGGAAATTGAAAGCATTGAGCTAAGAGCTAAGAATAAGAATGTGAAAGAGAAAGAAAAGAAAAGAAAAGAAAAAGCAAAGCTCAATGCAAAAGAAAGTTGGGAATAAATAAGAATGATTGTGTTGATATGATTCTCTTAACTCAAGGGTTTTGTGATCCAGAAAAACCAATTTTCTTGTTAGCCCAGCCACATTATAAGCCATTGAAAAAGTCCTTGTGATGATGCATGCTTGTGAATTTATTTGATTGTGGTTAAATGAAAGGCAAAGACGATTCATGTGACATTGTGATAGTAGAGTGAATGAGTGATTACCTCTTATACACTTGTGTTTGAGTGAAACACTTTACCTAGTGAGGAAATATTCATTGGGCACATGAACATCCATGTTTAGTTGATTGATCATTCATGAAAAATAGCATTTGTTGGATATTAAGTGACTTTGTGAACACCAAAGCATGTGTACATCTTGATTGAAATCTTTGTCATGAGTTTGATTGAAGTTTTACTTACCTTGAAAAGAGGATTTTTTAATGAGTGAACCATTATAAGGATTGGTAGAAGATTGAGTTACATCTTGTTTGCTTGAGGACAAGCAAAGTTCTAAGTTTGGGGTTGTGATAACAGTTGAAAAACTGTTATTTTCATACTTAAAATTGATACTAAAAGCAACCTTTAACACTTAGAAACTAGCTTGAAATCATGCTTTTGGTTATATTTTTAGAAATAAGAGAGCTGGATAGGTTTATGCTTGATTTCAGTGTTTTTGTGTAGGTTTTAAGGTGAATTTGGTGAAAGAAGTGAATAAGGATAGAGATGGAATCAGAAAACACATCAAAAAGTGCAAAAGGAGAAGTCGCAACTGCCGCTCAGCGGCAGTTTACCGCTGAGCGGCACTCAGGCAGTCACATTGGATCCGCTGAGGGGTGAAAAGGCCGTTGAGGGGAAGAAAACAACTCACGCACTTACCGCTGAGCGGTAGTTTACCGCTGAGCGACACTATTTTGGGCTTGGGCCTAATTTTCTGTAATTTTAGAATAGTATATAAGCTTTAGGACGTCCTAGGGTTTGTATCTTTGGCAGAGACGAAGCAAACACTCTCTTTTCCACCCCTTGAAGGAAGATCTTGGATGCTCAGGCTACCTCCTCCTCTTTCTAGGGTTCTATCTTTCTTTCATTCATTATTGTTCATCTAGTTTCACCATGAATATGGTGAACTAAACCTTGTATTGTTGTTGGGGAATCAATGTAGTCTTGTGAAACTCTCATATATGGAATTTATTTTAACGTCTTATATTAAGATATATGCTTTCTTTCATCTTTAGCTAGGTGATAGGTTGTCGTTGAAGCTATCAAATTAATACTACTTTTCAAGGCAACTTCAGTATTGCCAAGTAGTATTCAAGAAAGTAGACAGGGTTGAAGTAACCCTGAGTCGTCTCCCAACGAACACGAAATTGCTTTTGAATATCTGTGACTCTTACGAATGCTATGCAATGCTTATGAATAAAAGTAATGGTTGAAGAATGTTTAAAGAATAAATAAGAAACTTAAAAACAGTTACGATGAAATAGGCTAATTCCACTTCTTTTCCAAGATAGATTCATCATTGGTTATTCACGGATAATTGTTCAATTGATTATTGTTTAAGTTTCAAATTAATTAAAGTACATTCTTAATTAATTCGAGGGCGATCATGCATTTAACCAAAGTAAATTCTCAATCAAATGCAAAACCTTTCTAGATTATTCACAATAAATTCAACCAAAGTACATTCTCAATCAAATTCTATTGTGTTTAATCATGTCTATTCTTAAATCTCCTAACCAAATTAAAAGCTAATCAATCAAAGTAAATTCTCAATTGATTATAGTTGAAATTATTACTAATCAACCAAAGTACATTCTCAATTGATAGTAAAAACCATTTAATCATATGAAAGTTCCTAAATTAAATCAAAGTAGATTCTCAATTAAACCTAGAAACCCTAGAACTCATATAATCAATATGCAGCTAGATTCAAACACATTATGATGCAAAAATCTTTGCTTTTAATTTGATAGAGAGATGAAAGACATAAAGAGAACAACTTAAATCAATAATCAAAGTAAACAATTGCATTAACTGAACGTAACCTCAGAATCCGTCAGGGAATTACAGCAGAATTAGCCCTAGATGCTTAGCTCTCCATGAATGGAGTTGAATACAAGATGAAAGAAAAGTGAAAGGAGTATGAGAGAATGAATATATGAAGTCCTTTGGGTCTCTTAATATAGGCTTGATCGGGCTTGGACTCTGAGTATTCAGTTGATAGAATATTTTATCTTATATCTTCCAAATAACTAAAAGATTTAAATAATTATAACATTATTTGGAAGATATTTTCAGTTGATATTCCCAAATTAAATTAATTCAACAACTGATTTTTATCTTTTAGCTTTTCTGAATTTCCAAAATTGCACAAATGCCTTGAAATTGTCTCTATCTGCACTTTAGCCCCTTCTGAATTTTCCAAAATTGCAACTGAACCCCTTAGTTGACCAGAATCAATTCTGTTTGACCAGTTTTTCGCAGTCAATGGGAGACAGACACGTGTCAGCCCCTTTCCCACCCAAAATTAGGGTTTTAGATTGGGGGAAAGGGAGCTCCTGTGCCTCTTCCTGCGTTTCCGCTTTTGCCGCTATGGTTTTTTACGTTTGCTGTTTGTAGGTGCGCGTCAATGGAGGAGATTGGGTTTTGCTATGTGGTCCGGTTGCGAATGAAAATCCGAGATGAAGGTCTTGCGGCGATGATGCTCGTTGATGGCGTCCAGGGCGGAATTGATGGACAAATTTGTAAGCACCAAAATATGATGTCACAAACTTGTTTCACAATCGGCAAGTATGACCGAATCGTTCAAGTAATAAACTTGGTAAGACCAAGTATCGTTCTTCCCAAAGGACTCACGGCCTAGTTTAGTTATATGATTTGTTGATTAGCTAGGACTTACAAACGAAATATTTAGAGTTTAAAATGCAAGACAGAAAATAAACATGTATGCATGAAGTTTGATCAATGGCAAAGACAAAAGATAAACACTTTCAATGAATTATATGAATGAATATGTTGTTGGGGGTCAATTTCATCTCATCCACTCTCATATATTTTAGGAATTCAACATTCAAATCATCATTGTTAATGCCACTCTCTAATGTACCATTCTAGATGGCTTCTCCCTAATCACGAGTTCATACAATTCCTAGCATTCCTAATGATTAGTTCATGAGCACAGGAGCTTAAAGGCAACCAATATAATATTGTCAGTATAATATTGGGAGAAATTCCCCGGATCTAGACTTCCCCGTACGTGTCCGTATCGACAAAACCAATAATCATGCATGGAATGAGTTAAACTATGCAAGCATTGAGCAAAGAGGAAAAACCCTAACTAATGATGAAAGAAAGCATATGTCTTAATTAAAAGATGTAAACAACAGATTCCATATATGAGAGCTTCAAGAGATTACATTGATTCCCAAACAAACATACAAGGTTTAGTTCACCATATTCATGGTGAACCTAGATGAATATCAATGAAAGAATGAAAGAATAAACCCAATAAAGGTGAAGAGGTAGCCTGAGCATCCAAGATCCTCCTTCAAAGGGGTGGAAGAGAGAGTGTTTGCCTCGTTTCTGCCAAAGATACCTAATTCTAGGACGTGAAAGTCTTTATATACTAATCTAGAGTTACAAAAGATTACAAAAGCCCAAGCCCAAAAAGTGCCGCTCAGCGGTAACTACCGCTCAGCGGTGCCTGCGCGTCACATTTCTTCCCCTCAGCGGCCAGTTTGCCCCTCAGCGTGACTCCCGCAACCTCCTGAGTGCCGCTCAGCGGTAAAATGCCGCTGAGCGGTGCCTTTGTCTTCTCTTTTTGCACTCTTTCTTGTCTTTTCTAATGTCACTTCTCTCCTTCTTCACTCTTTTCACTAAATTCACCTTAAAACCTGCACAAAAACACTTAAATCAAGCATAAACCTGTCCAGCTCTCTTATTTATGAAAATATAGATAAACTGCATGATTTCAAGCTAGTTTTTAAGTCTAAAGGTTGCTTTTAGTATCACTTTTAAGCATGAAAATAACAGTTTTTCAACTGTTATCAGGAATCGCGATTGCGATTGCTGGGGCGATGAAGAACTCGCGATGGTGTTGATGGTGGCGTCGCTGTTAATGGCATGATGAAGGTGGATGTTGCGGCGTGGTGGTGACGGCGAGAAGTGTGGTCTGATGATGGTGATGTGCGTTGAAGGTTGCGATCTGCGGCACGGCTTGGAGATGGAGGTTTCAAAAGCGGTGGCCCTTTCGCGAATGGAGGAGGAGCTCGCTGGTTTGATGGCGGCGGCCTTGGTGGTTGCGAGGCGTGACTTTGGAGAAGCAGTGCGCGGCGGCTTCACGGTGAGAGAGGTTGACGGTGTTGCTGTGCGAGGAAGATGGTGGCGGAGAGTGGTGGTCCGGCGAAAAAGGATGGTACGGCGGAAACGGAACGGCGGCTGACGGCATTGGCGGCTAGGGTTTCTGTGGAGAAGGTGGAAGATGATGCTCATGGGTTAGGGCTGACGTGGCGGAACATGGTTGGCTAGATCTGTGTGGGGAGGATTTGGACACGTGGCATGATCTGGTGGAGTCTAGCTTAGGAGGGGTATGGGTTGGAAAATTTAGGAGGTGTATTTAGAATAGGGTTACTGTTTAGCTTAGTATTGGGCCTGTTTAAGAGAAGAGGGGTGTATGTAGGGAAATTGGGAGGTGCAAGGGTAAAAGTTGTCTGTTTGGCCCGTCATTGGGGGGAGGACGTTTAAGGGGCTGAACAACTGAACGTTTCAACTACCCTGTCAGTCCCTTAAACGTCCGTCCTAGGGGGCGGGGGGCGGATGTCTATAATATTATAGACATCCGGCCCCTCTATTGAGGGGCAAAATGGCCGCTGAGGGGAAGAAACCAACTCACGCACTTACTGCTGAGTGACACTTTTATGGGCTTGGACCTAATTTTCTGTAATTTACGAATAATATATAAGCTTTAGGGTTTCCTAGGGTTAGGTATCTTTGGCTGGAACGAAGAAAACACTCTCTCTTCCACCCCTTTGAAGGAGGATCTTGGATGCTGAGGCTTCCTCTTCACCTTTTTAGTGTTTTATCTTTCATTCTTTCATTGTTATTCATCTAGGTTCACCATGAATATGGTGAAATAAACTCTGTATGTTTGTTGGGGAATCAATGTAATCTTTTGAAGCTCTCATATATGGAATTTGTTTTTACATCTTTTATTTAAGATCTATGCTTTCTTTCATCATTAGTTAGGGTTTTTCCTCTTTGCTTAATGCTTGCATTGTTTAACTCATTCGATGCATGATTATTGGTTTTGTCGATACGGGCACGTACGGGGAAGTCTAGATCCGGGGAATTTCTCCCAATATTATATTGGTTGTCGTTAAGCTCCTGTCCTTATGAACTAATTATTAGGAATGCTAGGAATTGTATGAACTCGTGATTAGGGAGAAGCCTTCTTGAAAGGTACTTTAGAAAGGTACTTTAGAGAGTGGCATTAACAATGATGATTTGAATGTTGAATTCCTAAAATATATGAGAGTGGATAAGATGAAATTGACCCCCAACAACATATTCATACATATATTTCATTGGAAGTGTTTATCTTTTGCTTTTTGCCATTGATCAAAACTTCATGCATACATATTTAATTTTCGTCTTTTGCATATAAAAATCCAAATATTTCGTCTTTAAGTCTTAGTTAATCAATAAACCACACAACTAAACTAGGCCGTGAGTCCTTTGGGAAGAACGATACTTGGTCTTACCAAGTTTATTACTTGAACGATTCGGTCATACTTGCCGATTGAAAAACAAGTTTATGACATCATATTTTGGTGTTCATAAATTTGTCCATCAAGTACATCTTGATATGTAGCTTTATAACTAGTCTGTGTCTGCTGTTCCTCTTTGAAGACATCAATAACCACATTTTTTTCTCGGTCTTGAAACACCACTATTCCTTCATCTACATCAATGATGACTTTAGCCGTTTTCATAAACGGTCTTCCAAGAATAATAGGAACCCTTTCATCATTCATCTCCATCACCACAAAGTCCACTAAGAATTTTAGTTCTCCAACACAAACCATAACATCCTCTGTTATACCATATGGATTCTTTGAATAGCCATCCACCATTAACAAATTCATCTTTATAGGCTTGACTTTAAGATCACCCATTTGTTCAAGTAAAGAATAAGGCATTAAATTAACAGTTGACCCTAAATCAAGTAGGGCTTTATTTACCTTTTTCTTTTCTATGACACATGGAATGGTGAAACTTCCTGGATCTTTCTCTTTTGGAGGGAGTAGCTTCTTCTTAACCGCTTTGTAATCATTTGTCTCCTCTTCTCTATGTCTTTTCTTTGTGGAGACCTGTTCCATGGGTTTTGTATAATTTGCAATTTGTTGCAATATCTCCTTCAAAGGTAAATCACCCTCCAATTGTTTGAATATTTCTGTAAAATGCCCAAATTGTCTCTCTTTCTCTAATCTCTCATAATCTGTTGGAAAAGGAAGAATATCTTCAATTTTTATCTCTTCTCTCTCTTCTTTTTCTTTTCTCTCTATTCTCTTTTTTTTTCTTCTTTTTTTTTCTCTCTACTCTCTTTTCTTTTTCTTCTACACTCTTTTCTTTCTCTTCTTTTCTCTCTAACTCAACTCTTTCAACATCTACACTCACTAAAACTCTACACTTGATGAAGTTGCTCCAGCAGAGGTGTGGAATGAAGGCAGGGAAAAGAAGAATTGGATCATGAGCAGTGTTGAAGATGGATCCCGAGAGGTAGCTGGCAGCGGAATGAAGTGTGTTTTTAACAGCAGTGGCATAGTGAATTCGGTGGAGGCAGAGATGGAGGAAGAGCTCTATGGTGAGTGGACTATCTAACTCAGAAGGCCTTCACTGGAAGGAAGCTAGAAAGAGAAGGAAAGCTCAATAAGAGGTGACTTTTGGCAGAGTTCTGGTTGCTGGAAAAATGCTTCAGCATAGTAAAACTCAATATATTCAAAAGTGAGATACAAGCTTTGTGATAACAGTTGAAAAACTGTTATTTTCATGCTTAAAGTTGATACTAAAAGCAACCTTTAGACTTAAAAACTAGCTTGAAATCATGCTTTTATCTATATTTTCATAAATATGAGAGCTGGACAGGTTTATGCTTGATTTAAGTGTTTTTGTGCAGGTTTTAAGGTGAATTTGGTGAAAGAAGTGAAGAAGGAGAGAGATGACATTAGAAAAGAGATCAAAGAGTGCAAAAAGAGAAGTCGAAGGCACCGCTCAGCGGCATTTTACCGCTGAGCAGCACTCAAGAGGTGACGTTGGAACCGCTGAGGGGCAAACTGGCCGCTGAGGGGAAGAAAGAAGACGCGCACTCACCGCTGAGCGGTAAATACCGCTGAGCGGCACTTTTTGGGCTTGGGCTTTTGTAATCTTTTGTAACTCTAAATTAGTATATAAGGGCTTGCACGTCCTAGAATTAGGTATCTTTGGCAGAAACGAGGAAAACACTCTCTTTTCCACCACTTTGAAGGAGGATCTTGGATGCTCAGGCTACCTCTTCACCTTTATTGGGTTTATTCTTTCATTCTTTCATTGTTATTCATCTAGGTTCACCATGAATATGGTGAACTAAACCTTGTATGTTTGTTGGGGAATCAATGTAATCTCTTGAAGCTCTCATATATGGAATCTGTTGATTACATCTTTTAATTAAGACATATGCTTTCTTTCATCATTAGTTAGGGTTTTTCCTCTTTGCTCAATGCTTGCATAGTTTAACTCATTCCATGCATGATTATTGGTTTTGTCGATACGGACACGTACGGGGAAGTCTAGATCCGGGGAATCTCTCCCAATATTATACTGACAATATTATATTGGTTGTCGTTAAGCTCCTGCACTCATGAACTAATCATTAGGAATGCTAGGAATTGTATGAACTCGTGATTAGGGAGAAGCCATCTAGAATGGTACTTTAGAGAGTGGCATTAACAATGGTGATTTGAATGTTGAATTCCTAAAATATATGAGAGTGGATGAGATGAAATTGACCCCCAACAACATATTCATTCATATAATTCATTGAAAGTGTTTATCTTTTGCTTTGCCATTGATCAAACTTCATGCATACATGTTTATTTTCTGTCTTGCATATTGAACTCTAAATATTTCGTTTGTAAGTCCTAGCTAATCAACAAATCACATAACTAAACTAGGCCGTGAGTCCTTTGGGAAGAACGATACTTGGTCTTACCAAGTTTATTACTTGAACGATTCGGTCATACTTGCCGATTGTGAAACAAGTTTGTGACATCATATTTTGGTGCTTACAAATTTGTCCATCAAGTTTTTGGCGCCGTTGCCGGGGACTCTGGTTTAACTGGTTAATTTGTGTGATTATTGATTATCTTTGACTTTAATTTTGAATTTCTGTTTTTATTTTTTCTGTTTTTATTCTATTTTATCTTTTTATCTTTTTAGATTAGGTTAGATTTTATTTTTTCTTATCTTTTTAGATTAGATGTTATTTTTAGATTTTATTTTATCTTTTATCTTTTTATCTTTTAAATATTTTATCTTCTTATCTTCTAAATCTTTTATCTTTTTATCTTTATATATATATCTTCTTTTATATTTTTTTGTGCTAACAAATATTTTCTAGGGTTTTGTTTTCTTGTGCATGCAGGAAGCAATTCGAACTAGGAGTAAGAAAACAACAGAACCACTTCTTGAAGGTCTAGAAGAGAGTAGAAGGAGGAGAAGAATCAGAACGTCTAGAGAACTTTTCCCTTCTCCAGAAACTCTCTTGCAATCATCACCACAAGGTTCTGTTCATAGCACAGGGAGTATGGAGGGCAATAATGTTAGAAGAACTCTTGCAGATTACACTAATCTTGCTGGACCTCAGCACTTCAATAGCATAGCTAGACCTAGAGTCAATGCAGCCAACATGGAGGTCAAACCAGCACTGATTCAACTGGTGAAGAGTAATCAATTTAATGGGTTGTCTCATGAAAGCCCATATGAGCACCTCACTACCTTTAATGAGATTTGCAATACAGTCAAAATTAATGGGGTGCCAGACGAAGCAATCAAACTTAGCTTGTTTCCTTTCTCATTGGGAGGCAATGCTAAGCTTTGGTTGAACTCTTTTCCAGAAGAAAGTTTCACAGAGTGGGAAGCAGTGGTCAGCAATTTCTTAAACAAATACTTCCCACAATCTAAGGTGACTAAAGGAAAGCAAGAGATTTCTTCATTCAAGCAGGGCATGGAAGAATCACTGGGACATGCATGGGACAGGTATAAAAGCTTGTTACGTAAAACTCCCATGCATGGCTTTAAAGAACATGAAGTAGTCTTAACTTTCCTTGGAGGGCTTGGTTCACACACCAAGATGATACTGAATGCCTCAGCAGGAGGCAATATCAAATGGAAGACTCCAGAGGAAGCAACTGAAATTATTGAAAATATGGCTACTAGTGACAACGAACTCAACATTGACACAGGAGATCTTAATCAGAAGAAGTTGTCAAAATTAAATGAGGCTCTGTTTGTCCAAAATAGAACTCTCTCTCAACAGCTTGAGGAAGTAACCATGAAACTTTCTCAAATACCACAGAAAATACAACAGGTCTCAATGGTTCAAGAGCAACAAAAATGGCAGATGCAATTTACTTCAGTTGAGAAAACAACCGAGCTTGAAGAGACTTTCCAGAGATTCTTGAAGACAAATGCGTCCTATTGTCATAATGTGGATGCTGCATTTAAAAAAATGGAGAGTCATGTTGAGAGAATAGTTGACGAGATTAAACATGATCACCTTGGAAAGGATTGTAAAACTGTTGTGACCAGAAGTGGTAGAGTGTTAGAGGAGAGACAAAAAGAGAGAGAGAAAGAAAAAAATGAGAGTGAGAGTGAAAAAGAATCATGTGAGTGGAAAGAAAGAGTTGAGAGAGAGAAAAAGAGAAAAGAAGAAGAGGAGAGGAGAGAAAAAAATGAGAGAGAAGAGAGAGAGAGAGAAAAAGAGTATGAAAAGCCACTTCCTTATCCAAAGGGTTATTCAAGGAAGGAGAAAGAAAAGCAGTTGGAAAGATTCATGGAACTATTTAAGAAGCTGGAGATTACTATACCATTCTCTGAAGCATTGCAACAGATGCCAACATATGCAAAATTTTTGAAGGAACTTCTCACAAAGAAACACAAGTACACTGAGAAGGAAACTATCAATGTACAGGGCAATTGCAGTGCAATCATACAGAAACTACCTCCTAAACTTAAAGACCCAGGAAGCTTCACCATTCCATGCACCATAGGAGATGTGAAAGTTGGAAGAACATTGATTGATTTGGGAGCTAGCATTAATCTAATGCCGTTATCCATGTGCAGAACAATTCAGGGGTTGGAAATTAAACCAACCAGAATGGCTCTTCAATTGGCAGACAGGTCTCTTAAATATCCATATGGAGTGGTTGAAGATGTTCTAGTGAAGGTTGACAAATTTGTATTTCCAGTGGATTTTATTGTGATGGAGATGGAAGGAACTAGTGATGTTCCTCTTATTCTTGGGAGACCTTTTATGAAGACTGCTAGAGTTCTGATTGATGTAGAGAATGGTAAGCTTAAACTGAGAGTTGATGATGAAGAGGTCACTTTTGATGTATCCAAGGCCATGACATATCCAAATGATGATAAAGCATGCTTTCAATTTGATGAACTTGATGAAGTTTGTATGGTTCAAGAAAGAATGGTGCGTAATATTTCACCATTGGAAAAAACTCTCATTGATGCATGTGAAGATTTGGATGAAGAAGAAGAGAAATTGATTGATGAATGTCTGATGGACTTGGAAACATTGAAAAAGAGTCCAGAAGAAGATCCAATATTTGAAACAATTGATAAGGAAGAAACAATCAAAGCACAGTCGGCAGAATTAAAAAGATTGCCATCACATCTGAAATATGTGTTTTTAGAAGAGGGTGATACAAAGCCAGTCATCATCAATAACTCTTTATCTTTACAAGAAGAAGAGCAGTTGATAGAAATTCTGAAAGCCAACAAAGAAGCAATTGGGTGGTCAATATCAGATCTCAAAGGTATAAGCCCAACTTATTGCATGCACAGGATTTTTATGGAAGAGGACTATAAACCAAGTGCTCAACCGCAGAGAAGGTTAAATCCTGTCATGAAGGAGGTGGTCAGAAAAGAAGTGTTGAAACTGCTAGAAGCTGGTATCATCTATCCAATCTCTGACAGTGAATGGGTGAGTCCAGTATAGGTGGTTCCAAAGAAAGGTGGGATGACAGTAATTTATAATGATAAGAATGAGCTTATTCCTACTCGGACGGTTCCTGGCTGGCGTATGTGCATTGATTATAGGAAGCTGAATAAAGCTACTAGGAAAGATCATTTTCCTCTTCCCTTCATGGATCAGATGCTAGAAAGGTTATCAGGGCAGGCTTTCTATTGTTTTCTAGATGGATATTGTGGATATAATCAAATTGTGGTAGATCCAAAAGACCAGGAGAAGACGGCTTTTACTTGTCCTTTTGGTATCTTTGCATATAGAAAGATGCCTTTTGGATTATGTAATGCTCCAGCTACGTTTCAGAGGTGTATGCAAGGCAATCTTTTCTGATCTTTTAGAAAAATGCATTGAAGTATTCATGGATGACTTCTCAGTTTTTGGAAATTCTTTCCAAAGATGTTTAGCTAATTTGAACACTGTCCTCAAAAGATGTGTTCAGACAAATCTGGTTTTGAATTGGGAGAAATGTCATTTCATGGTAACTGAAGGGATTGTACTGGGGCACAAAATTTCTGCTAAAGGAATTGAGGTGGATAAAGCCAAAGTAGAAGTCATTGAGAAACTACCCCCACCGACAAATGTAAGGGGGATTAGGAGTTTTCTTGGTCATGCTGGGTTCTATAGAAGATTCATCAAAGATTTCTCAAAAATTGCTAAACCATTGAGTAATCTTTTGATGAAGGATGCTCCTTTTGTGATGAATGAAGACTGTCTGAAAGCTTTTGATATATTGAAGCAGAAGCTAGTGTCAGCTCCAGTAATTGTAGCACCAGATTGGAATCAAAATTTTGAATTGATGTGTGATGCAAGTGATTATGCAATAGGAGTTGTCCTTGGCCAAAGGAAAGAACAAAAGTTTCATCCAATTTATTATGCTAGCAAAGTGCTGAATGATGCTCAATTGAATTATGCTACCACAGAGAAAGAGTTTCTTGCCATTGTATATGCTCTAGAGAAATTTAGACCTTATCTTATTGGGTCTAAGGTGATTGTCTACACAGATCATGCAGCTATCAAATATTTGTTGACAAAACCAGATTCTAAGCCACGTCTGATCAGATGGGTACTACTGTTGCAAGAATTTGATGTAGAAATCCGTGATAAGAAAGGAAGTGAGAACTTAATTGCTGATCATTTGTCACGGTTAGTCAACAATGAGGTCACTAACAAGGAGTCTGAAATCTGGGAATCTTTTTCAGATGAATCACTCATGTATATTCAGCAGAGGCCCTGGTTTGCTGATATGGCAAATTTCAAAGCTGCAAGAGTCATGCCGGAAGACTTAACTTGGCAACAGAGAAAGAAATTTTTACATGATGCCAAGCAGTTTGTGTGGGATGATCCGTATTTGTTCAAAATTGGAGCAGATAATCTTCTAAGGAGATGTGTTACAAATGAAGAGGCAGAAGGAATTCTCTGGCATTGTCATGATTCACCTTATGGAGGACATTTTAATGGGGAAAGAACAGCAGCAAAAGTCCTTCAATCAGGGTTTTATTGGCCAACTTTATTTAAAGATGCCCATAATCATGCTAGGAATTGTGATAAATGTCAAAGAGCAGGGACAATCACTAAACGTCATGAGATGCCTTTACAAGGTATTTTAGAGGTTGAGGTTTTTGATTGTTGGGGTATTGACTTTTTTGGACCCTTCCCTCCATCTTTCAACAATGAATATATTCTGGTAGCAGTGGATTATGTGAGTAAATGGGTGGAAGCATTAGCTTGTCCTAAAAATGATGCTAGCACGGTAATTAAATTCCTGAAGAGGCAGATATTCTCACGTTTTGGCACTCCAAGAGTGTTGATTAGTGATGGAGGATCTCATTTTTGCAATTATCAGCTAGAGAAAGTACTCAAACACTATGGAGTAAAGCATAAGGTAGCTGCACCTTATCATCCACAAACCAATGGACAAGCTGAGGTATCTAACAGGGAGATAAAAAGAATCCTGGAAAAGACTGTGACTTCATCAAGAAAGGATTGGTCTCTCAAATTGGATGATTGATAACAGTTGAAAAACTGTTATTTTCATGCTTAAAATTGATACTAAAAGCAACCTTTAGACTTAAAAACTAGCTTGAAATCATGCTTTTATCTATATTTTCAGAAATAAGAGAGCTGGACAGGTTTATGCTTGATTTAAGTGTTTTTGTGCAGGTTTTAAGGTGAATTTAGCGAAAGAAGTGAAGAAGGAGAGAGATGGAATCAGAAAAGGAAGCAAAGAGTGCAAAAGGAGAAGCCGAAAGCACCGCTCAGCGGCATTTTACCGCTGAGCGGCACTCAGGAGGTCACGAGAGGTCCGCTGAGGGGCAAACTGGCCGCTGAGGGGAAGAAAAGGAAAGCGCAGTCACCGCTGAGCGGTATTTACCGCTGAGCGCCATTCTTAATAATGGGCTTGGACTCGTTTTCTGGCACTTTTATGGGCTTGGGCTTTTGATCTTTTGTAATTCTAGAATAGTATATAAGGACTTGCACGTCCTAGAATTAGTATCTTTGGCAGAAACGAGGCAAACACTCTCTCTTCCACCCCTTTGAAGGAGGATCTTGGATTCTCAGGCTACCTCTTCACCTTTATTGGGTTTATTCTTTCATTCTTTCATTGTTATTCATCTAGGTTCACCATGAATATGGTGAACTAAACCTTGTATGTTTGTTGGGGAATCAATGTAATCTCTTGAAGCTCTCATATATGGAATCTGTTGAGTACATCTTTTAAGTAAGACATATGCTTTCTTTCATAATTAGTTAGGGTTTTTCCTCTTTGCTCAATGCTTGCATAGTTTAACTCATTCCATGCATGATTATTGGTTTTGTCGATACAGACACGTACGGGGAAGTCTAGATCCGGGGAATTTCTCCCAATATTATACTGACAATATTCTATTGGTTGCCTTTAAGCTCCTGCACTCATGAACTAATCATTAGGAATGCTAGGAATTGTATGAACTCGTGATTAGGGAGAAGCCATCTAGAATGGTACATTAGAGAGTGGCATTAACAATGATGATTTGAATGTTGAATTCCTAAAATATATGAGAGTGGATGAGATGAAATTGACCCCCAACAACATATTCATTCATATAATTCATTGAAAGTGTTTATCTTTTGTCTTTGCCATTGATCAAACTTCATGCATACATGTTTATTTTCTGTCTTGCATATTAAACTTTGAATATTTCGTTTGTAAGTCCTAGCTAATCAACAAATCACATAACTAAACTAGGCCGTGAGTCCTTTGGGAAGAACGATACTTGGTCTTACCAAGTTTATTACTTGAACGATTCGGTCATACTTACCGATTGTGAAACAAGTTTGTGACATCATAATTTGGTGCTTACAAATTTGTCCATCAAGTTTTTGGCGCCATTGCCGGGGACTCTGGTTTAACTGGTTAATTTGTGTGATTATTGATTATCTTTGACTTATTTTTTTTTATTTTTAATTTAAATTTCGAATTTTGTTTTTATTTTTTTTTTGTTTATATTTTACAGTTTGTATTTTATTTGATTTTATTTTATTTTTCTGTTTTCTGTTTTTATTTTTCTGTTTTTATTTTATTTTATCTTATTTTATTAGATTAGATTAGATTTTATTTTATTTTTAGATTAGATTTTATTTTATCTTATTAGATTAGATTAGAATTGATTTTATTTTTAGATTAGATTTTATTTTATCTTATTAGATTAGATTTTAGTTTATTTTATTCTATCTTCTGAATCTTTTATCTTTCTATCTTCTAAATCTTTTATCTTCTATCTTCTGAATCTTTTATCTTTTTATCTTTTGAATATATATCTTCTCTTATATCTTTTTGTGCTAACAAATATTTTCTAGAGTTTTGTGCCTAATGTTTGCAGGATGCAATTCGAACAAGACTTTAATAGGCACTCAATTCTACCAAAGTAATCTCAACCACTGGTGGGAACATGACTCAAGCATGGATCAAAGCCAATTTTGGCAAGCTGCCGGACAATTTGAGAACCAACCACAACAACAATGGCAGCAACAAAGCTTTAAAATCAACAAAGGGAAGCAAGAGATCTCTTCATTTAGACAAGGCATGGAAGAATCACTGTGGCATGCATGGGACAGGTATAAAAGTCTATTACGAAAGACTCCCACGCATGGATTTAACGAAGGAGAAGTAGTCCTAATCTTCCTTGGAGGTCTTGGTTCACAAACCAAGATGATGCTGGATGCCTCAGCTGGAGGCAATATCAAATGGAAGACTCCAGAGGAAGCCACAGAAATAATTGAAAACATGACTACTAATAACAATAAGTGGAACAGTGAAAGAGGAGCTCCTATTCAACAAAAAGGAGTTCTACAGTTGCAATCCAATGATGCCTTGATAGCTCAGAACAAGTTAATAACTCAACAATTGGAGAATCTCTCAAAGATACTTGAACAATTGCCACAAGAGTTAAAGACTGTTGCACAGGTACAATCCCAGTTGTGCGAATTGTGTGGAGGCGACCATATCAATGGTCAATGTGCCTTTCCAGTTGAAGCCGTAGAGGATGTAAACTACATGACCAATCAGTATCGTCAAGGGAGCTACAATCAGGGGTGGAAACCACACTCAAGCATTGGTCAAGGGCAAACTGGGCAAGCGGGTCAATATAATAAGCAGCAGCAGCAACCCACCTTATGGCAACAATTATCTATGCTTAATGAAAGGTCCATGAGGATGGAGGAAACTCTCAACAATTTCATACAGAAAACTGAGTCTACCCAAAAGAGCACTGAAGCTGCTATCAAAAATTTGGAGACTCAGATGGGGCAGATCGCCAAACAGGTGGAAGAAAGGCCAAGTAGAAATTGTGGGGTTAATACTGAGGTTAACCCCAGGGGAGAGTGTCAAGAGCTAGTGAGTGTAAATGTTGAAAAAGTTGAGTTGGAAAAAGAAGAGAGAAAAGAGAGAGAAGAGAAAGAAGAAGAGAAAATTTGTGTGAAGATTGAGAAGGTGAGTAGAAAAAGAAAAGAAAAAAAGAAAGTGAGAGAAAAGAGAAAGAGGACGAGAGAAAAAAATAAAGAATCATATGAAAAATCTCGTCCCCATCCAAAGAAGTATCATAGGAAGAAGGAATTTGAGAGCTTTAGGGAAATCTTCAAGAAATTGGAGATTAAAGTTCCTATGATTGAGACACTGCAACAGGTTCCTGGTTTGATCAAATTTCTGAAGAAGTTCAGTAGAAAGAAGAAAAAGAAGAAGGAACTTGAGCTTTACTGGGTCAAGCTAATGACGTTAAAAGAACGCTTGCTGGGAGGCAACCCAGTGGATTTAAAAACTTTTGATTTGGTTTTGTAATTTTTAATTTGTGGACATTATTTTGTGAATATTTTGTTGGATCCAGCATCTACTGAAGGATGCTAGGTGGTTAAGTATCTACTGAAGGATACTAAGTTGTAACACCTACTGATGGGTGTTGGTGAGAAGATTTTGCACCTACTGATGGGTGCTGGTAAGTTTGAAACACCTACTGATGGGTGTTGGTGGATTTTGGGTCAGGCTCGTGACGTTAAACAAGCGCTACCTGGGAGGCAACCCAGTTGATTGATTGTTTTCTGTTTGTTTATTTTAGTTAGGGTTTGCATAAGCATTTTTAACATTGAATTGCAGGGAACCAGTGAGGGGCATGTCTTGGAAGCACGTAGGTCAAGAAAAGAAGGAGAGGAGCACTTCACGAAAGTGCCGCTGAGCGGTACTCTCGCAGATGGGCTTTAGTTTCCCCTTAGCGGGATCCGAGCCCATTAGGGTATTTTTATACCCTAAGCTGCATTTTGGTTTTTATTTTCAGGCTCTTCTCTGCACACACACTCCTACATACCTTTTCAAAGGTTCTCTACAATTTTTTTCCTCATCCCTCTTTAGAAAATCTCCCTTCCACTCACTTGCTCACTAGTTTTCCATCTAAGTTTGGGGTTGGGAGAGAACATCATTGAAGGGGCTGATTTCTTCATTGTGGTTTACTAATGCTTAACAATGTATCTTTTGGTTTTGTGAATTATGTTTGATGCAGGGATGGCCTCCTCATCGGGCAAAAAGAATCAAGACTATAAGATCCAAGAAGAGGAAGATACAAAGGACAACTCAGATTGATGAGGAGCTGAGATAGCATTTACGGATGAATGCTATCATATGCTTATGCTTTTGTTGGTTTAAGTTTTCTAAACTTATTTATTTTTTGTTTTAGATTAGGGTTTGATGTACTCTATTGGAAACTTGGTTTGTTATGATGGTTTGCTATTAACTGTGATTGTGTGATAAGTAATGCTTGATGATGATTAGTGATTGATTGATGTTGAGATAGATGTGCACATAAAATGCTTATACAGGTGATTCACAAGCTTTGTGAACAAATACAGGATATTATGATTGTGATTGTGAAATTAAGCAGGATGTGTATGTCAAATGTGAATGAGCTTATATGTGAGGTTTTGAGCTCCAGAGTTGTTATTGTTGAATGCTATTACTTTGAAAGCATGAATGATTTTGCCCAGGTTTTCTATGATTGAATCAATTGCTTGTTTTGCATCATGTGATCAAGGCCGTTTGTTGGAACCCTTTTTATTGGCCAAATTCATAAAGTTAGCCCACTAAAAGAGAACACTTTGTGTTCTAACCTTTGAACCCTTAGCCTTGAACATACACTGAAACCCTTGATTGAAAATATTTACCTTGAGTTAAGTAGAAGATCTTGTGTGGTATTGTTAAATGTTCAAGTTTGGGGTTGTTGGGAAAACATGAAAAAGGAAAAGCATTGAGCTAAGAGCTAAAAAGTAAGAATATGCAAAGAAAAAGAAAAGAAAAAAAAAGAAGCAAAGCTCAATGCAAATGCAAAGGCAAAAGAAAGTTGGGAATGAATAAGATGATTGTGTTGTTATGATTCTCTTAACTCAAGGATTTTGTGATCCAGAAAAACCAATTTTCTTGTTAGCCCAGCCACGTTATAAGCCATTGAAAAGTCCTTGTGATGATGCATGCTTGTGAATGTTTTTGATTGTGGTAAAATGAAAGGCAAAGTTGATTCATGTGACATTGTGATAGTGGAGTGAATGAGTGAAACACTTTACCTCTTATACACTTGTGTGTTGAGTGAACCACTTTACCTAGTGAGGAAATATTCCATAAGCACATGAACATTCATGCTTAATTGATTGATCATTCATGAAAAATAGCATTTGTTGGAACTTAAATGACTTTGTGAACACTAAAGCATGTGCACATCTTGAATGAACTCTTGGTCATAAGTTTGAGTGAAGTTGTTACTTATCTTGAAAAAGAGGATTTTTGAATGAGTGAACCATCATATGAATTGGTTGGAGATTGAGTTACATCTTGTTTGCTTGAGGACAAGCAAAGTTCTAAGTTTGGGGTTGTGATAACAGTTGAAAAACTGTTATTTTCATGCTTAAAATTGATACTAAAAGCAACCTTTAGACTTAAAAACTAGCTTGAAATCATGCTTTTATCTATATTTTCAGAAATAAGAGAGCTGGACAGGTTTATGCTTGATTTAAGTGTTTTTGTGCAGGTTTTAAGGTGAATTTAGCGAAAGAAGTGAAGAAGGAGAGAGATGGAATCAGAAAAGGAAGCAAAGAGTGCAAAAGGAGAAGCCGAAAGCACCGCTCAGCGGCATTTTACCGCTGAGCGGCACTCAGGAAGTCACGAGAGGTCCGCTGAGGGGCAAACTGGCCGCTGAGGGGAAGAAAAGGAAAGCGCAGTCACCGCTGAGCGGTATTTACCGCTGAGCGCCATTCTTAATAATGGGCTTGGACTCGTTTTCTGGCACTTTTATGGGCTTGGGCTTTTGATCTTTTGTAATTCTAGAATAGTATATAAGGACTTGCACGTCCTAGAATTAGTATCTTTGGCAGAAACGAGGCAAACACTCTCTCTTCCACCCCTTTGAAGGAGGATCTTGGATGCTCAGGCTACCTCTTCACCTTTATTGGGTTTATTCTTTCATTCTTTCATTGTTATTCATCTAGGTTCACCATGAATATGGTGAACTAAACCTTGTATGTTTGTTGGGGAATCAATGTAATCTCTTGAAGCTCTCATATATGGAATCTGTTGAGTACATCTTTTAAGTAAGACATATGCTTTCTTTCATAATTAGTTAGGGTTTTTCCTCTTTGCTCAATGCTTGCATAGTTTAACTCATTCCATGCATGATTATTGGTTTTGTCGATACGGACACGTACGGGGAAGTCTAGATCCGGGGAATCTCTCCCAATATTATACTGACAATATTCTATTGGTTGCCTTTAAGCTCCTGCACTCATGAACTAATCATTAGGAATGCTAGGAATTGTATGAACTCGTGATTAGGGAGAAGCCATCTAGAATGGTACATTAGAGAGTGGCATTAACAATGATGATTTGAATGTTGAATTCCTAAAATATATGAGAGTGGATGAGATGAAATTGACCCCCAACAACATATTCATTCATATAATTCATTGAAAGTGTTTATCTTTTGTCTTTGCCATTGATCAAACTTCATGCATACATGTTTATTTTCTGTCTTGCATATTAAACTTTGAATATTTCGTTTGTAAGTCCTAGCTAATCAACAAATCACATAACTAAACTAGGCCGTGAGTCCTTTGGGAAGAACGATACTTGGTCTTACCAAGTTTATTACTTGAATGATTCGGTCATACTTGCCGATTGTGAAACAAGTTTGTGACATCATAATTTGGTGCTTACAAATTTGTCCATCAATGATGCTCTTTGGGCTTATAGGACATCAATGAAGACGTCTATGGGATTATCACCATTTCAATTAGTCTATGGGAAAGCATGCCATTTGCCAGTCGAATTGGAGCATAGAGCATTATGGGCTTTGAAATTCTTGAATTTTGATCCTTATGATACTCAATGTACACGCAGACGGCAGATTTTGGAGCTTGAAGAAATGCGTTTACATGATATGACTCATCCAAGGCTTACAAAGACAAAATGAAATTTTATCATGACAGGAAGTTGGTGAATAGAGTTTTCAATCCAGGACAACAGGTATTATTGTTCAATTCAAGATTGAAGATATTTCCTGGGAAGCTGAAGTCAAAATGGACAGGACCATTTGTGATAAAAGAAGTGCATCCGCATGGGGAAATTGAAATATTTAATCCATCTGATGATCCACAGAGAAGTTGGGTGGTAAATGGTCAACGTCTCAAGCCCTATCTAGGGGGAGAGGTGCAACAATTTTCCACAATGATGTTGTTGGTTGATCCTTGAAAGTTTGGGTCAGGCTCGGGACGTTAAACAAGCGCTTACTGGGAGGCAACCCAGTATCTTGTAAGTTGTTTTTGTTTTTAGATTAGGGTTTGATGTACTCTAATGAACACCTGGTTTATTATGATGGTTTGCTATTAACTGTGATTGTGTGATAAGTAATGCTTGAATGATGCTTATTGATTGATTGATGTTGAGATGATGTGCACATTAAAATGCTTATACAGGTGATTCACAAGCTTTGTGAACAAATGCATGATATCATGATTGTGATTGTGAAATTAAGCAGGATGTGTATGTCAAATGTGAATGAGCTTATATGTGAGGTTTTGAGCTCCAGAGTTGTTATTGTTGAATGCTATTACTTTGAAAGCATGAATGATTTTGCCCAGGTTTTCTATGATTGAATCAATTGCTTGTTCTGCATCATGTGATCAAGGCCGTTTGTTGGAACCCTTTTTATTGGCCAAATTCATAAAGTTAGCCCACTAAAAGAGAACACTTTGTGTTCTAACCTTTGAACCCTTAGCCTTGAACATACACTGAAACCCTTGATTGAAAATATTTACCTTGAGTTAAGTAGAAGATCTTGTGTGGTATTGTTAAATGTTCAAGTTTGGGGTTGTTGGGAAAACATGAAAAAGGAAAAGCATTGAGCTAAGAGCTAAAAAGTAAGAATATGCAAAGAAAAAGAAAAGAAAAGGAAAAGAAGCAAAGCTCAATGCAAATGCAAAGGCAAGTTGGGAATGAACAAGAATAATTGTGTTTTTATGATTCTCTTAACTCAAGGATTTTGTGATCCAGAAAAACCAATTTTCTTGTTAGCCCAGCCACATTATAAGCCATTGAAAAGCCCTTGTGATGATGCATGCTTGTGAATGTTTTTGATTGTGGTAAAATGAAAGGCAAAGTTGATTCATGTGACATTGTGATAGTGGAGTGAATGAGTGAAACACTTTACCTCTTATTCACTTGTGTGTTGAGTGAAACACTCTACCTAGTGAGGAAATATTCCATGAGCACATGAACATCCATGCTTAATTGATTGATCATTCATGAAAAATAGCATTTGTTGGAATTTAAATGACTTTGTGAACACTAAAGCATGTGCACATCTTGATTGAACTCTTGGTCATAAGTTTAAGTGAAGTTGTTACTTATCTTGAAAAGAGGATTTTGAATGAGTGAACCATCATATAAATTGGTTGGAGATCGAGTTATATCTTGTTTGCTTGAGGACAAGCAAAGTTCTAAGTTTGGGGTTGTGATAACAGTTGAAAAATTGTTATTTTCATGCTTAAAGTTGATACTAAAAGCAACCTTTAGACTTAAAAACTAGCTTGAAATCATGCTTTTATCTATATTTTCATAAATATGAGAGCTGGACAGGTTTATGCTTGATTTAAGTGTTTTTGTGCAGGTTTTAAGGTGAATTTGGTGAAAGAAGTGAAGAAGGAGAGAGATGACATTAGAAAAGAGATCAAAGAGTGCAAAAAGAGAAGTCGAAGGCACCGCTCAGCGGCATTTTACCGCTGAGCGGCACTCAAGAGGTGACGTTGGAACCGCTGAGGGGCAAACTGGCCGCTGAGGGGAAGAAAGAAGACGCGCACTCACCGCTGAGCGGTAAATACCGCTGAGCGGCACTTTTTGGGCTTGGGCTTTTGTAATCTTTTGTAACTCTAAATTAGTATATAAGGGCTTGCACGTCCTAGAATTAGGTATCTTTGGCAGAAACGAGGAAAACACTCTCTTTTCCACCCCTTTGAAGGAGGATCTTGGATGCTCAGGCTACCTCTTCACCTTTATTGGGTTTATTCTTTCATTCTTTCATTGTTATTCATCTAGGTTCACCATGAATATGGTGAACTAAACCTTGTATGTTTGTTGGGGAATCAATGTAATCTCTTGAAGCTCTCATATATGGAATCTGTTGATTACATCTTTTAATTAAGACATATGCTTTCTTTCATCATTAGTTAGGGTTTTTCCTCTTTGCTCAATGCTTGCATAGTTTAACTCATTCCATGCATGATTATTGGTTTTGTCGATACGGACACGTACGGGGAAGTCTAGATCCGGGGAATCTCTCCCAATATTATACTGACAATATTATATTGGTTGTCGTTAAGCTCCTGCACTCATGAACTAATCATTAGGAATGCTAGGAATTGTATGAACTCGTGATTAGGGAGAAGCCATCTAGAATGGTACTTTAGAGAGTGGCATTAACAATGGTGATTTGAATGTTGAATTCCTAAAATATATGAGAGTGGATGAGATGAAATTGACCCCCAACAACATATTCATTCATATAATTCATTGAAAGTGTTTATCTTTTGCTTTGCCATTGATCAAACTTCATGCATACATGTTTATTTTCTGTCTTGCATATTGAACTCTAAATATTTCGTTTATAAGTCCTAGCTAATCAACAAATCACATAACTAAACTAGGCCGTGAGTCCTTTGGGAAGAACGATACTTGGTCTTACCAAGTTTATTACTTGAACGATTCGGTCATACTTGCCGATTGTGAAACAAGTTTGTGACATCATATTTTGGTGCTTACAAATTTGTCCATCACTTTGCCCATGAGATTTTATAGATCAATCTCCAAGCTTGAGCAAGCCTTTTACACGTTTTAATTTTGGAATGCTATTAACTAACCATGTGCTAAATGTGTAGCTTCCAGTAAACGTGACAAATGCATTCTTAACATGTGGAGAAAAACAATTACTAATGCCACCCCATAGAAGGATAAGCACACCCCTTCTTGTGTGGAAATGTCCACTTTACCCTTCTCCGTTTTGGCAAATTTGTAGCATCTTCTTGTTCTCCAATTTTCCATCCAAAAATAGCAAAGAGGGTTTGGCCTTTGGGAGAGTACTTATCTTGTAGCTTCTTGATCATCCCTCTTGTGATAGGTCCAATGGTACTAGGCCTTCTTGTATCATCCCCTCCCTCTTGAGAGGGATTTGCCCTCAAATCCATAGGGTCTTCATCTTCACTTGCATAACCTGCAAAAGGTTTAAGGTCAGATACATTGAAGGTAGCATGAACACCATATTCAGGAGGAAGCTCAATTTGATATGCATTGTTATTTATCCTCCTTATCACTGATAACAGTTGAAAAACTGTTATTTTCATGCTTAAAATTGATACCAAAAGTAACCTTTAAGACTTAGAAACTAGCTTGAACTCATATTTTTGCTTTAGTTTTGAGAATAAGAGAGTTGAAAGTGAATTTAATGGTTTTGTGCAAGATTCCCTTGATTTTGTAGGCTAATTGAATGATTTGAAAGAAGAATTGAAATACCGAATGATTGGAGTGCTGAAAAGTCAACCAGTCAACCAGTCAACCAGAATGCTGAAAAACCAACCAGAACGCAGAAAAAGTCTGACCGAGTGGCGCTGAGCGGAAAAATACCGCTGAGCGGCACTTTTCGGGTGTCGAAATCACCGCTGAGGGGCAAAACAGCACCTGGGGGGCAAAATGGATCATGCGCTAGTACCGCTCAGCGGTAAAATACCGCTGAGCGGCATTCTAAGTGGGCTTGGACCGGTTTTCTTTTGTTTTTATGGGCTTGGACTTGTTTTATGTTATTTTTATGCCCTATTTAAGGACTTGCACGTCCTAGGGTTTGTATCTTTGGCAGAAACGAGGCAAACACTCTCTCTTCCACCCCTTTGAAGGAGGATCTTGGATGCTCAGGCTACCTCTTCACCTTTTTAGGGTTTATTCTTTCATTCTTTCATTGTTCATCTAGGCTCACCATGAATATGGTGAACTAAACCTTGTATGTTTGTTGGGGAATCAATGTAATCTCTTGAAGCTCTCATATATGGAATTTATGCTTGCATCTTAATCTAAGATTTATGCTTTCTTTCATCATTAGTTAGGGTTTTTCCTCTTTGCTGAATGCTTGCATTGTTTAACTCATTCGATGCATGATTATTGGTTTTGTCGATACGGGAACGTACGGGGAAGTCTAGATCCGGGGAATTTCTCCCAATATTATGTTGGTTGTCGTTAAGCTCCTGAACTTATGAACTGATCATTAGGAATGCTAGGAATTGTATGAACTCGTGATTAGGGAGAAGCCTTCTAGAAAGGTACTTTAGAGAGTGGCATTAACAATGATGATTTGAATGTTGAATTCCTAAAATATATGAGAGTGGATAAGATGAAATTGACCCCCAACAACATATTCATCCATATATTTCATTGAAAGTATTTGTCTTTTGCTTTTGCCATTGATCAAAACTTCATGCATACATGTTTATTTTCTGTTTTGCATATTAAACTTCAATTATTTTGTTCTTAAGTCTTAGCTAATCAACAAACCACACAACTAAACTAGGCCGTGAGTCCTTTGGGAGAACGATACTTGGTCTTACCAAGTTTATTACTTGAACGATTCGGTCATACTTGCCGATTGTGAAACAAGTTTGTGACATCATATTTTGCTGATCATAAATTTGTCCATCAAGTTAAATTTATGATCACCAATCACTCTAAAAGGTCCATCTCCTCTAGGATTGAGTTTGGATTTTCTTAGTTGAGGAAATCTTTCCTTTCTAAGATGAACCCAAACTAGATCACCTTCATTGAAGATTAAATCTTTCTTGCCCTTGTTGTGTTGCTTGGCATATTTCTCATTTTGTTGTTGAATTTGATTTTTAACCTTGTGATGTAATTCTTTGATAAACTTAGATTTAGATACCTCATCTTGATGAACAAAATCAATAGAATGTGGAAGGGGTATTAAATCCATGGGTGTCAAAGGATTAAAACCATAAACAACTTCAAAAGGAGACAATTTAGTAGTTCCATGAACTACTCTATTGTATGCAAACTCAACATGAGGAAGATACTCATCCCAAGATTTGTGATTACCTTTTAGAACTACCCTTAGTAAAGTAGAAAGAGATCTATTCACTACCTCAGTTTGACCATCTGTTTGAGGATGGCAAGTAGTAGAAAAAGATAACTTAGTCCCTAATCTAGACCATAAGGTCTGCCAAAAGTGACTAAGAAATTTTGTATCTCTATCCGAAACTATTACCTTAGGTAGACCATGAAGTTTAATCACATCTCTAAAGAATAACTTTGCAATGTTGCTTGCATCATCTACTTTGTGGCAAGGTATAAAATGAGCCATTTTGCTAAATCTATCTACCACCACAAAGATAGAATCAAAACCCCTAGAAGTTTTGGGAAGACCTAATACAAAATCCATACTTATCTCTTCCCAAGGGGTAGAAGCAACATTCAAAGGAGTATAAAGTCCATGAGGCATTGATTTAGACTTAGCTTCTAAACAAGTGATACACTTAAAGCAATGCCTTTGAACATCCCTTCTCATGTGAGGCCAAAAGAATTTGTCTTTCAACATGCCAAGGGTCTTTTCTACCTCAAAATGTCCCATTAATCCTCCCTCATGTGTCTCTTTAACAAGGAGTTTTCTATGTGAACCTTGGGGAATGCAAATTTTTCCTTCTTTAAAAAGATACCCTTCTTTCACATAGAATCCTCCTTGAGGCTTATTGAGACATTCCTCATAGATATGAGCAAAATCAAGATCTTGTGAATATAATTCAAGAATGTTATTAAATCCAAGAATTTGAGCTCCCAATGTGGCTAATAGATTAATTTTTCTTGACAAAGCATCAGCCACCACATTGGATTTTCCTTTCTTGTATTTAATAACATAAGTGAATTGTTCAATGAATTCCAACCCCTTAGCATGCCTCTTTTGTAACTTGTGTTGACTCTTCAAATACTTAAGTGATTCATGATCACTATGAATGATAAACTCCTTGGCAACAAGGTAATGTTACCAAGTTTGAAGAGCCCTCACAAGTGCATAGAGTTCTTTGTCATAGGTGGGGTAATTACAAGAAGCACCATGAAGTTTTTCACTAAAGTATGCAATTGGATGTCCTTCTTGTAATAATACTGCACCTATACCAAATCCTGAAGCATCACATTCTAGCTCAAAAGTTTTGGAAAAATTTGGCAAAGCTAGAATGGGTGCTTGTGTGAGCTTCTCTTTGAGCAGCTCAAAAGCTTTTTGTTGTTTATCCCCCCAATGGAATGTAACATCTTTTTTCACCAACTCATTGAGGGGTGAAGCAAGACTAGAGAAGTTAGGAACAAATCTTCTGTAAAAACTTGCCAACCCATGGAAGCTTCTTACTTCTACATTCTTTGGAGGAGGCCAATCTTGGATGGCCTTTATTTTTTCTGGGTCCACATGAACCCCATTTTTGGTTACCACAAATCCAAGAAATATGACACTATCAACACAAAAGGTACACTTGTCAAAGTTTGCAAACAATTTGTGTTTTCTAAGAATTGTTAAAACAACTCTCAAATGATTTTCATGAGTTTGCAAATTTTGACTATATACCAAGATGTCATCAAAGTAGACAACTACAAACTTCCCAATGCAATCCCTAAGGACATGATTCATATGTCTCATGAATGTGCTTGGAGCATTTGTAAGACCAAAAGGCATAACTAGCCATTCATATAATCCAAACTTGGTCTTAAAGGCAGTTTTCCATTCATCACCTTCTTTAATTCTTATTTGGTGATAGCCACTTTTTAAATCTACCTTTGAAAATATTTGTGCTCCATGCAATTCATCCAACATATCATCAAGCCTAGGAATGGGATGTCTATACTTGATTGTGATGTTGTTGATAGCTCTACAATCACAACACATGCGCCACTTCCCATCTTTTTTTGGGACAAGCAACACTGGTACAACACATGGACTTAGACTCTTTTGAACTAAGCCTTTATCTAGCAACTCTTGGACTTGTGTCTCAATCTCCTTAGTTTCTTGGGGGTTGGTCCTATAGGCTGGCCTATTAGGAAGAACTGCCCCTGGAATGAAATCAATTTGATGTTCTATTCCTCTTATGGGTGGAAGCCCTTTTGGAATTTCTTGTGGGAATAAATCATCAAATTCTTTCAAAAGGTTTTGAATGGATGGAGAAATAGTTGAAGTCTTTGAATCACTAGATGTGCATGTAAGTGTCCCTTGACAAAGAAGAAGATATGAAGGTTGCTCAACTTGAAGTGTATTGATTAAAGTCTTTTTGTTTAAAAGGACTTCATGTTGAGTGACCTTAGGTGGCACACTTGTTTCTATACCCTCCTTTCTTTTTGACTTTTTCTTTTGAGCATGTTTTTGCTTTCTTAAAGACTTCATTTGTGCTTGATCCTTAGCCACTTGGGTAGGAGTCAAAGGATGAAGCACAAACTTCTTGTCTTTTTGATGGATAATGATGGTATTGGTTAGACCATGATGGATAGTTTGATGATCAAATTGCCATGGTCTCCCCAATAACACATGACATGCTTCCATGGGAACTATATCACATAAAACTTCATCTTTGAAGTTCCCAATGGAAAATGCCAACTTCACTTGATTCTTGACTATTATATCCCCATCTTCATTTAGCCAATGAAGTTTATAAGGTTTTGGATGGGGTATAATATCAAGCTTCAACTTCTCAACCAACCTTGTACTACAACAATTGCAACAAGATCCACTATCAACAATGAGAGAACAATGATTTTTTTGAATTTTACATCTTGTGTGAAAGATGTTCTCTCTTTGTGATATGTGTTCAAGACTTGGTTGGTTGCTAAGTATCCTTCTCACCATGAGAAGTTGCCCATCATCAGCATATATTTCCTCTTCCCTTTCTTCTTCCTCACTCTCACTTGTACTAGTTGGGGTGTCACTTTCACTACTATAAATGTCCTCACCTTTCAAAATAATGTTTCTTTTTGTAGGACATTGAGTAGCTACATGACCCCTTCCTAGACATTTGAAGCATTTGATTTCACTTGTTCTGGTGTGTGAGGGTGTTTCTTTCTTGGGTCTCTCTTCTATTTTGGCTAGAGGTTTAAATGGCTCTTTTTCTTTAAAAATTTTCTTTTCAAAAGTAGGTTGAACTTGAATTCTTTTAGAAGAAGATTTTCTCAAGTTTTATTGTTCTACCTCTATACACATTTGAACAAGATCATTCAAATCTCTATAAGGTAGAAGTTCAACCCTATCTCTTATGTCAAAATTGAGCCCACTTAAAAATCTAGCTAAAGTAATTTCTGGACCCTCCACTATGCCTGCCCTCATCATATACAACTCCATCTTTTGTCTATATTCCTCAACTGTCATGGACCTTTGTTGTAACCTTTGGAGTTTATCCATGAGTTCTCTATTGTAGTAGGAGGGAATGTGTCTCCTCCTAAGGGCAGACTTGAGATCATTCCAATAGTGGATGGGAGGGCCTTGATGTCTAAGCCTTTCTTTGACCAAGGCAGTCCACCAGTACATTGCATACCCTTGAAAGCTTAGGGTAGCTAGAGAGACCTTCCTCTCTTCACTCACTTGGTGGCATTCAAATAATTGTTCCACCTTCATCTCCCAATCAAGATAAGCCTCTACATTGTCCTTCCCATGGAAGTGAGGCAACACCACATTGACTTCTTTAGGGGGTGGGGGTGCATAAGAATTTCTCCTATGCCTTCTAGAAGTAGAAGGCTGATGAGGATAATAATCACCCAGACTCATAGACATCCCTCCCTCTTGAGAGTTGTCACTCTGACTTCCCCTAGACTTACTTTTCCTTATCATTTTCAACTCATCTTGAATAACAACATTTTGAAGCTCTCTATTGACTTTCTCTTCATTCATTTCTCTTCTCATTTCCTTGAATTCATTAACTAAAGTTTGAAGAGAAAAATGTTCTTTTTCACTATCACTAATCCTAGGAGAATGCCTTCTAGACATTATGATGGACTTAAATGTTATTTTTGAAGTAAAGACTAGAATTTTCACTTGAAAGCAATATTCCAGGTAAGGGAGGTGATTCACTAGGAATGCTTAAGTACCAAGCCTTATCCTTGCCAAATATGCTTCTAGTTACTTACTAGAGTCCTTAGATCAAAGTCACTCTTAAATCCACTTAAGTCTTAAGACAATAAAGTAAACACAAAGCAAAGAAAGAACACCACCTAACTCTAAATTCGGACCCCTAAGAGAGCTTCCTATTCGCACGAGATATATGCTATCTAGTCGAGAATGGGAAAAGCAATTAAAGTGAGGTCTCCTAGGTGAGGCTTAGACTTTGGATCTAAGACACACTCACCGTCTACCAATTTTAAAGTGATGAGACTTTCAGTCAAGTTAGCAAATGAGGGAAGAACACTTATGAGCTCTTCCACTTCACTTGCTTGAAATGGCCAACTTACACAATTGAAAAAGAAAGTAAACACCAAAAATATAAGGGAAACAACAAAATTTGGGAAAACAAGGATGTGGTTGAATGTGGCAGCTTTGGTTGCTCTCAAACAAGTAATGAATCAGCTTGGATTCATGCAATTCTCTCAGCTGCAAGTGAATTATGCTGCTGTTGCAGCAACCAGTTTGATGCAGACCAGTGAAGAATTTGGGTCTGCTGCACCAAAAAAATCAGCCTCAAGGTTGATCTTTCCTTGCTCCAATCCACTCCCTAATATGCTACCAGTGTTGTAGGACCACCTGAGATAATTCTGCACCCAACAAAGAGCTCATACAGACCACCAACAATCAATTATTAAGCCAGAAAATCAACACTGCTGCTGCCAGAAACTGTTAAACCAGAATGCACAACTGTAGTTTTATCAAACAGCTTATGTGCAGGATTTTCAAACAGCTTAAATCAATCAATTAATCGGTTTCCAATGAATGGTGGCACTCAAAATGAACTTAGGAAAGGATCTAGAGTAGATTTGAAAAGCAAGAAACAAAGATAAGTTGCAGCTTGGATCAATTTCAAAACCAAATGTAAACATGGCAAAGTGTTTGACAAAATGCCTAGAAGAAAGCTGAAAAAAATTGTGCATCAGAGTTTTAATTTTTGATTGGCACTGGTTCACACAGCTTTTTACAATGCAGTGTATGGTAAGATTGGAATTGTGCACTTCTTTTAATTCAATTGAACCAAGCTTTTGCTACCAATTCTGAACTAAATTTGATGCAGTAATCACAATCAAGCTTTGAAATTAAAAATTCTGCAACTATACCAGAATAGATGCTTAAAAATTGATGGTTTGAATGGTCATTTTGCACAAACAAATTTGGACTCTTAATTTTATGATTTGAGCAAATTTGTTTTACCAAATATGACTTGTGCAAACTGCTGGCAGAGGCTAAATGCTTTTAAATCAAAATTTGACTATTGCAGTTGCTCTTTCACACCAAATTTAGCCAATTCACCATCCAATTTTTAGCAAAAGAATCAAACTGATATGTAATCAATTAAATTGACTCTAGGACAGCAAATCAAACTTAAACAAGACTCTAGAAATGATTTGAAGGGAATCCAGCAGGGAGTTCTAAACTGGATAGATTTTAAATCAGAAAAACTCAAACAAAGATGATTGCAGTTCGGTCAAGCTGCTTAAACCAGGATTTCCAGATTCTGCATAATGGTGCATCCCGTTTTTATGGTCTTAGACAATACAATATTCATATGATTTGCACATATTGTAAAGTCAGCATATCATCACAGCCAGGGATGATATTTCCATACAATGCAGTTTTAGAGAAAACACATGAAAAACCAAATTTAAAACAGATTTGGATCGGCATTCATTGGCACTGCACTGTGATGGAATTCAAGATGCACTGAGCTCTTTAATCATTGCTCATCTCATGTGCTTCTATTGAAAATCCAATCAAACACAACAGATTTATCCCAAACCAGTTTCAACTCAGAAATTTGACAAAATAAACCAAAACACAGCACTAGACATGACAGAATTAGATTTCAAAATTAAAAGACGCAAAGCAAAGAATTGACCGATTAAAATGATGAACAATAAAGCAATTAAAAGCTGGAAACAACAAATTTCTCAATTGAAATCTACTGGAACTGTGAAAACAATGTAACAGTGCAACAGAATACAGAAAACAAGAATGAAATGTTGACAGAATGCAGCGAATGAAAACAGATACTCAGCTGGAGCGTGATGCAGAACCAAGGCTCTGAATACCACTTGATGAAGTTGCTCCAGCAGAGGTGTGGAATGAAGGCAGGGAAAATAAGAATTGGATCATGAGCAGTGTTGAAGATGGATCCCGAGAGGTAGCTGGCAGCGGAATGAAGTGTGTTTTTAACAGCAGTGGCATAGTGAATTCGGTGGAGGCAGAGATGGAGGAAGAGCTCTATGGTGAGTGGACTATCTAACTCAGAAGGCCTTCACTGGAAGGAAGCTAGAAAGAGAAGGAAAGCTCAATAAGAGGTGACTTTTGGCAGAGTTCTGGTTGCTGGAAAAATGCTTCAGCATAGTAAAACTCAATATATTCAAAAGTGAGATACAAGCTTTGCCCATGAGATTTTATAGATCAATCTCCAAGCTTGAGCAAGCCTTTTACACGTTTTAATTTTGGAATGCTATTAACTAACCATGTGCTAAATGTGTAGCTTCCAGTAAACATGACAAATGCATTCTTAACATGTGGAGAAAAACAATTACTAATGCCACCCCATAGAAGGATAAGCACACCCCTTCTTGTGTGGAAATGTCCACTTTACCCTTCTCCATGTTTTGGCAAATTTGTAGCATCTTCTTGTTCTCCAATTTTCCATCCAAAAATAGCAAAGAGGGTTTGGCCTTTGGGAGAGTACTTATCTTGTAGCTTCTTGATCATCCCTCTTGTGATAGGTCCAATGGTACTAGGCCTTCTTGTATCAACACTCTTCTTTAGGGTTAACTTCAGTATTAGCCCCAAAACTCTTATCAAGCCTTTCTTCCAACTTCTTAGTTAACTGTCCGATTTGCATCTCCATACTTCTAAGGGTTGCTTGAGTGTAGATATCTGTTGTATGTTTTTCATTGAGTGTAGATATCTGTTGCCATAATGATGGTTGTTGTTGTGGTCTATTAAATTGTCCTTATTGCCCAGCTTGTCCAGATTGTCCCTGACCTTGGCCCATGCTTGGGTGAGATTTCCATCCTTGGTTGAAATTACCTTGGCGGTATGGAAATTGATTTTTCATGAAATTTACATCTTTTAGGGCCTCCACTGGAAAAGCACATTGACCATTGATATGGTCACCACCACATATTTCACACATCTGTTGTTGAACTTGAGCAACAATTTTTAATTCCTTTGGCAATTGAGCAAGTGTCTTTGTTAGATTCTCCAACTGTTGAGTTATAATCTTATTTTGAGCAAGCAAGGCATCATTCGACTACAATTATAGAACCCCTTTCGGTTGAACAGAGGCTCCTCTTTCACTATGCATTTCATTGTCATTAGCAGCCATGTTCTCTATCAATTCTGTTGCTTCCTCTGGAGTCTTACATTTAATATTACCTCTAGCTGAGGCATCTAACATCAACTTGGTTTGTGAACCAAGACCTCCAAGGAAAAGTAGAACTACTGCTGCTTCATCAAAACCGTGCATGGGAGTCTTTCTCAAAAAGCTTTTGTACCTTTCCCATTGATGGACAAATTTGTAAGCACCAAAATATGATGTCACAAACTTGTTTCACAATCGGCAAGTATGACCGAATCGTTCAAGTAATAAACTTGGTAAGACCAAGTATCGTTCTTCCCAAAGGACTCACGGCCTAGTTTAGTTATGTGATTTGTTGATTAGCTAGGACTTACAAACGAAGTATTTAGAGTTCAATATGCAAGACAGAAAATAAACATGTATGCATGAAGTTTGATCAATGGCAAAGACAAAAGATAAACACTTTCAATGAATTATATGAATGAATATGTTGTTGGGGGTCAATTTCATCTCATCCACTCTCATATATTTTTGGAATTCAACATTCAAATCATCATTGTTAATGCCACTCTCTAATGTACCATTCTAGATGGCTTCTCCCTAATCACGAGTTCATACAATTCCTAGCATTCCTAATGATTAGTTCATGAGTGCAGGAGCTTAACGACAACCAATATAATATTGTCAGTATAATATTGGGAGAAATTCCCCGGATCTAGACTTCCCCGTACGTGTCCGTATCGACAAAACCAATAATCATGCATGGAATGAGTTAAACTATGCAAGCATTGAGCAAAGAGGAAAAACCCTAACTAATGATGAAAGAAAGCATATGTCTTAATTAAAAGTGTTGGCAAAAATCACCTATGAAGTTTTGATGATGAACAGAGTTGCACAAGTCAAGACAAATTAAGGATTTATGTATTTTTATAAAGCTTTTGTAATAATCTAAGTTGATGAAGTAGTGCTCACAAATGTATTAGGAATAATTATTGTAATTTACATTTAAATGCTGTTGAATTTCGTCAACATTCTGTTTTAATCGATTAAACCTAGTTTTAATCGATTAAAACCAAGGCTGGCCCTGAAAACCCAAAGTGCACTGGAATAATCGATTAAAGTGTATAATAATCGATTAGCTAATCGATTAATCCTGAGAATAATCGATTAACACTGACCGTTGGGGTTTTCAGATTTCAAAAACTAGCCGTTGTACTCATTTTAATCGATTAATACTTATGATAATCGATTAAATGCGTTAGATGGCCAGTTTTCGAAGAATGGAAGGGTATTAGGCTGAGTCTATAAATTGGCTCACTATTTCTCTCAAAAATAACTCTTCCCTTGTGCTCTAGTACTCTGAACTCTTTTGAGAACTCTGTGAATTTGCTGAAGCTAAGGAAACTCTTGTCTGCAAAGTCCTGGAGTGGTACTGCGGTGACGGAGGAATAGCTTGATCATCCTTGGTGTGACTGAGGAAGTGTTTGGAAGAGAATCATCCTTCGTGAAGCATTCGAAGGAGGTGATCATCCTTTGTGAAGATTCAAAGGAGGTGTAAGTTCATCTCTTGTGGTTTCAAGAGAGGTGGTAATTTCTAAACTGTTACAAATTATTTTTCTGTGTGACTAATATTTGTAATTGTTTTGTGATAGTGAAAAAGGTTTATCTTGTTTGAGATAAGCGACTGGACGTAGGATCCTAGTGATCTGAACCAGGATAAAATACCTGTGCAATTTTTCTCTTTCCCTTACTCTCTTATTTACGTTTAATTATCTGCTTAGTAAGAAATTAAGAGAAAAATAGTAAAAAGGCACGATTAAAGGATATAACCAATTCACCCCCCCTCTTGGTTTGTTACCACGCTAATAATTCCGCTGCAGCGATTCTAACAAAAAGATGTAAGCAAAGATTCCATATATGAGAGCTTCAAGAGATTACATTGATTCCCCAACAAACATACAAGGTTTAGTTCACCATATTCATGGTGAACCTAGATGAATAACAATGAAAGAATGAAAGAATAAACCCAATAAAGGTGAAGAGGTAGCCTGAGCATCCAAGATCCTCCTTCAAAGGGGTGAAAGAGAGAGTGTTTGCCTCGTTTCTGCCAAAGATACTAATTCTAGGACGTGCAAGCCCTTATATACTAATCTAGAGTTACAAAAGATTACAAAAGCCCAAGCCCAAAAAGTGCCGCTCAGCGGTATTTACCGCTCAGCGGTGAGTGCGCGTCTCCTTTCTTCCCCTTAGCGGCCATTTTGCCCCTCAGCGTGACTCCCGCAACCTCTTGAGTGCCGCTCAGCGGTAAATTGCCGCTGAGCGGTGACTTCGGCTTCTTCTTTTGCACTTTTTCATGTCTTTTCTAATGTCATCTCTCTCCTTCTTCACTCTTTTCACTAAAATCACCTTAAAACCTGCACAAAAACACTTAAATCAAGCATAAACCTGTCCAGCTCTCATATTTATGAAAATATAGATAAAAGCATGATTTCAAGCTAGTTTTTAAGTCTAAAGGTTGCTTTTAGTATCAATTTTAAGCATGAAAATAACAGTTTTTCAACTGTTATCACAACCCCAAACTTAGAACTTTGCTTGTCCTCAAGCAAACAAGATGTAACTCAATCTCCAACCAATTCATATGATGGTTCACTCATTCAAAAATCCTCTTTTTCAAGATAAGTAACAGCTTCACTCAAACTTATGACCAAGAGTTCAATCAAGATGTGCACATGCTTTAGTGTTCACAAAGTCATTTAAATTCCAACAAATGCTATTTTTCATGAATGATCAATCAATTAAGCATGGATGTTCATGTGCTTATGGAATATTTCCTCACTAGGTAAAGTGTTTCACTCAACACACAAGTGTATAAGAGGTAAGGTATTTCACTCATTCACTCTACTATCACAATGTCACATGAATCAACTTTGCCTTTCATTTTACCACAATCAAAAACATTCACAAGCATGCATCATCACAAGGACTTTTCAATGGCTTATAATGTGGCTGGGCTAACAAGAAAATTGGTTTTTCTGGATTACAAAATCCTTGAGTTAAGAGAATCATAACAACACAATTTTTCTTATTCTTCCCAACTTGCCTTTGCATTTGCATTGAGCTTTGCTTCTTTTTCTTTTCTTTTCTTTTTCTTTTTCTTTGTATATTCTTACTTTTTTAGCTCTTAGCTCAATGCTTTTCCTTTTTCATGTTTTCCCAATAACCCCAAACTTGAACATTTAACAAACACAAGATCTTCTGCTTAACTCAAGGTAAAGATTTTCAATCAAGGGTTTTCAGTGTATATTCAAGGCTAAGGGTTCAAAGGATAGAACACAAAGTGTTCTCTTTTAGTAGGCTAACTTTATGAATTTGGCCAATAAAAAGGGTTCCAACAAACGGCCTTAATCATATGATGCAAAACAAGCAATTGATTCAATCATAGAAAACCTGGGCAAAATCATTCATGCTTTCAAAGTAATAGCATTCAACTATAACAACTCTGGAGCTCAAAACCTCACATATAAGCTCATTCACATTTGACATACACATCCTGCTTAATTTCACAATCACAATCATGATATCATGCATTTGTTCACAAAGCTTGTGAATCACCTGTATAAGCATTTTAATGTGCACATCATCTCAACATCAATCAATCAATAAGCATCATCAAGCATTACTTATCAAACAATCATAGATAATAGCAAACCATCATAAGAAACCAGGTGTTCAATAGAGTACATCAAACCCTAATCTAAAAACAAAAACAAATAAGTTCAGAAAACTTAAACCACAAAAGCATAATCATATGATAGCATTCATCAGTAAATGCTATCTCAGCTCCTCATCAGTCTGAGCTGTCCTCTGTATCTTCTTCCTCTTCCTCATCATCATCATCAAATGCATCCTCCTCCTCAGCTTCATCTTCTTCCATGTCTCGAGCTGAAGCTTCAGCTGCTTCAGCTCCTCCATGCAATGGTTCTTCTGGCCAAGCTACCACGTTATGGAATTCATCCATAGTCCACCTGTGGGCTGGAGGTGTATCATACATCCCCACTATCATCTCAGCCGTGGCCACCTGCCCTCTGTGGATGGACTGCAACTGAGCACCTATAAGAGACATATACATGTCCCTCATCTGGAATGGTTCTGCTTCATGAGTATCAGCAGATGTCCTGCTCTGTGCTGGCCCTCTCTCTCTACGAGCCTGGCGTGGTGGAACTGGCTGAGCTGCTTCCTCACCTCCACAGTACTGTCTGTAATAGGCCTCATCAATAGCTTTTCTTGGCCTCTCAAATGGTGGAGCAGAAGTGTCCACCCCAGCTAGCTTGCAAAGGTGAGTGATCAAAGAAGGATGTCCTAGTGGTGCTTTGTTGTTTGAGGTATTAGCGCACACACTAATTTCATCAGCTATCACCTGCCCAACATTAACATTCAAGTTCCTGATAGCACAGTAGATGAATAATGCCCTGCTGAGAGTAATATCTGACACATGTGAACATGGCTGAATGTTGGCATGAGAAAATGCCATCCAATACTTTGCAAGAGGAGTCAAATCTGTCCTCCTAATGTTAACCACTAAGCCAGATCTATTCCTTTGGAAGTGTCCTCCAGGTATACACAGTACTCTCTCCACATCCTCAAAATCAGCACCTTCCTCCATGCTAAGAGCAAACTGGCATTGCTCACCAGCCCACACAGTATCCAGGAAGTTGTTGATAGAATCAGGATCATACCTGATAGCATGGCCTCTGACATAGCCCAAATAATTCTCAGCTGGATAATCACCAATCTTCTTTGCATTGGTGTAGAATTCCTTCACCACAGCTATGTTGGCAGGTGCAGGATAAGTGGCTAGCTTTCCCCAGTCATTCCCTAACACTTGCTCTCCAAATTGAGGAGCAAAGTTAGGTATCATTCCAACCTTTCTCTCCATTAGAAGTCTCCTGTCCTGAACCACCCTAAAGTGCTTCTCATGTTTCCTAGAGAGGAACCTACTAGAGTGGGGTTGCTCTGGTTCCTTTTCTTTCCTCTTGGTTGCCATGGTTTTCAATCTCTTTCCTGAAGAAGATGCCATTCCTGCATTCAGACACAAATACAAAACCACAAAACATGATGTTCATCATTAGTATAACACAGAACACAACTCCTTTCGAAGCTAAACCACCGCTGAGGGCCAGAATTTCCCCTCAGCGCCACCAGTGCCACAATCCAACACGCAAAAACCAGAAAAAACCAAGTCTGGCAGAGTGCCGCTCAGCGGTAATTGCCGCTCAGCGGTGATCTGCAGATTTTTGCAAATCTCGTTTTAAAACTGTCCTAACTCCACCCAAATACAATTTTCAATTTTCTAGTTCATAATCAAGCAGTTTAATCGGTTCAAACATCAAATATATCATCAAATCATGCATAGAAATCAAAACCCCTAAATATTCATTCTTTGACAATCACATTCAAATTCAAGAACCCTAGAATGAACACAATGCATTTTACTTACTTGGGTGGAGATACTAGATGCAATGAGAATGCTTCCAAGCTAGAATGCTCTCTTCCAACCCCAAACTTTGATGGCACACTAGTGTAAAAGTGAGTGGAAGAGAGATTTTCTAAAGAGGGAAGAGTGAAAAGATGTGGAAAACCTAGGAGAAGGGGTGTGGAAGTGTTTGTGCAGAGAGAAGCCTGGAAATAAACCCTAAAAACGTAGCTTGGGGTATAAAAATACCCTAATGGGCTCGGGTCCCGCTAAGGGGAACTAGAGCCCATTCTGCGATAGTACCGCTCAGCGGTAAATGCCGCTCAGCGGTAAATGCCGCTCAGCGGCACTTTCGTGAAGTGCTCCTTGATAACAGTTGAAAAACTGTTATTTTCATGCTTAATATTGATACTAAAAGCAACCTTTAGACTTAAAAACTAGCTTGAAATCATGCAGTTTATCTATATTTTCATAAATAAGAGAGCTGGACAGGTTTATGCTTGATTTAAGTGTTTTTGTGCAGGTTTTAAGGTGAATTTAGTGAAAAGAGTGAAGAAGGAGAGAAGTGACATTAGAAAAGACAAGAAAGAGTGCAAAAAGAGAAGACAAAGGCACCGCTCAGCGGTATTTTACCGCTGAGCGGCACTCAGGAGGTTGCGGGAGTCACGCTGAGGGGCAAACTGGCCGCTGAGGGGAAGAAAAGGACGCGCAATCACCGCTGAGCGGTATTTACCGCTGAGCGGCACTTTTTGGGCTTGGGCTTTTGTAATCTTTTGTAACTCTAGATTAGTATATAAGGGCTTACACGTCCTAGAATTAGGTATCTTTGGCAGAAACGAGGCAAACACTCTCTCTTCCACCCCTTTGAAGGAGGATCTTGGATGCTCAGGCTACCTCTTCACCTTTATTGGGTTTATTCTTTCATTCTTTCATTGTTATTCATCTAGGTTCACCATGAATATGGTGAACTAAACCTTGTATGTTTGTTGGGGAATCAATGTAATCTCTTGAAGCTCTCATATATGGAATTTGTTGAGTACATCTTTGATAAGTCAATATTTTATTGATTTCACTTAGTTTATTGTGCTAAAATTAATCGGAGAATTGTGCTTAATTGTCCAGTATTTTCCCGTTTTTACTATTTGTACTTAATTTGACCAGAAATTCTAATTTCATTCAATTTGAATTATTTGAGTTGATTATTTGCATTAGTAATTACAAGGGAAATTTTGGATAAAATTTAGGGACAAATTTATTTTATGGAGAAGCAATTAATTAGGTGCACATTTTATTTTGAATCAGAAGCACACGGTCATCATAAAATTAACACTAGCAGAATACTTATTTGTGGCTTAAAATAAATTGACGTTGAGAGCTTATTGCAGGACTTGCACGTGAAGGCACACCATTCACCATTTGGAGAGCACATTTCAATTCATCATTTAAGTGGATACAAGAAGAGAAGGGACCACCTTTGTTGGAAGTTCACGTGCACATGAGGAATTTCAAGGAGTCACGGTTTTGAAGAAAGAAGTTACATGGCCCAAGCATTTATCAAATTACATATTGTTAGAATAAAAGTGGGAGCCACCACTTATGGAAAAGCACACGGCCCACACTTGCTGAAAAATTGGTGAGCCAACTTTGGAAGCACATTGGAGACAATTAACACGGAGCAGCATATTTGGAGTCACATTTTCACTGCACTCATCCAACAATCAAAATGAAGAAAACGAAAGTGGGAGCCACCATATAGTCTTGGAGAAATAACACACACGGTGGTGTCACGGCTGGCTGAATCAAAGAGCATGGTGAGTGGAATCTGCAGCAAAGTTTTATGTCCAGCATGTGAAAGATGAAGCCACCACCACGACTGGAAGCAACTCCATCAACACGTTCCAGCAGTTCTCCTTCACATTCCAGCTTGAGAAACACGGAGGTCCAGCTGAGATGGAGAAGAAGAGAGTACGGTGCTTGAGTAGAGAATGAGGTTCACGGCCTGCACCAACAGCTGTCTTCACCGACAACATCCAACTCCAAACAGCTCCAACATGCAGAAGCAGCCCCATCAAAACGGTACAGCAAGCTTACAGCAAAGGAGCTGGAAGAAGAAGCCCACACGCTGAAATAGTGGAGTCTCGGCCAGCAGCTTAGAGGAGACTCACAGCCCTGGTCTAGCAGTTGAAGATAAGAGAATACAGCAGCAACGCCCAGGAGATGTCTCGGCCAGCATCTTGGAGGAGCAACTACGGACGTGAAGAAGGAAAAGAATTGAGTCTTAATGGAAGGGAGTCGTCCAGCATGAAGGTGCACATCCAACGTAGGAGAGCATTCATGGTTTATTCCAACATCTTGGAGTGTCACGGGAATGAGTTGGAAAAAAAAGCAGAGAAGGATGCAGCACTACATAGTATTCCAGCAGAGTGTTCTCGGTCCTAAGCAAATTTTGCACGTCCAACCTAGCGGCTTCTGGTCTGCAGTGGAAAGGAGTTGGTGATGAAGCATGCCAGTAAACAAAAGCAGCAGTACATGGTTCACGTGAAATCCAGCAACTTGGAATGTGGGCACCACGCTTCAAATGAATTTGTCATTGAGTAGAAAAGCACATAACACAAACAAAATGAAGGGCCTTTGCTTGTTTTAATTGGCACGTAATATTGGTGGAAAAATTGGCTGGAAACAAGGAGTGCACACAGGAGTATGACCGAATTTTGTCTATAAGAGAAGAGGAGGTACCAGAGTCAGGGGTCACTCTCTTTTTCCAGGAGTTTCGGTTCCAGTAGTTGAGTTTTTCCATCAAAGTTCTAGTAGTGTAGGTTCAGAGTGTAGTGAAATTTCCTTGTAGTGCAGTGTAGTTTTTCACCCAAATTGTATTGTAGAGTAGAGTAGGAGTAAATGTTAGAGAGTTCGGAAGGAGAGCAGAACCATGAGACAGCTGCTGGACAGCAAGAGTGTTGGACAGTGGGCTGGGAAATACAACAGGGAGCTGGACCGTGAAAGTGCTGGAACAGTAGGAGCTTGGTATTGATGGAAGGCTACGGTTGAAAAATGGTGTACACACTTCCAATTTTATGTTCTTAGTTGTAATGAATTTTAATTCAATTCACAATCTTGTTTAATTTTCTGTGACTGAATTTCAATTCTAATTTGCTGTTCCATTTACTGTTGCAATTTAATTGCTGCTTTAATTTAATGTCTGCTGTTGTTTGTCTGCCGTTTAATTCCTACTATGGTTTGCACTGTGTTGTTGAGTAATTTATTTTAAATCATTTGCTTTAATTTTTATTGTTGTATGTTGCTGCTGGAATGTTGATTTTGTTTTCATATTTGAAATTTACTGTTTTCTGTTTTTTTTACTGTTTACTGTATACTGTATTTTTGTTTTCTGTATTTTTGTTTTCTGTTCCAAATCTATTTTTACTGTTCCATGTTGCTCAATTTCGTTTTTTAATTGTACCAATGTCGTTTCCACGGTTTTAATTTCGTTTTACTGTACTGAAATTTATTTCAACCTTTTTAATTCAGTCGTGTTTAATTTCCAGTCATTTTAATTTAATTTTTACCGCACAAAACATCATCAAACCCCCCCCTTTCGTGTGTAAAAAATCTGAGATTGAACCGCCGCAAAATTGGTCCTTGAGAGACGACCTAGGAGTCACTTCCTAGTTTTATACTGCATTAATTTCTGTGCACATCAAATTTGTATGACCGCGACAGCTGTACCAAATTTTGGCGCCGTTGCCGGGGACCAATCAATGAGGTTCGGTTTTAGATTTTTGTTGTATAAAGTTTTGTTCTGTTAATATGTGTCTTTTGTGTGTTTTGTGTTTTGTATTTTTGTAGGCGACAACGACACCTTTAGCAAATTTTGGCGGCGTTGTCACTTCAGATCCAGGTTTTTGTTTTAGATTTTTACTGTGTTAATATATATTGTGTATATATGTGTTTAATTGTGCTATGTTCTGTATTTAGTTGTTATTAAAAACAAATTGAAAATTAAAAAAAAAAAAAAAAAAAATTAATTAAAAATTTTTACTATTGATGTTCTGTCTTGTGTGTGCTTGTAGCATGTATAAATGTGTTTTGTTTTATCTGATTCGTAATTTTTAGTTTTTAGTTTTTACTTTTTATTTTTCCATGTCTACCTATTTTAATGTTGTGAATAATGCTTATTCTGCCAATGTCTGTGATTATGATTCTTATTCTGCATATTACTTTGATTTTAAATCTGCTGATTTTTATGATGAGAACAATATGTTCCATCATCCAATTTCTGAGAGCTCTCTTTGGGAGCCAATTCCACAATACGAGAGTCAGCAGTATGATACCGCTCAAATAGCTCCTCAGCCTTCAACTTCTGAACCTACATTGAAGGAGTTACTAGAGCAGATGACAATGCAGAACATTCAGTTTCAGAAAGGGAACATGCAGTTCAAGCAAGAGAGCATGGAGTTCCAGCAGGAAACTCAAGCTGCCATTCAGAATCTGACTGATCAGATCAGGCAGATGGCCACTCTTGCACCTGAGGAGACTGATGAATATTTTGAGGACCAGGCAGGTACAAGCAGCTATTTTGAACCAGGTAGACCACTTTCATTTTCCACCAACATACCTCAATTTGATGATTATGCTGTTGAGAGGTATGTTGATAATTATATTGTTGCTGAGCATGATTTTAATTTTCCCTCTATGCATGACGAGAATAATTTTGTGTTATCAGATCTGAATATTTGTTCTCCATGCACTGAACATGAATCTGAACCTGTTATAGATATTGTTTCTACATTTGAAACGGATTCATGTTATGAGGTTGTATCTAAGGCTCAGTATGATGAATTGGGATTGGGTGTTATACCTCTGCATGATATTTTTTTGGAACCATTTTGCACTAACCATGCTGCAGGAGGTACGTATAAACTGGATGAGCAGACACCCACAGTGGAAAACAAAGGTGCTGACACTGATAGTTTGAAGATCAACAGGCACCTGCTGAATCCGCTCAGTAACAATAATTGCTGCTTAGATCCGGTGGTGGAAGATATTTCCCTACTTGATCAGATTTGGAGGATGAAGCAGTTCGTCCTCAACACTTTCATGCTCGATCCTGAAGAAGGGAACATCTCCCTACAAGTCCAAAATTGGCAACTGCCACCCTGACCAGGGGAGTTTTCTTTTTCTTTCTTCCCCGTTTTCCTACTTTTATTGCATTTGTCCTTTATCTGTTCAGTGTTTTAACTGATGATCTTATGCTTAGAACACGTTTAGGACAGTGTAGTTTAAGTGTGGTCTTGGGGGAGATTCTGATTTTTGTTTTAAGTTTGTTTTTCCTTTTCTTTTTAGTTTTCGAATTATTATTATTATTTAAAAAAAAAAAAAAAAAAAAAAAAAAAAACAATTAAAAAAAAAAAAAGTGTTCTGTGTTTTATTTGCTTCGTGATTTTTAGTGTTTGTACTAAAAAGAAAAAATAAAAATTTGTGTTGTGTTTCAAGTATGTTATTTTGTTAATGTATGTTTTGTAAATATATGTTTTGTCTGCTGTTTTTGACATTTGTGTTCTTTCTGCTTTGATATTTTGTGTTCGGTATTAGGTCTTTTGTTTCGTTAATATGTGTTCTGTTTTTATTTATTTAGTTTTTGAAAAAAAAAAAAAAATAATAAAAAATCAACATAGTGCATAATTAACATGTAAGGGCAGAGAGGTGTAATTTGAGCTAAAACTATCTGAGTACTTTTATTGAAAATACCAAATACACCGAAAACAGTCTGTCTTACACTGATAATAATTAAAATAAAATACATAAAAACATAAATAAAGTTGTTCGATCATTTCTGATCGTTAATATTACACACCATAAAAACATAAAAAAAAAAAATAATAAAAACAACAAAAATATAAGTGTTCAGATTACAGCCCATATTCTGGCCACACTCGGCCAGCAAAAACATAATAATAAAAAAATAAAAACATAAAACCTAAAACATTAATAATGAAAGAACTCTCGAGCTGGTTGTGGTGGTCTAAGAGAGAGCTCCGTTGAAGGAGCTCTGGTTCGGAATGCGAGCGGAGGCTTTGGTGGAGGAATTTCTCGTTCATTTGTGTCGTCATCGATAATGATCGGGACTGGAAACAGATTCAGCAGCCTCGGTGCCCTCATTATCACCCAGTTTTTTTCTTTCAAACAAAAAAAAAAAAAAAAATAAAAAAATAAAAAAATAAAAAAATAAAAAAATAAAAAAATAAAAAAACATGTGTTAATAATAGAAGAGGAAGTGAAAATTTTCAATAAAAATGGAGGTGTGATTAGAGGTCTTACCGTACATGTACAGCGGCAGTTGTGAAAAGAGAGTGCCAGTGGGGTCTATCTCCGCTTGCCAGTGCTTGACCCGATTGCCGTGGTTGTTGAACCAGCAGTGTACGTTGTATTCAGTGGCTTCGCCGAAAGCCCTTAGTCGAGACGCGATCTCGACGACTTGCGCTCGGCTTGGGTGTGTGACCCCATAGTTGAATATTTTGGTCATCATCTGGATTTGATCGTCGGTAGGACGCCACCGTTGACTGGTATATCTCTCTGATTCCGTTTCACTCATCCTTCCTCTCGTAATATACAAATACATAAATAAAAAAATAAATATAAAAATAAAAAGAACAAAAACAAAAAAAAAAAAAAAAAAAAATAATAATAATAATAATAAAAAGAACTAAAAAAAAAGAGAGAAGCATAAAAAAGTTTTAGATTAGTTCTGTGTTTTCTTTATTTGTTCTTGTTTTCCGTTAAATTTATTTTGTCCTGTCTGTCTTTGATTGTTTTTGTGTCTGGTCTCAGATCTGTTTCACGGTCCTTGCAAAGGGTCCTAAACGGATCTACGTCCAGTGTCCTTGTCCATATTGTTCTTGTATATTATGTTTATGTGTTTAGTTTTAAGTGGGGTACGTGGCGTTGTTCTACCCGATTGTCTCTGCAATACCTTCAATCGAAGGGAGATTAACGTCTGGTTTCCAGCCTATATACCCCTTAGTTTAAGACAGTGTGTTCTTGTTTTTGTTGTAGTTAAGAAAGAAAAAATAAAAGGAGCAGAGAGCTTAAAGGAAGGCAGGAAAAAGCAAAATGAAAGATCTGGAAAGCAGGAAAAGGAGAAGAAGGAAAGCAGGAAGGCATAACAGCAGAATAAGCAGTATGACAGGAAAGAAGAAAAATGAAGCAAAAAGACGGCAAGAAAAGTTAAGCAAGCAGAAAGAGAAAGGGATCCAGGTGTAGAGGACTTACCTGGAGTAGTAGGCTTGCAGAGCTCCTCGCAGATCTCAGACTCTTCAGATGGCACGGTGGCAGAGGTTCCGCACAGCTCCAGATGCTCAGAGGAGAGGCTCCCTGCAGAGATCCAGACGCTCGAGAGAGTTGAGAGAGCAGAGAGAGTTGAGAGAGCAGAGAGAGTTGAGAGAGCAGAGAGTCGAGAGAGAGCAGAGAGAGAGAGCAGAGGAGTAGAGAGAGATTGAGCGTTCAGAAATGGCGCTGGACGCGGAGGAGCAGCCTTTTATAGCCAAAGCTTTCCACTGTAGCAACAGTTCCGGTCATTCCCACCGAGACTGTTGTCACAGTACCGGTATCCTTTTTCAGAAAAAAAAAAAATAATAAAAAATAATAAAAAAAAATAATAAAAAAAATTAAAAAAAAAAATAAAAGAAAAAAAAAAATAATAAAAATTATTAGCATCTACTGATGGGTGCTAGGTGTTTTAGACATCTGCTGATGGATGTCCCTGATAAACATCTGCTGATGGATGTTACTGAAAAATTTCTTCCCATTTTTCCTAACTTTTTATTGCACTTGTCTATATTATTTGCTGCTCTGAAATTGATAATCTGATGATTGTGACACACTGAGGACATTGTGTGATTTAAGTGTGGTCTACTGGGGAGAAATTCTGATTTTTCTGTTAGTTCTGTTAATATTTATTTCGTGTGTTAAATTTTTTGTTTTTGAGTGTTAAATTTTTACTGTTTTAAGTGGTTTTTAGAGTGTTTTGGGTGCAATAATTTTTACATTTTTCTTTTGATTTCTGGATGATGTTTAAGTTGTAGATTTTTCCTTCACTTCATTAATACTTATGGTTTGAAATCCTTGCTTTTCTCTGCTTGGAAGATGATTATACGTTTGAGAAGTTGATTTGATTGTGACGAATACCCTGTGTGAGATTTGAGCCACTTAATTTTCTTTCTTGTGTGTGATATGTCTCTTGATTGCTTGCACATATGCCTTGGCTTGATTCTTTTTGATATACTTGATTGATATGCTTGTTCAGACGTGATAAAGGCATTTTTGTTCTTGAGCCTCTTTAGCCAAATAAGCCTACCTTGTTATTATCCTTTGATAACCCCTTTGAGCCTATACTTTCCCCATTTCTTTGTGTTGAAGCTCATACACTGATCCTAAGTGAAAAACAATTGATTACCTTAACCTTAGGAAAGTCTGGAGCTATAGAAGTATTTTGTGAATAAGTGTGGTCTCCTTGGGAATTCTGATGAATTGGCTAGTTGGTTCCTCATCATGTTTTGAAATGATAATTTATATCCTGTTGTGTGATAAAAACAAAAAAAAAAAAAAAAAAAAAAAAAAAAAAAAAAAAAAAAAAAAAAAAAAAAAAAAAAAAAAAAAAAAATGAAAAAAAAAAAAAAAAAAAAAAAAATTTGAAAAATAATTTTGTAAATAATGGAGTCGAGAAGAGGATTGAATTAGAGGTTTAGGTGAGATTTCACAGTGTTTACATTTTTTTCCCTAGTGCACCTCTATTTCTTCTGAGCTATAACTACTTATCCAAATTTATCCTCCCCTGTCCTTGGCCCCATTACAACCCAGTAAAGACCTTTTGATCTGAACATGCATATGTTTTAAGTATTGATATTAGAAGCTTGCCAAGTCTACTTGTGTTTGTTTTCTTGAGTACATTGAGTTGAAATCATTTACCTTAAACACTTGAGAGAAACACTGTGAGTGCATCTGTGAGGTTATGTTATTTTTAAATCAACTCTTAAACTGATTAATCATTTTGCTATGTATTGAATTGCTTGGATGATTTCTGTAAGTATCTACTTCCCATGATTTGTGTTGGATAATTTCTACTACTTTTCTCTATCCAGAATTCTTGAGAATTGTGTAAATTCTGTTTATTTTTCTGGTGAGTTTTTTGTTTTTGTCTGCTGCATCTGTGTTAATCCATTGATGTCCTTTAAACCATTTCCTGATTTGTGTCCTAATTTTGCCCAGGAGTGCAAAAGACTAAGTGTGGTCTATTTTGATAAGTCAATATTTTATTGATTTCACTTAGTTTATTGTGCTAAAATTAATCGGAGAATTGTGCTTAATTGTCCAGTATTTTCCCGTTTTTACTATTTGTACTTAATTTGACCAGAAATTCTAATTTCATTCAATTTGAATTATTTGAGTTGATTATTTGCATTAGTAATTACAAGGGAAATTTTGGATAAAATTTAGGGACAAATTTATTTTATGGAGAAGCAATTAATTAGGTGCACATTTTATTTTGAATCAGAAGCACACGGTCATCATAAAATTAACACTAGCAGAATACTTATTTGTGGCTTAAAATAAATTGACGTTGAGAGCTTATTGCAGGACTTGCACGTGAAGGCACACCATTCACCATTTGGAGAGCACATTTCAATTCATCATTTAAGTGGATACAAGAAGAGAAGGGACCACCTTTGTTGGAAGTTCACGTGCACATGAGGAATTTCAAGGAGTCACGGTTTTGAAGAAAGAAGTTACATGGCCCAAGCATTTATCAAATTACATATTGTTAGAATAAAAGTGGGAGCCACCACTTATGGAAAAGCACACGGCCCACACTTGCTGAAAAATTGGTGAGCCAACTTTGGAAGCACATTGGAGACAATTAACACGGAGCAGCATATTTGGAGTCACATTTTCACTGCACTCATCCAACAATCAAAATGAAGAAAACGAAAGTGGGAGCCACCATATAGTCTTGGAGAAATAACACACACGGTGGTGTCACGGCTGGCTGAATCAAAGAGCATGGTGAGTGGAATCTGCAGCAAAGTTTTATGTCCAGCATGTGAAAGATGAAGCCACCACCACGACTGGAAGCAACTCCATCAACACGTTCCAGCAGTTCTCCTTCACATTCCAGCTTGAGAAACACGGAGGTCCAGCTGAGATGGAGAAGAAGAGAGTACGGTGCTTGAGTAGAGAATGAGGTTCACGGCCTGCACCAACAGCTGTCTTCACCGACAACATCCAACTCCAAACAGCTCCAACATGCAGAAGCAGCCCCATCAAAACGGTACAGCAAGCTTACAGCAAAGGAGCTGGAAGAAGAAGCCCACACGCTGAAATAGTGGAGTCTCGGCCAGCAGCTTAGAGGAGACTCACAGCCCTGGTCTAGCAGTTGAAGATAAGAGAATACAGCAGCAACGCCCAGGAGATGTCTCGGCCAGCATCTTGGAGGAGCAACTACGGACGTGAAGAAGGAAAAGAATTGAGTCTTAATGGAAGGGAGTCGTCCAGCATGAAGGTGCACATCCAACGTAGGAGAGCATTCATGGTTTATTCCAACATCTTGGAGTGTCACGGGAATGAGTTGGAAAAAAAAGCAGAGAAGGATGCAGCACTACATAGTATTCCAGCAGAGTGTTCTCGGTCCTAAGCAAATTTTGCACGTCCAACCTAGCGGCTTCTGGTCTGCAGTGGAAAGGAGTTGGTGATGAAGCATGCCAGTAAACAAAAGCAGCAGTACATGGTTCACGTGAAATCCAGCAACTTGGAATGTGGGCACCACGCTTCAAATGAATTTGTCATTGAGTAGAAAAGCACATAACACAAACAAAATGAAGGGCCTTTGCTTGTTTTAATTGGCACGTAATATTGGTGGAAAAATTGGCTGGAAACAAGGAGTGCACACAGGAGCATGACCGAATTTTGTCTATAAGAGAAGAGGAGGTACCAGAGTCAGGGGTCACTCTCTTTTTCCAGGAGTTTCGGTTCCAGTAGTTGAGTTTTTCCATCAAAGTTCTAGTAGTGTAGGTTCAGAGTGTAGTGAAATTTCCTTGTAGTGCAGTGTAGTTTTTCACCCAAATTGTATTGTAGAGTAGAGTAGGAGTAAATGTTAGAGAGTTCGGAAGGAGAGCAGAACCATGAGACAGCTGCTGGACAGCAAGAGTGTTGGACAGTGGGCTGGGAAATACAACAGGGAGCTGGACCGTGAAAGTGCTGGAACAGTAGGAGCTTGGTATTGATGGAAGGCTACGGTTGAAAAATGGTGTACACACTTCCAATTTTATGTTCTTAGTTGTAATGAATTTTAATTCAATTCACAATCTTGTTTAATTTTCTGTGACTGAATTTCAATTCTAATTTGCTGTTCCATTTACTGTTGCAATTTAATTGCTGCTTTAATTTAATGTCTGCTGTTGTTTGTCTGCCGTTTAATTCCTACTGTGGTTTGCACTGTGTTGTTGAGTAATTTATTTTAAATCATTTGCTTTAATTTTTATTGTTGTATGTTGCTGCTGGAATGTTGATTTTGTTTTCATATTTGAAATTTACTGTTTTCTGTTTTTTTTACTGTTTACTGTATACTGTATTTTTGTTTTCTGTATTTTTGTTTTCTGTTCCAAATCTATTTTTACTGTTCCATGTTGCTCAATTTCGTTTTTTAATTGTACCAATGTCGTTTCCACGGTTTTAATTTCGTTTTACTGTACTGAAATTTATTTCAACCTTTTTAATTCAGTCGTGTTTAATTTCCAGTCATTTTAATTTAATTTTTACCGCACAAAACATCATCAAACCCCCCCCCTTTCGTGTGTAAAAAATCTGAGATTGAACCGCCGCAAAATTGGTCCTTGAGAGACGACCTAGGAGTCACTTCCTAGTTTTATACTGCATTAATTTCTGTGCACATCAAATTTGTATGACCGCGACAGCTGTACCAATCTTCTAAGTAAGACATATGCTTTCTTTCATTATTAGTTAGGGTTTTTCCTCTTTGCTCAATGCTTGCATTGTTTAACTCATTCTAATGCATGATTATTGGTTTTGTCGATACGGACACGTACGGGGAAGTCTAGATCCGGGGAATTTCTCCCAATATTATACTGACAATATTCTATTGGTTGCCTTTAAGCTCCTGCACTCATGAACTAATCATTAGGAATGCTAGGAATTGTATGAACTATTTGATTAGGGAGAAGCCATCTAGAATGGTACATTAGAGAGTGACATTAACAATGATGATTTGATTGTTGAATTCCTAAAATATATGAGAGTGGATGAGATGAAATTGAACCCCAACAACATATTCATTCATATATTTCATTGAAAGTGTTTATCTTTTGTCTTTGCCATTGATCAAACTTCATGCATACATGTTTATTTTCTGTCTTGCATATTAAACTTTGAATATTTCGTTTGTAAGTCCTAGCTAATCAACAAATCATATAACTAAACTAGGCCGTGAGTCCTTTGGGAAGAACGATACTTGGTCTTACCAAGTTTATTACTTGAATGATTCGGTCATACTTGCCGATTGTGAAACAAGTTTGTGACATCATAATTTGGTGCTTACAAATTTGTCCATCAAGTTTTTGGCGCCACTGCCGGGGACTCGTGGTTTAACTGGTTAATTTGTGTGATTATTGATTATCTTTGACTTATTTTTTTTATTTTTAATTTAAATTTCGAATTTTTTATTTTATTTTTTTTTTCTGTTTATATTTTACAGTTTGTATCTTATTTTATTTGATTTGATTTGATTTGATTTGATTAGATTAGATTTTATTTGATTTGAATAGATTAGATTTTATTTTATTTTTAGATTAGATTTTATTTTATCTTATTAGATTAGATTAGATTTTAGTTTATTTTATTCTATCTTCTGAATCTTTTATCTTTCTATCTTCTAAATCTTTTATCTTCTATCTTCTGAATCTTTTATCTTTTTATCTTTTGAATATATATCTTCTCTTATATCTTTTTGTGCTAACAAATATTTTCTAGAGTTTTGTGCCTAATGTTTGCAGGATGCAATTCGAACAAGACTTTAATAGGCACTCAATTCTACCAAAGTAATCTCAACCACTGGTGGGAACATGACTCAAGCATGGATCAAAGCCAATTTTGGCAAGCTGCCGGACAATTTGAGAACCAACCACAACAACAATGGCAGCAACAAAGTTTTAAAATCAACAAAGGGAAGCAAGAGATCTCTTCATTTAGACAAGGCATGGAAGAATCACTGGGGCATGCATGGGACAGGTACAAAAGCCTATTAAGAAAGACTCCCACGCATGGATTTAACGAAGGAGAAGTAGTCCTAATCTTCCTTGGAGGTCTTGGTTCACAAACCAAGATGATGCTGGATGCCTCAGCAGGAGGCAATATTAAATGGAAAACTCCAGAGGAAGCAACTGAAATTATAGAAAACATGGCTACTAGTGATAATGAGCTGCACAGTGAAAGAGGAGCTCCTATGCAACAAAAAAGGGTTTTTCAATTACAAACACATGATGCCTTGCTAGCTCAGAATAAAATTTTAACTCAACAGCTGGAGACTCTGACCAAAACCCTTGCTCTATTACCTAAAGAGTTGAAATCTGCTGCACAGGTACAAACCCAGTTGTGTGAATTATGTGGGAGTGATCATATCAATGGCCAATGGGCTTTTCCTGTGGAAGCCGTGGAGGATGTTAATTTCATGGCTAATCAATTTCCATACCGTCAAGGGAACTACAATCAAGGGTGGAAACCACACCCAAGCATTGGTCAAGGGCAAACTGGGCAAGCTGGTCAATTTAATAAGCAGCAGCAGCAACCCACCTTATGGCAACAGTTTTCTATGCTTAATGAAAGGTCCATGAGGCTGGAGGAAATTCTCAACAATTTCATACAGAAAACTGAGTCTTCCCAAAAGAGCACTGAAGCTGCTATCAAAAATTTGGAGATTCAGATGGGGCAGATCATCAAACAGATGGAAGAAAGGCCAAGTAGAAATTGTGGGGCTAATACTGAGGTTAACCCCAGGGAAGAGTGTCAAGAGCTAGTGAGTGTAAATGTTGAAAAAGTTGAGTTGGAAAAAGAAGAGAGAAAAGAGAGAGAAGAGAAAGAAGAAGAGAAAATTTGTGTGAAGATTGAGAAGGTGAGTAGAAAAAGAAAAGAAAAAAAGAAAGTGAGAGAAAAGAGAAAGAGGACGAGAGAAAAAAATAAAGAATCATATGAAAAATCTCGTCCCCATCCAAAGAAGTATCATAGGAAGAAGGAATTTGAGTGCTTTATGGAAATCTTCAAGAAATTGGAGATTAAAGTTCCTATGATTGAGACACTGCAACAAGTTCCTGGTTTGATCAAATTTCTGAAGAAGTTCAGTAGAAAGAAGAAAAAGAAGAAGGAACTTGGGCTTTACTGGGTCAAGCTAATGACGTTAAAAGAGCGCTTGCTGGGAGGCAACCCAGTGGATTTAAAAACTTTTGATTTGGATTTGTAACTTTTAATTTGTGGACATTATTTTGTAAATATTTTGTTGGATACAGCATCTACTGAAGGATGCTAGGTGGTTAAGTATCTACTGAAGGATACTAAGTTTGTAACACCTACTGATGGGTGTTGGTGAGAAGATTTTGCACCTACTGATGGGTGCTGGTAAGTTTGAAACACCTACTGATGGGTGTTGGTGGATTTTGGGTCAGGCTCGTGACGTTAAACAAGCGCTACCTAGGAGGCAACCTAGTTGATTGATTATTTTCTGTTTGTTTATTTTAGTTAGGGTTTGCATAAGCATTTTTAACATTGAATTGCAGGGAACCAGTGAGGGGTATGTCTAGGAGGCACGTAGGTCAAGAAAAGAAGGAGAGGAGCACTTCACGAAAGTGCCGCTGAGCGGCAATTACCGCTGAGCGGTACTCTCGCATATGGGCTTTAGTTCCCCTTAGCGGAACCCGAGCCCATTAGGGTATTTTTATACCCTAAGCTGCATTTTGGTTTTTATTTTCAGGCTCTTCTCTGCACACACACTCCTACATACCTTTTCAAAGGTTCTCTACAACTTTTCCCTCATCCCTCTTTAGAAAATCTCCCTTCCACTCACTTGCTCACTAGTTTTCCATCTAAGTTTGGGGTTGGGAGAGAGCATTATTGAAGGGGCTGATTTCTTCATTGTGGTTTACTAATGCTTAACAATGTATCTTTTGGTTTTGTGAATTAAGTTTGATGCAGGGATGGCCTCCTCATCATGCTAAAAGAATCAAGACTATAAGATCCAAGAAGAAGGAGAGGAGGAAGATACAGAGGACAGCTCAGACTGATGAGGAGCTGAGATAGCATTTATTGATGAATGCTATCATATGATTATGCTTTTGTGGTTTAAGTTTTCTAAACTTATTTGTTTTTAGATTAGGGTTGATGTACTCTATTGGACACCTGGTTTATTATGATGGTTTGTTATTAACTGTGATTGTGTGATAAGTAATGATTGAATGATGCTTATTGACTGATTGATGTTGAGATGATGTGCACATTAAAATGCTTATACAGGTAATTCACAAGCTTTGTGAACAGATGCATGATATCATGATTGTGATTGTGAAATTAAGCAGGATGTGTATGTCAAATGTGAATGAGCTTATATGTGAGGTTTTGAGCTCCAGAGTTGTTATTGTTGAATGCTATTACTTTGAAAGCATGAATGATTTTGCCCAGGTTTTCTATGATTGAATCAATTGCTTGTTTTGCATCATGTGATCAAGGCCGTTTTTGTTGAAACCCTTTTTATTGGCCAAATTCATAAAGTTAGCCTACTAAAAGAGAACACTTTGTGTTCTATCCTTTGAACCCATAGCCTTGAACATACACTGAAAACCCTTGATTGAAAATCTTTACCTTGAGTTAAGTAGAATATCTTGTGTGGTATTGACAAATGTTCAAGTTTGGGGTTATTGGAGAAACATGAAAAAGGAAAAGCATTGAGCTAAAAGCTAAAAAGTAAGAATATGCAAAGAAAAGAAAAAGAAGCAAAGCTCAATGCAAATGCCAATGCAAAGGCAAGTTGGGAATGAATAAGAATAATTGTGTTGTTATGATTCTCTTAACTCAAGGATTTTGTGATCCAGAAAAACCAATTTTCTTGTTAGCCCAGCCACATTATAAGCCATTGAAAAGTCCTTGTGATGATGCATGCCTGTGAATGTTTTTGATTGTGGTAAAATGAAAGGCAAAGTTAATTCATGTGACATTGTGATAGTGGAGTGAATGAGTGAAACACTTTACCTCTTATACACTTGTGTGTTGAGTGAAACACTTTACCTAGTGAGGAAATATTCCATAAGCACATGAACATCCATGCTTAATTGATTGATCATTCATGAAAAATAGCATTTGTTGGAACTTAAATGACTTTGTGAACACTAAAGCATGTGCACATCTTGAATGAACTCTTGGTCATAAGGTTGATTAAAGTTTTTACTTATCTTGAAAAGAGCATTTTTGAATGAGTGAACCATCATATGAATTGGTTGGAGATTGAGTTACATCTTGTTTGCTTGAGGACAAGCAAAGTTCTAAGTTTCGGGTTGTGATAACAGTTGAAAAACTGTTATTTTCATGCTTAATATTGATACTAAAAGCAACCTTTAGACTTAAAAACTAGCTTGAAATCATGCAGTTTATCTATATTTTCATAAATAAGAGAGCTGGACAGGTTTATGCTTGATTTAAGTGTTTTTGTGCAGGTTTTAAGGTGAATTTAGTGAAAAGAGTGAAGAAGGAGAGAAGTGACATTAGAAAAGACAAGAAAGAGTGCAAAAAGAGAAGACGAAGGCACCGCTCAGCAGTATTTTACCGCTGAGCGGCACTCAGGAGGTTGCGGGAGTCACGCTGAGGGGAAGAAAAGGACGCGCAATCACCGCTGAGCGGCACTTTTTGGGCTTGGGCTTTTGTAATCTTTTGTAACTCTAGATTAGTATATAAGGGCTTACACGTCCTAGAATTAGGTATCTTTGGCAGAAACGAGGCAAACACTCTCTCTTCCACCCCTTTGAAGGAGGATCTTGGATGCTCAGGCTACCTCTTCACCTTTATTGGGTTTATTCTTTCATTCTTTCATTGTTATTCATCTAGGTTCACCATGAATATGGTGAACTAAACCTTGTATGTTTGTTGGGGAATCAATGTAATCTCTTGAAGCTCTCATATATGGAATTTGTTGAGTACATCTTCTAAGTAAGACATATGCTTTCTTTCATTATTAGTTAGGGTTTTTCCTCTTTGCTTAATGCTTGCATTGTTTAACTCATTCTAATGCATGATTATTGGTTTTGTCGATACGGACACGTACGGGGAAGTCTAGATCCGGGGAATTTCTCCCAATATTATACTGACAATATTCTATTGGTTGCCTTTAAGCTCCTGCACTCATGAACTAATCATTAGGAATGCTAGGAATTGTATGAACTATTTGATTAGGGAGAAGCCATCTAGAATGGTACATTAGAGAGTGGCATTAACAATGATGATTTGATTGTTGAATTCCTAAAATATATGAGAGTGGATGAGATGAAATTGAACCCCAACAACATATTCATTCATATATTTCATTGAAAGTGTTTATCTTTTGTCTTTGCCATTGATCAAACTTCATGCATACATGTTTATTTTCTGTCTTGCATATTAAACTTTGAATATTTCGTTTGTAAGTCCTAGCTAATCAACAAATCATATAACTAAACTAGGCCGTGAGTCCTTTGGGAAGAACGATACTTGGTCTTACCAAGTTTATTACTTGAACGATTCGGTCATACTTGCCGATTGTGAAACAAGTTTGTGACATCATAATTTGGTGCTTACAAATTTGTCCATCACTCCTCTCCTTCTTTTCTTGACCTACGTGCCTTCCTAGCATACCCCTCATAGGTTCCCTCCAATTCAATGTTAAAAATGCTTATGCAAACCCTAATTAAAATAAAACAAACAAAAACAATCAATCAACTGGGTTGCCTCCCAGGTAGCGCTTGTTTAACGTCACGAGCCTGACCCAAAATCCACCAACACCCCTCAGTAGGTGTTTCAAACTTACCAGCACTCATCAGTAAGTGCAAAATTTTCTCACCAACACCCATCACTAGGTGTTACAAACCTAGTATCCTTCAGTAGATACTTAACCACCTAGCATCCTTCAGTAGATGCTAGATCCAAAATAATGTTCAGAATAATGTTCACAGATTAAAAGTTACAAAGCCAAAACAAATCAAAAGTTTGTAAATCTACTGGGTTGCCTCCCAGCAAGCGCTCCTTTAACGTCACTAGCTTGACCCAATAAAGTTCAAGTTCCATCTTCTTTATAGTTGATGTTGTCCTTCCACCAACCTTTCAACTGCTTCCTTTGGACTGTTTTGGATTCTCTATAATATGGAGACTCTATCTCTATCATCTCCTTCTCTTTAAAGCCTTTTATAACCCACAACTTGTTCTTGAGTCTTACAGGTGTGCCAAGTTGGAGTCTTCTTTTCTTCCAGTCTCTAGGAACTTCTTCTCCTTTTCCAATCTCTTCTACCTTGGGTACCTGAAAATACAAACAATGGTTACCAGAAACCTCAAAATTTTCATTTTTACCTCTAGTCATGGGTGCATCTCGAAATGCAGCTTTATAACTAGACTCTTCCTCCTTTGCTTGTATCTCATCTTTAAAAACATCCACCACCACTCTCTCCTCTCTGTCCTGGAGCACCACTATACCTTCATTAACATCTATGATAGCCCTGGCCGTTTTCATAAACGGTCTTCCCAGTATGAAAGGTATCTTTTCGGTCTCCATCTTCATCACCACAAAGTCTGCCAAAAACTGAAGTTTGCCAACACAAACTACAATGTCTTCTGCAATCCCACATGGCTCCTTTGAAGATCCATCAGCCATTACTAGATTAACCTTTACAGGTTTTATTTTAACATGGCCAATTTGCTCCAATAGAGAATAAGGCATCAAGTTAACACTTGAGCCTAAATCAAGGAGAGCTTTCTTTACCTTTTTCTTCCCTATAGAACAAGGGATAGAAAAACTACCTGGATCTGCTGCTTTTGGTGGGAATGACTCTTTCTTAACAGTTATACACTTTTCTTCCTCATCATCTCTACGTCTTCTTTTTGTAGAGGTTCCTTCATCAGATTTTGTGTAAACTGCTATTTTCTGTAAAATTTGTTCCCAAGGTGCTTCATTATCAACCATTCTGAATAAATCTGTGAAATCCATTGGTTTCTCCTGATTTGTTGGAAAAGGAATAATGTCCTTTCTTTCTTCTTCTCTTCTCTCTTCTGTTTCTCCTTCTTCTAACTCAATAATCTCTTCATTCACACTCTTGACCACTTTGCACTCTTCTCTGGGGTTAACCTCAGTATTAGCCCCAAAATTTCTAGTTGGCCTTTCTTCCAATTGCTTGGTAATCTGACCCATCTGAATCTCAAAATTCTTTATAGCAGCTTCAGTGCTCTTTTGAGAAGATTCAGTTTTCTGTATGAATTGCTGAAGAGTTTCTTCCAACCTTGTTGATCTTTCATTAAGCATAGCTAACTGTTGCCACAAGGTTGGTTGCTGCTGCTGCTGCTTATTATATTGATTAGTCTGCCCAGTTTGTCCTTGACCAATGCTTGGATGTGGTTTCCAACCCTGATTATAATTCCCTTGACGGTATGGAAATTGATTAGCCATGAAATTAACATCCTCCACGGCTTTCACAGGAAAAGCACATTGGCCATTGATGTGATCACCCCCAAATAATTCGCACAACTGGGTTTGTACCTGTGCAGCAGATTTTAACTCTTTGGGTAATGAAGCAAGAGTTTTGGTCAGAGTCTCCAGCTGTTGAGTTAGAATTTTATTCTGTGCTAGCAAGGCATCATGGGTTTGTAATTGAAGAACCCCTTTCTGTTGCATAGGAGTTCCTCTCTCACTGTGCAACTCATTATCACTTGTAGCCATGTTTTCAATAATTTCAGTTGCTTCCTCTAGAGTCTTCCATTTGATATTGCCTCCAGCTGAGGCATCCAACATCATCTTGGTTTGTGAACCAAGCCCTCCAAGGAAAGTTAGGACTACTTCTTGATCTTCAAAGCCATGCGTGGGAGTTTTACGTAACAAGCTTTTATACCTGTCCCATGCATGTCCCAGTGATTCTTCCATGCCCTGCTTGAATGAAGAAATCTCTTGCTTCCCTTTAGTCACTTTAGATTGTGGGAAGTATTTGTTTAAGAATTTTGTGACCACTACTTCCCACTCTGTGAAACTTTCTTCTGGAAAAGAGTTCAACCAAAGCTTAGCATTGCCTCCCAATGAGAAAGGAAACAAGCTAAGTTTGATTGCTTCGTCTGGCACCCCATTAATCTTGACTGTATTGCAAATCTCATTAAAGGTAGTAAGGTGCTCATATGGGCTTTCATGAGATAACCCATTAAATTGATTACTCTTCACCAGTTGAATCAATGCTGGTTTGACCTCCATGTTGGCTGCATTGACTCTAGGTCTAGCTATGCTATTGAAGTGCTGAGGTCCAGCAAGATTAGTATAATCTGCAAGAGTTCTTCTAACATTATTGCCCTCCATACTCCCTGTGCTATGAACAGAACCTTGTGGTGATGATTGCAAGAGAGTTTCTGGAGAAGGGAAAAGTTCTCTAGACGTTCTGATTCTTCTCCTCCTTCTACTCTCTTCTAGACCTTCAAGAAGTGGTTCTGTTGTTTTCTTACTCCTAGTTCGAATTGCTTCCTGCATGCACAGGAAAACAAAACCCTAGAAAAGATTTGTTAGCACAAAAAGATATAAGAGAAGATATATATTCAAAAGATAAAAAGATAAAATATTCAGAAGATAAGAAGATAAAAGATTTAGAAGATAGAAGATAAAATAAAATAAAATCTAATCTAAAAAAGATAAAATAAAATCTAATCTAAAAGATAAAGATAAAATAAAATCTAACCTAACCAAATAAAATCAAATCTAATAAAATCTAATCTAAAAAGATAAAATAAAATAAAATAAAAACAGAAAAATAAAAACAGAAATTCAAAATTAAAGTCAAAGATAATCAATAATCACACAAATTAACCAGTTAAACCACGAGTCCCCGGCAGCGGCGCCAAAAACTTGATGGACAAATTTGTAAGCACCAAAATATGATGTCACAAACTTGTTTCACAATCGGCAAGTATGACCGAATCGTTCAAGTAATAAACTTGGTAAGACCAAGTATCGTTCTTCCCAAAGGACTCACGGCCTAGTTTAGTTATGTGATTTGTTGATTAGCTAGGACTTACAAACGAAGTATTTAGAGTTCAATATGCAAGACAGAAAATAAACATGTATGCATGAAGTTTGATCAATGGCAAAGACAAAAGATAAACACTTTCAATGAATTATATGAATGAATATGTTGTTGGGGGTCAATTTCATCTCATCCACTCTCATATATTTTTGGAATTCAACATTCAAATCATCATTGTTAATGCCACTCTCTAATGTACCATTCTAGATGGCTTCTCCCTAATCACAAGTTCATACAATTCCTAGCATTCCTAATGATTAGTTCATGAGTGCAGGAGCTTAATGACAACCAATATAATATTGTCAGTATAATATTGGGAGAAATTCCCCGGATCTAGACTTCCCCGTACGTGTCCGTATCGACAAAACCAATAATCATGCATGGAATGAGTTAAACTATGCAAGCATTGAGCAAAGAGGAAAAACCCTAACTAATGATGAAAGAAAGCATATGTCTTAATTAAAAGATGTAAGCAAAGATTCCATATATGAGAGCTTCAAGAGATTACATTGATTCCCCAACAAACAGACAAGGTTTAGTTCACCATATTCATGGTGAACCTAGATGAATAACAATGAAAGAATGAAAGAATAAACCCAATAAAGGTGAAGAGGTAGCCTGAGCATCCAAGATCCTCCTTCAAAGGGGTGAAAGAGAGAGTGTTTGCCTCGTTTCTGCCAAAGATACTAATTCTAGGACGTGCAAGCCCTTATATACTAATCTAGAGTTACAAAAGATTACAAAAGCCCAAGCCCAAAAAGTGCCGCTCAGCGGTATTTACCGCTCAGCGGTGAGTGCGCGTCTCCTTTCTTCCCCTTAGCAGTCATTTTGCCCCTCAGCGTGACTCCCGCAACCTCTTGAGTGCCGCTCAGCGGTAAATTGTCGCTGAGCGGTGACTTCGGCTTCTTCTTTTGCACTTTTTCATGTCTTTTCTAATGTCATCTCTCTCCTTCTTCACTCTTTTCACTAAAATCACCTTAAAACCTGCACAAAAACACTTAAATCAAGCATAAACCTGTCCAGCTCTCATATTTATGAAAATATAGATAAAAGCATGATTTCAAGCTAGTTTTTAAGTCTAAAGGTTGCTTTTAGTATCAATTTTAAGCATGAAAATAACAGTTTTTCAACTGTTATCACCCATGCTTGACCTAATGTCTCCTCTATGCCTTGTCTGAAAGAAGAGATCTCTTGCTTCCCTTTGTTGACTTTAGATTGTGGGAAGTACTTATTCAAAAACTTTGCAACCACAACTTCCCATTCTGTAAAACTACCTTCTAGAAAAGAATTTAACCATCACTTAGCATTGCCTCCCAATGAGAAAGGAAACAAGCTAAGCTTGATTGCTTCATCCGGAACTCCATTTATCTTCACGGTGTTATAGATTTCATTGAAGGTGGTGAGAAGTTCATATGGGCTTTCATGTGATAGCCCATTAAACTGATTACTTTTCACCAAGTGTATCAACACCGGTTTCACCTCCATGTTTGCAGCATTGACCCTCGGCCTTGCTATACTGTTAAAATGTTGAGGGCCAACCACAGTGGTGTAATCTGCAAGAGTCCGTCTACCATTATTCTCCTTTGCCATATTTTTCAGTGCTATGGTAAGACCTTGGTGGTGAAGGTTGTAAGAGTGTCTCAAGAGAAGGGAATAGTTCTCCTGAAGTTCGAATTCTCCTCCTCCTTCTACTTTCGTCCAAGCCTTCAAGAAGAGAGTCAGAAATCTTTTTGCTTCTAGTCCGAATATTACCCTGCATACACAAGGAAACAAAACCCTAGAAAAATTTTATTAACACAAAAAGATACAAAAGAGAAGAAATAATCAAAAGATATAATTGAAAAGATAAGAAGATAGAAAATAAAAACAGAAAATAAGATAAAATAAAATAATAACAACAAAAATAATAAAAACAAAAAACAAAAAACAAAAAAAAAGAAATAGAAAAACAAAATTCAGAAAAGTCAAAAATAATCAAAAATCACACAAATAGACTAGTTAAAGCACGAGTCCCCGACAACGGCGCCAAAAACTTGATGAACAAATCTTCGATCCCCCGAAACGGAGTCAAAAACTTGTTAACCCTCGACAAGTGTAATCGAATCGTATCAAGTAATAAACCTGGTAAGACCAAGTATCGTTCTTCCAAAGGACTCACGGCCTAGACAATTATGTGATTTATTGATGAATTAAGACTTGTGAACAAATTGTTGTAAGTTTCAAATGCAAAAGACTTGAAAGTAAATATGTATGCATGTGATGATCAATGGGCAAGAAAAAACAAAACACGTGAATTGAAATATATGGATGAATATGTTGTTGGGGTTTATCAATTTCATCCTATCCACTCTCTTGTATTTAGGAATTCATCATTCTTTTCATTAAGGTTAATGCCACTTTCTAAATTACTTAAAACCCAATGTCTCGGCGAAGAAAGCCTAATCATAATCACTAGTTTACAATGTCTTGTCTACCTAGCAATTAATCATGCATTATAGTGAACAAAAGCTTAAAGGAAACCAACTATCATACTCCCATGTCTAGGTTTGTAATATACTGTTGGGAGAGATTCCCCTGATCTAGATTTCCCCGTATGTGTCCATATCGACAAAACCAATAATCATGACATCGAATGAGTTAAACAATGCATGCTTTGAGCAAAGAGGAAAAACCCTAACTATTAATGAAAGAAAGCATGTATCATAAAATTGATCTTGAAGAACAAATTCCATACAAGAGAGTTTCTAAGGATTTACATTGATTCCCCAACAACAAAATAAGTTTAGTTCACCATATTCATCGTGAAACTAGATGAAATACAATGGAAAAGTGAAGGATAGAACCCTAGAAAGTTGAGAAAGGAGCCTTAGCATCCAAAATCCTCCTCTAAGGGGTGAAAGAATGCGTTTTTGCTTCGTTCCAGTCAAAGATACAAACCCTAGGACGTCCTAAAGCTTATATAATATTCTAAAAATTACAAAGAGTAGGCCCAAGCCTAGAAAAGTGCCGCTCAGCGGTAAATCCCAAGTTAAACCCCTTACCTGAATTCCAAGTTGGCTTCCAAAGGCTCTTAGGTTTCTTTCCTCACTAGACAACAATCTTCCACTCCTCTTGGTCTCCTACAAGTGATGTCCAAAAACTCCAAGGCTAGGGGGGCTCTTCCTTTCTCTCACCAACTTGGTTGCTCCCAAAAATGCCTCTCCAACTCACGGTTCTCTCTCTTTTCCACTCTCCAAGTGTTTGTTTTTCAATCCTACTAACTTAAACTTACACACTTAAGTAGAAACTAACTCTAACCTCACCAACCTTTCACTAATCACTCAAGGTTACTCTCAAGGACACCTTACACTAATAACTTCAAATTCTCATTCCTAACTCTTCATTATCCCAATAAAACTTCACTTTAATGTGACTAAATGATAGTTTTAAAGTGTGCTTAAGTGCCTCTATAATATCTATTTATGTAGCTTACAATTTTCAATGCAATGATTACCCTCTCCAAGGAACTCCAAGGTCACTTACAAGCTTCCTAAGTTTAGAAAACATGTGCCTACCCAAGCAAAGTGGAAAAAGAGATGACCTAGGCACCCATGCAACATTTCACGTGAAAGAGAGATTAAATGAGAATAAAAGTTCCCCCTTGGAACATTCTCATTTTTATTCTTTCCAAGCAACCCAAAGCCTCAAGAATTTTGACTTTTCCTCTCTCCTACCATGCAATGCAAAAGCATAAAAACAAATTAAAAAAAATCAATTAATGAAAGGCACATGCTGCAGCCCACACTAATTAACGTGAATTCTTTCCTCAATACCAAAAAATAATATAACATTCACCCCTTCTGTTTCATCACTTAATGCATGAAAAACAAAGCAAAGCAAGGCTTTGGAAGCAACTTCCACACTCATCTTAACACTTCACGGCCAAATACATCAAATTCGATCTTTCTTACCTCATAGTGGGACCCACATGCCAAGGTGGAAATTAAAAAATAGCTAAGAGCCTTTTTGGTCTTGGGAGGGTTTGAACTTAAGACCAAATGCACACCTGTCCCATGCTTGCACACAACAACCACTAGACTAGACTCCATTCACTAATATAATAGCGCAAACAATATATTTAAATACTTTTTCAACCTTTTTCAAAAATTAATATAAAACCAATATTAATTTGATTTTCTTTCCTTCCTTAACTATTTCTTAACATGGTCTCACATCACAATTCATTATATAATACCATAAATTAAAATACTTAAAGTAAGAAATCAATTTATTTATACGGGTCTTACAAATACATGAGAGTGGATAGGATAAGTCGGAAACTCCAACAACATCATCATTCCATATTTTACATCAATCACTTTTGCATATTTCAATCTAATTTATCAAAACTTGCATTCATGTTTATTTTTTGCAATTCAACCACAGTGATTTTGTTTACAAGTCTAATTTAATCAAGAAATCACATAACTGTTTAGGTCGTGAGTCCTTTGGGAAACGATACTTGGTCTTACCATTTATTATTACTTGATACGATTTGGTACACTTTTGGAAGTGTTAACAAGAATCTCCAATAATTCATGCAGGTGATAACGGTTGAAAAACCGTTATTTTTATACTTAATTTTGATATTAAAAACACCCTTTTTGACTTAGAAGCTTGCTTGAACTCATGTTTTTGCTTTAGTTTTGTGAATAAGAGAGTTGAAGGTGAATTTAATGGTTTTGTGCTAGATTCCCTTGATTTTGTAGGTTATTGGAATGATTTGAAAGAAGAGTTAAAGTACAGAATGGTTGGAATGCAGAAAAGTCAACCAAAAACCAGAAAAGTCAACCAGTCAACCAGAATGCAGAAAAGTCAACCAGAGTGCAGAAAAAGTTGCGCTGAGCGACAGTTTTGAAGTGCCGAAATCACCGCTGAGCGCCAAATTTCGCTGAGCGCCAGTGCCGCATTTACCACATTTACCTCTGAGCAGCAAAAGTGCCGCTGAGCGCCAATTTTATGGGCTTGGACCTGTTTTATGTTATTTTTATGGGCTTGAACCAGTTTTCTGTTATTTTTATGTTCTATTTAAGGACTTGCACGTCCTAGGCTTTGTATCTTTTGATGGCTTAAGCATAGAAACACACTTTTCACCCCTTGGGGGTAGATTTGGGGATGGTGACAACTCTCCTCTTCTCTTTCTCGGGTTTTTCTATCTCTTTCATTCTTTCATTCCATTATTCATCTAGTTTTTCCATGACGATGGAGGGCTAAACCTTATTGTTGTTGGGAAAGATGTAACCTTTGTAAACTCTCATGTATTGAATTTGTTCTTCAAGATCTTCTTTAAGATACATGCTTTCTTTCATTAATTGTTAGGGTTTTTCCTCTTTGCTCAAAGCATGCATTATTTAACTCATTCGATGTCATGATTATTGATTTTGTCGATATGTACACATACGGGGAAATCTACATCTAGGGAATCTCTCTCAATAATAGTATAAACCTAGACATAGGAGTATGATGGTTGGTTGCCTTTAAGCTTCTGTTCACTATAATGCATGATTAATTGTTAGGGAGACAAGACATTGTAAACTAGTGATTATGATTAGGCTTTCTTCACCGAGACATTGGGTTTAAGGTAAATTAGAAAGTGGCATTAACATTAATGAAGAAAGATGAATTCATATATGCATAAGAGTAAATTAGGTGAAAACTAAACCCCAACAATAATATCATCAACTTCATTCATTCATACTTGTGTTTAGGCTGAATTGATCAAATTGCATTCATGTTTATCTTATTGCATTTGCATTCAAAAACCCTAAAATATTTCTTTAGAGTCTTAATTAGTTGAGTAATCACATAAATGTTTAGTGCCGTGAGTCTCTTGGGAAATGATACTTGGTCATACCAGTTTTTATTACTTGATATGATTCGGTTACTTTTGCCGAGGTCTTAACAAGTTTTTGACTCCGTTTTCGGGGATTAAATATTTGTTCATTAAGTTTTTGGCGCCCTTGCCGGGGATGAAAAATTTGTTCATCAAGTTTTTGGCGCCGTTGCCGGGGACTCGTGATATAACTATTCTATTTGTATGATTCTTAACCGATTAGACTTTATCTTTATTTTTTATCTTTTTATTTCTTTTCATCTTTCTATCTTTTCATCTTTCTATCTTCTTATTTTTTTTATCGTTTTATCTTTTCATCTTTCTATCTTCTTATTTATTTTATTTTATTTTATTTTTTTTCTTCTTTTTATCTTTTTATATTTCTATCTTTCTATCTTTTCATCCTTTTATCTTTTTATCTTTTTCTCTTTTTATTTTTCTTTTTATCTTTTTATCTTTTTATTTTTTATCTTTTTCTCTTTTTATTTTTTTCTTTCTATCTTTTTATATTTTCATCTTTGCATTTTTTTTATCTTTCCATCTTTTTATTTTTTTCTTTTTATCTTTTCCTATTTTTAATTTTTTTCTTTTTACCTTTTTATCTTTTTCTCTTTTAGTTTTTTTTATCTTTTTCTCTTTTTAGTTTTTTTTTCATCTTTTTATCTTTTTATTTTTTTTTCTCTTTTTATTTTTGTTTTCTTTTTATCTTTTTATGTTTTTATCTTTTTATTTTATTTTATTTTATTTTATTTTTTTTATCTTTTGTGCTAATTGGGTGCTCTAGTGTAGTGTTCTTTAGTGTCTACAGGATCAAATTCGAAAATCTGTACTAGGAGCACAAGATCATCAAGCGAAGAAGCACAACATCTATTGATGGATGCCAGGTGATTAAGTATCTACTGAAGGATACTATGCTATCAGACACTTACTGATGAGTGTTGATGAAAAGGATTTGCATCTACTGATGGATGTTAGTGGAAGAGTATCTATTGAAGGATACTATGTGGGTGTTGGTGATAAAGATATGCGTCTACTGAAGGATGCTGGAGGATTCTGGGTTAGGCTCGTGACGTTAAACAACCGCTTATTGGGAGGCAACCCAATTTCTGAATTTTTCTTTTGGATTTGAATTTACTTTGCAGGAATGATAACGTCTACTGATGGATGCTATGTGATTAAGCATCTATTGATGGATGCTACTGAAGGCAGCTATTGATGGATGCTGATGAAGATGAGAAAGATAGCATCTACTGATGGATGTTGATGATAAGGATTTGCATCTACTGATGGATGCTGGAAGATTCAGATGAGAGCATCTGCTGATGGATGCTGTAGGATGAGGATTTCTTTTTTTGTTTTTTGTTTATTTGAATTTTTTTAATTTTTGTTTATGTACATGGTTTCATTTTGAATTTTTTTAATTTTTGTTTATGTACTTGGTTTCATGAATTGTGCTGCAATGGTTGGTATGGTGTGGTAAATTGTTTGTGATGAGTAATATTCTTGTGTTTGCTCTATTGTTCTATGATGCATGTTGAGTTAATTATTGGTGAGGCTTTTAAGTATAGATGGTGGTTGCATAGTGTTTTTAAAAAACAGATGCATGATTAATATGTAGGGCAAGATGTTTATCAAATTGTGGAACTTGAGTTAACCTGTGATAGATTAGGCTTCAGAGTTTTTGATTGATTGAGTGTTATTGCTTTGGAAGCATGATTGATTTTGTCTAATTTTCTATGATTGAACCACTTGCTTGCTTGTTACGAATGATCAAGGTCATGTTTTTCTTCTCCCTTAGAGCCAAAGTTTATAGGTGAACCCAATAAAGATCAATGTTTTCTCTAACCTTTTCACCTTGAGCCTAAATCTGAAAAGTGGAAAAACCCTTTTTGAAATCCTTACCTTGAGTTAAGTAGAGTATGTTTTTGTGGTATTGGAGAATGGTTCAAGTTTGGGGTGGTGACAAACCGAAAAGAACTTTGTGAAATTCATTAAAGAGCACTGGGCAAAAGCAAAAAGCAAAAGCAAAAAGCAAAAGAGAAGAAAAGAAAGAAAAGAAAAGGTTAAGCTCAATGCAAGTAAAGTTTGGGAATAAGTTGAATATTGGTTTCTCACATAAAAAAAGGAGAAAGAGAGATTATTGTTAATGTGAATGAATGAATTATGCACTCTCTTAACTCAAGAAATTTTGTTGTCTAGAAAAACCAATTTTCTTTTTAGCCCAGCCTCAATACAACCCTTGAAAAGCCCTTGTGATGATAACTTGCTTGTAAGTGTGTTTGATATGTGGTTAAATGAAAGGCAAAGTTGATTCATGTGACATTGTTATAGTAGAGTGTAAGAGTGTCACCTCACTATACACCTTTGAGTTGAGTGAAACACTTTTGAGTGCTTGAGTGAAATATTTTTGAGTACTTGAGTGAAACACTATCTTTGGTGAGGAATAGTTCCATACACCTTATGATAACATTCTTGCTTTGTTGATGAGGATTGCATCTGTTGTGTATGTCTTGATTATGTGAGCACCATAGTTGAAGCTTGATTAGCTAAAGCATCATTATATCTTAACTAATCTTTCTATGATGAGCATTCATGAGTGATTTACTTGTCCTAAGAGAAAAATGCTTTTTAGTGTGCTAGATCATTGTAGTATTAGTATTTTATTTAAGCCAGGTTTTGTTTTGCTTGAGGACAAGCAAAGTTTCAAGTTTGGGGTTGTGATAACGGTTGAAAAACCGTTATTTTTATACTTAATTTTGATATTAAAAACGCCCTTTTTGACTTAGAAGCTTGCTTGAGCTCATGTTTTTGCTTTAGTTTTGTGAATAAGAGAGTTGAAGATGAATTTAATGGTTTTGTGCTAGATTCCCTTGATTTTGTAGGTTATTGGAATGATTTGAAAGAAGAATTAAAGTACAGAATGGTTGGAATGCAGAAAAGTCAACCAGAAATCAGAAAAGTCAACCAGAAAAGTCAACCAGTCAACCATAAAAGTCAAGCAGTCAACCAGAATGCAGAAAAGTTAACCAGAGTGCAGAAAAAGTTGCGCTGAGCGGCAGTTTTGAAGTGCCAAAATCACCGTTAAGCGCCAAATTCTGTTGAGCGCCAGTGCCGCATTTACCGCTGAGCGGCAAAAGTGCCGTTAAGCGCCAATTTTATGGGCTTGGACCTGTTTTCTGTGATTTTTATGGGCTTGGACCGGTTTTCTATTATTTTATGTTCTATTTAAGGACTTGCATGTCCTAGGTTTTGTATCTTTTGATGGCTTAAGCATAGAAACACACTTTTCACCCCTTGGGAGTAGATTTGGGAATGGGGACAACTCTCCTCTTCTCTTTCTCGGGTTTTTCTATCTCTTTCATTCTTTCATTCCATTATTCATCTAGTTTTTCCATGACGATGGAGGGTGATGGACAAATTTGTAAGCACCAAAATATGATGTCACAAACTTGTTTCACAATCGGCAAGTATGACCGAATCGTTCAAGTAATAAAACTTGGTAAGACCAAGTATCGTTCTTCCCAAAGGACTCACGGCCTAGTTTAGTTATGTGATTTGTTGATTAGCTAGGACTTAGAAACGAAATATTCAAAGTTTAATGTGCAAGACAGAAAATAAACATGTATGCATGAATTGATCAATGGCAAAGACAGAAGATAAACACTTTCAATGAATTATATGAATGAATATGTTGTTGGGGGTCAATTTCATCTCATCCACTCTCATATATTTTAGGAATTCAACATTCAAATCATCATTGTTAATGCCACTCTCTAATGTACCATTCTAGATGGCTTCTCCCTAATCAAATAGTTCATACAATTCCTAGCATTCCTAATGATTAGTTCATGACTGCAGGAGCTTAAAGGCAACCAATATAATGTTGTCAGTAAAATATTGGGAGAAATTCCCCGGATCTAGACTTCCCCGTACGTGTCCGTATCGACAAAACCAATAATCATGCATTAGAATGAGTTAAACAATGCAAGCATTGAGCAAAGAGGAAAAACCCTAACTAATGATGAAAGAAAGCATATGTCTTAATTCAAAGATGTACTCAACAAATCCATATATGAGAGCTTCAAGAGATTACATTGATTCCCCAACAAACATACAAGGTTTAGTTCACCATCGTCATGGTGAACCTAGATGAATAACAATGAAAGAATGAAAGAATAAACCCAATAAAGGTGAAGAGGTAGCCTGAGCATCCAAGATCCTCCTTCAAAGGGGTGGAAGAGAGAGTGTTTGCCTCGTTTCTGCCAAAGATACCTAACTATAGGACGTGCAAGCCCTTATATACTAATTTAGAGTTACAAAAGATTACAAAAGCCCAAGCCCAAAAAGTGCCGCTCAGCGGTATTTACCGCTCAGCGGTGATTGCGCGTCTTCTTTCTTCCCCACAGCGGCCATTCTGCCCCTCAGCGGTTCCAACGCCACCTCTTGAGTGCCGCTCAGCGGTAGTTTGCCGCTGAGCGGTGCCTTCGTCTTCTCTTTTTGCACTCTTTCTTGTCTTTTCTAATGTCACTTCTCTCCTTCTTCACTCTTTTCACTAAATTCACCTTAAAACCTGCACAAAAACACTCAAATCAAGCATAAACCTGTCCAGCTCTCTTATTTATGAAAATATATATAAATTGCATGATTTCAAGCTAGTTTCTAAGTCTAAAGGTTGCTTTTAGTATCAATTTTAAGCATGAAAATAACAGTTTTTCAACTGTTATCACAACCCCAAACTTAGAACTTTGCTTGTCCTCAAGCAAACAAGATGTAACTCAATCTCCAACCAATTCATATGATGGTTCACTCATTCAAAAATCCTCTTTTTCAAGATAAGTAACAACTTCACTCAAACTTATGACCAAGAGTTCATTCAAGATGTGCACATGCCTTAGTGTTCACAAAGTCATTTAAGTTCCAACAAATGCTATTTTTCATGAATGATCAATCAATTAAGCATGGATGTTCATGTGCTTATGGAATATTTCCTCACTAGGTAAAGTGTTTCACTCACACTCAAGTGTATAAGAGGTAATCACTCATTCACTCTACTATCACAATGTCACATGAATCAACTTTGCCTTTCATTTTACCACAATCAAAAACATTCACAAGCATGCATCATCACAAGGACTTTTCAATGGCTTATAACGTGGCTGGGCTAACAAGAAAATTGGTTTTTTCTGGATCACAAAATCCTTGAGTTAAGAGAATCATAACAACACAATTATTCTTATTCATTCCCAACTTGCCTTTGCATTTGCATTGAGCTTTACTTCTTTTTCTTTGCATATTCTTACTTTTTTTAGCTCTTAGCTCAATGCTTTTCCTTTTTCATGTTTCCCCTATAACCCCAAACTTGAACATTTATCAATACCACACAAGATATTCTACTTAACTCAAGGTAAAGATTTTCAATCAAGGGTTCAGTGTATATTCAAGGCTATGGGTTCTAAGGATAGAACACAAAGTGTTCTCTTTTAGTAGGCTAACTTTTATGAATTTGGCCAATAAAAAGGGTTTCAACAAACACGGCCTTGATCATATGATGCAAAACAAGCAATTGATTCAATCATAGAAAACCTGGGCAAAATCATTCATGCTTCCAAAGTAATAGCATTCAACAATAACAACTCTGGAGCTCAAGACCTCACATATAAGCTCATTCACATTTGACATGCACATCCTGCTTAATTTCACAATCACAATCATGATATCATGCATTTATTCACAAAGCTTGTGAATCACCTGTATAAGCATTTTAATGTGCACATCATCTTAACATCAATCAATCAATAAGCATCATCAAGCATTACTTATCAAACAATCACAGTTAATAGCAAACCATCATAACAAACCAGGTTTTCAATAGAGTACATCAAGCCCTAATCTAAAAACAAAAACAAATAAGTTCAGAAAACTTAAACCATAAAAGCATAAACATCTGATAGCATTCATCAGAAAATGCTATCTCAGCTCCTCATCAATCTGAGCTGTCCTCTGTATCTTCCTCTTCTTGGATCTTATAGTCTTGATTCTTTTTGCCCGATGAGGAGGCCATCCCTGCATCAAACATAATTCACAAAACCAAAAGATACATTGTTAAGCATTAGTAAACCATAATGAAGAAATCAGCTCCTTCAATGATGCTCTCTCCCAACCCCAAACTTAGATGGAAAACTAGTGAGCAAGTGAGTGGAAGGGAGATTTTCTAAAGAGGGATGAGAAAAAAAATTGTAGAGAACCTTTGAAAAGGTATGTAGGAGTGTGTGTGCAGAGAAGAGTCTGAAAAGAAAAGCATTTGCACAGCTTAGGGTAAAAAAAAATACCCTAATGGGCTCGGGTTCCACTAAGGGGAACTAAAGCCCATCTGCGAGAGTACCGCTCAGCGGTAATTGCCGCTCAGCGGCACTTTCATGATGTGCTCTTCTCCTTCTTTTCTTAACCTACGTGCCTCCTAGACATGCCCCTCATTGGTTCCCTGCAATTTAATGTTAAAAATGCTTATGCAAACCCTAAAATAAACAAACAGAAAACAATCAATCAACTGGGTTGCCTCCCAGGTAGCGCTTGTTTAACGTCACGAGCCTGACCCAAAATCCACCAACACCCCTCAGTAGGTGTTTCACTTACCAGCACCCATCAGTAGGTGCAAAAATCTTCTCACCAACACCCATCAGTAGGTGTTATAAACTTAGTATCCTTCAGTAGATACTTAACCACCTAGCATCCTTCAGTAGATGCTAGATCCAACAAAATAATGTCCAGAATAATGTTCACAGTTTAAAAATTACAAAATCAAAACAAAAGTTTGTAAATCCACTGGGTTGCCTCCCAGCAAGCGCTTCTTTAACGTCACTAGCTTGACCCAGTAAAGCTCACGTTCCATCTTCTTTATAGTTGATGTTATCTTTCCACCAACTTATCAACTGCTTCCTTAGGACTGTTTTGGATTCTCTAGAATATGGAGACTCTATCTCTATCATCTCCTTCTCTTTAAAACCTTTTATAACCCACAACTTGTTCTTGAGTCTTACAGGTGTGCCAAGTTGGAGTCCTCTTTTCTTCCAGTCTCTAGGAACTTCCTCTCCTTTTCCACTTTCCTCTACCTTGGGTACCTGAAAATACAAACAATGGTTATCAGAAACCTTAAGATTTTCATGTTTACCTCTAGTTATGGGTGCATCTCGAAATGCAGCTTTATAACTGGCCTCTTCCTCCTTTGCTTGTATCTCATCTTTAAACACATTCACCACCACTCTCTCCTCTCTGTCCTGGAGCACCACTATACCTTCATTAACATCTATAATAACCCTGGCCGTTTTCATAAACGGTCTTCCCAGTATGAAAGGTATCTTTTCGTTCTCCATCTTCATCACCACAAAGTCTGCCAAGAACTGAAGTTTGCCAACACAAACTACAATGTCTTCCGCAATCCCACATGGCTCCTTTGAAGATCCATCAGCCATTACAAGATTAACCTTTACAGGTTTTAGTTTAACATGGCCAATTTGCTCCAATAAAGAATAAGGCATCAAGTTAACACTTGAGCCTAAGTCAAGGAGAGCTTTCTTTACCTTTTTCTTCCCTATAGTGCAAGGGATAGAAAAACTACCTGGATCTACTGCTTTTGGTGGGAATGATTCTTTCTTAACAGTTACACACTTTTCATCCTCATCATCTCTACGTTTTCTTTTTGTAGAGGTTCCCTCATCAGATTTTGTGTACACTGCTATTTTCTGTAAGATTTGTTCCCAAGGAGCTTCATTATCAACCATTCTGAATAAATCTGTGAAATCCATTGGTTTCTCCTGATTTGTTAGAAAAGGAAAAGTGTCCTTTCTTTCTTCTTCTCTTCTCTCTTCTGTTTCATCTTCTTCTAACTCAATAATCTCTTCATTCACACTCTTGACCACTTTGCATTCTTTATAGCAGCTTCAGTGCTCTTTTGGGAGGATTCAGTTTTCTGTATAAATTGTTGAAGAGTTTCTTCCAACCTTGTAGATCTTTCATTAAGCATGGATAATTGTTGCCACATGGTTGGTTGCTGCTGCTGCTGCTTATACTGGTTAGCCTGCCCAGTTTGTCCTTGGCCAATACTTGGATGTGGTTTCCAACCTTGATTATAATTGCCTTGACGGTATGGAAACTGATTAGCCATGAAGTTAACATCCTCCACGGCTTCCACAGGAAAAGCACATTGGCCATTGATGTGATCTCCTCCACATAGTTCGCACAACTGGGTTTGTACCTGTGCAGCAGATTTTAACTCTTTTGGTAATGAAGCAAGAGTTTTGGTCAGAGTCTCCAGCTGTTGAGTTAGAATTTTATTCTGGGCTAGCAGAGCATCATGGGTTTGTAATTGAAGAACCCCTTTCTGTTGCATAGGGGCGCCTCTTTCATTGTGAAGCTCATTATCACTTGTAGCCATATTTTCAATAATTTCAGTTGCTTCCTCTGGAGTTTTCCATTTGATATTGCCTCCAGCTGAGGCATCCAGCATCATCTTGGTTTGTGAACCAAGCCCTCCAAGGAAAGTTAGGACTACTTCTTGATCCTCAAAGCCATGCGTGGGAGTTTTACGTAATAAGCTTTTGTACCTGTCCCATGCATGTCCCAGTGATTCCTCCATGCCCTGCTTGAATGAAGATATCTCTTGCTTGCCTTTAGTTACTTTAGATTGTGGGAAGTATTTGTTTAAGAATTTTGTAACCACTGCTTCCCACTCTGTGAAACTTTCTTCTGGAAAAGAGTTCAACCAAAGCTTAGCATTGCCTCCCAATGAGAAAGGAAACAAGCTAAGTTTGATTGCTTCGTCTGGCACCCCATTGATCTTGACTGTATTGCAAATCTCATTAAAGGTTGTGAGGTGCTCATATGGGCTTTCATGAGATAACCCATTAAATTGATTACTCTTCACCAGTTGAATCAGTGCTGGTTTGACCTCCATGTTGGCAGCATTGACTCTAGGTCTAGCTATGCTATTGAAGTGCTGAGGTCCAGCAAGATTAGTGTAATCTGCAAGAGTTCTTCTAACATTATTGCCCTCCATACTTCCTGTGCTTTGAACAGAACCTTGTGGTGATGAGTGCAAGAGAGTTTCTGGAGAAGGGAAAAGTTCTCTAGACGTTCTGATTCTTCTCCTCCTTCTACTCTCTTCTAGACCTTCAAGAAGTGGTTTTGTTGTTTTCTTACTTCTAGTTCGAATTGCTTCCTGCATGCACAAGAAAACAAAACCCTAGAAAATATTTGTTAGCACAAAAAGATATAAGAGAAGATATATATTCAAAAGATGAAAAGAAAATAAAAGATTCAGAAGATAAGAAGATAAAAGATTTAGAAGATAGAAAATAAAATAAAATAAAATCTATTCTAAAAAGATAAAATAAAATCTAACCTAATCTAAAAGATAAAGATAAAATAAAATCAAATAAAATCTAACCTAATCTAAAAAGATAAAATAAAATCTAATCCTAAAAGATAAAAAGATAAGAAAAATAAAATCTAATAAAATCTAACCTAACAAAATAAAATCTAATCTAATCTAAAAAGATAAAAAGATAAAATAAAAAACAGAAAAAATAAAAACAGAAATTTAAAATTAAAGTCAAAGATAATCAATAATCACACAAATTAACCAGTTAAACCACGAGTCCCCGGCAACGGCGCCAAAAACTTGATGGACAAATTTGTAAGCACCAAAATATGATGTCACAAACTTGTTTCACAATCGGCAAGTATGACCGAATCGTTCAAGTAATAAAACTTGGTAAGACCAAGTATCGTTCTTCCCAAAGGACTCACGGCCTAGTTTAGTTATGTGATTTGTTGATTAGCTAGGACTTAGAAACGAAATATTCAAAGTTTAATGTGCAAGACAGAAAATAAACATGTATGCATGAATTGATCAATGGCAAAGACAGAAGATAAACACTTTCAATGAATTATATGAATGAATATGTTGTTGGGGGTCAATTTCATCTCATCCACTCTCATATATTTTAGGAATTCAACATTCAAATCATCATTATTAATGCCACTCTCTAATGTACCATTCTAGATGGCTTCTCCCTAATCAAATAGTTCATACAATTCCTAGCATTCCTAATGATTAGTTCATGACTGCAGGAGCTTAAAGGCAACCAATATAATGTTGTCAGTAAAATTTTGGGAGAAATTCCCCGGATCTAGACTTCCCCGTACGTGTCCGTATCGACAAAACCAATAATCATGCATTAGAATGAGTTAAACAATGCAAGCATTGAGCAAAGAGGAAAAACCCTAACTAATGATGAAAGAAAGCATATGTCTTAATTCAAAGATGTACTCAACAAATCCATATATGAGAGCTTCAAGAGATTACATTGATTCCCCAACAAACAGACAAGGTTTAGTTCACCATCGTCATGGTGAACCTAGATGAATAACAATGAAAGAATGAAAGAATAAACCCAATAAAGGTGAAGAGGTAGCCTGAGCATCCAAGATCCTCCTTCAAAGGGGTGGAAGAGAGAGTGTTTGCCTCGTTTCTGCCAAAGATACCTAACTATAGGACGTGCAAGCCCTTATATACTAATTTAGAGTTACAAAAGATTACAAAAGCCCAAGCCCAAAAAGTGCCGCTCAGCGGTATTTACCGCTCAGCGGTGATTGCGCGTCTTCGTTTTTCCCCTCAGCGGCCATTCTGCCCCTCAGCGGTTCCAACGCCACCTCTTGAGTGCCGCTCAGCGGTAGTTTGCCGCTGAGCGGTGCCTTCGTCTTCTCTTTTTGCACTCTTTCTTGTCTTTTCTAATGTCACTTCTCTCCTTCTTCACTCTTTTCACTAAATTCACCTTAAAACCTGAACAAAAACACTCAAATCAAGCATAAACCTGTCCAGCTCTCTTATTTATGAAAATATATATAAATTGCATGATTTCAAGCTAGTTTCTAAGTCTAAAGGTTGCTTTTAGTATCAATTTTAAGCATGAAAATAACAGTTTTTCAACTGTTATCAGAGGGCTAAACCTTATTGTTGTTGGGAAAGATGTAACCTTTGTAAACTCTCATGTATTGAATTTGTTCTTGAAGATCTTCTTCAAGATACATGCTTTCTTTCATTAATTGTTAGAGTTTTTCCTCTTTGCTCAAAGCATGCATTGTTTAACTCATTCGATGTCATGATTATTGATTTTGTCGATATGGACACATACGAGGAAATCTACATCTGGGGAATCTCTCCCAATAGTAGTATAAACCTAGACATAGGAGTGTGATGGTTGGTTGCCTTTAACCTTCTGTTCACTATAATGCATGATTAATTGCTAGGGAGACAAGACATTGTAAACTAGTGATTATGATTAGGCTTTCTTCGCCGAGACTTCAGGTTTAAGGTAAATTAGAAAGTGGCATTAACATTAATGAAGAAAGATGAATTCATATATGCATGAGAGTAAATTAGAGGAAATCTAAACCCCAACAACAATATCATCAACTTCATTCATTCATTCTTGTGTTTAGCCTCAATTGATCAATTTGCGTTCATGTTTATCTTATGCATTTTCATTCAAAAACCCTAAAATATATCTTTAGAGTCTTAATTAGTTGAGTAATCACATTAATTTTTAGTGCCGTGAGTCTCTTGGGAAACGATAATTGGTCTTACCATTTTTTATTACTTGATACGATTCGATTACACTTGCCGAGGGTTAACAAGTTTTTGACTCCGTTTTCGAGGATTTAAAATTTGTTCAATAGCAGGCAAGCCTTTCCACCCAGAAATGCACTGAAGCTGCTATAAGGAATCTGGAGATGCAGGTTGGTCAAATAGCCAAGAAGTTGGAAGAGATACCTATCAACAGTTTTGGGGCTAATACTGAAGTTAACCCCAAAGAAGAATGCAAGGTTATTGTGAGTATAGAAAATGAGAGGGAAAAAGAGAAAGAGATAGAGAGAAAAGAAAAAGTTGATTTAAAAGAGAGAGAAGAAAAAGAAGAGAGAAAATAAAAAGTTGAGTTAGAAGAGAAAAAAGAAAAAGAAGAGAATGAGAGAAAAAAAGAAAAATTTGAGAAAAATCTTCATCACCCTAAATAGTGTTCAAGAAAAGAAAAAGATATGCAATTAGGGTGTTTTGAAGAAATTTTCAGAAAATTAGGGGTTAAAATTCTTATGACTGAGGCATTGCAACAGATTCCTGAATATGCTAAGTTTTTGAAGAAACTCCTCAAAAGAAAGAAATATTTAGAGGAGGAAACAATTGACGTACAGGGAGAGTGCAGTGTGATCTTGCAGAATGAACCTCCTCCTAAGGTTAAAGATCCAGGAAGTTTCACTATTCCTTGCACTATCAGGAGCCATAAAATAGGGAAAACCCTAATTGATTTGGGGTCCAATATCAATTTGATGCCCTTATCTGTTTTTGAAAAGATTGGTGGTCTTGAAGTCCAGCCTGCAAAGATGACTCTGTTTATGGCGGATGGATCCACCAAAAAGCCCTATGGTGTGGTGAAGGATGTGATGGTACACATTGAAAATCTCAGATTCTTGGTGGACTTTGTAGTGATGGAGATGGAGGAAGATTTAGAGATCCCTATAATTCTTGGAAGGCCATTTATGAAAATGGCCAAGGTGATCATCAATGTTGATGATGGAACTATTTCTCTTAAAGACCAAGAAGAGGAGGTGATTTTCAATGTCTTCAATGCTGAGCAACAAATCAAAGTGAAGAAGACTAGTCTCAAAGCTGCATGTGGAGATGCACCAGAGACCAGTACTAAAGTTGTTAAGCCAGGCAAGAAAGGTAAAAAGTGTTTTTTGTCACAGGTAGAGGAAGAAGAAAAAGACAGCAAAGGAAAAAGTGCTCATCGAGACTCACTGGAGAATTATGAAGAACTTAGATCAGGCATTCCAGTGAGATTCAACAAAAAACTGTGGATTGTGAAAGAACTCAGGACTGATGGACTAATAGAGATTGAATTTCCAATTTCCAGGAGAATCAAAAAGGTGAACAAGAAGTTACTGAAGAACTATTGGTGTAGAGAAGGAAAATACAACACCAAGATCAAATAATTGACATGAGCCTATTGATGGACCAAACTTATTAGCCGTTGCTAGGACTCGGGTTCAATCCCCAAATCCCCGGCAACGGCGCCAAAAACTTGATGGACAAATTTGTAAGCACCAAAATATGATGTCACAAACTTGTTTCACAATCGGCAAGTATGACCGAATCGTTCAAGTAATAAAACTTGGTAAGACCAAGTATCGTTCTTCCCAAAGGACTCACGGCCTAGTTTAGTTGTGTGGTTTGTTGATTAGCTAAGACTTAAGGACGAAATAATTGGATTATATTATGCAAGACGAAAATTTAAACATGTATGCATGAATTGATCAATGGCAAAGACAAAAGATAAACACTTTCAATGAATTATATAAATGAATATGTTGTTGGGGGTCAATTTCATCTCATCCACTCTCATATATTTTAGGAATTCAACATTCAAATCATCATTGTTAATGCCACTCTCTAATGTACCATTCTAGATGGCTTCTCCCTAATCAAATAGTTCATACAATTCCTAGCATTCCTAATGATTAGTTCATTACAGCAGGAGCTTAAAGGCAACCAATATAATGTTGTCAGTAAAATATTGGGAGAAATTCCCCGGATCTAGACTTCCCCGTACGTGTCCGTATCGACAAAACCAATAATCATGCATTAGAATGAGTTAAACAATGCAAGCATTGAGCAAAGAGGAAAAACCCTAACTAATGATGAAAGAAAGCATATGTCTTAATTCAAAGATGTACTCAACAAATCCATATATGAGAGCTTCAAGAGATTACATTGATTCCCCAACAAACATACAAGGTTTAGTTCACCATCGTCATGGTGAACCTAGATGAATAACAATGAAAGAGTGAAAGAATAAACCCAATAAAGGTGAAGAGGTAGCCTGAGCATCCAAGATCCTCCTTCAAAGGGGTGGAAGAGAGAGTGTTTGCCTTGTTTCTGCCAAAGATACTAAACTAAAGGACGTGCAAGCCCTTATATACTAATTTAGAGTTACAAAAGATTACAAAAGCCCAAGCCCAAAGAGTACCGCTCAGCGGTATTTACCGCTCAGCGGTAGTTGCGCGTCACAATTCTTCCCCTCAGCGGCCATTTGCCCCTCAGCGTGACTCCCGCAACCTCCTGAGTGCCGCTCAGCGGTAGTTTGCTGCTGAGCGGTGCCTTCGTCTTCTCTTTTTGCACTCTTTCTTGTCTTTTCTAATGTCACTTCTCTCCTTCTTCACTCTTTGCACCAAATTCACCCTAAAACCTGCACAAAAACACTCAAATCAAGTGTAAACCTGTCCAGCTCTCTTATTTCTGAAAATAAAGATAAAAGGTGTGATTTCAAGCTAGTTTCTAAGTCTAAAGGTTGCTTTTAGTATCAATTTTAAGCATGAAAATAACAGTTTTTCAACTGTTATCACAACCCCAAACTTAGAACTTTGCTTGTCCTCAAGCAAACAAAATGTAACTCCATCTCCAACCAATTCATATGATGGTTCACTCATTCAAAATCCTCTTTTCAAGATAAGTAATAACTTCACTCAAACTTATGATCAAGAGTTCAATCAAGATATGCACATGCTTTAGTGTTCACAAAGTCATTTAAGTTCCAACAAATGCTATTTTTCATGAATGATCAATCAATTAAGCATGGATGTTCATGTGTTCATGGAATATTTCCTCACCAGGTAAAGTGTTTCACTCAACACACAAGTGTATAAGAGGTAAGTGTTTCACTCATTCACTCTACTATCACAATGTCACATGAATCAACTTTGCCTTTCATTTTACCACAATCAAAAACATTCACAAGCATGCATCATCACAAGGACTTTTCAATGGCTTATAATGTGGCTGGGCTAACAAGAAAATTGGTTTTTCTGGATCACAAAATCCTTGAGTTAAGAGAATCATAACAACACAATTATTCTTATTCATTCCCAACTTTTGTTTGCCTTTTCATTTGCATTGAGCTTTACTTCTTTTCTTTTCTTTTCTTTTGCATATTCTTTCTTTTTAGCTCTTAGCTCAATGCTTTTCCTTTTTCATGATTTCCCAATAACCCCAAACTTGAACATTTATCAATACCACACAAGATATTCTACTTAACTCAAGGTAAAGATTTTCAATCAAGGGTTCAGTGTATATTCAAGGCTATGGGTTCAAAGGATAGAACACAAAGTGTTCTCTTTTAGTAGGCTAACTTTATGAATTTGGCCAGTAAAAAGGGTTCCAACAAACGGCCTTGATCATATGATGCAAAACAAGCAATTGATTTAATCATAGAAAACCTGGGCAAAGTCATTCATGCTTTCAAAGTAATAGCATTCAACAATAACAACTCTGGAGCTCAAAATCTCACATATCAGCTCATTCACATTTGACATACACATCCTGCTTAATTTCACAATCACAATCATGATATCATGCATTTGTTCACAAAGCTTGTGAATCACCTGTATAAGCATTTTAATGTGCACATCATCTCAACGTCAATTAATCAATAAGCATCATCAAGCATTACTTATCAAACAATCACAGTTAATAGCAAACCATCATAAGAAACCGGGTGTTCAATAGAGTACATCAAACCCTATTCTAAAAACAAAAACAAATAAGATACTCACAAAACACTGGGTTGCCTCCCAGTAAGCGCTTGTTTAACGTCCCGAGCCTGACCCAAACTTTCAAGGATCAACCAGCAACATCATTGTAGAACATTGTTGCACCTCTCCCCCCAGATAAGGCTTGAGACGTTGACCATTTACCACCCAACTTCTCTGTGGATTATCAGATGGATTAAATATTTCAATTGCCCCATGCGGATGCACTTCTTTTATCACAAATGGTCCTGTCCATTTTGACTTCAGCTTCCCAGGAAATATCTTCAATCTTGAATTGAACAATAGTACCTGTTGTCCTGGATTGAAAACTCTATTCACCAACTTCCTGTCATGATAAAATTTAATTTTTTCTTTGTAAGCCCTGGATGAATCATATGCATGTAACCGCATTTCTTCAAGCTCCAAAATCTGCCTCCTGCGTGTGCATTGAGTGTCATAAGGATCAAAATTCAAGAATTTCAAAGCCCATAATGCTCTATGCTCCAATTCAACTGGCAAATGGCATGCTTTCCCATAGACTAATTGAAATGGTGATAATCCCATGGACGTCTTCATTGCTGTTCGATAAGCCCAAAGAGCATCATCCAATTTGAGAGACCAATCCTTTCTTGATGAAGTCACAGTTTTTTCCAGGATTCTTTTTATCTCCCTGTTAGATACCTCCGCTTGTCCATTAGTTTGTGGATGATAAGGTGCAGCTACCTTATGCTTCACTCCATAGTGTTTGAGTACTTTCTCTAGCTGATAATTGCAAAAATGAGATCCTCCATCACTAATCAACACTCTTGGAGTGCCAAAACGTGAGAATATCTGCCTCTTCAGGAATTTAATTACCGTGCTAGCATCATTTTTAGGACAAGCTAATGCTTCCACCCATTTACTCACATAATCCACTGCTACCAGAATATATTCATTGTTGAAAGATGGAGGGAAGGGTCCAACGAAGTCAATACCCCAACAATCAAAAACCTCAACCTCTAAAATACCTTGTAAAGGCATCTCATGACGTTTAGTGATTGTCCCTGCTCTCTGACATTTATCACAATTCCTAGCATGATTATGGGCATCTTTAAATAACGTTGGCCAATAAAACCCTGATTGAAGGACTTTTGCTGCTGTTCTTTCCCCATTAAAATGTCCTCCATAAGGTGAATCATGACAATGCCAGAGAATTCCTTCTGCTTCTTCATTTGTAACACATCTCCTGAGAAGATTATCTGCTCCAATTTTGAACAAATATGGATCATCCCACACAAACTGCTTGGCATCATGCAGAAATTTCTTTCTCTGTTGCCAAGTTAAGTCTTCCGGCATGACTCTCGCAGCTTTGAAATTTGCCATATCAGCAAACCAGGGCCTCTGCTGAATATACATGAGTGATTCATCTGAAAAAGATTCCCAGATTTCAGACTCCTTGCTAGTGACCTCATTGTTGACTAACCGTGACAAATGATCAGCAATTAAGTTCTCACTTCCTTTCTTATCACGGATTTCTACATCAAACTCTTGCAAAAGTAGTACCCATCTAATCAGACGTGGCTTAGAATCTGGTTTTGTCAACAAATATTTGATAGCTGCATGATCCGTATAGACAATCACCTTAGACCCAATAAGATAAGGTCTAAATTTCTCTAGAGCATATACAATGGCAAGAAACTCCTTCTCTGTGGTAGCATAATTCAATTGAGCATCATTCAGCACCTTGCTAGCATAGTAAATTGGATGAAATTTTTGTTCTTTCCTTTGACCAAGGACAACTCCTATTGCATAATCACTTGCATCACACATCAATTCAAAATTTTGATTCCAATCTGGTGCTACAATTACTGGAGCTGACACTAACTTCTGCTTCAATATATCAAAGGCTTTCAGACAGTCTTCATTCATCACAAAAGGAGCATCCTTCATCAAAAGATTACTCAATGGTTTAGCAATTTTTGAGAAATCTTTGATGAATCTTCTATAAAACCCAGCATGACCAAGAAAACTCCTAATCCCCCTTACATTTGTTGGTGGGGGCAGTTTCTCAATGACTTCTACTTTGGCTTTATCCACCTCAATTCCTTTAGCAGAAATTTTATGCCCCAGTACAATCCCTTCAGTTACCATGAAATGACATTTCTCCCAATTCAAAACCAGATTTGTCTGAACACATCTTTTGAGGACAGTGTTCAAATTAGCTAAACATCTTTGGAAAGAATTTCCAAAAACTGAGAAGTCATCCATGAATACTTCAATGCATTTTTCTAAAAGATCAGAAAAAATTGCCTGCATACACCTCTGAAACGTAGCTGGAGCATTACATAATCCAAAAGGCATCTTTCTATATGCAAAGATACCAAAAGGACAAGTAAAAGCCGTCTTTTCCTGGTCTTTTGGATCTACCACAATTTGATTATATCCAGAATATCCATCTAGAAAACAATAGAAAGCCTGCCCTGATAACCTTTCTAGCATCTGATCCATGAAGGGAAGAGGAAAATGATCTTTCCTAGTAGCTTTATTCAGTTTCCTATAATCAATGCACATACGCCAGCCAGTAACTGTCCGAGTAGGAATCAGCTCATTCTTATCATTATAAATTACTGTCATCCCACCTTTCTTTGGCACCACCTGTACTGGACTCACCCATTCACTGTCAGAGATTGGATAGATGATACCAGCTTCTAGCAGTTTCAACACTTCTTTTCTGACCACCTCCTTCATGACAGGATTTAACCTTCTCTGTGGTTGAGCACTTGGTTTATAGTCCTCTTCCATAAAAATCCTGTGCATGCAATAAGTTGGGCTTATACCTTTGAGATCTGATATTGACCACCCAATTGCTTCTTTGTTGGCTTTCAGAATTTCAATCAACTGCTCTTCTTCTTGTAAAGATAAAGAGTTATTGATGATGACTGGCTTTGTTTCACCCTGTTCTAAAAACACATATTTCAGATGTGGTGGCAATCTTTTCAATTCTGATGACTGTGCTTTGATTGTTTCTTCCTTATCAATTGTTTCAAATGTTGGATCTTCCTCTGGATTCTTTTTCAATGTTTCCAAGTCCATCAGACATTCATCAATCAATTTTTCTTCTTCCTCATCCAAATCTTCACATGCATCAATGAGAGTTTTTTCCAATGGAGAAATATTACGCACCATTCTTTCCTGAACCATACAAACTTCATCAAGTTCATCAAATTGAAAACATGCTTTGTCATCATTTGGATATGTCATGGCCTTGGATACATCAAAAGTGACCTCTTCATCATCAACTCTCAGTTTAAGCTTACCATTCTCTACATCAATCAGAACTCTAGCAGTCTTCATAAAAGGTCTTCCCAGAATAAGAGGAACATCACTAGTTCCTTCCATCTCCATCACAATAAAATCCACTGGGAATACAAATTTGTCGACCTTCACTAGAACATCTTCAACCACTCCATATGGATATTTAAGAGACCTGTCTGCCAATTGAAGAGCCATTCTGGTTGGTTTAATTTCCAGCCCCTGAATTGTTCTGCACATGGCTAGCGGCATTAGATTAATGCTAGCTCCCAAATCAATCAATGCTCTTCCAACTTTCACATCTCCTATGGTGCATGGAATAGTGAAGCTTCCTGGGTCTTTAAGTTTAGGAGGTAATTTCTGTATGATTGCACTGCAATTGCCCTGTATATTGATAGTTTCCTTCTCAATGTACTTGTGTTTCTTTGTGAGAAGTTCCTTCAAAAATTTTGCATATGCTGGCATCTGTTGCAATGCTTCAGAGAATGGTATAGTAATCTCCAGCTTCTTAAACAGTTCCATGAATCTTTCCAACTGCTTTTCTTTCTCCTTTCTTGAATAACCCTTTGGATAAGGAAGTGGCTTTTCATACTCTTTTTCTCTCTCTCTCTCTTCTCTCTCATTTTTTTCTCTCCTCTCCTCTTCTTCTTTTCTCTTTTTCTCTCTCTCAACTCTTTCTTTCCACTCACATGATTCTTTTTCACTCTCACTCTCATTTTTTTCTTTCTCTCTCTCTTCTCGTCTCTCCTCTAACACTCTACCACTTCTGGTCACAACAGTTTTACAATCCTTTCCCAGGTTATCATGTTTAATCACTGATGAGTCAATATTTTCTTCACTTCACTTAGTTTATTGTACTAGAATTAATCAGGGAATTGTGCTTAATCGTCCGTTATTTTCCTATTTTTCCTAATTGTGCTTAATTCGATCAGAAATTCTTATTTTAACTAATTTGAATTATCTGAACTTATTATTTTGCATTATTAATTATGGGAAAATTTTGGATATCTTTTTGGGACATTTGAAGGCTAAATGAGAAATGACAATTGAGCCCAATGCATTTCAGCCACTTCAATTTTCGCTGGTTGCTGTGTGAATTTTGTGTCAACTTGTTTGTCCTCGTTCGAGTTCAATTCGTATCCGTTTTCCATTCAATTTTTTTTCATAGTTTCGTCTAGATGTTTAGTTTCATGTATAGTTTTTACTTTGTTCAAATTCGATCTGTACCGTTCCCAGTAATTTGTTTACTCTCCTATGTCATCCCAGTGCTGCGTGAATGTTGTGTCAACTTGTGTGTCTTCGTTTGAATACAATTCTTATCCGTTTTGCATGCAATTTTTTTTCATAGTTTCGTCTGGATGTCTATTTTCACGTATAGTTTTTATTTTGTTCAAATTCATTTTGTGTTGTTCCTAGTATTTATTTTACTCTCCTATGTCAGTCCAGTGATTACTGTTTAAGTGATTTCTAATTTGTTTGCATTGTTTGCTTGTTTTTTTTTAGTTGTGGTGGCTGGAATTAATTATTGGAAGGTGCTAAGACCTCCCAACACTCAAGAATTCAACACTCATGATGACACATTTTATAGCTCAAGCAAAGGACACATGGGACAAAAGTTTTGGCCATCACGGTTTTATTGAGAAACATTTGTATGAATGGTTGGCAAAGATTCACGTAACAAGCTGAAACACATCTCATTCTCATTGATTATGCTAATTTATTTTGTGGCCCACTTGGTGATTCACTTTCACGTGTAAGAACAATGGCTTGGTGAAAGTATGCTAATTCATTTTCATAAAGAAGATATAGTTATTTAATGGAGGGCCCTTGCTACTTAGTGACAATTGAAGGAAAAGAATATGGATTATTTTATTCATTTCCATTCACTTCCAGAGGAGAGCAACACGGCTTCAATTCTCTTGGTCCAACCATTAAAGAAATACAACACATACGACTCTTCTTATTGGAATCTTGCAAATCAAATGGAAAAAGGGGGCCACCAAGCAAACATGCCCATTCATTTGACAAGCATCCAACATATGTTTGGAATAAAAAATGAAAGGGCCACCATTGGTTTTTGACGCATGGAAATGAATATTATGGAATGCTTCTCAGGTTCACGGGTCCAGGGCTTCAAGCGGCAATTAAAATGGTGAATGGAGGAGATTCAAAACACGGCCTGCACATCATGCATCCAGCACCGGCCACCACACTTGGGACGTTCCAGCAAGCAACATCTTCACGCTCAAAGCAATCCAGCAGCCACATTCGCGGCTGTTCTTGGAAGCCAAAAATGGACAGCAGTAGTTGTTGAAGAAAGAGCAGCACATCACCGTCCACCAACACAGCAAAGACAACTTGGTTGGAGACAAAGCAGCAGCAAGAGAGGTGATGAGATTGGAGAAGGAGGCAGCTGGTTGTTACTGGACGTATAGAGGGTTGTGACGGCCTAGAGTTGGTGCAGCCACCACCTTGGTTGAAGCACCGTGATGCATATAAGAAGGTCTTCAAGGTTGCTGCCATGAGTTGGAGAGGAAGAAGAAGTGAAGCACCTGAAGTCTCCAAGTTGTTGCTACCATAAATTGAAGAAGTCAGCAAGCTAGGGAACAAAAACAAAACGTAAAAGGAATTCACGGGTGCCAGAGAAAAAAAAGACAAAACAATTAAGCTGAATTGGAGGAGAAGTCACGGGAGGGTTTTCTGAGTTTTGGTTATAAATTGGCAGCAGCAGCAAAGAAGAAATTCATCAGATTTGAGGATTGCATTAGAGTAGTGTAGAAGTCACGGCCGTGGAAGAGGCTCTCGCCTCTTCCTCTTTCCTTTCCTTTTCCAGTTCCATTTTCAAACAGTGCATAATGCAATTTCATTTCTGAGCGTGTAGTGTATTCTGAAACAGTTTGTTAGTTTTATTTTGGAATATTATTAAGTGTTAAATCTTTTAATGAATTTCATTTTCAGTTCTGTGCTTTTATTTTATCTGTTGTATTTTATCGTTTAGCAGTTTCTGCATTGTTAAATTTCGTCATTACATTTTAATTTCAAACGTCGTTTTTAATCTGTGATAAATTTTATTTGCGATCAAGTGGTTCTATTTTTACTGTTTTCTATCGTTCAGTTTTTACCGTGGTTAAATTTTATTTCAGTATTTTTAAATTCAGTTGTGCTTAATTTCCAGTCCGCTTTAATTTTTAATTTTACCGCACAAACAAAAATCACATAAACCCCCCCCACTTTGTGTAAAAAATCTGAGATTGAACCGCCACAAAATTGGTCCTTGAGAGACGACCTAGGAGTCACCTCCTAGTCATATACTGCATTAATTTCTCTGCACATCAAATTTGTATGACCGCGACAGTCGTTTATCAAATTTTGGCGCCGTTGCCGGGGACCAAAGACGGTTTGGTTTTAGATTTTTGTTGTATAAAGTTTTGTTCTGTTAATATGTTTGTTTTGTGTGTTTTGTCTTGTATATTTTTGTAGGCGACAACGACACCTTCAGCAAATTTTGGCGGCGTTGTCACTTCAGTTCCAGGTTTTTCGTTTTAGATTTTTGCTGTGTTTTTCGATTATGTTGTGTTAATATATGTTTTGTCTTTTATATTTTATTGTGCTGTGTTCTGTATTTAGTTGCTATATTTAAAAAAAAAAAAAAAAAAATTTAATTTTTTTTTTTTTTTTACTATTGATGTTCTGTCTTGTGTGTGCTTGTAGCATGTATAAATGTGTTTAGTTTATCTGTTTCGTAATTTTTAGTTTTTAGTTTTTATTTTTATTTTCCATGTCTACCTATTTTAATTTTGTGAATAGTGCTTATTCTACAAGTGCCTGTAATTATGATTCTCTTTCTGCATATTACTCTGATTCTTGTGCTGATTTTAATACTGAGAAAAATATGGATCATCCTCAAATTCCTGAGAGCTCCCTTTGGGAGCCGGTTCCACCAGTTCAGCAATATCAGAGTCAGCAGTATGATGCTCCTGCCCAAGTAGCTTCTCAGCCTTCAACTTCTGAACCTACATTGAAGGAGTTATTGGAGCAGATGACCATGCAGAACATTCAGTTTCAGAAAGGGAACATGCAGTTCAAGCAAGAGAGCATGGAAACTCAAGCTGCCATTCAGAAGCTGACTGATCAGATCGGGCAGATGGCCACTCAACACTTTCAAGATGATAGTGGCATCAACATAGAAGATGGGGAGCAAAGCTATGAGTTTACTACTACACCCACTTTCCTACCTTTCTATGATCCCACTCTTGCACCTGAGACTGTTGATGATTATTTTAAGGACCAGGCAGGTACGAGTAACACTGTTGAGACAGGTAGACCATTTTTATCTTCCACCGTGGAGGTAAACGTACCTCAACTTGAATGTGCAGTTGATGAATTGGAAATTCATGAGAAAATTTATTCTGAGCAAAAACATGTTTATTCTGAAACTGAGATTACAAGCTCTTTACCAGATCTACCTATACATTCAATTGCTTGTGATTTGGTGCACAATGATTCTACAGGTTTTAGGATTGAAACTGATACAGACTTGATTGACAATTCTGAAGTTTTTGATTCAGTATTAGTCTCTGAAACCATTGGTATAAATGTTGTGTTGAATGAACATGATTACAGTGATGAAATTTCCATTGATAATAGCTTTGCACTGAATGTGGATTTTGTTGATGATGCATATGTCAATATTGATTTTGAGACAGGAATTTTGCAGTCGCATAACATGATAGAGTTAGAACAAAACATTGATCTGACTCAGTTTTCTGAGAATTGTGAATGTGATTGTGAATCTGGTTCTTGCCCGATTTGAATTGAAATTGATTATGTGTTACAAACAGATTCTAAATTCATAACAGATGCTATTGATTATGAGTTTGATGACCAGGTTACAAAAGTAAATGAGAATACAGGTACTGACATAGAGGAAACAATGATAGATGAAGGAAAGTATACTGCTATTTCTCTTATTACTCCGGTGTCACAGACTCAACAACTGCTGGTGGACAGAAGGCTCCTGATTTTGTTGATTCAACAACTTGCTCGGAGAAGAAGGAAGAAAAGTCTTGATTTGAGTGAGAGGGCAGTACTGGGCGAGCTGCTCCTGAAGATATCTTCGCCGGATCCTGAGGTGGAAGATATCTCACTGATAGTCCAGAATTGGCAACTGCCACCATGACCAGGGAGCACTCTTTTTCCTCATTATGTACATATTATTTAGCTTTTCTGATGTGTTTTCATGGTTGTGTTTATTTCATTTTTAAATTGTGAGCATGAATTAAAAAAAAATTGTTCAAATTCATAAAAATTCATAAAAATAAAATAAAGATGTCCGAGGTTCGATCATTATTGATCGTTAATATTACAGTCCAAATAAAAAAAAAAAAATTAAAAACATAAAAAAATTAAGTGTCCTTATTACAGTACTTGTTCAAATTCTGGCCACACTCGGCCAACAAAAACATAAAAATAAAAAAAAAAAAACATAAAACTTTAAAACTGAAAGAACTCTCGAGCTGGTTGTGGTGGTCTAAGAGAGAGCTCCGTTGAGGGAGCTCTGGTTCGGAATGCGAGCGGAGGCTTTGGTGGAGGAATTTCTCGTTCATTTCTGTCGTCATCGATGATGATCGGAACGGGAAACAGATTCAGCAACCTCGGTGCCCTCATTATCACCCAGTTTTTTTCTTTCAAACAAAAAAATAAAAAAAAAAATAAAAAAATAAAAAAATAAATAACTTGTGTTAATTATAGAAGAGGAAGTGAAAATTTTCAATAAAAATGGAGGTGTGATCAGAGGTCTTACCGTACATGTACAGCGGCAGTTGTGAAAAGAGAGTGCCAGTGGGGTCTATCTCCGCTTGCCAGTGCTTGACCCGATTGCCGTGGTTGTTGAACCAGCAGTGTACGTTGTATTCAGTGGCTTCGCCGAAAGCCCTTAGTCGAGACGCGATCTCGACGACTTGCGCTCGGCTTGGGTGTGTGACCCCATAGTTGAATATTTTGGTCATCATCGTGATCTGATCGTCGGTTGGACGCCACCGTTGACTGGTATATCTCTCTGATTCCGTTTCACTCATCCTTCCTCTCGTAATATACAAATACATAAATAAAACATAAATACATATAAAAAGAACAAAAACAAGAAGAAAAAAAAGCATAACATAAAAAAAAAAAAAAAAAGAAGCATAAAAAATTTTTAGATTAGTTCTGTGTTTTCTTTATTTGTTCTTGTTTTCCGTTAAATTTATTTTGTCCTGTCAGTCTTTGATTGTTTTTGTGTCTGGTCTCAGATCTGTTTCACGGTCCTTGCAAAGGGTCCTAAACGGATCTACGTCCAGTGTCCTTGTCCATATTGTTCTTGTATATTCAGTTTCTGTGTTTTAGTTTTAAGTGGGGTACGTGGCGTTGTTCTACCCGATTGTCTCTGCCATACCTTCAAACGAAGGGAGATTAACGTCTGGTTTCCAGCCGATATACCCCTTAAGTTTTTAGACAGTTGTGTTTTATGTGTTTTTTTTAAGTGTTTAGCAGGTGAAGCTGAAAGCAGAATAAGAAAAAAAAAATGAAAATGAAAGATCTGGAAAGCAGGAAAAGGAGAAGAAGGAAAGCAGGAAGGCATAACAGCAGAATAAGCAGAATGAAAGGAAAGAAGAAAAATGAAGCAGTAAAGGACGGAAAGAAAGTAAAGCAAGCAGAAAGAAGATGGAAAGCAGTAAAGGGAAAGAAAGGCAGATCCAGGAGCAGGGACTTACCTGGAGTAGTAGGCTGGCAGAGAAGCTCCTCGAGGTTCTCACTCAGACTCTTCAGAAGGCCGGGGACAGAGCTTCCTCGCAGAGGTTCCAGATGCTCAGGTTGAGAGTGAGGAGAGCGAAGAGAGAAGAGAGCAGAGGAGTAGAGAGAGATTGAGCGTTCAGAAATGGCGCTGGACGCGGAGGAGCAGCCTTTTATAGCAGAAAGCTTTCCACTGTAGCAACAGTTCCGGTCTTTGCCACCGAGACTGTTGTCACAGTACCGGTATCCTTTTTCAAAAAAAAAAAAAAAAAAATAATAAATAAAAAAAAAAAAAAAAAAAATATAATAAAAATTATTAGCATCTACTGATGGATGCTAGGTGTTTTAGACATCTGCTGATGGATGTCCCTGATAACATCTACTGATGGATGTTACTGAAAAATTTCTTCCCATTTTTCCTAACTTTTTATTGCACTTGTCTATATTATTTGACTGCTCTGAAATTGATAATCTGATGATTGTGACACACTGAGGACATTGTGTGATTTAAGTGTGGTCTACTGGGAAGAAATTCTGATTTTTCTGTTAGATTGTATTTTGTGTGTTAAATTTTTTGTTTTTGAGTGTTAATTTTTTTTTTCTGTTTTAAGTTATTTTTATCGAGTTTTGTGTGCAATAAATTTTACATTTTTCTCTTGATTTCTGGATGATGTCTAAGTTGTAGATTTTTCCTTCACTTGATTAATACTTATAGTTTGTAATCCTTGCTTTTCTCTGCCTGGAAAGATGATTATAATGTTTAAGAGGTTGATTTGATTGTGACGAATACCTTGTGTGAGATTTGAGCCACTTAATTTTCTTTCTTGTGTGTGATATGTCTCTTGATTGCTTGCACATATGCCTTGGCTTGATTCTTTCTGATATACTTGATTGATATGCATGTTCAGACGTGATAAAGGCATTTTTGTTCTTGAGCCTCTTTAGCCAAATAAGCCTACCTTGTTATTATCCTTTGATAACCCCTTTGAGCCTATACTGTATATATTTCTTTGTGTTGAAGCTCATACACTGACCCTAAGTGAAAAACCATGATTACCTAAACCTTAGGGAAGTCTGGAGCTATAGAAGTGTTTTGTGAATAAGTGTGGTCTCCTTGGCAATTCTGATGAATTGGCTAGTTGGTTCCTCATCATGTTTTGAAATGATAATTTATATCCTGTTGTGTGATAAAAAAAAAAAAATTAAAAAAAAAGAAGAAGACAGGATAAAAAAAAATGATGATGAGAAAAAGAAAAAAAAAATGGAAAAATAATTTTGTAAATAATGGAGTCGAGAAGAGGATTGAATTAGAGGTTTGGGTGAGATTTCACTGTGTTTACATTTTTTCCCTAGTGCACCTCTATTTCTTCTGAGCTATAGCTACTTATCCAAATTTATCCTCCCCTGTCCTTGGCCCCATTACAACCCAGTAAAGACCTTTTGATCTGAAGATGCATATGTTTTAAGTATTGATAATTAGAAGCTTGCCAAGTCTGCTTGTGTTTGTTTTCTTGAGTGCATTGAGTGACATTGATTTACCTTAAACACTTGAGAGAAACACTATGAGTGCATCTGTGAGGTTTTGTTATTTTTGAATCACCTCTTGAGCTGATTAATCATTTTCCGTGTTTTGAATTGCTTGGAAGATTTCTGTAAGTATCTGCTTTATTTGATTTGTGTTGGATAATTTCTATTTCTTTTCTATGTCCAGACGTTTTGAGAACTGTGTAAATTCTGTTTATTTTCTTGCGAGTTTTTATTTTTCTGTATGCTGCAATTGTGTCACGTCCTTTAATGTCCCTGAACTATTCCCTGATTTGCGTCTTGATTTTGCCCAGGAGTGCAAAAGACTAAGTGTGGTCTATTTTGATGAGTCAATATTTTCTTCACTTCACTTAGTTTATTGTACTAGAATTAATCAGGGAATTGTGCTTAATCGTCCGTTATTTTCCTATTTTTCCTAATTGTGCTTAATTCGATCAGAAATTCTTATTTTAACTAATTTGAATTATCTGAACTTATTATTTTGCATTATTAATTATGGGAAAATTTTGGATATCTTTTTGGGACATTTGAAGGCTAAATGAGAAATGACAATTGAGCCCAATGCATTTCAGCCACTTCAATTTTCGCTGGTTGCTGTGTGAATTTTGTGTCAACTTGTTTGTCCTCGTTCGAGTTCAATTCGTATCCGTTTTCCATTCAATTTTTTTTCAAAGTTTCGTCTAGATGTTTAGTTTCATGTATAGTTTTTACTTTGTTCAAATTCGATCTGTACCGTTCCCAGTAATTTGTTTACTCTCCTATGTCATCCCAGTGCTGCGTGAATGTTGTGTCAACTTGTGTGTCTTCGTTTGAATACAATTCTTATCCGTTTTGCATGCAATTTTTTTTCATAGTTTCGTCTGGATGTCTATTTTCACGTATAGTTTTTATTTTGTTCAAATTCATTTTGTGTTGTTCCCAGTATTTATTTTACTCTCCTATGTCAGTCCAGTGATTACTGTTTAAGTGATTTCTAATTTGTTTGCATTGTTTGCTTGTTTTTTTTTAGTTGTGGTGGCTGGAATTAATTATTGGAAGGTGCTAAGACCTCCCAACACTCAAGAATTCAACACTCATGATGACACATTTTATAGCTCAAGCAAAGGACACATGGGACAAAAGTTTTGGCCATCACGGTTTTATTGAGAAACATTTGTATGAATGGTTGGCAAAGATTCACGTAACAAGCTGAAACACATCTCATTCTCATTGATTATGCTAATTTATTTTGTGGCCCACTTGGTGATTCACTTTCACGTGTAAGAACAATGGCTTGGTGAAAGTATGCTAATTCATTTTCATAAAGAAGATATAGTTATTTAATGGAGGGCCCTTGCTACTTAGTGACAATTGAAGGAAAAGAATATGGATTATTTTATTCATTTCCATTCACTTCCAGAGGAGAGCAACACGGCTTCAATTCTCTTGGTCCAACCATTAAAGAAATACAACACATACGACTCTTCTTATTGGAATCTTGCAAATCAAATGGAAAAAGGGGGCCACCAAGCAAACATGCCCATTCATTTGACAAGCATCCAACATATGTTTGGAATAAAAAATGAAAGGGCCACCATTGGTTTTTGACGCATGGAAATGAATATTATGGAATGCTTCTCAGGTTCACGGGTCCAGGGCTTCAAGCGGCAATTAAAATGGTGAATGGAGGAGATTCAAAACACGGCCTGCACATCATGCATCCAGCACCGGCCACCACACTTGGGACGTTCCAGCAAGCAACATCTTCACGCTCAAAGCAATCCAGCAGCCACATTCGCGGCTGTTCTTGGAAGCCAAAAATGGACAGCAGTAGTTGTTGAAGAAAGAGCAGCACATCACCGTCCACCAACACAGCAAAGACAACTTGGTTGGAGACAAAGCAGCAGCAAGAGAGGTGATGAGATTGGAGAAGGAGGCAGCTGGTTGTTACTGGACGTATAGAGGGTTGTGACGGCCTAGAGTTGGTGCAGCCACCACCTTGGTTGAAGCACCGTGATGCATATAAGAAGGTCTTCAAGGTTGCTGCCATGAGTTGGAGAGGAAGAAGAAGTGAAGCACCTGAAGTCTCCAAGTTGTTGCTACCATAAATTGAAGAAGTCAGCAAGCTAGGGAACAAAAACAAAACGTAAAAGGAATTCACGGGTGCCAGAGAAAAAAAAGACAAAACAATTAAGCTGAATTGGAGGAGAAGTCACGGGAGGGTTTTCTGAGTTTTGGTTATAAATTGGCAGCAGCAGCAAATAAGAAATTCATCAGATTTGAGGATTGCATTAGAGTAGTGTAGAAGTCACGGCCGTGGAAGAGGCTCTCGCCTCTTCCTCTTTCCTTTCCTTTTCCAGTTCCATTTTCAAACAGTGCATAATGCAATTTCATTTCTGAGCGTGTAGTGTATTCTGAAACAGTTTGTTAGTTTTATTTTGGAATATTATTAAGTGTTAAATCTTTTAATGAATTTCATTTTCAGTTCTGTGCTTTTATTTTATCTGTTGTATTTTATCGTTTAGCAGTTTCTGCATTGTTAAATTTCGTCATTACATTTTAATTTCAAACGTCGTTTTTAATCTGTGATAAATTTTATTTGCGATCAAGTGGTTCTATTTTTACTGTTTTCTATCGTTCAGTTTTTACCGTGGTTAAATTTTATTTCAGTATTTTTAAATTCAGTTGTGCTTAATTTCCAGTCCGCTTTAATTTTTAATTTTACCGCACAAACAAAAATCACATAAACCCCCCCCACTTTGTGTAAAAAATCTGAGATTGAACCGCCACAAAATTGGTCCTTGAGAGACGACCTAGGAGTCACCTCCTAGTCATATACTGCATTAATTTCTCTGCACATCAAATTTGTATGACCGCGACAGTCGTTTATCAATCACGTCAACAATTCTCTCAACATGACTCTCCATTTTTTTAAATGCAACATCCACATTATGACAATAGGACGCATTTGCCTTCAAGAATCTCTGTAATGTCTCTTCAAGCTTTGTTGCTTTCTCAACTGAAGTAAATTGCATCTGCCATTTTTGTTGCTCTTGAACCATTGAGACCTGTTGTATTTCCTGTGGTATTTGAGAAAGTTTCATGGTTACTTCCTCAATCTGTTGCGAGAGAATTCTATTTTGGACAAGCAAAGCCTCATTTAATTTTGACAACTCCTTCTGATTAGAATCTCCTTTTTCAATATTGAGTTCATTGTCACTAGTAGCCATATTTTCAATAATTTCAGTTGCTTCCTCTGGAGTCTTCCATTTGATATTACCTCCTGCTGAGGCATTCAGCATCATCTTGGTTTGTGAACCAAGCCCTCCAAGGAAAATTAGGACTACTTCATGTTCTTTAAAGCCATGCATGGGAGTTTTTCGTAACAAGCTTTTATATCTGTCCCATGCATGCCCCAGTGATTCTTCCATGCCCTGCTTGAATGAAGATATCTCTTGCTTTCCTTTAGTCACCTTAGATTGTGGGAAGTATTTGTTTAGAAACTTTGTAACCACTGCTTCCCACTCTGTGAAACTTTCTTCTGGAAAAGAGTTCAACCAAAGCTTAGCATTGCCTCCCAATGAGAAAGGAAACAAGCTAAGTTTGATTGCTTCGTCTGGCACCCCATTAATCTTGACTGTATTGCAAATCTCATTAAAGGTAGTCAGGTGCTCATATGGGCTTTCATGTGATAACCCATTAAATTGATTACTCTTTACTAGTTGAATCAGTGCTGGTTTGACCTCCATGTTGGCTGCATTGACTCTAGGTCTAGCTATGCTATTGAAGTGTTGAGGTCCAGCAAGATTAGTGTAATCTGCAAGAGTTCTTCTAACATTATTGCTCTCCATACTTCCTGTGCTATGAACAGAACCTTGTGGTGATGATTGCAAGAGAGTTTCTGGAGAAGGGAAAAGTTCTCTAGACGGTCTGATTCTTCTCCTCCTTCTACTCTCTTCTAGGCCTTCAAGAAGTGGTTCTGTTGTTTTCTTACTCCTATTTCGAATTGCTTCCTGCATGCACAAGAAACAAAACCCTAGAACAGATTTGTTAGCACAAAAAGATATAAGAGAAGATATATATTCAAAAGATAAAAAGAGAAAAGATTCAGAAGATAAGAAGATAAAAGATTCAAAAGATAAAAAGATAAAAGATAAAATAAAATTTAAAAATAACATAAAATCTAACCTAAAAGATAAAATAAAATAAAATCTAAACTAACCAAATAAAATAAAATCTAATCTAATCTAAAAAGATAAAACATAAAAAGATAAAAACAGAAAATAAAAACAGAAATTTAAAATTAAAGTCAAAGATAATCAATAATCACACAAATTAACCAGTTAAACCACGAGTCCCCGGCAACGGCGCCAAAAACTTGATGGACCAAACTTATTAGCCGTTGCTAGGACTCGGGTTCAATCCCCAAATCCCCGGCAACGGCGCCAAAAACTTGATGGACAAATTTGTAAGCACCAAAATATGATGTCACAAACTTGTTTCACAATCGGCAAGTATGACCGAATCGTTCAAGTAATAAAACTTGGTAAGACCAAGTATCGTTCTTCCCAAAGGACTCACGGCCTAGTTTAGTTGTGTGGTTTGTTGATTAGCTAAGACTTAAGGACGAAATAATTGGATTATATTATGCAAGACGAAAATTTAAACATGTATGCATGAATTGATCAATGGCAAAGACAAAAGATAAACACTTTCAATGAATTATATAAATGAATATGTTGTTGGGGGTCAATTTCATCTCATCCACTCTCATATATTTTAGGAATTCAACATTCAAATCATCATTGTTAATGCCACTCTCTAATGTACCATTCTAGATGGCTTCTCCCTAATCAAATAGTTCATACAATTCCTAGCATTCCTAATGATTAGTTCATTACAGCAGGAGCTTAAAGGCAACCAATATAATGTTGTCAGTAAAATATTGGGAGAAATTCCCCGGATCTAGACTTCCCCGTACGTGTCCGTATCGACAAAACCAATAATCATGCATTAGAATGAGTTAAACAATGCAAGCATTGAGCAAAGAGGAAAAACCCTAACTAATGATGAAAGAAAGCATATGTCTTAATTCAAAGATGTACTCAACAAATCCATATATGAGAGCTTCAAGAGATTACATTGATTCCCCAACAAACATACAAGGTTTAGTTCACCATCGTCATGGTGAACCTAGATGAATAACAATGAAAGAGTGAAAGAATAAACCCAATAAAGGTGAAGAGGTAGCCTGAGCATCCAAGATCCTCCTTCAAAGGGGTGGAAGAGAGAGTGTTTGCCTTGTTTCTGCCAAAGATACTAAACTAAAGGACGTGCAAGCCCTTATATACTAATTTAGAGTTACAAAAGATTACAAAAGCCCAAGCCCAAAGAGTACCGCTCAGCGGTATTTACCGCTCAGCGGTAGTTGCGCGTCACAATTCTTCCCCTCAGCGGCCATTTGCCCCTCAGCGTGACTCCCGCAACCTCCTGAGTGCCGCTCAGCGGTAGTTTGCCGCTGAGCGGTGCCTTCGTCTTCTCTTTTTGCACTCTTTCTTGTCTTTTCTAATGTCACTTCTCTCCTTCTTCACTCTTTGCACCAAATTCACCCTAAAACCTGCACAAAAACACTCAAATCAAGTGTAAACCTGTCCAGCTCTCTTATTTCTGAAAATAAAGATAAAAGGTGTGATTTCAAGCTAGTTTCTAAGTCTAAAGGTTGCTTTTAGTATCAATTTTAAGCATGAAAATAACAGTTTTTCAACTGTTATCACCTATTAGGTCAAGCTAGTGACGTTAAAGAAGCGCTTATTGGGAGGCAACCCAGTGTTTTAAAAAAAGTTTATTTTGTTTACTGTTTTCTGAAAGAAGGTGGAAACAAACCAGTTATCATCAGCAACTCTCTCTCCCAAAGAAGAAGAAAAGTTGGTTGAAATACTCAAAGCCAACAAAGGAGCTATTGAATGGTCAATTTCAGATCTCAAAGGCATAAGTCCAACATACTACATGCACAAAATATTCATGGAAGATAACTACGAACCAGTTGCTCAACCACAGAGAAGGTTAAATCCAATGATGAAGGAGGTGGTGAGAAAGGAAGTGCTAAAGTTACTTTGGGCTAACATTATTTACCCTATTTCTGATAGTGCATGGGTAAGCCTAGTACAGGTGGTACCAAAGAAAGGTGGGATGACAGTTATTTATAATGGAAAAAATGAGCTCATACCCACAAGGACTGTTACTGGATGGAGGATGTGTATCGACTACAGAAAGTTGAACAATGCTACTAGGAAGGATCACTTTCCCCTTCCTTTCATGGATCAGATGCTAGAGAGATGAGCAGGTCAGGCCTTCTATTGTTTTCTGGATGGATAGTCTGGATATATCAAATCGTGGTGGATCCGAAATACCAAGAAAAGACGGCTTTTACTTGCCCATTTGGAGTTTTTACTTACAAAAAAATGTCGTTTGGGTTATGTAATGCTCCAGCTACTTTTCAGAGATGTATGCAGGTAATATTTGCAGACTTGATAGAAAAATGCATTGAAGTCTTTATGGATGATTTTTCAGTGTTTGGCAGTTCCTTCCATGAGTGTTTGGCTAATCTAGATGTTGTACTTAAAAGATGCACCTAATCCAATCTTGTTCTTAATTGGGAGAAATGTCACTTTATGGTAAAGGAAGGCATTGTCTTGGGTCATAAAATTTCTTCCAAGGGAATTAAGGTTGACAGAGCAAAGTGGAGGTTATTGAAAAACTTCCACCACCAACCAATTGAAGGGAATCAAAAGCTTTTTGGGTCATGTTGGTTTTTACAGAAGATTCATCAAAGACTTTTCAAAGATTGCCAAACCACTGAGCAACCTTCTTGTTAAAGACGCACCATTTGTGATGGATGATGAGTGCCTTAAGGCATTTGATGTGTTAAAGAAAAAATTTGATTTCTGCCCCAATAATTGTAGCTCCTGATTGGAATCAAGATTTTGAGCTGATGTGTGATGCCAATAATTATCCTATAGGAGCTATTCTTGGCCAAAGAAGAGAGAAGGTATTTCACACTATTTATTATGCAAGCAAAGTTTTGAATGACGCCCAGTTGAATTATTTGTATGCCTTGGAGAAATTTAGACCTTATCTCATTGGGTCTAAAGTGATTATCTACACAGACCATGCAACTATAAAGTATTTGCTAACCAAACAGGATTCTAAGCCATGATTGATTAGATGGGTGCTTCTGCTACAAGAGTTTGATGTGGAAATCTGTGACAAGAAGGGAAGTGAAAATGTAATTACGGATCACTTATCTCGGTTGGTTAACAATGAAGTTACAAGTAAGGAAGCAAAAATCTGGGAATCCTTCTCGGATGAAACACTCATGTATATCCAACAAAGGTCGTGGTTTGCTGATATGGCTAATTTCAAAGCTGCAGGAGTAATCTAGAAGATCTTAATTTGCAACAAAGAAAAAAAATTTACATGATGCCAAACAGTTTATTTGGGATGATCCTTACTTGTTCAAAATTGGGGAAAATAATCTTCTAAGGCGCTGTGTTACTAAGGAAGAAGTGGAAGGAATTTTGTGGCACTATCATGACTCACCTTATTAGGGGCATTTTAGTGGAGAGTGAACAGCTGCAAAAGTACTTCAGTCAAGATTTTATTGGCCTACTCTGTTTAAAGATGCTCATAATCATGCCAGAAACTGTGATAAGTATCAAAGGACGAGGAGTATCTCCAAACGTCATGAAATGCCACTACAAGGAATACTAGAAGTTGAAGTTTTTGATTGCTGGGGCATAGAATTTGTTGGACCTTTTCCACCATCTTTCAATAATGAATACTTACTGGTGGCAGTGGATTATGTGAGTAAATAGGTTGAAGCTTTGGCTTGTCCCAAGAATGATTCCAACACTATGATTAAATTTTTGAAAAGGCAAATTTTCTCCCGTTTTGGAACACCCAGAGTACTCATCAGTGATGGAGGATCTCATTTTTGCAATTTTCAGCTTGCAAAGGTACTCAAGCATTATGGTATGAGACACAAGGTAGCTACACCTTATCATCCACAGACAAATAGGCAAGCTGAGGTTTCTAATAGGGAAATAAAGAGGATTCTAGAAAAGACAGTTGCTTTATCAAGAAAGGATTGGTCTCAGAAGCTAGATGATGCTCTTTGGGCATATTGAACTGCAATGAAGACAACTATTGGATTATCTCCTTTCCAAATGGTCTATGGAAAGGCATGTCACCTTCCGGTGGAGATGGAACATCGAGCTCTGTGGGCCTTAAAATTCTTGAATTATGATCCTAGTGACACTGTAGAAAAGGGAAGAAGGCAAATTATTGAGGTTGAGGAAATGTGGCTACATGCCTATGATTCTTCTAAGATCTACAAAGAGAAGGTGAAATTTTATCATGACAGGAAGCTGATAAAAAAGGTCTTTAATCCAGGACAACAAGTGTTGTTGTTCAATTGCCGACTAAAACTGTTCCTTAGAAAGTTGAAGTCCAAGTGGTCTGGTTCGTTTATGGTCAAGAATGCCCTTCCACATGGAGCAGTTGAGTTGACAGATCCATCCTCTACAGACCCACAAAGAAGTTGGATGGTCAATGGACAACGTCTCAAGCATTATTTGGGTGGTGAGGTGCAACGCCTTTCCATTGTTATGGAGTTGGTTGATCCACATTGATTTTATGGTGTCAAGCTAGTGACGTTAAAGAAGCGCTTACTGGGATGCAACCCAGCTTTCTAAATACTACAAAAACAACGTATAACGTCACGCGTTCAATGTCCAACCACCGAATAGCCAACGTTAAAAATGAGCGGTGGCATTTTTGTAAATAAATGCAATTATTAAACGTCATTTGGAATTGTAATTCGACGTAAAAGATATAAAACGTTAAATGCCTTTTAAATTCGATGTAAAAAGGTTAGTGACTTCAATTAAAATTTGAGCGGGAGATTGAAAATTCATTCACTTTATCTTAGCGCGCGATACCCTCTTCTCTTCTCAAACTTTTCTCGAACGAAGTTTGACGAGCATCACATGTAATCTTTCTTTCATTTGATACAAATGCATGTTAATTAACTACTTTATGTATGATTTTTGTTTGTTTTAACCGATTATTTTCGTGCTCTTGTCCTTCATAGGTGCATTCTGCTTTCTCTCTCACTGGTGACGAAACTTTATTCCGACGAACCCACCTTTTGAAGGTTAGTTTTTCGTTTTCGTTTTGAAGAACTTGTTTATTATTTTTTTTGTTGAACTTGTTTGTTGTTTTTTTTTGTTGAACTTGATTGTTGTTCTTGTTTGGTTGAACTTGTTTGTTGTTGTTGTTTGATTGAACTTGTTTGTTGTTGGTTATTATTGTTTGTTGTGATACTACACTACACATTCATAGTTCATGCTTTATAAAATACCAAAAACTGAAATTTGTTGTTTTTCTGCTTTTCAGGTATCGTAGAGTTGTAAAAAAACATCACAATTAATTAAAAAAAAAGATTGACATCGAATATTGACAAAATTCGACGTAAGTTAACGTCGTATATTGACAAAATTCGACGTAAGTTAACGTCGTATATTGACAAAATTCGACTTTAATTTAACGTCGAATTTAAAAAATTTGACGTCAATTTAACGTCTCCCGCTATGATGTTGTTCGCGAATTTGCCTTTAAAAGTCCAAAATATTCGACGTTGTACGCGATTTTTGTACTAGTGAATTCTTTTGAATTATTTGTTTTGTTATTGTACTCTTCTTGGATAAATTACACTGCTTTGGTCCAACTGTTCTGTTTTGTGATAAGTATTGCTTTGTGATATTCTAGTGTGTGAATTGATGTTGAGGTGATGCATGATGTGCTTATATACAGGTTATTACTCACAAAGTATGAAACAGGTGCTTGAGGTAAAGTTTGATTGAGATATTGAGTAGGGTGTATTTCTGAATTCTGGGACTTGTGAGTTTACCTGTGTGAGTTTTAGGCTTTAGAATTGTTGTGAATAATTGTTATTACTTTGGAAACATGAATGATTTTGCCCAAATTTTCTGTGGTTGAACTACTTGCTTGCAGGTTTCATATGATCGAGGTCATCTTTTGTTATCCCTTATTCTTTTAGCCTTCACGTGATTTTATCAACTGAAAAGAAAACAATTTGTTTTACCCTTTGAGCCTTAAACCTTATGCATGTTTTGAAGACCCTTTGTGAAAATCTTTACCTTGAGTTAAGTTGAGAACATTTGTGAGATATTGATAAAGGTTCAAGTTTGGGGTTATTGGGAAAATTAAAAAGAAAAAGCATTGAGCTAAACAGTGAGTACTTGAAAAGCAAAAACAAAAGAAAAAGAAAAACGAAAAGAAAAGAAAAGCTCAATGAAACCTAAAGTTGGGAAAAAGAAAGAGAGTTTATACTTGAATGATGAAACAACAAATGTCTCTCTTAACTCAAGGATTTTGGTGAACAAAAAAACCAATTTCCTTATTAGCCCAGCCAAGTTACAAGCCATGAAAAGCCCTTGTGATGATAACTTGCTTGTGAGTTTGTTTGATTCTGGTTAAATGAAAGGCAAAGTTAATTTGTATGACATTGTGATAGCAGAGTGAAAAAGACACCAACACCTCACTATACACTTTTGAGTGCTTGAGTGAAACACTTTTCTTAGTAAGGAGTTGTCTTTGAATTTCTGATTACATCTCTGCTTGGTTAATTGATCATTCTTAAAGATAGTATCTATTGAAGTATATGAGCATCACATTGATTTTTGATTGAATTAAGGCATTTACACACACTGATACTTGTATGCTGAGTTGATAAAAGTGATTGCTTATCTCAAAGAAAAAGTGTTTGAAAAAAGTTGAGTCATTGTAGTGATTGTTTTGAAAAGCTGAGTTACAATCTATTTTGCTTGAGGACAAACAAAGTTCTAAGTTTGGAGTTTTGATAAGGGTTGAAAATACCGTTATCTATGATGTAATTTTGGTACTAAATACACCCTTTTCTGCTTAGAAACTTGCTTGGAATCATGTTTTTTTGTTAAGTTGTGTGAGTAAGAGAGTTGAGCTTGAATTTGATGATTTTATGACTAATTCCCTTTGTTTTGATAGAAAATGAGTTAATATGGAAAGCAGGGATAAAGTACTAAGGAGATAGAGCTCAAAAAGGTCTAGAAAAAGCATTAGAAAGATGGAAGCTCGAGGCTTGGGCGCCCTTTTTGAAGGCTTGAGCGCAGCAAACCATCACTCGCTGCCCGGGCGCCCCTTTTTGGCCGCTTAAGCGCCAACAACACAAAGCTTGGGCGTACTCTTGAGGGCTTAAGCGCAGGAAGTGTCACTCACCGCCCGGGAGCCCCTTTTTAGGGCGCTTAAGTGCCAGATACACGAAGCTTGGGCGACTTTTGCGAGGCTTGAGCGTGGAAGACCACCGCTCGGCACCCGGGCGCCCTAAGTGGGGCACTTGAGCGCTGATAACAGTTGAAAAACTGTTATTTTCATGCTTAAAATTGATACTAAAAGCAACCTTTAACACTTAGAAACTAGCTTAGAATCATGTTGGACAGGTTTATGCTTGATTTCAGTGTTTTATGCAAGTTTTAAGATGAATTTGATGAAAGAAGTGAAGAAGGATAGAGATGGAATCAGAAAAGAACTCAAAAAGTGCAAAAGAAGAGAAGCCGCAAGTACCGCTCAGCGCCAGTTTACCGCTGAGGGGGGTGAAAGTGCAGCTGAGGGGAGAATTGACTATGCGCTGGTACCGCTGAGCGGTGGTATTTTGGGCTTAGGCCTACTTTTCTGTAATATTTCGAATGGTATATAAGCTTTAGAACTTCCTAGGGTTTGTATCTTTGGCTGGAGAAGACGCAAAACACACTTTTCACCCCTTGAAGGTAGAATTGGAGATGGTGACGGCTCTCCTCTTCTCGTTCTAGGGTTTTTCTATCTCTTCCATTCTTTCATTATTGTTCATCTAGTTTTACCATGAATATGGTGAACTAAACTTTGTATTGTTGTTGGGGAATCAATGTAATCTTATGAAACTCTCATATATGGAATTTTATGTTTAAACATCATATCTTTGATACATGCTTTCTTTCATCATTAGTTAGGGTTTTTCCTCTTTGCTCAAAGCATGCATTGTTTAACTCATTCGATGTCATGATTATTGATTTTAGGATATGGACACATACGGTAAAATCTAGATCCGGGGAAATTCTCCCAAAAGTAATATCGCCTAGACATAGGGATATGAGGTTGGTTGCCTTTAAGCTTCTGTGCTTCAGAATTAATTATTAGGGATGCTAGGAATTGTATGAACTCGTAATTAAGGATAGGAGTTCTTCACCGAGACATCGGGCTTAAGGTAATTTAGAGAGCGACATTAACGTTGATGAAAATGATGATGAAATCCTAAAATATATGAGAGTGGATAAGATGAAATTGATTTCCCCAACAACATACTCATCCATATAAATTCGTTCCGTGTTTGTGTTCCTCTTTTCCATTGATCAAACTCATGCATACATGTTTACGTATTGTCTTTTTGCATTTGAAACCACAAGAATTTGTTCACAAGTCTTAAATAATCAACAAATCATATAACCAACTAGGCCGTGAGTCCTTTGGGAGAACGATACTTGGTCTTACCGAGTTTATTACTTGATACGATTCGGTCACACTTGCCGAGGGTTAAACAAGTTTTTGGCACCGTTTTTCGGTGTTGATAAATTTGTCATCAAGCGCCCACGACTCAGGCTTGGGCTTTGTTTTTGTTCTGCTTCTGTTCTATTTAAAGGACCCAGGCATCGTAGGTTTTGCATCTCTGGCTGAAGCAACACAACAACACATTCTTCTACTCTTTGAAGGCAGATCTGGAGGCGGGAGCTTCCATCCTCTACTTTTAAGGTTTACTATCTCATGCTTTTCCATTATTCATCTAGTTTCTCCTTGTCTATGGGGAACTAAACTCTATTTGTTGTTGGGGAATGATGTAACCTTGTGAACTCTCATGTATTTGAATTGATTCTTAATCATATATGTTTTTTCATTAATTGTTAGAGTAATTCATCTGTGCTTATTACATGCTTTGTTTAACTCATTCATCGCATGATCTATGAATTGCATGAGTGACGGGAGGTTCCTTACAATTCAGGTTCTTGTTGAATTCTCCCAAGGGTAATATTTCTCAGGGATATGGGTATGAGTACTTGGTCGTCTTAAGCTCTTGATCTTCACATTTAATTACTGGGGATACTAGGAATTGCATGAACTAGTGATTAAGGACAGGCTTATTGATAACGATTGAAAAACCGTTATTTTTATACTTAATTTTGATATTAAAAACAACCTTTATGACTTAGAAACTAACTTGGAAACATGTTTTTGCTTAAGTTTTGGAAATAAGAGAGTTGGATGGGTTTTATGCTTGGTTTTCCTTGTTTTGGCAGAAATTAAGATGAATTAGATGAAAGAAGATGAAGTAGTAAGGAGCTGGACTCAAGAAAGGAAGTAAAATTGCACAAAAGAAGAGCCATAGTCACCGCTGAGCGTAACTTTTACCGTTGAGCAGTATTATGAAGCACCGCAGTCACCGTTGAGGATCAAAACTGCCGCTGAGCGTCATTCTGAAGAACTGCACTTACCGCTGAGCGCCAAACTGTCGTTGAGCGCCATTTAATTGGGCTTGGGCCTATTTTCTCTAATTTTTAATAAACTATATAAGGGTTTAGTCGACCTAGGGTTAGTATCTTTGGACAAAAAAGACGAAATTACACTCCTTTCACCCCTCGAAGGCGAATTTTGGATGCGGAAGCTCCCATCTTCAACTTTTAGGGTTCTATCTTTCATTCTTTTCATTATTTTCATCTAGTTTCACCATGTCTATGGTGAACTAAACCTCCATTGTTGTTGGGGAAACGATGTAATCCTTTGAAACTCTCATGTATTGAATTGATTCTTGATTATTGATAACAGTTGAAAAACTGTTATTTTCATGCTTAAAATTGATACTAAAAGCAACCTTTAGACTTAAAAACTAGCTTGAAATCATGCTTTTATCTATATTTTCATAAATAAGAGAGCTGGACAGGTTTATGCTTGATTTAAGTGTTTTTGTGCAGGTTTTAAGGTGAATTTGGTGAAAGAAGTGAAGAAGGAGAGAGATGACATTAGAAAAGACAAGAAAGAGTGCAAAAAGAGAAGTCGAAGACACCGCTCAGCGGCAATTTACCGCTGAGCGGCACTCAAGAGGTTGCGGGAGTCACGCTGAGGGGCAAAATGGCCGCTGAGGGGAAGAAAAGAGACGCGCACTCACCGCTGAGCGGCACTTTTTGGGCTTGGGCTTTTGTAATCTTTTGTAACTCTAGATTAGTATATAAGGGCTTGCACGTCCTAGAATTAGTATCTTTGGCAGAAACGAGGCAAACACTCTCTCTTCCACCCCTTTGAAGGAGGATCTTGGATGCTCAGGCTACCTCTTCACCTTTATTGGGTTTATTCTTTCATTCTTTCATTGATATTCATCTAGGTTCACCATGAATATGGTGAACTAAACCTTGTATGTTTGTTGGGGAATCAATGTAATCTCTTGAAGCTCTCATATATGGAATCTGTTGTTTACATCTTTTAATTAAGACATATGCTTTCTTTCATCATTAGTTAGGGTTTTTCCTCTTTGCTCAATGCTTGCATAGTTTAACTCATTCCATGCATGATTATTGGTTTTGTCGATACGGACACGTACGGGGAAGTCTAGATCCGGGGAATTTCTCCCAATATTATACTGACAATATTATATTGGTTGTCGTTAAGCTCCTGCACTCATGAACTAATCATTAGGAATGCTAGGAATTGTATGAACTCGTGATTAGGGAGAAGCCATCTAGAATGGTACATTAGAGAGTGGCATTAACAATGATGATTTGAATGTTGAATTCCTAAAATATATGAGAGTGGATGAGATGAAATTGACCCCCAACAACATATTCATTCATATAATTCATTGAAAGTGTTTATCTTTTGTCTTTGCCATTGATCAAATTTCATGCATACATGTTTATTTTCATCTTTGCATATTGAACTCTAAATATTTCGTTTGTAAGTCCTAGCTAATCAACAAATCACATAACTAAACTAGGCCGTGAGTCCTTTGGGAAGAACGATACTTGGTCTTACCAAGTTTATTACTTGAACGATTCGGTCATACTTGCCGATTGTGAAACAAGTTTGTGACATCATATTTTGGTGCTCATAAATTTGTCCATCAATTATATATGCTTTACTTCATTAATTATTAGGGTTTTTCCTCTATACTCTATGCATTCTTTGTTTAACTCATTCAATTGCATGATTATTGGTTTTGTCACTATGGACACATATGAGAAAATCTAGAACTGGGGAAATTCTCCCGGAAGCAATATTACCTAGACATAGGAATAGTAGGATCGGTTGCCTTTAAGCTTCTGTGAGAATGTAATGCATGATTAATTCCTAGGGAGACAAGACATTGTGAACTAGTGATTAGGATTAGGCTTTCTTCACCTAGACATCGAGTTTAAGGTAAATTAGAAAGTGACATTAACATTAATGAAGATGAATTCATAAATACATGAGAGTGGATAGGATAAGTCGGAAATCCCAACAACATAATCATTCCATATGCTACATTAGTTACTTTTGCATCTTTCTATCCAATTAATCAACACTTGCATTCATGTTTATTTTTCTGCAATATAAACACAACAATTTCGTTTACAAGTCTTAATTAATCAAGAAATCACATAATTGTTTAGGCCTTGAGTCTCTTGGGAAACGATACTTGGTCTTACCATTTATTATTACTTGATACGAATCGGTACACTTGTCAAAGTGTTAACACTTATTCGCCGAGGATTGGGTTTAGGTAATTTAGTGAGTGACGTTAACATTAATGCATAAAGAAGAATTCTTGTCCAGGTTCAAATCTGAAGTTTCGAAAGAATCACAGTCCTCTGAGACTTTGTTGTGGTTAACAAATGGCTTGAAGTTTGATGTTGTATGTTGTACAGGCTACGAAATTAATAATTGCACATTCTATACAAAGACTTTGGATGATAAAAGAACAATACAAAATAGTGGCGTCAGTCTAGAAGCTGAGTCGCTACAGTTTTCCACATCCAAAGATCAAAATCCTATAGTTGGATCCATGAGATACTATGGTAGAATTGAAGAGATATTTGAAGTTGATTTCACTAAGTTTTCCGTTGCACTCTTCAAATGTAAGTGGGTAGACAATAAGAGTGGTGTCAAAATAGATGAATCTGGTATGACACTTGTTGATTTTCAAAAGGTTGGTTATAGAGACGAACCGTTCATCATGGCATATCAAGCAAGTCAGGTTTTTTATGTCAAAGATCCTGCGTCTGACCATTGGTATGTTGCTCTCCAAGGAAAAAGGAAAATTGAAGATAAAGAAGAGAATCTAAGTAATCTTCATATCGCTGACAGCCATCCATTTAAAACGACAATAAATTTGGATGACGACCCTCTAATTGATGATATACAAGCAATACGAGAATATCACAATGAGGGAATATATATGACCAATCCATATGATTATGTATGAATTTCATTTTTGTGTAAATATTTATGGTTTTTGTTAAATAAAGTGCTTTATTTATATTTCATCTTATTTATTGTGACAGATATATGACTGAGTCACCTCATTCGTCAGGCGATGAAGTCCCAACCACTTCTAGACGGACGAGAAGAGCAACGAGGTTACGACAGCTTATACTTAGAAGAAATGCAGGTGAGAGGACACCTGTCATTATTGACGTGGTCACTGGAGTTGCATCTGGCCCAAATGCAGATGTATTTAGGTCTTACCTTGGAGTATTGGCACGTGATCGTATCTCTATACTTACTCCATCCTTTGACCATGTTTCTGAGGCTGATCGGAATCTCATCTGGCAAGATCTATTGGTAAGTTAAGCAATATTGCTCCATCTTCTATATTCATTATATTGATAAATCTGTATTGATATAAGGTTATTACTTTCTTTGTTGCAGATAACATTTGATATGCCAAACGTGGAGAGCTTAAGGAATAAGTGTTTATCTACAATTGCAGAAAGATTTCGAGGGTTTAAGACAAAATTGACGTCTAGATATATATTTGGACCAAAAAGTAATGAAAATCCATTTTCCAAATATTCAGCAATTGACGAAGCAACATGGCGTCAGTTTGTAGAGCTTCGTTCATCCGAGGCGTGGCAGGTAAGTACAGTAAAATCATTCAATTCATCATTCATAACCCCAACAACATACTCATCTCATATTAAACAACATTCATTCATCTTTGTGTTACTCTACTATTGATCAATTTGCATTCATATTTATTTTTCTGTTTTGGCATCTTAAAGCAATGATCTCGTGTTATTTAAGTCTTAATTAATCGAGTTATCACACAACTGTCTAGTGCCGAGAGTTTTCTGGGATAGGATACTTGGTCTTACCATTTTATATGAGTTGTGCGATTTGGTACACTTGCCAATCCATCAACAAGTTCCCATCTCCTAGGTCAATGACACTAACATCATTTGGAATCTGAACAGTCTGAAATTGTAACTCTGAATCTTGAGACTATTCCTCAATGAGTTGAGTGGCCATCTGCACCATCTGATCAGTTAAACTCTAAATGGATGCTCTGGTCTCTTGTTGAAACTGAATGTGCTGCATGGTCATATGCTCCAACAACTCCTTCAATGTAGGCTCATAAGTAGTGGAAGGATGAGGAGCTAATTGAGCAGGCTCATGAATCTGCAACTGCTATTGTTGCTGGACTGGTGGAGGCATACAAGTACTCTGGATGATATTTCTTGATATTGATGCTTCTATGGAGTACCATACCATTCCAGTTTAGGATCATTCCATTTAGGATTGTTGTTGTATCTATACTGACCAGGGAAGAATTCGTCCAAGAACATGTGCTTAAGATCTTCCCAACTGGCTATGGATCCTGGAGGAAGACAATAAAGCCAATCCCTCGCTGCTCCTTGTAGTGAATGCGGAAATGCCCTCAAGAAAATTTGATCATCAGGGACATGTGGAGGTTTCACTGAAGAGCAAATGATGTGTAACTCCTCCAAATGTCTATGTGGGCATCCACCTGCAAAACAATGAAACTTAGGTAGCAAATGTATCAGTCCAGAGGTGAGAACACAATGAACAACATCCTCATTAAATGAAACTGGCTCCCAAAGAGCACTCTTAGGAGTTGAAGATGAGCCATATTGTTCTCAACATAGAATTTAGCAGAATATACATGAGAACCGTAATCAAAGTGAGATTCAGAAGGAGAATTATAATCATAGGCACATGCAGAAGAAGTAGTATTCACATAATCAAAATAGGTAGACATGGAGAAAGAAGGGGGAAAGTAGAAAGGAAATGCTCAAAATTATGAAACAAACAAAACACAACACAACAAACATGCAACACGCACACACAATAACGCACACACAAAACAGAACATTACACTTTCAACACAAGACAAAAGACAAAACACAACACACATTAACACAACAAAGACCTAAGACCGAACCATTGGTCCCCAGCAGCGGCGCCAAAATTTGATCGGGGTCACACCCGAGTCAAATTTAATGTGCAATAAAATGCATTATAGACTAGGAAGTGACTCCTAGGTCTTCTCTCAAGGACCAATTGTGGTTCGAGAATTAGGTCAAACACGTAGTGAAGGGGGGGGGGTTGGTGAAGATTTTTGTGAATGCAAATGAACTAAATCAAAACACGAGTATAAACACGGATGTAAACACAAAATTAAAACGGTTGGTCACTAATTCAATTACATGCTTCCAATCACAAATTAACGACAATTACACACTACTCTGATCCAAATCCAACACGAATCACCCAACTAAACGAAGGTTAATTCGGTCTTCAAAATTACAAACTAAGCGAATGCAATGCACAAATCCAATCAGTCCTTCACCATACAGCCTAATCAACTAAGCAAAGATCAAACACCGATTAGGCAACTAAGCGTATACCCAATCGCAAGCACAAAACATATTGAATATTGAGCCAAATTAGAGCAACGACATGACAATTAAAGTGCAAGAGTCTCATGAATAAACTACTCTAACCTTTAATCCAACATGAATGAATCAACTAAGCGAAGACCAATCAAGCTATCATAACTGCGAACTACGTGAACGCAATACATCCATTCTATCCAATGTGTTCTATACAGATTGATCAACTAAGCGAAGATGCAACACCAATTAGGCAATTAAGCATATACCCATTGCAAGAACACAATTAGATTTCATAGAATGCCAGGCAGAGCAGAATAAACACAAGTATAGTCCAAGAAATCTCAAGAGAACAATGTAATATCGCTAATGACCAACCAAGTTCCCTTAAGCTAACATTACAACTAAATTAAGGAAAGCTTGCGTGACCTACTTGAAAAGCAATTTCAATTGATAAATCACAAAATGCATCTTATGGTAATTAATTGCAACACATCAACAAAAATGCACATTAGGAAATGTAAAATTGCAACACTTAAACTACTAAATAAAATGCATATTGCAGTTGGAGTAAACTTTCAAAGAAATGCATTTAATGTTGTGAAGCTGCACCATTCTTGGTTCAAGCTTTAAGATAATACAAAATAAAATAAAAAAAAAACCTTGGAGCTCTCACTCTTGTAGACGTGGCAACAATGCCTATTCTAATTGAATGAAATTTGATATCGTGTGCTTCCTAATGCTTTCACCGTGCTGGATGTAGTAGTGCTTCTAGAATTGAAAACGCATTTACTCCTAAGGATTCTACAACCGAATGCATATTCCAAATGAAATCACCGTGTGCTTCTCCATTCCAGGATGTCATTGTCAGAACTACTTCTCAAATTAAATCACCATGTGTTTCTCTCAAAGCCAAAATGAATGCACTGCATGTGCCTCCTGCTACAATGAATTAGCGCCTCTCCTTTCTTTCTTTAAAAGCAAGCCAAAAGATAAAATTAAATTTCCTCGGCAGAACGAGTCAGCGTGTGCTTGTATCTTTCTCCAATAAATCACCGTGCTAATATTCTAAGGAAAGAAAAACCAAATACTTGTGCTGCTGGAATGAAAACCAGGCCGCGATACCACTTCCTTCTCAATCTCCGTGCACTACCTTTCTTTCAAGCCAAAATCATTTTTTTTATTTTCTCCCCAGGTGGCGGTTGGACCACACACCTTTATCCCATCTAGCTCCACGGGTTTTTAAACCCTCATGTGCCAAGTTGCTGTCCGCGTGAAGCCCGCCTGCTCCCTCCATTCCAGCATGAAAAATGAAGTGTTGCTTCCTTCTGCTTTGGGTCGTGACAACTGCTATGCGTGTGAAGGCTAGACTAAGGCCGTGACACCTCCCTTTCTCATGCTACGTGATGTCCATCCACCTCCTCCCGTGCTCTTTCCACGTTTGCCCCCTTGTGCACACCAGCCCAGGCCATGATGTGTTGTTGCCCTTCCAATGTTGGACAGCGTTGTGTGCAGGTCGTGGTAGCAAATTGCTGGACGTCACCACCTGCCTTGCTGGACACAACCCGCGCCTCTCTTCTCATGGGCCGTGATGAGCTTCTTTTAATTTCTCTCAGCTGGACAGCGTGTTCTCCTCTCCATGTACACCCCAAATATGAAATCCACACCTCCTCTCTCATTTCAGCTTAAAATATAATTGATATGAGATCTGCTTTCTTTTAAGCCAAAATGTATTGCCTTCCTCCTCTTGGCGACTGCCCTTTCATCCTTCTTTTTAAACGTAAAATGTGCCTCCCTTCTTGATATGGAAGTGCATGCCTATGGAGAAGTAGACTAATGACAATTGAAAGAATGAATAGAAAACATAAAATGGAAAGAGCAAGAGAAAGGAAACTTATGACTAGATGACACGCCACTTGAGAAAGGACTCTAAGATAAGTGTCGAGGAAGGACCGCCACTTAACTTTGCATCAAGATAAGGTCTGCAAAATTGAACTAAAGAGACAAAAAACTATCTCTAAGAAGAATGCAAAATTGCAATTCAACTCAAAATTTCATTGATTTCAAAGGTGAGTACAAAGGAGACCCCCCAAGCTTCTTATATAGCTTTTGGAGTGAGTTTGGTGAAGAGTTTAAAGCAATGTGGGACTTGGAAGGCTCCAAGGTCTGGCCATGCAACTGCAACACGCCCCTAAGGTGCTTAGAGTCCCACATTTCTTAGTTCTCTCATTCCAAAAGGGTATATAAGCTACATTGTTCTCCTAAAGTGCAAGAATGAAAACTAGTTATGCTACCTTGCGCTACAAGCTAAGATGCCAACTTCCTCTTCTTTTCTTTTAAGACCAAGCCATGGGAAGTCCCACATTGCTTGTGCTAAAAGGAAAAGAAGGGTTTATAAGCGTTTATTCCACTAGAACTAACGAAAAGAAAATATAGAGGCAAATACAAGCCCATGAACCCTATTCTACTCTTTTTGTGCTTTTTTGTCACTCTGAAACTCTTCATTCTTGACCTGTGTATGATTATATCACTTCTCGGTAGCTTCTACACACTTCACTAAATGAAAAGAAAATCAGAGCTTCTAAGAGAAAAGAAAGTGTGCTTCTGCCAACCAGGCTGTCACACCTTTTTCCTCCAACGTGTTCACCTTGCGTGAACCATGAGCAAGATGAAATCAGCGTTCAGCTGCTTTCTTCTCTCCAACGTGCAGCCTGTGCCTTCCAAATTGAATAAATTCTGCTGCACCACTCTCTTCTATGCTGGACATGACCGAAAATGAAGAATGAAATCCTATGCAGGACGTGGCAGCAGCAGCTCCGTGTGTGCTCTTCTTCAAATTGAAATCTCCATTTAACACTTCTTCCAGCTCACTTCCCGTGCACACCTTTCTCCATGAATCAATGCCTATTTTAAGTGACAAAATAAAACGTTATCCGTGTTGCACCGCTTCTCAACGCTGTTGCTGAAATGAAAAGAGGTGGAATAACTAATGCAACCCAAAAAAATTTAACGTTGAGCTCTCATTTTTCTTTCTCCGTAACAGCTGCTTGAATAAACTTCAATCAAAAGTGCATAAAAACCAAATAAAAAGGCAATGAGTAAATCAGTAAATTGAGATTAGCGTGGAGCTCTTCCTTCACCAGCGTAATAGTGTGTAAATGGTAAGAAAAAATATCGTTTCCCAAGAGATGGTAAGAGCAAGTAACGGTGAAGAAAGCCTAATCCTAATTACTAGTTCACAATGTCTTGTCTCCCTAGCAATTAATCATGCATTACATTCGCACAGAAGCTTAAAGGCAACCGATTCTTCTATTCCTATGTCTAGGTAATATTGCTTCCGGGAGAATTTCCCCAATTCTAGATTTTCTCATGCGTACATAGTGACAAAATTAATAATCATGCAATTGAATGAGTTAAACAAAGCATGCATAGAGTATAGAGGAAAAACACTAACAATTAATGAAGTAAAGCATATATAATCAAGAATCAATTCAATACTAATGAGTCAATATTATCTTGACTTCACTTAGCTTATTGTACTGCATTTAATCAGGGAATTGTACTTAAATATCCAGTATTTTCCCATTTTTGCTAATTGTGCTTAATTTGACCAGAAATTTTTATTTTAATTAATTTGAATTATCTGAGCTTATTATTTTCATTATTGATTGCAGGGAAAATTTTGGAAATACATTTTTGGACATTAGGAAGGATGCTAAATAATTCAAGACTTTCCACATAGACATTTTAGAATTAATGTTATTGTAATCTAGTAGTTTAGGCTTTTTGAACCAACTTGTGCACTTTGGGCCAATTTTGGCAAAATGATGTTGGGCCAAGAGTGGTTTAGGTTTAGCACTTTATTTAAATTATTTGAGAATTTTCGTTTAAAGGAGGGAGAGACACACGGCTTGTAGCTAGCCGCCACCCACATGAGAAGGGATGTTTTAATTTCCATCTTGAAAAAAAGACGGAAGCACATTTTTTTCTTTTCTTTGAGAATGAAGCTCTTATTCAGGATATTTTTGCTTTGCGTGTCAACACTGTTACAGGGGACATCTTTTGTTTTCTTTTTGAGAATGAAGCGGATTGATAACTTTGCCTTCGTTCAGATAAGTGTGGATGATGATATTATTTAAAACAAAATGTTGGTTCACTTTGCTGGAAGGAAGCTCTTAGACGCGGAGAAATGTGTGCATAGGAGAGTAAGCTGGCGGTAGGAGCATTGATTTTTCTAGGAGTGTGCACACGCTGGACGTCTTGGAAGTAGCTACAAGTGGTTATTGATTTTGCTGGAAGAGCACGCTGAATCAAGAAGTGAAGGGCTGATTCATTTAGCGGGAAGAGGCATTTCATTATTGGAGGCTGCTGTTACGTCCATGAGCACCACGAAAGACGTTGGCAGCGGTGCACATGTTGAGCTGGAAAGGAGCTGTCACGGTTTGGAGGGAGAGGTGCACATTCAATTTTTTTCTTTTAGAGATTGAACATCCAGTGTGTCACGGGAATGAGGAGCGGAAGCAGGCTGCACGGAGATTGATATTTTTCTTATGGAGTGAAGCACATTTTATATTTGGAAAAACTCTAGGACAAAGAAATAAAGGAACGAAGATGAAAGAGGAGAGCACAAGGTGCTGGAACGGGGGAATGTTTTGATTGAATGAAGAAATCTGTAGCACGTTATGGAGAAGAGTGTACACGGGAACAAGTTGAAGATGAAGAGAAGATTAGGTGGGAGTCTAGATGATGGGAGGTTTGGTAGCAGGAGGTGTAGCAATGCATTTCTTTTATTTCTTTGAGAATGAAGAAATTGATTAGACGGGAGTAGGAGTTATACGATGGTAATTTTAAGAGGAGAAATCATTTATTTAATGAAGAAGTAGCACGGCCTGCCACATGTAGATACTTTGGCTTGTGAACGTTTTGAGCTTTGAGGAATTAATTTAGAAGTTAATCTCATTTTTGCTTTGAGAAATGACGTGCTGGAAGAGGATGAGTGGTGTCACGACCTCGGATGGAAAAATGGTGCATCACGAATTTTATTTTACAGCAGCTTACTCACTTATTTAATCTAACTGTTCAAGCGTTTTCTTTTTGTCATTTCTGTGATGAATTGCTTGTGATGTTTAGCTTACAACATTGTGCATTTAATGTTTTAGCTTAAGTGTGCATTTCTATAGTTTGAATTATGTTTGGATATTTATCTATTGCATTATTCACTTTAATGTTTTCATGCACTTTAATGCTTTCAATTATCTATTGCTACTTCAACTTCTTTCATCCAATTCCTCTAAATTCCTGCCAAAACAACGAAAACCAAGTATAAACCTCATCCAACTCTCTTATTTCCACAACTTAAGCAAAAACATGATTTCAAGCTAGTTTCTAAGTCATAAAGGGTGTTTTTTATGTCAAAATTAATTATAAAAATAACGGTTTTTCAACCGTTATCGCTCACCCCCACTTTTGGGTTTAGTCTACTTTGTCCAAAAATTGACCCAAAGTGTAAAAGTTGATCCAAAAATTCTAAGCTACTAAATTACAATATAATTAATTCTAAAATGTCTTTGTGGAGAGTCTTGAATTGTGTGGCATCCCTCCAAATGTCTCAAAATGTATTTCCAAATTTTTCCCTGCAATCAATAATGAAAATAATAAGCTCAGATAATTCAAATTAATTAAAATAAGAAGTTCTGGTCAAATTAAGCATAATTAGCAAAAATGGGAAAATACTAGACATCCAAGCACAATTCCTTAATTAAATCTGGTACAATAAACTAAGTGAAGTCAAGAAAATATCGACTCATCAAAATAGACCACACTTAGTCTTTTGCACTCCTAGGCAAAATCAAGACGTAAATCAAGGAATAGTTTAGAGGAAATCAGGGGTAGAACACAACCTCGGCACACGGAAAACAAAGACTCACAAGGAAACAAACAAAATTACAAAGTCCTCAAGGAATCTGGGCAAAGAAAAGGAGTAGACAACATCCAACACAGAATCAAGGAAAGTATATACTCATGAAATTATCCAAGCAATTCCAAGCATGGAAAAATGATCAATTAGCTCAAGAGGTGAATCAAAAGTAACAAAACCTCACAGATGCACTATCAGTGTTTCTCACAAGTGTCTAGGGTAAACAATGTCAACTCAATACACTCAAGAAAGCAAACAACAACAGACTTGGCAAGTCTCTAATATCAACACTCAAAACATATGCATGTTCAAATCAAAAGGTCTTTTATGGATGTAATGGGGCTAAGGACAAGGGAGGATATAATATGGATGAGAAGCAATAAACCAAAAGAAATAGAGGAGCAATGGGGAACAAGTGTAAACACAGTCAAATCACACCCAAACCTCTAATTCAATACTCTTCTTGACTCCATTATTCACAAATTGTTTTTATGTTTTTCTCGTTTTTCTTCATTTTTTTTCTTTCTTTTCTCATCTTGTCTCTTTTCTTTTCTCTCTATTTAGGACACAACTATAAGAGACAAGATACACAACATATTTACAAAAACAAAACAAAAAGGGGAACTAACTAGCCAATTCATAAGAATCCCCAAGGAGACCACACTTGTTCCCAAAACACTTCCAAAGCTCCAAAATTCCCTAAGGTTAAGATAATCATGGTTTTTCCCTTAGGGCTAGTGTATGAGTTTCAAAACAAAGAAATGGGGAAAGTATAGGCTCAAAAGGGGTTATCAAAGGATCAAGACCAGGTAAGCTTATTTGGCTAGAGAGGCTCAAGAAAAAAATTTCCTTTATCACTTCCAAACATGCATAACAATCAAGAATCATCAAAAGAGTCAAGCCAAGGCATATTTGCAAGCAATCAAGAGACATATCACACATAAGAAAGAATATCAAGTGGCTCAAGTTCTCACACAAGGTATTTCTGTCACATTCAATCAACCTCTTGAACATCATAATCATCTTTCCAGGCAAAGAAAACAAGGAATTCAAACCATAAGAGTATCAATGAAATGAAAGACACATCTACAACCTAAACAAAGCCCAGAAATCAAGAGAAACATGAAAAATTGTACACAAGACACAACAAAAACAACCTCGAAAAGGAAAAATTTAACACAGAAAACAAAAAGTAACAAAGAAAAATCAGAATCTCCCTCAATAGACCACACTTAAACTGCACAATGTCCTCAGTGTGTCACAAAAAATAAGATCAGCAATCATAACAGTCAACAGATCATGGACAAGTACAATAAAAGTGGGGAAAGGAGGAGAAGAGAAAAGAAAACTTCCCTGGTCATGGTGGCAGTTGCCAATTTTGGGCTAGCAGGGAGATGCTTTCTACCACTGGATCCAACAAGGAAGTTCTGAGGAAGAATTGCTTCATCCTCCAGATTTGATCTAGCAGGGAAATGTCTTCCACAGCTGGATCTAAGAAGCAAAGATTGTTGATGAGTGTTAACCCTCGGCAAGTGTAACCGAATCGTATCAAGTAATAATAAAATGGTAAGACCAAGTATCGTTTCCCAAAGGACTCACGGCCTAAATAGTTATGTGATTTGTTGATTAAATTAGACTTGTGAATGAATTCTTGTAGGTTTAAATGCAAATACTGAAAATTAAATATGAATGCATGTATTGATCAATTGGATCAAAAGAACCAAAAGTGATTGATGTAAATTATGGAATGATGATGTTGTTGGGGTTTTCAATTCATCGTATCCACTCTCATGTATTCAAGAATTCATCTTTCTTCATTAATGTTAATGCCACTTTCTAATTTACCTTAAACCGGATGTCTTGGTGAAGAAAGCCTACTCTTAATCACTAGTTTACAATGTCTTGTCTCCCTAGCAATTATTCAGGCATTACATTCGCATAGAAGCTTAAAGGCAACAAATCCTCCTATCCCTATGTCCAGGCAATATTACTCTTGGGAGAATTTCTTCAGTTCTAGATTTACTTATATATGTCCATACAAATAACATCAATGATCATGCAATTGAATGAGTTAAACAAAGCATGCATAGAGTATAGAAGAAAAACCCTAACAATTAATGAAAGAAAGCATATAGATTAAAGAACCAATTCAATACATGAGAGTTTCAAAGGATTACATTGATTCCCCAACAACAATGAAGGTTTAGTTCACCATAGACATGGTGAAACTAGATGAAAAACAGTGAAAGAATGGAAGATAGAACCCTAGAAGTTGAAGAATCGAGCTTGAGCATCCAAAATCTTCCTCCAAGGGGTGAAGAAAGTTTGATTTTGCTTCGTTCTGGCCAAAGATATTAACTCTAGTTCGGCTAAAACCTTATATAGCTTCCTAAAGATTATAGAAAAGTGGCCCAAAGCCCAATAAAATGGCGCTCAGGGGTAAGTGCGGTTCTTCTATTTGATGCTCAGCTGCAGTTTTGCCCTTAAGTGGTGACTGCGGGTCTTCAGAGTGTCGTTCAGCGGTAAAAGTGGCGCTGAGAGGTACTTGCGGCTCTTCTTTTATGCACTTTTTCTTCCTTTCCTGAATCCAACTTCTACCTACTTCACTTCTTTCATTCAATTCATCTTAAAACCTGCAAAAACAGGGAAAACCAAGCATAAAACCTATCCAACTCTCTTATTTCCAAAACTTAAACAAAAACATGATTCCACGCTAGTTTCTAAGTCATAAAGGTTGTTTTTAAGGTCAAAATTAAGTATAAAAATATCAGTTTTTCAACTGTTATCAATGAGTGGGTTCAGCTAGTGCCTATTGATCTTGAAGCTTTTGTGTATATTGCACCCTTGTGTTCCACTATGGGTATTTGTTGGTCAAATTCATGTGTACCTCATGCAACATGGTTAGTGTAATGTGGCTCCAAGGAAATGACATGCAAAGGTATAACTGTTAACACTTCGACAAGTGTACCAAATCGTATCAAGTAATAATAATTGGTAAGACCAAGTATCGTTTCCCTGGAGACTCACGGCCTAAACATTGATATGGTTTCTTGATTAATTAGGACTTGTAAACAAAATCATTGTGTTTATATTAAGGAAAGTAAATATGAATGCAAGTTTAATCAATTGGATTGAAAGATGCAAAGGTGATTGATATAAAATAATGGATGATTATGTTGTTGGGGTTTCCGACTTATCTTATCCACTCTTATGTATTTATGAATTCATCTTCTTCATTAATGTTAATGCCACTTTCTAATTTACCTTCAACTCGATGTCTTGGTAAAGAAAGCCTACTCTTAATTACTAGTTTACAATGTCTTGTCTCCCTACCAATTAATCATGCATTGTATTCGCACAGAAGCTTAAAGGCTACCAACCCTCCTATTCCTATGTCTAGGTAATATTGCTTTTGGGAGAATTTCCCCAATTCTAGATTTTCTCATATGTGTCCATAGTGACAAAATCAATAATCATGCAATTGATTGAGTTAAACAAAGCATGCATAGAGTAAAGAGGAAAAACCCTAATAATTAATTAATTAAAGCATTTTATAGTAAGAATGAATTCAATACATGAGAGTGTCAAAGGATTACATCGTTTCCCCAACAACAATGGAGGTTTAGTTCACCATAGACATGGTGAAACTAGATGAAAATAATGAAAGATAGAACCCTAAAAGTTGAAGATCAGAGCTTCCACATCCAAAATCCGCCTCCGAGGGGTGAAAGGAGTGTAATTTCGCCTCTTTCTGTTCAAAGATGTGAATCCTAGGTTGACTAAAACCTTAAATAGTTCATTAAAAAATACAGAAAATAGGCCCAAGCCCACTTTGTCAGCGCTCAGCGCCCCCAAACGGCGCTCAGTAGTAGATGCGACAGTCAAATGACCCTCAATGGTGGCACCCAAGCGTGAAACAATGCTTTCAAAACCAAATTGGCGCTCAGCGGTGGTGCTCAACGCAACTTTTTCTGCACTCTAGGTTGACTTTTTTGTACTATGGTTGACTAGTTGACTTTTCTGTATTCTGGTTGAGTTTTCTACACTCTAGTTGACTGTTTTGCATTCTGGTTGACTTTTCTGCATATCAACCATTCGGTACTTTAAGTCTTCTTTCAAATCATTCCAATAACCTACAAAACAAGGGAATATAGCACAAAACCATTAAATTCACCTTCAACTCTCTTATTCACAAAACTAAAGCAAAAACATGAGTTAAAGCAAGTTTCTAAGTCAAAAAGGGTTGATTTATTATCAAAATTAAGTATAAAAATAGTGGTATTTCAACCGTTATCACAGTCCCAAACTTAGAACTTTGCTTGTCCTCAAGCAAACAAGATGCAACTTAGCTTTCAACCAATCAATGTAATGATTCAACACATTTCAAAACCTTTTCTTTCAAGACAAGTAATTGCTCAAATCCGCTTATCATACAAAATATCAGTCTAGATGAATACATGCCTTGAGTCAATTAAGCTCATTATGGTGCCTTGAATCAAAGGATAGAACACATTGTGCTCTCTTTTATTGGGCTAAAATCATGCTGATGAGAGGGTCGCACCTCCCACAAAAGTTGTGCATAAAAGAATGCAGTATAGTACTAGGAAGTGACTGCTAGGTCGTCTCTCAATGACCAATTTGGGTTCAGTCTCAGATCTAAACACGTAGGGGGGTTTTTGTGATTTTGTTTTGTTGCGGAAAAACTTAAAGCTAAAATTAAAATTAAACACAACCGAATACAATTGAAAACATTAAATTAAATACAGAGAGTAAACTGAATGGTCCTAAAGCAAGGTGTGTGAACTAATTTAAATGCACTAGAAAAATCTGAAAACTCATCTAACACTATTGAATTCAACGCATCAACAAAAGCACAATTTAGCGAAAGTAAAATAGTTGGAATGAAAACATGATTCATGAGCACATGTAGCGAGACTAAACTTTAATTGGAAAAAGGGCGTTAACCACTTAGGATGCAGTAGACACTTCAGCAAATGCAATTCAGCTATTAAATGCAACTATTGAGGTAAAGAAATAAATTGCTGATTGAAGACATTCCCCAACGCATATCATTCACGCACATAACACTTAAAAGTAAATTCATGAACAGTAAAGATAAAAATGAAATCAGCCAACTCCTCTAAGTGAAATCATCAATCACTGTGCGCTTCTAAAAAGAAAATGAATCTGCCCTCCGAGAGCTCCCCTGCTCCACTTTCCCGTGCACACCATACAGCTCCTGGAATCAGCTACTTTCATTTTTTTTCCTCCAAAGCTTCACACGTCCCATCATCCTAGGGTGCGTGTTTCTCCCACGCTGTGACACCTACTGCTACCATTCCTTTTGTTGCTGTCCGTGCACAGAATTCCAGCCCCTCTGCTCCACTTCCGTGCACACCATTTCTTCCACCTAATCTTCCATTGATAAAAGCCAAAACCGAAAGAAAAATCCCAAGTGCTGTTACTGAAATCACCGCTTCTCTCTTCTAAGAAATTGAATGCACTCTTTTCAATAGCACAAAGTTAATGCAGCACAAAGAAAATAGATAAAAAAAAATAATCTAATCACCACGAATGGACAATGCTGGACATAAATCTTTGTGTGCACTTTTCATTGAATGAAAAATTAAATAACGCTCTCCCAATGAATTCAACGAAAGTACTTCACCCAGACCGTGTAATGTTCAAGAAAATAAAAACCCGAGAGGTTGGCGTTGATAACAGTTGAAAAACTGTTATTTTCATGCTTAAAATTGATACTAAAAGCAACCTTTAGACTTAGAAACTGGCTTGAAATCATACTTTTATTCATATTTTCAGAAATAAGAGAGCTGGACAGGTTTATGCTTGATTTAAGTGTTTTTGTGCAGGTTTTAAAGTGAATTTAGTGAGAGAAGTGAAGAAGGAGAGAGATGGAATCAGAAAAGGAATCAAAGAGTGCAAAAGGAGAAGCCGAAAGCACCGCTCAGCGGCATTGTACCGCTGAGCGGCACTCAGGAGGTCACGGGAGGTCCGCTGAGGGGCAAACTGGCCGCTGAGGGGAAGAAAAGGGACGCGCAGTCACCGCTGAGCGGTATTTACCGCTGAGCGGCACTTTTATGGGCTTGGGCTTTTCTAATCTTTTGTAATTCTAAAATAGTATATAAGGACTTGCACGTCCTAGAATTAGTATCTTTGGCAGAAACGAGGCAAACACTCTCTCTTCCACCCCTTTGAAGGAGGATCTTGGATGCTCAGGCTACCTCTTCACCTTTTTAGGGTTTATTCTTTCATTCTTTCATTGATATTCATCTAGGTTCACCATGAATATGGTGAACTAAACCTTGTATGTTTGTTGGGGAATCAATGTAATCTCTTGAAGCTCTCATATATGGAATTTATGCTTGCATCTTTTAATTAAGACTTATGCTTTCTTTCATCATTAGTTAGGGTTTTTCCTCTTTGCTTAATGCTTGCATGGTTTAACTCATTCGATGCATGATTATTGGTTTTGTCGATACGGGCACGTACGGGGAAGTCTAGATCCGGGGAATTTCTCCCAATATTATATTGGTTGTCGTTAAGCTCCTGCACTTATGAACTAATCATTAGGAATGCTAGGAATTGTATGAACTCGTGATTAGGGAGAAGCCATCTAGAATGGTACTTTAGAGAGTGGCATTAACAATGATGATTTGAATGTTGAATTCCTAAAATGTATGAGAGTGGATGAGATGAAATTGACCCCCAACAACATATTCATTCATATATTTCATTGAAAGTGTTTATCTTTTGTCTTTGCCATTGATCAAACTTCATGCATACATGTTTATTTTCTGTCTTGCATATTAAACTCAAAATATTTCGTTCTTAAGTCTTAGCTAATCAACAAACCACACAACTAAACTAGGCCGTGAGTCCTTTGGGAGAACGATACTTGGTCTTACCAAGTTTATTACTTGAACGATTCGGTCATACTTGCCGATTGTGAAACAAGTTTGTGACATCATATTTTGGTGATCATAAATTTGTCCATCAAGTTTTTGGCGCCGTTGCCGGGGACTCGTGGTTTAACTGGTTAATTTGTGTGATTATTGATTATCTTTGACTTTAATTTTGAATTTCTGTTTTTATTTTCTGTTTTTATTTTTTCAGTTTTTATTAGATTAGATTAGATTTTATTTTATTTGATTTGATTTTATTAGATTTGATTTGATTTTATCTTTAGATTAGATTTTATTTTATCTTTTCAGATTAGATTAGATTAGATTTTATTTTATTTTATCTTCTAAATCTTTTATCTTCTTATCTTCTTATCTTCTGAATCTTTTATCTTTTTATCTTTTGAATATATATCTTCTCTTATATCTTTTTGTGCTAACAAATATTTTCTAGGGTTTTGTTTTCTTGTGTATGCAGGAGGCAATTCGAACTAGGAGTAAGAAAACAACAGAACCTCTTCTTGAAGGTCTAGACGAGAGTAGACGGAGGAGAAGAATCAGAACATCTAGAGAACTTTTCCCTTCTCCAGAAACTCTCTTACAATCATCACCACAAGGTTCTGTTCATAGCACAGGAAGTATGGAGAACAATAATGGTAGAAGAACTCTTGCAGACTATACCAATATTGCTGGGCCTCAACACTTTAATAGCATAGCTAGACCTAGAGTCAATGCAGCCAATATGGAGGTCAAACCAGCACTGATTCAACTGGTGAAAAGTAATCAATTTAATGGGTTATCTATGAAAGCCCATATGAGCACCTCACTACCTTTAATGAGATTTGCAACACAGTCAAGATTAATGGGGTGCCAGACGAAGCAATCAAACTTAGCTTGTTTCCTTTCTCATTGGGAGGCAATGCTAAGCTTTGGTTGAACTCTTTTCCAGAAGAAAGTTTCACAGAGTGGGAAGCAGTGGTTACAAAAATTTTAAATAAGTACTTCCCACAATCTAAGGTGACTAAAGGAAAGCAAGAGATTTCTTCATTTAAGCAGGGCATGGAAGAATCACTGGGGCATGCATGGGACAGGTATAAAAGCTTGTTACGTAAAACTCCCACGCATGGTTTTGAAGATCAAGAAGTAGTCTTAACTTTCCTTGAGGGCTTGGTTCACAAACCAAGATGATGCTGGATGCCTCAGCAGGAGGCAATATTAAATGGAAAACTCCAGAGGAAGCAACTGAAATTATAGAAAACATGGCTACTAGTGATAATGAGCTACACAGTGAAAGAGGAACTCCTATGCAACAAAAAGGGGTTCATCAATTACAAACACATGATGCCTTGCTAGCTCAGAATAAAATTCTAACTCAACAGCTAGAGACTCTGACCAAAACTCTGGCTCAACTACCTAAAGAGTTGAAATCTGCTGCACAGATACAAACCCAGTTGTGCGAATTATGTGGGGGTGATCATATCAATGGCCAATGTGCTTTTCCTGTGGAAGCCGTGGAGGATGTTAATTTCATGGCTAATCAATTTCCATACCGTCAAGGGAATTATAATCAGGGGTGGAAACCACATCCAAGCATTGGTCAAGGACAAACTGGGCAAGCTAATCAATATAATAAGCAGCAGCAGCAACCAACCTTTTGGCAACAGTTATCTATGCTTAATGAAAGATCAACAAGGTTGGAAGAAACTCTTCAGCAATTCATTCAGAAAACTGAATCTTCTCAAAAGAGCACTGAAGCTGCTATAAAGAATTTGGAGATTCAAATGGGTCAGATTACCAAGCAATTGGAAGAAAGGCCGAATAGAAACTGCAACTTTACTGGGTCAAGCTAATGACGTTAAAAGAGCGCTTGCTGGGAGGCAACCCAGTGGATTTACAAACTTTTGATTTTGATTTTGGTTGTGTAACTTTTAATTTGTGGACATTATTTTGTGAATATTTTGTTGGATCCAGCATCTACTGAAGGATACTAAGTTTGTAACACCTACTGATGGGTGTTGGTGAGAAGATTTTGCACCTACTGATGGGTGCTGGTAAGTTTGAAACACCTACTGATGGGTGTTGGTGGATTTTGGGTCAGGCTCGTGACGTTAAACAAGCGCTACCTGGGAGGCAACCCAGTTGATTGATTGTTTTCTGTTTGTTTATTTTAGGGTTTGCATAAGCATTTTTAACATTGAATTGCAGGGAACCAGTGAGGGGTATGTCTAGGAGGCACGTAGGTCAAGAAAAGAAGGAGAGGAGCACTTCACGAAAGTGCCGCTTAGCGGCAATTACCGCTGAGCGGTACTATCGCAGATGGGCTTAAGTTCCCCTTAGCGGAACCCAAGCCCATTGGGGTAATTTTTAGACCCTAAGCTGCGCAATTTCTCAGTCTTTCAAGCTCTTCTCTGCACAAACACTCCCACATACTTTCTCTTAGGTTTTCCACATCTTTTCACTCTTCCCTCTTAAGAAAAATTTCTCTTCCACTCACTTTTTCACTAGTGTGTGATGGACAAATTTGTAAGCACCAAATTTTGATGTCACAAACTTGTTTCACAATCGGCAAGTATGACCGAATCGTTCAAGTAATAAACTTGGTAAGACCAAGTATCGTTCTTCCCAAAGGACTCACGGCCTAGTTTAGTTATGTGATTTGTTGATTAGCTAGGACTTACAAACGAAATATTCAAAGTTTAATATGCAAGACAGAAAATAAACATGTATGCATGAAGTTTGATCAATGGCAAAGACAAAAGATAAACACTTTCAATGAATTATATGAATGAATATGTTGTTGGGGGTCAATTTCATCTCATCCACTCTCATATATTTTAGGAATTTCAACATTCAAATCATCATTGTTAATGCCACTCTCTAATGTACCATTCTAGATGGCTTCTCCCTAATCACGAGTTCATACAATTCCTAGCATTCCTAATGATTAGTTCATGAGTGCAGGAGCTTAAAGGCAACCAATAGAATATTGTCAGTATAATATTGGAAGAAATTCCCCGGATCTAGACTTCCCCGTACGTGTCCGTATCGACAAAACCAATAATCATGCATGGAATGAGTTAAACTATGCAAGCATTGAGCAAAGAGGAAAAACCCTAACTAATGATGAAAGAAAGCATATGTCTTAATTAAAAGATGTACTCAACAGATTCCATATATGAGAGCTTCAAGAGATTACATTGATTCCCCAAAAAACATACAAGGTTTAGTTCACCATATTCATGGTGAACCTAGATGAATAACAATGAAAGAATGAAAGAATAAACCCAATAAAGGTGAAGAGGTAGCCTGAGCATCCAAGATCCTCCTTCAAAGGGGTGAGAAGAGAGAGTGTTTGCCTCGTTTCTGCCAAAGATACCAATCCCTAGGACGTGCAAGTCCTTATATACTAATCTAGAGTTACAAAAGATTACAAAAGCCCAAGCCCAAAAAGTGCCGCTCAGCGGTAAATACCGCTCAGCGGTGACTGCGCGTCACTTTCTTCCCCTCAGCGGCCAGTTTGCCCCTCAGCGTGACTCCCGCAACCTCCTGAGTGCCGCTCAGCGGTAAAATGCCGCTGAGCGATGCCTTTGTCTTCTCTTTTTGCACTCTTTCTTGTCTTTTCTAATGTCACCTCTCTCCTTCTTCACTCTTTTCACTAAATTCACCTTAAAACCTGCACAAAAACACTTAAATCAAGCATAAACCTGTCCAGCTCTCATATTTATGAAAATATAGATAAAAGCATGATTTCAAGCTAGTTTTTAAGTCTAAAGGTTGCTTTTAGTATGACTTTTAAGCATGAAAATAACAGTTTTTCAACTGTTATCAGTGTGCCATCAAAGTTTGGGGTTGGAAGAGAGCATTCTAGCTTGGAAGCATTATCATTGCATCTAGTATCTCCACCCAAGTAAGTAAAATGCATTATGTTCATTCTAGGGTTCTTGAAGTTGAATGTGATTGTCAAAGCATGAATATTTAGGGGTTTTGATTTCTATGCATGATTTGATGATATATTTGATGTTTGAACCGATTAAACTGCATGATTATGAACTGGAATACTGAAAATTGCATTTGGGTTGAGTTAGGACAGTTTTAAAAAGAGATTTTCAAAAATCTGCAGATCACCGCTGAGCGGCAATTACCGCTGAGCGGCACTCTGCCAGATTTGATTTTTCTGGTTTATTGCGTGTTGGAATGTGGCACTGGTGGCGCTGAGGGGAAATTCTGGCCCTCAGCGGTGGTTTAGCTTCGAAAGGAGTTGTGTTCTGTGTTTACTAATGATTAACATCATGTTCTGTGGTTTTGTAATTGTGTTTGAATGCAGGAATGGCATCCTCTTCAGGAAAGAGATTGAAAACCATGGCAACCAAGAGAAAGGAAAAGGAACCAGAGCAACCCCATAATAGCAGGTTCCTCTCTAGGAAACATGAGAAGCACTTTAGGGTGGTTCAGGACAGAAGACTTTTGATGGAGAGAAAGGTTGGAATGATACCTAACTTTGCTCCTCAATTTGGAGAGCAAGTGTTAGGGAATGATTGGGGAAAGCTAGCCATTTATCCTGCACCTGCCAACATAGCTGTGGTGAAGGAATTCTACACCAATGCAAAAAAGATTGGTGATTATCCAGCTGAGAATTATTTGGGCTATGTCAGAGGCCATGCTATCAGGTATGATCCTGATTCTATCAACAACTTCCTGGATACTGTGTGGGCTGGTGAGCAATGCCAGTTTGCTCTTTGCATGGAGGAAGGTGCTGATTTTGAGGATGTGGAGAGAGTGTTGTGTATACCTGGAGGACACTTCCAAAGGAATAGATCTGGCGCAGTGGTTAACATTAGGAGGACAGATTTGACTCCTCTTGCAAAGTATTGGATGGCATTTTCTCATGCCAACATTCAGCCATGTTCACATGTGTCAGATATCACTCTCAGCAGGGCACTATTCATCTACTGTGCTATCAGAAACTTGAATGTTAATATTGGGCAGGTGATAGCTGATGAGATTAGTGTGTGTGCTAACACCTCAAACAACAAAGCACCACTTGGACATCCTTCTTTGATCACTCACCTTTGCAAGCAAGCTGGGGTGGACACTTCTGTTCCACCATTTGAGAGGCCAAGAAAAGCTATTGATGAGGCTTATTACAGACAGTACTGTGGAGGTGAGGATGTAGCTCAGCCAGTTCCACCACGCCAGGCTCGTAGAGAGAGAGGGCCAGCACAGAGCCGAACATCTGCTGATACACATGAAGCAAAACCATTCCAGATGAGGGACATGTATATGTCTCTTATAGGTACTCAGTTGCAGTCCATTCACAGAGGGCAGGTGGCCACTGCTGAGATGATAGTGGGGATGTATGACACACCTCCAGCCCACAGGTGGACTATGGATGAATTCCATAATGTAGTAGCTTGGCCAGAAGAACCATTACATGGAGGAGGAGCTGAAGCAGCTGAAGCTTCAGCTAGAGATATGGAAGAAGATGAAGCTGAGGAGGAGGATGCATTTGATGATGATGATGAGGAGGAAGAGGAAGATACAGAGGACAGCTCAGACTGATGAGGAGCTGAGATAGCATTTGCTGATGAATGTTATCATATGATTATGCTTTTGTGGTTTAAGTTTTCTGAACTTATTTGTTTTTGTTTTTAGATTAGGGTTTGATGTACTCTATTGAACACCTGGTTTCTTGTGATGGTTTGCTATTAACTGTGATTGTTTGATAAGTAATGCTTGAATGATGCTTATTGATTGATTGATGTTGAGATGATCTGCACATTAAAATGCTTATACAGGTGATTCACAAGCTTTGTGAACAAATGCATGATATCATGATTGTGATTATGAAATTAAGCAGGATGTGTATGTCAAATGTGAATGAGCTTATATGTGAGGTTTTGAGCTCCAGAGTTGTTATTGTTGAATGCTATTACTTTGAAAGCATGAATGACTTTGCCCAGGTTTTCTATGATTGAATCAATTGCTTGTTTTGCATCATATGATCAAGGCCGTTTGTTGGAACCCTTTTTATTGGCCAAATTCATAAAGTTAGCCCACTAAAAGAGAACACATTGTTCTATCCTTTGAACCCTTAGCCTTGAACATACACTGAAACCCTTGATTGAAAATCTTTACCTTGAGTTAAGTAGAAGATCTTGTGTGGTATTGTTAAATGTTCAAGTTTGGGGTTGTTGGAAAAAGGAAAAGCATTGAGCTAAGAGCTAAAAAGTAAGAATATGCAAAGAAAAAGAAAAGAAAAGAAAAAGAAGTAAAGCTCAATGCAAATGCAAAGGCAAGTTGGGAAGAATAAGAATAATTGTGTTGTTATGATTCTCTTAACTCAAGGATTTTGTGATCCAGAAAAACCAATTTTCTTGTTAGCCCAGCCACATTATAAGCCATTGAAAAGTCCTTGTGATGATGCATGCTTGTGAATGTTTTTGATTGTGGTAAAATGAAAGGCAAAGTTGATTCATGTGACATTGTGATAGTGGAGTGAATGAGTGAAACACTTTACCTCTTATACACTTGTGTGTTGAGTGAAACACTTTACCTAGTGAGGAAATATTCCATGAGCACATGAACATCCATGCTTAATTGATTGACCATTCATGAAAAATAGCATTTGTTGGAATTTAAATGACTTTGTGAACACTAAAGCATGTGCACATCTTGGTTGAACTCTTGGTCATAAGTTTGAGTGAAGTTATTACTTATCTTGAAAAAGAGAATTTTTGAATGAGTGAACCATCATATGAATTGGTTGGAGATTGAGTTACATTTTGTTTGCTTGAGGACAAGCAAAGTTCTAAGTTTGGGGTTGTGATAACAGTTGAAAAACTGTTATTTTCATGCTTAAAATTGATACTAAAAGCAACCTTTAGACTTAGAAACTGGCTTGAAATCATACTTTTATTCATATTTTCAGAAATAAGAGAGCTGGACAGGTTTATGCTTGATTTAAGTGTTTTTGTGCAGGTTTTAAAGTGAATTTAGTGAGAGAAGTGAAGAAGGAGAGAGATGGAATCAGAAAAGGAATCAAAGAGTGCAAAAGGAGAAGCCGAAAGCACCGCTCAGCGGCATTGTACCGCTGAGCGGCACTCAGGAGGTCACGGGAGGTCCGCTGAGGGGCAAACTGGCCGCTGAGGGGAAGAAAAGGGACGCGCAGTCACCGCTGAGCGGCACTTTTATGGGCTTGGGCTTTTCTAATCTTTTGTAATTCTAAAATAGTATATAAGGACTTGCACGTCCTAGAATTAGTATCTTTGGCAGAAACGAGGCAAACACTCTCTCTTCCACCCCTTTGAAGGAGGATCTTGGATGCTCAGGCTACCTCTTCACCTTTTTAGGGTTTATTCTTTCATTCTTTCATTGATATTCATCTAGGTTCACCATGAATATGGTGAACTAAACCTTGTATGTTTGTTGGGGAATCAATGTAATCTCTTGAAGCTCTCATATATGGAATTTATGCTTGCATCTTTTAATTAAGACTTATGCTTTCTTTCATCATTAGTTAGGGTTTTTCCTCTTTGCTTAATGCTTGCATGGTTTAACTCATTCGATGCATGATTATTGGTTTTGTCGATACGGGCACGTACGGGGAAGTCTAGATCCGGGGAATTTCTCCCAATATTATATTGGTTGTCGTTAAGCTCCTGCACTTATGAACTAATCATTAGGAATGCTAGGAATTGTATGAACTCGTGATTAGGGAGAAGCCATCTAGAATGGTACTTTAGAGAGTGGCATTAACAATGATGATTTGAATGTTGAATTCCTAAAATGTATGAGAGTGGATGAGATGAAATTGACCCCCAACAACATATTCATTCATATATTTCATTGAAAGTGTTTATCTTTTGTCTTTGCCATTGATCAAACTTCATGCATACATGTTTATTTTCTGTCTTGCATATTAAACTCAAAATATTTCGTTCTTAAGTCTTAGCTAATCAACAAACCACACAACTAAACTAGGCCGTGAGTCCTTTGGGAGAACGATACTTGGTCTTACCAATTTTATTACTTGAACGATTCGGTCATACTTGCCGATTGTGAAACAAGTTTGTGACATCATATTTTGGTGATCATAAATTTGTCCATCAGGCGTCTCCACATTCAGCTCCCAAAAAAAACGGTCCAGCCAAGAAATAAAATGAAAATCCGTGAGGTCCTTTCCCCCTTCTTGGCGTGACACATCATCCGTCCCAGCCCTTTTGTCTCCCCTTCATCCCATGTCATAAAACAACATTCCAAAAAGAAGAACTCAGCAGAAGCGTGTGCAAGGTGCAACCAGGGAACCACTATGTTACATTTTTCTTTTCTCCAATATCCAAAAACCGAGAGAAAAAAAACAAAGAAGTTTTCGTGGCCAAAGCAAAGTGGCGGCTCCCTTTTCTTCTAAGGCCGTGTGTCCCTTATAATGAAGGTGGGGTCCACACAATAAAACCCTAGGTCCAAGTCATTTCCCTTCACATTTTGGGTCTAGTCTACTTTACCAAAAATTGTCCCAAAATATAAAAGTTGATACAGAAATTCTAAACTACTGAGTTACAATTTAATTAATTCTAAAATGTTTGTGTGGAGAGTCTTGAATTTATTTGGCATTCTTCCTGATGTCCCAAAATGTATTTCCGCAATTTTCCTGCACTTCAAAAATGCACTTAATCAGCTCAGAAAACCCAAATTAGCACAATTACAAATTTCCGACCAAATTAAGCAGAATTCGGAAAACGGCGAAATAACAAACAATTAAACACAATTCCCTCGTTTATTTAAGTGCAATAAACTAAATATAATTCAAGAAATAACGACTCATCACATGCATTGGCTAAAAAGGGATAACAACAGATGGCCTTGATCATATGACACATACAAGCAAGTGATTCAATAATAGAAACCTGGGCAAAGTCATTCATGCTTTCAAAGTAATAACAATCATTCACAAAAACTCTAGAGTTCAATCCTCACAAACGCTAATTCAAGTTCCAGCATTTAGATAAACATTATGCTCAGTAACATAATAAAAAATCATCATGCATCTGTCTCACAATATTATGAGATACCACTTGTATATCAGCATCATGCATCATCTCAACATCAATCAATATAATCAGCATCATAGAGCAATACTCATCACAAACATCATAACATCAACAAACCATTGCACACAGATAAAATTTCAAGCCAAGTACATCATTTCTATACTAAAAACATAAAGACAAACATAAATTAACAAGATAAGTTCAAAAAGTTGGGTTGCCTCCCAATTAGCGCTTGTTTAACGTCACGAGCTTGACCCATGAATCCTTCAGCATCCTTCAGTAAATGCATATCTTTCTCACCAACACCCATCAGTAGGTGTGTAGAAGCATAGTATCCTTCAGGGGATACTCTATCACCTAGCATCAATGAGTAGATGTGAATCCTTTTCATCAACACCCATCAGTAAGTGTCTGATAGCATAATATCCTTCAATAGATACTCAATCACCTAGCATCCATCAGTAGATGCTGTGCTGTAACAAACTCATAACCAAAACAAAACAAAATAACAAAAGTTCACAATTATATCAAAAATGAATGTTCTTAAACCACTAGGTTGCCTCCCAGCAAGCGCTCTTTTAACGTCATTAGCTTGACCCAATAAAGCTCAAGTTCCATCTTTAATGTTGGTGTTCTTCTTGCTTTCATCACACCAACCCATCTATTGCTTTCGGTCCACCCTCTTGACTCATCTTGAATATGGAGCTTCAATCTCTATCACTCCATTCTCTTTGAAGTCTTTTACAACCCACAACTTGCTCTTGAATCTTACAGGTGTACCACGTTCGAATTATGCATCCAACAAGTCATCATGAATCATCCTTCCTTTGTCATCTTTTTCTTCTTCTCTAACCTGTGATAAGAAACAATTTTTACCTTTGATGACCGGCTTGACAACTTTAAAGCTAGTCACTGGTGTGTCCTTACATGCATCTTTATGACTAATCTTCCTTACCTGATTCTGCAGCTCATCATTGAAGACATCAAAGATCACCTTTTCCTCTTTGTCTTGAAGCACTATCATTCCATCATCCACATTGATGATTACATTTGCCGTCTTCATAAACGGTTGAGAATAGTTGAAAAACTGTTATTTTTATACTTAAAATTGATATAAAAAACAACCTTTATGACTAGAAACTAGCTTGGAATCATACTTTGCTTATGTTTTTCGAAATAAGAGAGTTGGATAGGTTTTATGCTTAATTTCCTTGTTTTTGCAGGTTTTTGAGATGAATTTGATGAAAGAAGTGAAATGGGACGGAGATGGAATCAGAAAATGACACAAAAAGTGCAAAAGAAGCGAAGCCGCAAGTACTGCTCAGCGCCAATTACCGTTGAGCGACACTTTCAAGGACCCGTTGTTGGCACCGCTGAGGGGTAAAAATGAAGCTGAGGGGCAAAATAGAAGAAACGCACTTAGCACTGAGCGGTAATTACCGCTGAGCTCCACTTTATTGGGCTTTGGGCCAACTTTTTGTAATTTTTATGATCTGTTTTGGGCTTAGACCCGTTTTCTGTTATTCTTATGGGCTTGGGCTTAATTTTTTGTAATATTTAGAAGTCTATATAAGGCTTTAGTCTTCTTAGGGTTATTAGCTTTTGATGGCTTAAGTACAGAAACACACTTTTCACCCCTTGGGGTAAGATTTGGGGATGGTGACGACTCTCCTCTTCTCTTTCTCGGGTTTTTCTATCTCTTTCATTCTTTCATTCCATTATTCATCTAGTTCTTCCATGACGATGGAGGGCTGAACCTTATTATTGTTCGGAAAGATGTAACCTTCTTAAACTCTCATGTATTGAATTTGTTCTTCAAGATCTTTTATAAGATACATGCTTTCTTTCATTAATTGTTAGGGTTTTTCCTCTTTGATCAAAGCATGCATTATTTAACTCATTCGATGTCATGATTATTGATTTTGTCGATATGCACACATACGAGGAAATCTAGATCTGGGAATCTCTCCCATCAATATATTACAAACCTAGACATAGGAGTACGATAATTGGTTGCCTTTAAGCTTCTATTCACTATAATGCATGATTAATGAAAAGAATGATGAATTCTTAAATACAAGAGAGTGGATAGGATGAAATTGACAAACCCCAACAACATATTCATCCATATATTTCAATTCACGTGTTTTGTTTCTTCTTGCCCATTGATCATCACATGCATACATATTTACGTTTCAGTCTATTGCATTTGAAACTTACAACAATTTGTTCACAAGTCTTAATTCATCAATAAATCACATAAGTGTCTAGGTCGTGAGTCCTTTGGGAGAACGATACTTGGTCTTACCAGGTTTATTACTTGATATGATTCAGTTACACTTGCCGAGATTTAACAAGTTTTTTACTCCGTTTTCGGGGATAGAAGATTTGTTCATCAAGTTTTTGGCGCCGCTATCAGGGACTCGTGGTTTAACTAGTCTGCTTGTGTGATTTTTGATTATTTTTGACTTGTTGTGAATTTTGTTTTCTGTTTTTATTTTTCTATTTTTATTTTCTGTTTTTATTTGCTGTTTTTATTTTTCGATTTTTATTTCCTATCTTCTTATCTTTTCAATTATATCTTTTGATTATTTCATTTTATGCTTTTATTTTTCAGTTATTATTATATTATATTTTATTTTCTTTTTATATTTTCTGTTTTTATTTTCGGTTTTTATTTCCTATCTTCTTATCTTTTCAATTATATCTTTTGATTATGTCTTCTCCTTGCTATCTTTTTGTGCTAACAAAATTTTTCTAGGGTTTTATTTCCTTGTGTATGCAGGGTAATATTCTGACTAGAAGCAAAAAGATTTTTGAACCTCTTCTTGAAGGCCTGGACGAAAATAGAAGGAGGAGGAGAATTTGAACTTCACGAGAACTATTCCCTTCTCCTGGGACACTCTTACAACCTTCACCACCAAGGTCTTACCATAGCATTGAAAATATGACGGACTCTTGTAGATTACACCACTTTTGTTCTCCCTCAACATTTTAACAGTATAGTAAGGCCGAGGGTCAATGCTACAAACATGGAGGTGAAACCAGCATTGGTACAATTGGTAAAAAGCAATCAGTTTAATGGGCTATCACATGAAAGCCCGTATGAACATCTCACCACCTTCAATGAAATCTGTAACACCGTGAAGATAAATGGAGTGCCAGATGAAGCAATCAAGCTTAGTTTGTTTCCTTTCTCATTGGGAGGCAATGCTAAGCTGTGGTTAAATTCTTTTCCAGAAGGTAGTTTTACAGAATGGAAAGTTGTGGTTGCAAAGTTTTTGAACAAATACTTCCCATAATCTAAAGTCAACAAAGGGAAGCAAGAGATCTCTTCTTTCAGACAAGGCATGGAGGAGACATTAGGTCATGCTTGGGACAGGTACAAAAGCTTTTTGAGAAAGACTCTTGATAACAGTTGAAAAACTGTTATTTTCATGCTTAAAATTGATACTAAAAGCAACCTTTAGACTTAGAAACTGGCTTGAAATCACACCTTTTATCTTTATTTTCAGAAATAAGAGAGCTGGACAGGTTTACACTTGATTTGAGTGTTTTTGTGCAGGTTTTAGGGTGAATTTGGTGCAAAGAGTGAAGAAGGAGAGAAGTGACATTAGAAAAGACAAGAAAGAGTGCAAAAAGAGAAGACGAAGGCACCGCTCAGCGGCACACTACCGCTGAGCGGCACTCAGGAGGTTGCGGGAGTCACGCTGAGGGGCAAATGGCCGCTGAGGGGAAGAATTGTGACGCGCAACTACCGCTGAGCGGTAAATACCGCTGAGCGGTACTCTTTGGGCTTGGGCTTTTGTAATCTTTTGTAACTCTAAATTAGTATATAAGGGCTTGCACGTCCTTTAGTTTAGTATCTTTGGCAGAAACGAGGCAAACACTCTCTTTTCCACCCCTTTGAAGGAGGATCTTGGATGCTCAGGCTACCTCTTCACCTTTATTGGGTTTATTCTTTCATTCTTTCATTGTTATTCATCTAGGTTCACCATGACGATGGTGAACTAAACCTTGTATGTTTGTTGGGGAATCAATGTAATCTCTTGAAGCTCTCATATATGGATTTGTTGAGTACATCTTTAAATTAAGACATATGCTTTCTTTCATCATTAGTTAGGGTTTTTCCTCTTTGCTCAATGCTTGCATTGTTTAACTCATTCTAATGCATGATTATTGGTTTTGTCGATACGGACACGTACGGGGAAGTCTAGATCCGGGGAATTTCTCCCAATATTTTACTGACAACATTATATTGGTTGCTTTTAAGCTCCTGCAGTCATGAACTAATCATTAGGAATGCTAGGAATTGTATGAACTATTTGATTAGGGAGAAGCCATCTAGAATGGTACATTAGAGAGTGGCATTAACAATGATGATTTGAATGTTGAATTCCTAAAATATATGAGAGTGGATGAGATGAAATTGACCCCCAACAACATATTCATTTATATAATTCATTGAAAGTGTTTATCTTTTGTCTTTGCCATTGATCAATTCATGCATACATGTTTATTTTCGTCTTTGCATATTAAACTTTGAATATTTCGTTTGTAAGTCCTAGCTAATCAACAAATCACATAACTCAACTAGGCCGTGAGTCCTTTGGGAAGAACGATACTTGGTCTTACCAAGTTTTATTACTTGAACGATTCGGTCATACTTGCCGATTGTGAAACAAGTTTGTGACATCATATTTTGGTGCTTACAAATTTGTTCATCAAGTTTTTGGCGCCGTTGCCGGGGAATTGGGGATTGAACCCGAGTCCTAGCAACGGCTATTAAGTTTGGGTCATCAACTCTCATGCACGGTTTTGATGAAGCAGCAATACTTCTACTTTTCCTTGGAGGTCTTGGTTCACAAACCAAGTTTATGTTAGATGCCTGAGCTGAAGGTAATATTAAATGTAAGACTCCAGAGGAAGCAACAGAATTGATAGAGAACATGGCGACTAATGACAATGAAATGCATAGTGAAAGAGGAGCCTCTGTTCAACCGAAAGGGGTTCTACAATTGCAGTCAAATGATGCTTTGCTTGCTCAAAATAAGATTATAACTCAACAGTTGGAGAATCTAACAAAGACACTTGCTCAATTACCGAAGGAATTAAAAATTGTTGTTCAAGTTCAACAACATATGTGTGAATTATGTGGTGGTGACCATATTAATGGTCAATGTGCTTTTCCAATGAAGGCCCAAGAAGATGTAAATTTCATGAACAATCAATTTCCATACCGCCAAGGTAATTTCAACCAAGGATGGAAATCTCACCTAAGCATGGGTCAAGGTCAGGGACAATCTGGACAAGCTGGGAAATCAGGACAATTTAATAGGCCACAACAACAATCGTCATTATGGCAACAGATGTCTACACTCACTGAAAAACATACAAAGTTGGAATAAGCTCTTAACCAGTTTATGCAGGTAAACATCTCCAATCATAACATCACTCAAGCAACCCTTAGAAGTTTGGAGATGCAAATTGGACAGTTAACTAAGAAGTTGGAAGAAAGGCCTGATCAGAGTTTTGGGGCTAATACTAAAGTTAACCCTAAAGAAGAGTGTAGAGTTTTAGTGAGTGTAGATGTTGAAAGAGTTGAGTTAGAGAGAAAAGAAGAGAAAGAAAAGAGAGTAGAGAGAAAAGAAAAAGAATAGAGAGAAGAGATAAAAATTGAAGATATTCTTCCTTTTCCAACAGATTATGAGATATTAGAGAAAGAGAGACAGTTTGGGCATTTTACAGAAATATTCAAACAATTGGAGGGTAATTTACCTTTGAAGGAGATATTGCAACAAATTGCAAATTATACAAAACCCATGGAACAAGTCTCCACAAAGAAAAGACATACAGAAGAGGAGACAAATGATTACAAAGCGATCAAGAAGAAGCTACTCCCTCCAAAAGAGAAAGATACAAGAAGTTTCACCATTCCATGTGTCATAGAAAAGAAAAAGGTAAATAAAGCCCTACTTGATTTAGGGTCAAGCGTTAATTTAATGCCTTATTCTTTACTTGAACAAATGGGTGATCTTAAAGTCAAGCCTATAAAGATGAATTTGTTAATGGCGGATGGCTCTTCAAAGAATCCTTATGGTATAGCAGAGGATGTTATGGTTTGTGTTGGAGAACTTAAGTTCTTGGTGGACTTTGTGGTGATGGAGATGAAGGATGAAAGGGTTCGTATTATTCTTGGAAGGCCGTTTATGAAAATGGCTAAAGTCATCATTGATGTAGATGAAGGAATAATGGTGTTTCAAGACTGAGGAAAAAATGAGGTTATTGATGTCTTCAAAGAGGAACAACAGACAGAGACTAGTTATAAAGCTACATGTCAGGATTTACCCATGACTAGTTCTATAAATTCAAAGCCAAGCTTCAAAGGTAAATTTTTGTTTTGTTTCAGGATAAGGAAGAAGAACAATATAGCAAAGGAAGGACAGTTCATGATGATTCAAGGCAAGCACAACCCAAACCTGGAAAACATGTGAGATTCAAAAACAGGTTGTGGATTGTTAACGACTATAAAGAAGATGGAGTGATAGAAATTGAGTCTCTACATTCAAGAAGAGTCAAAGAGGTGGACCGGAAGCAGTTGATGAGTTGGTGTGATGATAGAAAGATAGACACCAACATTGAAGATGGAACGTGAGCTTTACTGGGTCAAGCTAATGACATTAAAAGAGCGCTTGTTGGAAGGCAACCCAGTGATTTAAGAACTTTTGTTTTTGGTTTGGTGATGTAATTATGAACTTTTGTTATTTTTGGTTATAAATTTTTTCTACAGGGTATAACATCTACTGATAGATGCTAGGTGGTTAAGTATCTACTGAAGGATACTAGGTTTGTTACACCTAGTGATGGGTGTTGGTAAGAAAGATTTGCACCTACTGATGGGTGTTGGTGGATTTTGGGTCAGGCTCGTGACGTTAAACAAGCGCTTACTGGGAGGCAACCTAGTGTTTTGTAATATTGAACTTATTTGCTTCTGTTTTTAGAATAGGGTTGATGATCTCAATTTGAACTTTATCTGTTATGATGGTTTGCTTATGACTTATTGCATGATGAGTATTGCTTGATGATGTTTGGATCTTGATTGATGATTGAGAATGTGCACATTATATGCTTATACAGGTGGTTCACAAGCATTGTGAACAAATGCAAGATGTTGTGATTGTGATTATGATTCTAATCAGGATGTTATATATGGAATGTGAATGAGCTTATATGTGAGGTTTTGAGCTCCAAAGTTGTTGTTGAATGTTATTACTTTGAAAGCATGAATGACTTTGCCCAGGTTTGCTATGATTGAATCATTTGCTTGTTTGCATCATATGATCAAGGCCATTTATTAGAAACCCTTTTTGTTAACCAAATGCATGAATTTAGCCAAATTAAAGAGAACACAATGTGTTCTATCCTTTGAACCCTTAACCATGAACATAATTTTAAAACCCTTTTGAAAAATTTTACCTTGAGTTAAGATGAAAATATTCTGTGGTGTTGATAAATGTTCAAGTTTGGGGTTGTTGGAAAATAGATAGAGTTTTTTTTTCTTTCACTTAAAAGAGGCGCTGATTCATGTAGAAAGGTGTGCACGGGAAGTGAGCTGGAAGAAGATTTAAACTGAGATTTCAATTTGAAGAAGAGCACACACGGAGCTACTGCTGTCCAGCATATGATTTCATTCTTCATTTTCGGTCATGTCCAGCATAGAAAAGAGCGGTGAAGCAACGTTGATTCAATTTGGAAGGCACAGGTTGCACACTGGAGAGAAGCAAGCAGTTGAACGCTGATTTCATCTTGCTCACGGTTCACGCAAGGTGCAGCACGTTGAAGGAAAAGGGTGTCACGACCTGGTTGGGAGAAGCACACTTTCTTTTCTCTTAGAAGCTCTGATTTTCTTTTCATTTAGTGAAGTGTGCAACAGTCACCGAGAAGGGAGGGCCATTTTACGTTTAAAAAGAAGGATGAAAGGGAAGCCGCCAAGAAGAGGAAGGAAATTCATTTTGGCTTAAAAGAAAGCAGATCTCAATTGCATTTTTAATTGGAAAAATGGAATTGGTGTCACAGGTGTGCAAGGGAACGTGGAAGCAGGCTGCATGGAAATTGGAAGCAGTGATTAGATAGGAGTACAACTGCATGGTTTACTCATTAAAACTTCCTTATTTTTTTTATTAGTTTCACGCTTGTAGAGATGCATGTCTTTACAATTCTCATGTTGAATGCTTGCTAACTTTTAAGTCATTTTTACTTATTCATCATTTGCTTCTTTCAATACTCATTATCACAAAAGTTAATTCTCACTCCTTTCAATTGGTTCAGATTTTTGCATTGAATGTTTTATTCCAGTGTTTTCATTTACTTTAATGTTTTCTATTCTGTTCAGTTGTGTTAATTTAGTTGTAATGTTAGCTTAAGTGAACTTGGTTGGTCATTAGCGATATTACATTGCTTCTTTGAGGTTTTTGGAATGTGCTTGTGATTATTCTGCTTTGCCTGGCATTCTACGAAATCTAATTGTGTCCTTGCAATGGGTATACGCTTAGTTGCCCAATTGGTGATTGCATCTTCGCTTAGTTGATCAATCTATATAGAACACATTGGATGGAATAGGTGTATTGCGATCACTTAGCTCGTGATTATGACAGCATGATTGGTCTTCGCTTAGTTGACTCATTCATACTGGATTAGAGGATAGAGTAGTTTATTCATGAGACTCTTGCACTTTAATTGTCATGCCGCTACTTTGATTTGGCTCATTATTCAATCTGTTTTATGCTTGCGATTGGGTATACGCTTAGTTGCCTAATTAGTGTTTAATCTTCGCTTAGTTGATTAGATTGTATGGTGCAAGACTGATTGGACTTGTGCATTGCATTCACTTAGTTTGCAATTTTGAAGACCGAATTAGCCTTCGCTTGGTGTGTAATTGTCGTAATCTGTGATTGGAAGCATGTAATTGAACTAGTAACCAACCGTTTTAATTCTGTATTCGAATTTGTGTTTATAGTCGTTTTCGTTTAGCATTACCATTTGTGTTTTAAATTTAGTTCATTTGCATTCACAAACTCTTCACCAACCCCCTCACTACGTGTTTGACCTAATTCTCGAACCACATTTGGTCCTTGAGAGACGACCTAGGAGTCACTTCCTAGTCTATTCTGCATTCTTATTGCATATTAAATTTGCATGGGGTGCGATCCCGATCAAATTTTGGCGCCGTTACCGAGGACCAACAGTTTAGTTTTAGGTCTTTTGTTGTGTTGTATGTGTTCAACCTTGTGTGTGCGTTTCTGTGTGTGCGTGTTGCGTGTTCAATTGTGTTGTGTTGTGTTTTGTTTCTTTCAAAAATTTGAGCATTTTCCTTTTCCCTTCCCCCTTCCTTCTACATGTCTACCTATTTTTTTTTATGTGAATAGTGCTTATTCTGCCAGTGCCTCTAATTATGATTCTCCTTCTGCATGTTACTCTGATTGTAATTTATATTCTGCTGATTTTTATGCTGAGAACAATATGGCTCATCCTCCAACTTCTGAGAGTTCTCTTTGGGAGTCGGTTCCACCTATTGAGGATGATGTTCATTGCGTTATCAACACTGGAATGATACATTTGCTGCCTAAGTTTCATGGTTTTGCATGTGAATGCCCACATCAACATATGGAGGACTTCCACATCATCTGCTCTTCAATGAAACCTCCTCATTACAAGGAGCAGCAAGGGATTGGCTTTATTGTCTTCCTCCAGGATGTAATCATTTGTTGGAAAATAGAAAGGGAAAATGAAAAGCATTGAGCTAAAAGTTAAGCATGTGAATAGCAAAAGAAAAAGAAAAGAAAAGCTCAATGCAAAAGAAAGTTGGGAATAATCAAGAATGGTTGTGTTTAGATGATTCTCTTAACTCAAGGGTTTTGTGGTCCAGAAAAACCAATTGTTATTGTTAGCCCAGCCACATTATAAGCCATTGAAAAGTCCTTGTGATGATGTTTGCTTGTAAGTGTTTTTGATTATGGTTAAATGAAACGCAAAGTTGATTCATGTGACATTGTAATAGTAGAGTGAATGAGTGAATATCTCCTATAGACTTGTGTGTTTGAGTGAAACACTTTATCTAGTGAGGATAGATTCCATGAACACATAAGAACATCTTTGCTTAGTTAATTGATCATTCATGAAAATAACATTTGTTGGATAGTATGTGTTTAAGTGAACACTAAAAGCATGTGCACATCTTCATTGAAGTCTTGATGATGAGTTAAATTGAGTATTTACTTGTCTTGAAAGAAGGATTTTTGAATGTGGTGAACCATTGAATGGATTGGTAGAAGATTTAGTTACATCTTATTTGCTTGAGGACAAGCAAAGTTCTAAGTTTGGGGTTGTGATAACAGTTGAAAAACTGTTATTTTTATACTTAAAATTGACTTCAATGACAACCTTTATGACTTAGAAATTAGCTTGAACTCATGATTTTGTTGAATTATTGGAAATAACAGAGTTGGACAGGTTTTATGCTTGATTTCCTTGGTTTTGTAGGTTTTTAGATGAAATTGATGAAAGAAGTGAAAAGGGATAAAGATAGAATAAGAAAAGGACACAAAAAGTGCAAAAGAAGAGAAACCGCAAGTACCGCTCAGTGCAATTACCGCTGAGCGGCACTCGCAAATTACCGTTGAGCGGCACTCGCAAAGAATCGTTGGCACTGCTGAGCGGCACTTTTCTGGGCTTGGGCCTACGTTTCTGTATTTTTTAGAATAGTATATAAGTTTTAGGACGTCCTAGGGTTTGTATCTTTGGCTGGGACGAAGCAAAAACACACTCTTTCACCCCTTGGAGGAGGATTTTGGATGCTAAGGCTCCTTTCTCAACTTTCTAGGGTTCTATCCTTCACTTTTCCATTGTATTTCATCTAGATTCACCATGAATATGGTGAACTAAACTTATTTTGTTGTTGGGGAATTAATGTAAATCCTTATAAACTCTCTTGTATGGAATTTGTTCTTCAAGATCATTTTTATGATACATGCTTTCTTTCATTAATAGTTAGGGTTTTTCCTCTTTGCTCAAAGCATGCATTGTTTAACTCATTTGATATCATGATTATTGGTTTTGTCGATATGGACACATACGGGGAAATCTAGATCTGGGGAATCTCTCCCATCAGTATATTACAAACCTAGACATAGGAGTATGGTAGTTGGTTGCCTTTAAGCTTCTGTTCACTATAATGCATGATTAATTGCTAGGGAGACAAGACATTGTAAACTAGTGATTATGGTTAGGCTTTCTTCGCCGGGACATCGGGTTTAAAGTACTTTAGAAAGTGGCATTAACATTAATGAAAAGAATGATGAATTCCTAAATACAAGAGAGTGGGTAGGATGAAATTGATAAACCCCAACAACATATTCATCCATATATTTCAATTCACGTGTTTTGTTACATTTTGCCCATTGATCATCACATGCATACATATTTACGTTTCAGTTTATTGCATTTGAAACTTACAACAATTTGTTCACAAGTCTTAATTCATCAATAAATCACATAACTGTCTAGGCCGTGAGTCCTTTGGGAGAATGATACTTGGTCTTACCAGGTTTATTACTTGATAAGATTTGGTTACACTTGCCAAGGGTTAACAAGTTTTTGACTCAATTTTCGTGGATCGAAGATTTGTTCATCAGAGTGCAAGATGAGGAAGTAAATTTTGATGGTTTTGAAGCCATGTCTCAGCCAAAGGATAACAAGGAGTGCTTTCATCTTAACCCTCTTGATGAAATTTGTATGATACAATAAAAGAAAGCAAGTGATACTTTTTCTTTGGAGGAGATGCTAGTTGACACCTGTGAAGAATTGAATGAAAAAGAAGAGGAACTGATTGATGAGTGCTTGACTGAGTTGGAAGAAGAAGATCCGTTGCAAAAGACAGAAGAGATCAACACAAAAGAAAAAGTGAAGGAAAGAAAATTGGAGCTGAAGATGTTACCACCATATTTGAAGTATGTATTTTTAAAAGAAGGTGGAAATAAACCAGTTATCATCAGCAACTCTCTCTCTCCCAAAGAAGAACAAAAGTTGGTAGAAACACTCAAAGAGAACAAAGGAGCTATTGGATGGTCAATCTCAGATCTCAAAGGCATAAGTCCAACATATTGCATGCACAAAATATTTATGGAAGATGATTACAAATTTGTTGCTCAACCACAGAGAAGGCTAAATCCAGTGATGAAGGAGAAGGTGAGAAAGGAAGTGCTAAAGTTACTTGAGGCTAGCATTATTTACCCTATTTCTGACAGTGCATGGGTAAGCCCAGTACAGGTGGTGCCAAAGAAAGGTGGGATGACAGTTATTTATAATGAAAAAAATGAGGTCATACCCACAAGGACTGTTACTAGATGGAGGATGTGTATTGACTACAAAAAGTTGAACAATGCTACTAGGAAGGATCACTTTGCCCTTCCTTTCATGGATCAGATGCTAGAGAGACTGGTAGGTCAAGCTTTATATTGTTTTCTGGATGGATATTATGGATATAATCAAATTGTGGTGGATCCAAAAGACCAAGAAAATACGGCTTTCACTTGCCCATTTGGAGTTTTTGCTTACAGAAAAATGTCGTTTGGGTTATGTAAAGCTCTAACCACTTTTCAAAGATGTATGCAGGCAATCTTTGCAAACTTGATAGAAAAATGCATTGAAGTCTTTATGGATGATTTTTCAGTGTTTGGCAATTCCTTCCATGAGTGTTTGTCTAACCTAGATGTTGTACTTAAAAGATGCACCCAATCCAATCTTGTTCTTAATTGGGAAAAATGTCACTTTATGGTAAAGCAAGGCATTGACTTGGGTCATAAAATTTGTTCTAGGGGAATTGAGGTTGACAGACCCAAAGTGGAGGTTATTGAAAAACTTCCGTCACCTACCAATGTGAAGGGAATCAGAAGCTTTTTGGGTCATACTGATTTTTATAGAAGATTCATCAAAGACTTTCGAAGATTGCCAAACCACTGAGCAACCTCCTTGTTAAGGACGCACAATTTGTAGTGGATGATGAGTGCCTTAAGGCATTTGATGTTTTGAAGAAAAAATTGATTTCTGCTCTAGTGATTGTAGTTCATGATTGGAACCAAGATTTTGAGTTGATGTGTGATGCCAACAATTATGCTATAGGAGTCGTTCTTGGCCAAAGAAGAAAGAAGGTATTTCATACTATTTATTATGCAAGCAAGGTTTTGAATGAAGCCTAGTTGAATTATGCCACCATAGAAAAAGAATTCCTTTCTATTGTGTATGCTTTGGAGAAATTTAGACCTTATCTCATTGGGTCTAAAGTGATCATTGATAACAGTTGAAAAACCGTTATTTTTATATTTAATTTTGATATTAAAAACAACCTTTATGACTTAGAAAATAACTTGGAATCATGTTTTTGCTTAAGTTTTGGAAATAAGAGAGTTGGTTGGGTTTTATGCTTGGTTTTCCTTATTTTGGCAGGAATTAAGATGAATTAGATGAAAGAAGTTGAAGTAGTAAGGAGCTGGAATCAGGAAAGGAAGTAAAATTGCACAAAAGAAGAGCCGTAGTCACTGTTGAGTGGAACTTTTACCGCTGAGCAGCATTTTGAAGCACCATAGTAACCGCTAAGGGCCAAAACTGCAGCTGAGCGTCATCTTGAAGAGCCGTACTTACCGCTGAGCGCCAAAAGTGTCGCTGAGCGCCATTTAATTGGGCTTGGGCCTATTTTCTGTAATTTTTAATAACCTATATAATGGTTTAGTCGACCTAGGGTTGGTATCTTTGGACAGAAAGAGGCAAATCACACTTTATTCACCCCTTGGAGGTAGATTTTGGATGCAGAAGCTCTTTTGTTCAAATTCTAGGGTTTTATCTTTCATTCTTTTCATTATTTTCATCTAGTTTCACCATGTCTATGGTGAACTAAACCTCTGATAATAGTTGAAAAACTGTTATTTTCCTACTTAAAATTGACCTTAAAGACAACCTTTATGACTTAGAAACTAGCTTGGAATCATGCTTTTGTTTATGTTTTTGAAATAAGAGGGTTGGATGGGTTTTATGCTTGGTTTCCTTGTTTTTGCAGGTTTTAAGATGAATTGGATGAAAGAAGTGAAGTAGGAAGAAGTTGGAATCAGAAAAGGAAGTGAAAAGTGCACAAAAAGAGAAGACGTGAGTACCGCTCGGCGGAAATTACCACTGAGCGACGTTCTTGATCCCGTAGTCACCGCTGAGGGGAAAAAGCAATTGAGCGTCAATCTGAAGTGTCGCGCTTACCGCTGAGCAGTATTTACCACTGAGCGCCATTTTTATGGGCTTGGGCTTAGTTTTCTATAATTTTTAGAATAATATATAAGGTTTTAGTAGACCTAGGTCAGACATCTTTGGCTGGAACGAAGCAGAAACACACTTTTTCACCCCTTGGAGGAGGATTTTGGATGCTCAAGCTCAACTCTTCAAATTCTAGGGTTTTATCTTTCATTCTTCCATTGTTTTTCATCTAGTTTCACCATGAATATGGTGAACTAAACCTTCATTGTTGTTGGGGAATCAATGTAATCCTTTGAAACTCTCATGTATTGAATTGGTTTTTTAATATATATATGCTTTCTTTCATTAATTGTTAGGGTTTTTCCTCTTTGGTCAATGCATGCTTTGTTTAACTGAATCTATTGCATGACCAATCGATATCCATACCGTCAGGGGAATTTCAATCAAGGGTGGAAACCACACCCAAGCATTGGTCAAGGACAAAGTGGGCAAGCTGGACAAACTGGGCAATTTAACAAGCAACAGCAACAACCAACCTTATGGCAACAAATTTCTATACTTAATGAAAGATCAACAAGGTTGGTAGAAACTCTTCAGTAATTCATACATAAAACTGAATCATCTCAAAAGAGTACCGAAGCTGCTATTAAGAACTTGGAGATTCAAATGGGTCAGATTACCAAGCAGTTGGAAGAAAGGCCTGACAAAAATTTTGGGGCTAATACTGAGGTTAACCCCAGGGAGGAATGTAAAGTGTTGGAGAGTGCAAATGTTGAAACAGTTGAGTTAGACAAAGAGAAAGAAAAAGAAGAGAGGAAAGAGAAAGGAGAGAGAAAGGAGAGAGAAAAGAGATAAAGAGTAAAGATAGTTTTCCTTTTCCAATAAACCAAGAGAAATAATTTGATTTTACAGAATTATTCAAGATGGTGGACAATGATATACCTTGGAAGGAGATATTACAACATATTGCAGTTTATACAAAACCTGAGGAAGAAGTCTCTACAAAGAAAAGATGTAGAGATGATGATATAAAGAAGTATAAAGCTGTTAAGAAGGAGTCATTCCCTCCAAAAGCAAAAGATCCAGGAGGTTTCTCCATTCCATGCACAATAGGGAAGAAAAGGTTAAAGAAGGCTTTACTTGATTTAGGATCAAGTGTTAACTTGATACCTTATTCTTTACTTGAGCAGATTGGTGATGTTGATGTGAAGCCTATAAAGGTTAATTAGTAATGACAGATGGATCCTCGAAGAAACCCTATGGAATAGCAGATGATATTATAGTTTGTGTAGGCAAACTACAGTTCTTGGCAGACTTTGTGGTGATGGAGGTGGAGACTGAAAAGATACCCATTATTCTTGGAAGACCGTTTATGAAAACGGCCAAAGCCATCATTGATGTGAATGAAGGTATAGTGGTACTCCAAGACCGAGAAGAAAGAGTTGTTGTAGATGACTTGAAAGAAGAGAGGCAGATGTAGGAGGAAGAAGCTAGTCATAAAGCTGCATTTAAAGATGTACTCATGACTAGCCCTGAAGATGAAAAGCACAAGGTTAAAGGTAAACATTGTTTGTTGTTTCAGGTACAGGAAAAAGAAAAGATTGGAAGAGGAAGAAAAGTCCATGATGACTGGATGAAAGAACGACTCCAACTTGGTACACCCGTGAGATTCAAAAACAAGTTGTGGGTGGTGAAAGGCTATGCTACACCTGTGAGATTCAAAAACAAGTTGTGGGTTGTGAAAGGCTACAAAGAAAATGAGATGATAGAGATAGAGTCTCCACATTCTAGAAGAATCAAAACAGTGGACCAGAAGCAGTTGATGAGTTGGTATGATATGAACATCAACCATGAAGAAGGAACTTAAACTTTATTGGGTCAAGCTAATGACGTTAAAAGAGCGCTTGCTGGAAGGCATTCCAGTGATTTAAGGACAATTTTTTTTTTGATTTTATTTTGGTTTTGTAATTTTTAATTAGTTGGACATTATTTCTGTAGGTTCCTATCTCGCAAACATGAGAAGCACTTTAAGGTGGTCCAAGATAGGAGACTCCTTATGGAGAGGAAGGTTGGAATGATACCTAACTTTGCTCCTCAATTTGGAGAGCAATTGTTGGGGAATGATTGGGGGAAGCTAGCCACATACCCTACACCTGTCAATATAGCTGTGGTGAAAGAATTCTACACCAATGCAAGGAAGATTGGTGATTATCCAGCTGAGAATTACCTAGAATATGTCAGAGGTCATGCTATTAGGTATGATCCTGATTCCATCAACAACTTCTTGGATACTGTGTGGGTTGTGAACAGTGCCAGTTTGCTCTTTGTATGGAAGAAGGTGATGACAAATTTATGAACACCGAAAAACGGCGCCATAAACTTGTTTAAAATTGACAAGTGTGACCGAATCGTATCAAGTAATAAAACAAGGTAAGACCAAGTATCGTTCTCCCAAAGGACTCACGGCCTAGTTTAGCTATATGATTTGTTGATTATTTAAGACTTAAGAACAAATTGATTGTAGGTTTAAATGCAAGAGACAGTAATTAAATATGTATGCATGAATTTGATCAATGGAGAAAAATAGAATACAAACACTTCAATGAATTAGATGGATGAGTATGTTGTTGGGGTTATCAATTTCATCTTATCCACTCTCATATACTTTTAGGAATTCATCATTCTTTTCATCAATGCTAATGCCACTCTCTAAATCACCTTGCAAGAAGGCTTATCCTTAATTACGAGTTCATACAATTCCTAGCATTCCTAGTAATTAGTTCTTAAAGTGCAGGAGCTTAAAGGCAACCAATATGCTATTGGGAGAAATTCCCCGGATCTAGACTTCCCCGTACGTTCCCGTATCAACAAAATCAATAATCATGGCAATGAATGAGTTAAACAAAGCAAGCAATAAGCAAAGAGGAAAAACCTTAACTAAAGATGAAAGAAAGCATATATCTTAATATAAGACGTTAAAACAAATTCCATATATGAGAGTTTCACAAGACTACATTGATTTCCCAACAACAATACAAGGTTTAGTTCACCATACTCATGGTGAAACTAGATGAACAATAATGAAAGAATGAAAGATAGAACCCTAGAAAGAGGAGGAGGTAGCCTGAGCATCCAAGATCTTCCTTCAAGGGGTGGAAAAGAGAGTGTTTGCTTCGTCTTTGCCAAAGATACAAACCGTGGGACGTCCTAAAGCTTATATACTATTCTAAAATTACAGAAAATTAGGCCCAAGCCCAAAATAGTGCCGCTCAGCGGTAAACTACCGCTTAGCGGTAAGTGCGTGAGTTGTTATTCTCCCCTCAGCGGCCTTTTCACCCCTCAGCGGAGCCAACGTGTGCATCTGAGTGCCGCTCAGCGGTAAACTGCCGCTGAGCGGTACTTGCGGCTTCTCCTTTTGCACTTTTTGATGTCTTTTCTAATTCCATCTCTATCCTTCTTCACTTCTTTCACCAAATTCATCTTAAAACCTACATAAAAATACTGAAATCAAGCATAAACCTGTCCAGCTCTCTTATTTCTAAAAATATGACCAAAAGCATGATTTCAAGCTAGTTTCTAAGTGTTAAAGGTTGCTTTTAGTGTCAATTTTAAGCATGAAAATAACAATTTTTCAACTGTTATCAGAAGGCACTGATTTTGATGATGTGGAGAGAGTTTTATGTGTACCTGGAGGACATTTTCAGAGGAATAGAACTGGCTCTGTGGTGAACATTAGGAAGACTGACTTGACTCCTCTTGCAAAGTATTGGATGGCGTTTTCTCATGCCAACATTCAGCCATGTTCTCATGTGTCAAACATCACTCTTAGCAGGGCACTCCTCCTTTACTGTGCCATCAGGAACTTGAATGTCAATATTGGACAGGTAATAGCTGATGAGATAAGGGTGTGTGCTAACACAACAAATAGTAAAGCACCCTTAGGACATCCTTCTTTGATTACACACCTCTGCAAGATAGCTGGGGTGGATACTTCTGCTCCACCATTTGAAAGGCCAAGGAAAGCAATTGATGAGGCCTATTACAGACAATACTGTGGAGGTGAGGAGGCAGCTCAGCCAGTTCCACCACGCCGTACTCACAGAGAAAGAGGGCAAGCACAGAGTCAGACATCTGTTGAGACACATGAAGCAGAACCTTTCCAAATGAGGGACATGTACATGTCTCTTATAGGTGCACAGTTACAGTCTATTCACAGAGGGCAGGTGGCCACTGCTGAGATGATTGTTGGAATGTATGATACACCTCCTGCACACAGGTGGACTATGGAAGAGTTTCATAATGTGGTAGCTTGGCCAGAAGAGCAGGTACAAGGAGGCAGAGCTGAAGCAGCTGAAGCAGCTGAAGTTGCTGAAGTTGCAGCTATGGAGATGGATAAAGATGATGCTGCTGATGATGAGGATGATGCATTTGAGGATGCTGAAGATGAGGAAGAAGAGGAGGATCCAGATGACAGCTCAGATTGATGAGGAGCTGAGATAGCATTTACTGATGAATGCTATCATAACTAGAGCAGGACTTATGCTTTTGTTTGGTTTTATGTTCTGAACTTATTTATTTGTGTTTTTAGAATAGGGTTTGATGTACTCAATTGGAAACTTTGTCTGTTATGATGGTTTGCTTATGATTGTGATTGTTTGATAAGTAATGCTTGATGATGCTTTGATATGGATTGATGTTGAGATGTCCACATTACATGCTTATAAAGGTGGTTCATAAGCTTTGTGAACAAATGCATGATGTTGTGATTGTGATTGTGATATTAAGCAGGATGTGTATGTCAAATGTGAATGAGCTTATATGTGAGGTTTTGAGCTCCAGAGTTTGTGTGAATGAATGCTATTACTTTGAAAGCATGAATGACTTTGCCCAGGTTTTCTATGATTGAATTACTTGCTTGTTCGCATCATATGATCAAGGCCATTTGTTGGTAACCCATGTATTAGCCAATTTCACGAAATGAGCCACTAAAAGAGAACACTATGTGTTCTATCCTTTGAACCCTTAGCCTTGAACATGATTTGAAAACCCTTGTTGTAAAAGCTTTACCTTGAGTGAAGTAGAAAATATTTTGTGGTATTAAAAAATGTTCAAGTTTGGGGTTGTTGAAAAATAGAAAGGGAAATTGAAAGCATTGAGCTAAGAGCTAAGAATTAAGTATGTGAAAAGAGAAAGAAAAAGAGAAAGAAAAGAAAAGAAAAAGCAAAGCTCAATGCAAAAGAAAGTTGGGGAAAAGTAAGAATAATTGTGTTTATATGATTCTCTTAACTCAAGGGTTTTGTGATCTTGTTAGCCCAGCCACATTATAAGTCATTGAAAAGTCGTTGTGATGATGCATGCTTGTGAATTTATTTGATTGTGGTTAAATGAAAGGCAAAGTCAATTTGTGACATTGTGATAGAAGAGTGAATCAGTGATTACCTCTTATACACTTGTGTTTGAGTGAAACACTTTACCTAGTGAGGAAATATTCCATGAGCACATGAACATCCATGCTTAGTTGATTGATCATTCATGAAAAATAGCATTTGTTGGATATTAAGTGACTTTGTGAACACTAAAGCATATGTATGTCTTGATTGAAGTCTTTGTCATGAGCTTAATTGAAGTTTTTACTTATCTTGAAAAGAGGATTTTTGAATGGAGTAAACCATTGTATTGATTGGTAGAAGATTGAGTTACATTTTGTTTGCTTGAGGAAATAAGAGAGCTGGACAGGTTTATGCTTGATTTCAGTGTTTTATGCAGGTTTTAAGGTCAATTTGGTGAAAGAAGTGAAGAAGGATAGATATGGAATCAGAAAAGAACTCAAAAAGTGCAAAAGGAGAAGTTGTAATAGCGCTCAGCGGCAGTTTACCGCTGAGCGACACTCAGGAAATCAAGTTGGCTCCGCTGACGGGTGAAAATGCCGCTGAGGGGGAGAATCAACTCACGCACTTACCGCTGAGCGGCACTATTTTGGGCTTGGGCCTAATTTTCTGTATATTTTAGAATAGTATATAAGCTTTAGGACGTCCTAAGGTTTGTATCTTTGGTTGGGAGGAAGCAGAAACACACTTTTCACCCCTTGGGGGTAGATTGGGAGATGGTGACGGCTCTCCTCTTCTCTTTCTAGGGTTTTTCTATCTCTTTCATTCTTTCATTATTGTTCATCTAGTTTCACCATGAATATGGCGAACTGAACTTTGTATTGTTGTTGGGGAATCAATGTAATCTTTTGAAGCTCTCATATATGGAATTTGTGTTTAAACATCTTATTTTGAGATACATGCTTTCTTTCACCATTAGTTAGGGTTTTTCCTCTTTTCTCAAATCATGCATTGTTTAACTCATTCGATGTCATGATTATTGATTTTGTCGATATGGGAACGTACGGGGAAATCTAGATCCGAGGAAATTCTCCCAATAGCATATTGCGTAGACATAGGAATATGAGGGTTGGTTGCCTTTAAGCTTATGTGCTTCAGAATTAATTATTAGGGATGCTAGGAATTGTATGAACTCGTAATTAAGGATAGGCCTTCTTGCAAGGTGATTTAGAGAGTGGCATTAACATTGATGAAAAGAATGATGACTTCCTAAAAGTATATGAGAGTGGATAAGATGAAATTGATTACCCCAACAACATACTCATCCATCTAATTCATTCAGTGTTTGTGTTCCTCTTTTCCATTGATCAAAACTCATGCATACATGTTTACTTATTGTCTTTTGCATTTGAAACCTCAAGAATTTGTTAACAAGTCTTAAATAATCAAGAAATCATATAACTCACTAGGCCGTGAGTCCTTTGGGTGAACGATACTTGGTCTTACCGAGTTTATTACTTGATACAATTCGGTCACACTTGCCGAGGGTTAAACAAGTTTTTGGCGCCGTTTTTCGGTGTTCATAAATTTGTCATCACCTACTAGAGTGGGGTTGTTCTGGTTCTTTTTCTTTCCTTTTGGATGCCATGGTCTTCACTCTTTTGCCTAAAGAGGATGTCATTCCTACATCAAACACAGATTGCAAAACCACAAGACATGTTGTTAATCATTACTAAACCACAAACAACACCCTATTTCCAAGCTAAACCACCGCTGAGGGTCAAAATCACCCCTCAGCGCCACCAGTGCATGAATCCATTACGTAATTCAGCAAAAATTTCAAGTCTGTCAGAGTGCCGCTCAGCGGCAATTTTGCCCTTGAGCGGTGATTCTGCAGATTTTTTAAAAACCTCTTTTGACCTATCCTAACTCCACCCACATACAATTTTCATGCTTCCAAATCAAAATCAAATAGTTCAATCGGTTCAAACATCAATTAATTCATCAAATCATGCATAGGAATCAAAACCCCTAAAAATTCATGCTTCAACAATCAATTTCATGCTCAAGAACCCTAGAATGAAAAATGCTTGACTTACTTGGGTGGAGATGCTAAATGAGTAGAGAATGCTTTCAACTTGTGAAGAAATATTGATGCTCTCTCCCAACCCCAAACTTAGATGGAAAACTAGTGAGAAAGTGAGTGGAAAGGAGATTTTTTTCAAGATGAATGAAAGGAAAATTGTAGAGAACCTTTGGAAAAGTATGAAGGAGTGTGTGTGCAGAGAAGAATCAGAAAATAGAGGCCAAGGCGCTACTTAGGGTATAAAAATCCCCTAATGGGCTCGGGTTCTGCTAAGGGGCAACCTAAGCCCATTTGCGACGCTACCGCTCAGCGGTAGTTTGCCGCTCAACGACACTTTCGTGAAGTGCTCTTCTTCTTCCTAGCTTAACCTAGGTGCCTCCTACTCATGCCCCTCACTTGCTCCCTACAATAAAACTCTCATATCACTCATGCATCCTGATGAGTCAATATTTTCTTCACTTCACTTAGTTTATTGTACTAGAATTAATCAGGGAATTGTGCTTAATCGTCTGTTATTTTCCTATTTTTCCTAATTGTGCTTAATTCGATCAGAAATTCTTATTTTAACTAATTTGAATTATCTGAGCTTATTATTTTGCATTATTAATTATGGGAAAATTCTGGATATCTTTTTGGGACATTTGAAGGCTAAATGAGAAATGACAATTGAGCCCAATGCATTTCAGCCACTTCAATTTTCGCTGGTTGCTGTGTGAATTTTGTGTCAACTTGTTTGTCCTCGTTCGAATTCAATTCGTATCCGTTTTCCATTCAATTTTTTTTCATAGTTTCGTCTAGATGTCTAGTTTCATGTATAACTTTTACTTTGTTCAAATGCGTTCTGTACTGTTCCCAGTAATTTGTTTACTCTCCTATGTCAGCCTAGTACTACGTGAATGTTGTGTCAACTTGTGTGTCTTCGTTTGAGTTTAATTCTTATCCGTTTTGCATGCGGTTTTTTTTCATAGTTTCGTATGGATGTCTATTTTCTTGTATAGTTTTTACTTTGTTCAAATTCGTTATGTGTTGTTCCCAGTAATTGTTTTACTCCCCTGTGTCAGTCAAGTTCATACTGTTTAAGTGGCTTCTAATTTGTTTGCATTGTTTGCTTGTTGTTTCATACTTATGGTGGTTAGGAATTGATAATTGAACGGTGCTAAGACCTCCCAAATGCAATGCTGAATTCTATTTGGATTGTTGTAGAAGCAAGAATGTCTCAGCAGCAGGTTACACGGCCAACTCAATTTGGCAACTATCCATCACATGATTTAAATTGAAAGAAGGGGCCACCACTCATGGTTTGGCAAACTCACGGCCACAACAAGCCACCAGGAAATTTAATTGATTGAATAAAGAGAAGAAACAAGAGATGAAGGGGACCACTTGTTTTCACACCTTGCACATCCAACAAATTAACAAGATTTATGAAAACGGCCACATGGAAATAAACTCTCCGCAGAGTTTTAGCTAGCCAAAGAATCTTCTTTCTTGCTTTTTAAATGGCTTAGCATTTGGCATAAAAGAGAAGGGACCACCATGTTTTGGAAATAGCACATGCACACGGCAATCTATTTCATGTCAAAGAAATTTTATGAAAAGCCTTAGTTGAAATCAAAGAAGGGGGCCACCACTTAATGGAGTTGTTGGGAGAAATGGTAGAAAGCAAGTCAAACATGCTCCTTACATCCATAGCTCACGGCATTTTATCTTATTATGTGCAGACTTCTTTTCCTCTTCCACTCCACACAAACTTTTGATTTTGGATATTCATTTGGAGTAGAGCACATGGTAGGAGCAGGCCGTGAGAGTCCATCTTGAAAGGAGGATGCACCTGATTCAAAGGGAAAAGAAGCAGCCTCCAGCAGAGAAAAAGAGGTGCAGCTTCACGTACGTAACAGCCACCCCACCAAAGAGAGAAATTTTGTTTTGCCTTCAAAAGTATGTGGTCACGGAAGAAGACCCCTCCTCAAGGCTTTTGCACGTCCAAAGAAAAAGAGGTCTTCATTTCTTCATCCATGATTTAGCAAGGAGATATGGCAGCACCACTTCCACCAGTCCAACATGGAGGGCCCCGTTTTTGCTTATTTTTGGCACATATAGAGTAAAAGAAAGACGTAGGGAGCTGATGGGGAGACAAAAACAAAAACGAGTTAGAAAATGTGGCTGGAATCAAGGAAGAGTATACAGGGGAATGTCTGAAGTTTTGGAAATAAAAAGGAAGAATGCAGTAGCAGAAGGGACGGCCTTGGAGGCCTGGAAGAAGCTCACGGCTCTTTCTCTTCCAGTAGCCTTCTCGATTTTCATTTTCACAGTGCACAAATGTTATAGAATTTTATTTCTGAAGGGTGTGGTTCAATAGAGGTTTTTACAGTTTGCTATTTCATTTTCATCTGTACCAAACATTTTATTTCAAGTGTTGAATCTTCGGTGAATTCCATTTTCAATTAAGTGTTTTTATTTTATCTGTTGTATTTTACTGTTTAGTATTTTCTACACCGTTAAATTCTGTTATTGTGTTGTACTGGTCATGGTATTTTCAAGAGTCGTTTTTTTGGTTTATTTTTGCTGAAGCTTTTAGTAAATTTTAATTACACTGTTGTTTTGTCTTCCGCATATTTAGTGTTCCGTGTTTTAATTTCCAACACTGCGTAATTTTTCCATTGTCTATTTTTACCGTCTTTTACCGTTCAGTTTTTACCGTCGTTAAAATTTATTTCAACGTTTTTAATTTTGCTTTATTTAATTTCTAGTCCGTTTTAATTTTTTTTCGCATTAAACCAAAACCATAAACCCCCCCCACTTCGTGTATAAAATCTGAGACTAAACCGTCACAAATTGGTCCTTGAGAGACGACCTAGGAGTCAAATCCTAGTTATACTGCATTAATTTCTGCACATAAAATTTGATCGGCCGCGACAGCCTTATCACATCCAAAGCCCTATCATGTAACTAAAGTAGAACAAACAAAAAATATAATCAATCAACTGGGTTGCCTCCCAGGTAGCGCTTGTTTAACGTCACGAGCCTGACCCAAACATCCACCAACACCCATCAGTAGGTGTCAAACCTAGTATCTTTCAGTAGATACTTCCACCTAGCATCCTTCAGTAGATGTTATATCCAAAAATTTACAGAAGTAATGTCCAAATTTATACAAATTTACAAGACCAAAATAAAAACAAAAGAAAAAAATGTCCTCAGATCACTGGAATGCCTTCCAGCAAGCGCTCTTTTAACTTCACTAGCTTGACCCAATAAAGCTCATGTTCCATCCTCATGGTTGATGTTCATATCACACCAACTCATCAACTGCTTCCGGTCCACTTTTCTGACTCTTCTGGAATGTGGAGACTCTATCTCTATCATCTCATTTTCTTTGTAGTCTTTCACAACCCACAACTTGTTTTTGAATTTCACAGGATTACCAAGTTGGAGTCGTTCTTGCATCAAGTCATCATGGACCTTTGTTCCTTTCCCAATCTTTTCTTCTTCCTGTACTTGAAACTAAAAACAATGTTTACCTTTTACCTTTGGCTTTTCATCATGATGGCTAGTCATGAGTACATCTTGATATGTAGCTTTATGACTAGCTTCTTCCTCCTGCATCTGCCCCTCTTCTTTGAAAACATCTACAACAACTTTTTCTTCTAGGTCTTGGAATACCACTATGCCTTCATCCACATCAATGATGACTTTGGCTGTTTTCATAAACGGTCTTCCGAGAATCATGGGTATCCTTTCATCCTCCATTTCCATCACCACAAAGTCCACCAAGAACTGTAGTTTGCCTACACAAACTATAACATCCTCTGCTATACCATAGGGCTTCTTTGAGGATCCATCTGCCATCAATAAATTTTATCTTTATAGGCTTCACATCAAGATCACCAATCTGCTCAAGTAAGGAATAAGGCATCAAATTAACACTTGATCCTAAATCAAGTAAAGCCTTCTTTATTCTTTTCTTCCCTATAACGCATGGAATGGAGAAACCTCCTGGATCTTTTGCTTTTGGAGGGAATGGCTTCTTTTTCACAGCTTTATACTTCTTTGTCTCATCATTTCTACATCTTTTCTTTGTAGAGACTTCTTCTTCAGGCTTTGTATAAACTGCAATGTGTTGTAATATCTCCTTAAAAGGTACATCATCATCCAACATCTTAAAAATTTTTGTAAAATCAAACTCACGATCTGTTGGAAAAGGAAGAACATCTTAACTCTTTATCTCTCTTGTCTCTTTTTTTTCTTTTCTCTCTTCTTTTTCTTTTTCTTTCTTTTCTCTCTCTTCTTTTTCATTCTCTCTTTCTAACTAAATTGTTTCAACATTTGCACTCATTAACACCTTACATTCTTCCCTGGGGTTAACCTCAATATTAGCCCCAAATTTTTTTTCAGACCTTTTCTTCCAACTGCTTAATAATTTGGCCCATTTGCATCTCCAAGTTTTTAATAGCAGCATCATTGGTCTTTTGAGTGGATGCAGTTGTCTATATGAATTGTTGAAGAGTTTCTTCCATCCTTATTGATCTTTCATTAAGTGTAGCAATTTGTTTCCATAAGGTTGGTTGTTGTTGTTGCTTATTGAATTGCCCTGATTGTCCAGCTTTTCCACTTTGTCCTTGACCAATACTTGAGTGTGGTTTCCACCCTTGATTGAAATTCCCCTGAAGATATGGAAATTGATTGGCCATGAAGTTAACATCCTCTAAAGCTTCTACTGGAAAGGCGCATTGACCGTTGATATGGTCACCACCACATAATTCACACATCTGTGGTTGAATCTGTGCAACAGTCTTTAACTCTTTTGGCAATTGTGCAAGTGCCTTTGTGATATTCTCCAATTATTGAGTTATTATCTTGTTCTGAGCTAGCAAGGCGTCATTGGATTGCAACTGTAAAACTCCTTTTTGTTGAATAGGAGCTCCTCTTTCACTGTTCAGCTCATTATTATTAGTAGCCATGTTTTCAATTATTTTCGTGGCTTCCTCTGGAGTCTTCCATTTGATATTGCCTCCAGCTGAGGCGTCTAGCATCAACTTGGTTTGTGAACCAAGTCCTCCAAGGAAGAATAGGACTACTTCCACTTCGTCAACATGTGTGGGAGTCTTTCTTATTAGGCTTTTGTATCTATCTCATGCATGACCTAGTAATTCCTCCATGCCTTGCTTAAAAGATGATATCTCTTGCTTTCCTTTATTTACCTTGGACTGTGGGAAGTATTTGTTTGAGAACTTTGTGACTACATCTTCCCACTCTGTAAAGCTCCCTCTGGAAAAGAATTCAACCAAAGCTTACCATTGCCTCCCAATGAGAATGGAAACAGGCTAAGTTTGATTGCTTCGTCAGGCACCCGATTTATCTTCATTGTATTGCAAATTTCATTAAATGTTGTGAGGTGCTCATATGGGCTTTCATGCGACAACCCATTAAATTCGTTACTCTTCACCAGTTGGATTAATGCTGGTTTCACCTCCATATTAGCTGCATTGACCCTTGGTCTTGCTATGCTATTGAAATACTGAGGTCCAACCACATTAGTATAATCAGCAAGAGTCCGTCTGACATTATTATTCTCCATCTCCTCAGTGTTATGGTAAGAACCTTGTGGTGAAGGTTGTAAAAGGATTTCCAGAGGAGGAAAAAGTTCTCTAGATGTACGGATTCTTCTCCTCCGTCTACTTTCGTCTAAACCTTCTAGAAGAGGTTCCGAGGTTTTCTTGCTTCTAGTTCGAATTGCCTCCTGCATACACAAGAAAACAAATCCCTAGAAAAATTTGTTAGCACAAAAAGATATAGAAGAAATAATATAAGAGATAAGAAGATAGAATAAAAACAGAAAAATAAAAACAGAAAAATAAAAACAGAAAACAAAAAAATAAAAATAAAAATAGAAAATAAAATAAAATAAAATAAAAACCGAAAAAAAACAGAAAATAAAATAAAATAAAATAAAGGTTTAATCCTTTACTACATCCCTATTTATGTACGAATTTCTCAATTGGGTCCTCGTTTTTTAAAGTGTATCAAAATGGTCCTTAATTTTGAAAATTGATATCAATTGAGTCCTTTCCGTTAAGTTGGCTGGACGACGTTAAAAAATTGATGAGTGGATGCTGAGATGACGAACGAACGCTCGTCCACCAGCGAACGAACGTTCGTTCGCGCTCGTTCACCAGCGAACGAACGCTCGTCCACTAGCGAACGAACGCTCGTCGACCACCGAACGAACGGTCGTCCAGTGTGGAACGAACGGTCGTCCAGCAGTAAGAGGTCGACGAGCGTTCGTTCGCTGGTGGACGAGCGTTCGTTCGCTGGTGGACGAGCGTTCGTTCGTCATCTCAGCATCCACTCATCAATTTTTTTAACGTCGTTCAGCCAACTTAACGGAAAGGACTCAATTGATATCAATTTTCAAAATTAAGGACCATTTTGATACACTTTAAAAAACGAGGACCCAATTGAGAAATTCGTACATAAATAGGGATGTAGTAAAGGATTAAACCTAAAACAAAATAAGAACAGAAAAATAAAATAAAATAAAATAAAACAGAAATTCAAATTTCAAAATTAAAAATTTCAAAATTCAAAATTCAGGTCAGAGATAATCAATAATCACACAAATGAACTAGTTAAACCACGAGTCCCTGGCAACGACGCCAAAAACTTCATGACAAATTTATGAACATCGAAAAATGGCGCCAAAAACTTGTCTAACCCTCGGCAAGTATGACCGAATCGTATCAAGTAATAAACTCGGTAAGACCAAGTATCGTTCTCCCAAAGGATTCACGGCCTAGTTAGTTATATGATTTGTTGATTATTTAAGACTTATGAACAAATTCTTGTGGTTTCAAATGCAAAAGACAATAATTAAATATGTATGCATGAGTTTGATCAATGCCAAATAGGAACACAAACACGAAATGAATTTATGGATGAGTATGTTGTTGGGGAAATCAATTTCATCTTATGCACTCTCATATATTCTAGGAATTCATCATTCTTTTCATCAATGTTAATGTCGCTCTCTAAATTACCTTAAACCCGATGTCTCGGCGAAGAAAGCCTATCCTTAATTACGAGTCCATACAATTCCTAGCATCCCTAATAATTAATTCTAAAGCACATAAGTGATGAACAAATTTATGATCACCAAAATATGATGTCACAAACTTGTTTCACAATCGGCAAGTATGACCGAATCGTTCAAGTAATAAACTTGGTTGGACCAAGTATCGTTCTTCCCAAAGGACTCTCGGCCTAGTTTAGTTATATGATTTGTTGATTAGCTAAGACTTACAAACGAAATAATTGAGATTTTATATGCAAGAGACGAAAATAAACATGTATGAATGAGTTTTTGACCAATGGCAAAAGCAAAAGATAAACACTTTCAATGAAATATATGAATGAATATGTTGTTGGGGGTCAATTTCATCTTATCCACTCTCATATATTTTAGGAATTCAACATTCAAATCATCATTGTTAATGCCACTCTCTAAAGTACCATTCTAGATGGCTTCTCCCTAATCACGAGTTCATACAATTCCTAGCATTCCTAATGATCAGTTCATAAGTTCAGGAGCTTAACGACAACCAACATAATATTGGGAGAAATTCCCCGGATCTAGACTTCCCCGTACGTGCCCGTATCGACAAAACCAATAATCATGCATCGAATGAGTTAAACTATGCAAGCATTAAGCAAAGAGGAAAAACCCTAACTAATGATGAAAGAAAGCATAAGTCTTAATTAAAAGATGCAAGCATAAATTCCATATATGAGAGCTTCAAGAGATTACATTGATTCCCCAACAAACATACAGAGTTTAGTTCACCATATTCATGGTGAATCTAGATGAAATTCAATGAAAGAATGAAAGAATAAACCCTAAAAAGGTGAAGAGGTAGCCTGAGCATCCAAGATCCTCCTTCAAAGGGGTGGAAGAGAGAGTGTTTGCCTCGTTTCTGCCAAAGATACAAACCCTAGGACGTCCTAAAGCTTATATACTCTTCTAAAATTACAAAAAATCAAAGCCCAAGCCCATAAGTGTGTCGCTCAACGGTAAAGTACCGCTCAGCGGTGACTGCGTGATGAGTCAATATTTTCTTCACTTCACTTAGTTTATTGTACTAGAATTAATCAGGGAATTGTGCTTAATCGTCCGTTATTTTCCTATTTTTCCTAATTGTGCTTAATTCGATCAGAAATTCTTATTTTAACTAATTTGAATTATCTGAGCTTATTATTTTGCATTATTAATTATGGGAAAATTTTGGATATCTTTTTGGGACATTTGAAGGCTAAATGAGAAATGACAAATGAGCCCAATGTATTTCAGCCACTTCAATTTTCGCTGGTTGCTGTGTGAATTTTGTGTCAACTTGTTTGTCCTCGTTCGAATTCAATTCGTATCCGTTTTCCATTCAATTTTTTTTCATAGTTTCGTCTAGATGTCTAGTTTCATGTATAACTTTTACTTTGTTCAAATTCGTTCTGTACTGTTCCCAGTAATTTGTTTACTCTCCTATGTCAGCCTAGTACTACGTGAATGTTGTGTCAACTTGTGTGTCTTCGTTTGAGTTTAATTCTTATCCGTTTTGCATGTGATTTTTTTTCATAGTTTCGTATGGATGTCTATTTTCACGTATAGTTTTTCGTTTGTTCAAATTCGTTCTATGTTGTTCCCAGTATTTATTTTACTCTCCTATGTCAGTCCAGTGATTACTGTTTAAGTGATTTCTAATCTGTTTGCATTGTTTGCTTGTTGTTTGGTACATGTGGTGGCTGGAATTGATCGTTGAACGGTGCTAAGACCTCCCAACAATCTTAAGCAAGTTCTTCATTTATTAAATTTTAAGAATGATTTGGAACTCCTATACACTTCACGGCCAAGAGAAGTCCAAGAAAGTGCTGAATTTGTAATGTTATTGATGAAATAAATTGATAGCACACGGCCCCCTCATTGTTTTTGCACATCCAAAGAGCAATTAGTGGGAACCACCACTTAAGGAAAAGCATAAGACCAATTGGAATCAAAGTGGGAACCACCAAATAGTATTGTAGAATTTTTCTTTGGCTTAAGAGAAGTAAGTCGTAAAGTTGGATGGAAGAAGGGATCACTTTGTTGAAAAGTCAAGGCCATTGGAAAATTCAGCAAACAAATGAAAGGAGGGGACCACATGGAAGCCAAAGAAGCTCACGGTTCTAGTTTGGAGGTGTGCACACGTAAAGGGCAGCAGCTAACCTACCACATTTTGCCATCCAATAATTAAACAAGTGAATGGGAAATGGGGCCACCACTTATGAAAAGTTACGTTTATTTTAAGAAGCTTGGAATGCAGATATTTTTTTAACTCTACGTGCTCTTCCACTCATTTGGCTTTACATATTCAAAAGAAGCTCATGGACCACTCAATGTGGGAAATGTCATGGCTGGAAAATAGCAAAGCTCACGACCCTTTCATTTTAGGAAGCATCCAGCAGCACATCCAGCAAAGAGAAGCATGCAGCTGCCATGACTTGGAAAAGAGGATGTCTTGACCAGCACGTCCAAGATGAGATTGAAGAAGAAGCAAGTTTGCTGGAAGATTGAAGGGAAGCAGCATGTGATGGCAAAAGAAGTTGCACGTTCAAGCAAGGGAGTTCTCGGACAGCAGCTTTGAAGAAAGCACAAGGAAGAGGAAGCATCCATAAAAGAAAACCATCCAGCAGCAAAGAAGGAGCTCTCGGTCCCTCCCATGGCAGCAGACTTCATGTTTTCTTCAGAGAATGAACGTCCAAGAAGTGGCAAGAAGCAGATGCAGATCCAGCTGGAAACGGAAGCAAGAAGTGTCACGGTATTCCAGCAGCAGCTCCAGCACCATCACACACACGGAAGAGAACACACGACCAAGTTCTTGGTGCAGCAACACTTGCAATTGTTTTGGAGAATGATGGAAATGTGGAGGAAGAAGGAATGGAGAAGGAAGCCACGTCTGTAAGGTGTAGAAAATGACAAGAGTAATTGGCAAAATGAAGGGCCCTCACCTTTCTTTTCTCACGTCCAAGCTAAGATTTGCTGGCAGAAATTCCCTCTACCAAATTACAGACAAAACAAATGTAAAAGCAGGAAGGAATTCACGGGCCAAGTGAAGACAAAACCCAAAATGCTGAATTGAAGGAGGATGATTAGATTTTTGGCTATAAAATGGAGCAGCAGAGAGAGAAGAAGGAGGAGAGTTTTTAGATTTTAGTAGTAGAATTTAGAGTAGTTTAGGAACCACTCACTGCTGGAACAGAGAAGAAAAAAATCACAGTACAGGAGATGGAGGGTTACGGTTGATGCACACTTCTTGTAATGTTGTATTTCATATTTACTTTTCCCTTTCTTTTGTTGTAATAAATTCATCTACTATTTTAATTCAATGCATTAATTTAATTTACTGTTTCTGAAATTTAAATTCTGTTTTACTGTTTTTTTTTTACTGTTGAAATTTAATTACTGCTGTACTTTAATTTCTGTATCCAAATTTCTACAATTTAATTTTAATGTTGTCTATCTTTTGCATGTTGATTATTTCACTGTAATTTTGCTCTCTGTATTTTACTGCAGTAATTTTGAATCTGTTTTTACTGTTTTCGAAATTTACTGTTTTTCTGTATTTTCTGTTTTCTGTGTTTTGTTTTTCTGTATTTAGTTTTTACTGTTCCAGAATTATTTTTAATGTTTTAAGTTACTGTATTTCGTTTTTACTGTAGCAATTTCGTTTTTACTGTTTTCTAAAATTTACTGTTTTCTATTTTTACTATTTCTGTATTTGCTATTTTCTGTATTTTCTATTTTTCTGTATTTTCGTTTTTACTGTTTCAGATTTATTTTTACTATTTTATGCTGCTGTAATTTCATAATTACTGTTTTAAATTTAGTTTTATTGTTTTTAAATTTTGTTTTACTGTTTTGAATTTTATTTTAATGCTTTTAATATTACCGCAACCAAAACAACCTTCAAAACCCCCCCCACTTCGTGTTTAAATTTGAGACTAAACCCCAATATTGGTCCTTGAGAGACGACCTAGGAGTCAAATCCTAGTTATACTGCATTAATTTCTGCACATCAAATTTGTATGACCGCGACAGTCGTATCAAATTTTGGCGCCGTTGCCGGGGACCAATCAATGACGGTTTGGTTTTAGATTTTTGTTGTGTAAATTTTTGTTCTGTTAATATGTGTCTTTTGTGTGTTTTGTGTTTTGTATTTTTGTAGGCGACAACGACACCTTAAGCAAATTTTGGCGGCGTTGTCACTTCAGTTCCAGGTTTTTTGTTTTAGATTTTTGCTGTGTTTTTCGATTATGTTGTGTTAATATATGTTTTGTCTTTTATATTTTATTGTGCTGTGTTCTGTATTTAGTTGCTATATTTAAAAAAAAAAAAAATTTTTTTACTATTGATGTTCTGTCTTGTGTGTGCTTGTAGCATGTATAAATGTGTTTAGTTTATCTGTTTCGTAATTTTTAGTTTTTAGTTTTTATTTTTTTTATTTTCCATGTCTACCTATTTTAATTTTGTGAATAGTGCTTATTCTACAAGTGCCTGTAATTATGATTCTCTTTCTGCATATTACTCTGATTCTTGTGCTGATTTTAATACTGAGAAAAATATGGATCATCCTCAAATTCCTGAGAGCTCCCTTTGGGAGCCGGTTCCACCAGTTCAGCAATATCAGAGTCAGCAGTATGATGCTCCTGCCCAAGTAGCTTCTCAGCCTTCAACTTCTGAACCTACATTGAAGGAGTTATTGGAGCAGATGACCATGCAGAACATTCAGTTTCAGAAAGGGAACATGCAGTTCAAGCAAGAGAGCATGGAAACTCAAGCTGCCATTCAGAAGCTGACTGATCAGATCGGGCAGATGGCCACTCAACACTTTCAAGATGATAGTGGCATCAACATAGAAGATGGGGAGCAAAGCTATGAGTTTACTACTACACCCACTTTCCTACCTTTCTATGATCCCACTCTTGCACCTGAGACTGTTGATGATTATTTTAAGGACCAGGCAGGTACGAGTAACACTGTTGAGACAGGTAGACCATTTTTATCTTCCACCGTGGAGGTAAACGTACCTCAACTTGAATGTGCAGTTGATGAATTGGAAATTCATGAGAAAATTTATTCTGAGCAAAAACATGTTTATTCTGAAACTGAGATTACAAGCTCTTTACCAGATCTACCTATACATTCAATTGCTTGTGATTTGTTGCACAATGATTCTACAGGTTTTAGGATTGAAACTGATACAGACTTGATTGACAATTCTGAAGTTTTTGATTCAGTATTAGTCTCTGAAACCATTGGTATAAATGTTGTGTTGAATGAACATGATTACAGTGATAAATTTTCCATTGATAATAGCTTTGCACTGAATGTGGATTTTGTTGATGATGCATATGTCAATATTGATTTTGAGACAGGAATTTTGCAATCGCATAACTTGATAGAGTTAGAACAAAACGTTGATCTGACTCAGTTTTCTGAGAATTGTGAATGTGATTGTGAATCTGATTCTTGCCCGATTTGTATTGAAATTGATTATGTGTTACAAACAGATTCTAAATTCATAACAGATGCTATTGATTATGAGTTTGATGACCAGGTTACAAAAGTAAATGAGAATACAGGTACTGACATAGAGGAAACAATGATAGATGAAGGAAAGTATACTGCTATTTCTCTTATTACTCCGGTGTCACAGACTCAACAACTGCTAGTGGACAGAAGGCTCCTGATTTTATTGATTCAACAACTTGCTCGGAGAAGTGGCGTGGCTACTGGGATTTGTCCTGATTCAAGTGAGAGGGCAGTACTGGGCGAGCTGCTCCTGAAGACATCTTCGCCGGATCCTGAGGTGGAAGATATCTCACTGATTGTCCAGAATTGGCAACTGCCACCATGACCAGGGAGCACTCTTTTTCCTCATTATGTACATATTATTTAGCTTTTCTGGTGTGTTTTCATGGTTGTGTTTATTTCATTTTTAAAATTGTGAGCATGAATTAAAAAAAAAAAAAAAAAAAAAAAAACATAAAAAAATATTTTTTCTGTTGTGATAAAATATTTTGTTTTAAGCGTGCCAAATCTTTATTCCGATATGTATATTTATTTCTTAGTTTTCCAGTTGTTATCCCTTAAAAAAAAAAAAAAAAAAAAATCAAAAATTCAAAAATTGTTTTGCGTAGTCCTTGATTTTATTTCGACCCTCAGTTTCTTACCAATATTTCATTAAAAATTTTCACTTCAGATCTTATTTTTCCTTATTTTCCTTCACTGTAAATATAATTTCTTAGTTGTTTTCATACAGATTATTGATTGAAAAATTTGTTTAGACTAAGAAAGATTTCATTCATCATTGCAAAAAAAAAAAAAAAAAAAAAATTACAGTAATTGAGAAAAGGAAATTTAACAGATCTGAAAATAAAATTGCAGTAGATATATATAAATAAAAGATGTTCGGGGGGTCGATCTTTAGTGATCGTTAATATTACAGACAATAATAATAAAAAAAATAAAAAAAAAAAAAACATAAAACATAAAAAATTAAATGTTCATATTACAGTCCTTAATTCTGGCCACACTCGGCCAACAAAAATAAAAAAAAAAATAAAATAAAACATAAAACATTAAAACTGGAAGAACTCTCGAGCTGGTTGTGGTGGTCTAAGGGAGAGCTCCGTTGAGGGAGCTCTGGTTCGGAATGTGAGCGGAGGCTTTGGTGGAGGAATTTCTCGTTCATTTCTGTCGTCATCGATGATGATCGGAACGGGAAACAGATTCAGCAGCCTCGGTGCCCTCATTATCACCCAGTTTTTTTCTTTCAAACAAAAAAATAAAAAAAATAAAAAAATAAAAAATAAAAAACTTGTGTTAATTATAGAAGAGGAAGTGAAAAAAAATTTCAATGAAGGTATGATGAGAGGTCTTACCGTACATGTACAGCGGCAGTTGTGAAAAGAGAGTGCCAGTGGGGTCTATCTCCGCTTGCCAGTGCTTGACCCGATTGCCGTGGTTGTTGAACCAGCAGTGTACGTTGTATTCAGTGGCTTCGCCGAAAGCCCTTAGTCGAGACGCGATCTCGACGACTTGCGCTCGGCTTGGGTGTGTGACCCCATAGTTGAATATTTTGGTCATCATCGTGATCTGATCGTCGGTTGGACGCCACCGTTGACTGGTATATCTCTCTGATTCCGTTTCACTCATCCTTCCTCTCGTAATATACAAATACATAAATAAAAAATAAATATAAAAATAAAAAGAACTAAAACATAAAAAAAGAAAAAAATAAACATAAAAAATAATAATAAAAAGAACAAAACATAAAAAAAAAAAAAAAGCATAAAAAAAATTATATTAGTTCTCTGTTTTCTTTATTTGTTCTTGTTTCCTTTTAGATTTATTTTTTTCCAGTCTGTATTTGATATTTCTGTGTTTGGTCTCAGATCTGTTTCACGGTCCTTGCAAAGGGTCCTAAACGGATCTACGTCCAGTGTCCTTGTCCATATTGTTCTTGTATATTCAGTTTCTGTGTTTTAGTTTTAAGTGGGGTACGTGGCGTTGTTCTACCCGATTGTCTCTGCAATACCTTCAATCGAAGGGAGATTAACGTCTGGTTTCCAGCCGATATACCCCTTAAGTTTTAAGACAATTGTGTTTTATGTGTTTTAAGTGTTTAGCAGGTGAAGAAGAAAGCAAATAAGAGCTGAAAATAAAGAAGGAACTGAAGGCTTAAAAGAAAGCAGAAAAAGAAAAAAAAAAAAAAATTGAAAGATCTGGAAAGCAGAGAAAGGAAAAGAAAGCAGTGAAAGATCTGGAAAATGTAAAGCAAGCAGATAGAAACAGAGATCCAGGTGCTGAGGACTTACCTGGAGTAGTAGGGCTTGCAGAGGCTCCTTGAGGTTCTCAGACTCTTCAGCAGGCGAAGTGGCAGGAGCTCCTCGCAGATCTCAGACTCTTCAGATGGCACCGGGGCAGAGGCCCTGCAGAGATCCAGACGCTCGAGAGAGGAGCAGAGAGAAGAGAGGAGCAGAGAGAAGACAGGAGCAGAGAGAGAGTGGGAAGTCAGGAAATGCCACTCAGGCGCTGAGATTGGCCTTTTTATAACCAGATTTCTGCCACTGTAGCAACAGTTCCGGTCTCTGCCACCGAGACTGTTGTCACAGTACCGGTATCCTTTTTCAGAAAAAAAAGAAAAAATAAAAATAAAAAATAAAAAATAAATAAAAATAAAAAAATAAAAAAAAAATAATAAAAATAAAAATAATAAAAAATAAAAAAATAAAAAAAAATTAATTAGCATCTACTGATGGGTGCTAGGTGTTTTAGACATCTGCTGATGGATGTCACTGATAACATCTACTGATGGATGTTACTGAAAAATTTCTTCCCATTTCCTAACATTTTATTGCACTTGTCTATATTATTTGACTGCTCTGAAATTGATAATCTGATGATTGTAACACACTGAGGACATTGTGTGATTTAAGTGTGGTCTACTGGGAAGAAATTCTGAAATTCTGATTTTTCTGTTAGATTGTATTTTGTGTGTTAAATTTTTTGTTTTTGAGTGTTAAATTTTTCTGTTTTAAGTTATTTTTATCGAGTTTTGTGTGCAATAAATTTTACATTTTTTCTCTTGATTTCTGGATGATGTCTAAGTTGTAGATTTTTCCTTCACTTACTTAATACTTATGGTTTGAAATCCTTGCTTTTCTCTGCTTGGAAGATGATTATAATGCTTAAGAGGTTGATTTGATTGTGACAAACACCCTGTGTGAGATTTGAGCCACTTAATGTTCTTTCTTATGTGAGATATGTATCTTGACTGCTTGCACATATGCCTTGGCTTGATTCTTATTGATATACTTGATTTATATGCATGTTTAGAAATGATAAAGGCAATTTTATTCTTGAGCCTCTCTAGCCAAATAAGCCTACCTTGTTATTATCCTTTGATAACCCCTTTGAGCCTATACTGTATATATTTCTTTGTGTTGAAGCTCATACACTGATCCTAAGTGAAAAACAAATGATTACCTTAAACTTAGGAAAGTCTGGAGCTATAGAAGTGTTTTGAGAATAAGTGTGGTCTCCTTGGGAATTCTGATGAATTGGCTAGTTGGTTCCTCATCATGTTTTGAAATGATAATTTATATCCTGTTGTGTGAAAAAAAAAAAAAAAAAAGAGAAGACAGGATGAAAAAAAATATTTGATGAGAAAAAGAGAAAATTGAAAAATAATTTTATGAATAATGGAGTCGAGAAGAGGATTGAATTAGAGGTTTGGGTGAGATTTCACTGTGTTTACATTTTTTTTTCCTAGTGCACCTCTATTTCTTCTGAGCTATAGCTACTTATCCAAATTTATCCTCCCCTGTCCTTGGCCCCATTACAACCCTGAAAGACCTTTTGATCTGAACATGCATATGTTTTGAGTGTTGATATTAGAAGATTGCCAAGTCTGTTTGTGTTTGCTTTCTTGAATGCATTGAGTGACATTGATTTACCTTAAACACTTGAGAGAAACACTATGAGTGCATCTGTGAGGTTTTGTTATTTTCAAATCACCTCTTGAGCTGATGGATTATTTTTCCATGTATTGAATTGCTTGGAAGATTTCTATAAGTATCTGCTTTATTTGATTTGTGTTGGATAATTTCTACTTCTTTTATTTGTCCAAATTCTTGAGAACTCTGTAAATTTTGTTTTCTTGCGAGTTTTTATTTTTCTGTGTGCTGCAATTGTGTCACGTCCTTTGATGTCGTATTCCCTGATTTGCGTCTTGATTTTGCCCAGGAGTGCAAAAGACTAAGTGTGGTCTATTTTGATGAGTCAATATTTTCTTCACTTCACTTAGTTTATTGTACTAGAATTAATCAGGGAATTGTGCTTAATCGTCCGTTATTTTCCTATTTTTCCTAATTGTGCTTAATTCGATCAGAAATTCTTATTTTAACTAATTTGAATTATCTGAGCTTATTATTTTGCATTATTAATTATGGGAAAATTTTGGATATCTTTTTGGGACATTTGAAGGCTAAATGAGAAATGACAAATGAGCCCAATGTATTTCAGCCACTTCAATTTTCGCTGGTTGCTGTGTGAATTTTGTGTCAACTTGTTTGTCCTCGTTCGAATTCAATTCGTATCCGTTTTCCATTCAATTTTTTTTCATAGTTTCGTCTAGATGTCTAGTTTCATGTATAACTTTTACTTTGTTCAAATTCGTTCTGTACTGTTCCCAGTAATTTGTTTACTCTCCTATGTCAGCCTAGTACTACGTGAATGTTGTGTCAACTTGTGTGTCTTCGTTTGAGTTTAATTCTTATCCGTTTTGCATGTGATTTTTTTTCATAGTTTCGTATGGATGTCTATTTTCACGTATAGTTTTTCGTTTGTTCAAATTCGTTCTATGTTGTTCCCAGTATTTATTTTACTCTCCTATGTCAGTCCAGTGATTACTGTTTAAGTGATTTCTAATCTGTTTGCATTGTTTGCTTGTTGTTTGGTACATGTGGTGGCTGGAATTGATCGTTGAACGGTGCTAAGACCTCCCAACAATCTTAAGCAAGTTCTTCATTTATTAAATTTTAAGAATGATTTGGAACTCCTATACACTTCACGGCCAAGAGAAGTCCAAGAAAGTGCTGAATTTGTAATGTTATTGATGAAATAAATTGATAGCACACGGCCCCCTCATTGTTTTTGCACATCCAAAGAGCAATTAGTGGGAACCACCACTTAAGGAAAAGCATAAGACCAATTGGAATCAAAGTGGGAACCACCAAATAGTATTGTAGAATTTTTCTTTGGCTTAAGAGAAGTAAGTCGTAAAGTTGGATGGAAGAAGGGATCACTTTGTTGAAAAGTCAAGGCCATTGGAAAATTCAGCAAACAAATGAAAGGAGGGGACCACATGGAAGCCAAAGAAGCTCACGGTTCTAGTTTGGAGGTGTGCACACGTAAAGGGCAGCAGCTAACCTACCACATTTTGCCATCCAATAATTAAACAAGTGAATGGGAAATGGGGCCACCACTTATGAAAAGTTACGTTTATTTTAAGAAGCTTGGAATGCAGATATTTTTTTAACTCTACGTGCTCTTCCACTCATTTGGCTTTACATATTCAAAAGAAGCTCATGGACCACTCAATGTGGGAAATGTCATGGCTGGAAAATAGCAAAGCTCACGACCCTTTCATTTTAGGAAGCATCCAGCAGCACATCCAGCAAAGAGAAGCATGCAGCTGCCATGACTTGGAAAAGAGGATGTCTTGACCAGCACGTCCAAGATGAGATTGAAGAAGAAGCAAGTTTGCTGGAAGATTGAAGGGAAGCAGCATGTGATGGCAAAAGAAGTTGCACGTTCAAGCAAGGGAGTTCTCGGACAGCAGCTTTGAAGAAAGCACAAGGAAGAGGAAGCATCCATAAAAGAAAACCATCCAGCAGCAAAGAAGGAGCTCTCGGTCCCTCCCATGGCAGCAGACTTCATGTTTTCTTCAGAGAATGAACGTCCAAGAAGTGGCAAGAAGCAGATGCAGATCCAGCTGGAAACGGAAGCAAGAAGTGTCACGGTATTCCAGCAGCAGCTCCAGCACCATCACACACACGGAAGAGAACACACGACCAAGTTCTTGGTGCAGCAACACTTGCAATTGTTTTGGAGAATGATGGAAATGTGGAGGAAGAAGGAATGGAGAAGGAAGCCACGTCTGTAAGGTGTAGAAAATGACAAGAGTAATTGGCAAAATGAAGGGCCCTCACCTTTCTTTTCTCACGTCCAAGCTAAGATTTGCTGGCAGAAATTCCCTCTACCAAATTACAGACAAAACAAATGTAAAAGCAGGAAGGAATTCACGGGCCAAGTGAAGACAAAACCCAAAATGCTGAATTGAAGGAGGATGATTAGATTTTTGGCTATAAAATGGAGCAGCAGAGAGAGAAGAAGGAGGAGAGTTTTTAGATTTTAGTAGTAGAATTTAGAGTAGTTTAGGAACCACTCACTGCTGGAACAGAGAAGAAAAAAATCACAGTACAGGAGATGGAGGGTTACGGTTGATGCACACTTCTTGTAATGTTGTATTTCATATTTACTTTTCCCTTTCTTTTGTTGTAATAAATTCATCTACTATTTTAATTCAATGCATTAATTTAATTTACTGTTTCTGAAATTTAAATTCTGTTTTACTGTTTTTTTTTACTGTTGAAATTTAATTACTGCTGTACTTTAATTTCTGTATCCAAATTTCTACAATTTAATTTTAATGTTGTCTATCTTTTGCATGTTGATTATTTCACTGTAATTTTGCTCTCTGTATTTTACTGCAGTAATTTTGAATCTGTTTTTACTGTTTTCGAAATTTACTGTTTTTCTGTATTTTCTGTTTTCTGTGTTTTGTTTTTCTGTATTTAGTTTTTACTGTTCCAGAATTATTTTTAATGTTTTAAGTTACTGTATTTCGTTTTTACTGTAGCAATTTCGTTTTTACTGTTTTCTAAAATTTACTGTTTTCTATTTTTACTATTTCTGTATTTGCTATTTTCTGTATTTTCTATTTTTCTGTATTTTCGTTTTTACTGTTTCAGATTTATTTTTACTATTTTATGCTGCTGTAATTTCATAATTACTGTTTTAAATTTAGTTTTATTGTTTTTAAATTTTGTTTTACTGTTTTGAATTTTATTTTAATGCTTTTAATATTACCGCAACCAAAACAACCTTCAAAACCCCCCCCACTTCGTGTTTAAATTTGAGACTAAACCCCAATATTGGTCCTTGAGAGACGACCTAGGAGTCAAATCCTAGTTATACTGCATTAATTTCTGCACATCAAATTTGTATGACCGCGACAGTCGTATCACTGCGCGTCTCGTTTCTTCCCCTCAGCGGCCATTTTGCCCCTCAGCGGACCTCCCGTGACCTCCTGAGTGCCGCTCAGCGGTAAAATGCCGCTGAGCGGTGACTTCGGCTTCTCCTTTTGCACTCTTTGATCTCTTTTCTGATTCCATCTCTCTCCTTCTTCACTTCTTTCACTAAATTCACCTTAAAACCTGCACAAAAGCACTGAAATCAAGCATAAACCTGTCCAGCTCTCTTATTTCTGAAAATATGGATAAAAGCATGATTTCAAGCTAGTTTCTAAGTATAAAGGTTGCTTTTAGTATCAATTTTAAGCATGAAAATAACAGTTTTTCAACTGTTATCCCTATGTCTAGGCGATATTACTTTTGGGAGAATTTCTCCGGATCTAGATTTTACCGTATGTCCAATCACTAAAATCAATAATCATGACATCGAATGAGTTAAACAATGCATGCTTTGAGCAAAGAGGAAAAAACCCTAACTAATGATGAAAGAAAGCATGTATCAAAGATATGATGTTTAAACATAAAATTCCATATATGAGAGTTTCACAAGATTACATTGATTCCCCAACAACAAGAAAAGTTTAGTTCACCATATTCATGGCGAAACTAGATGAACAATAATGAAAGAATGAAAGATAGAACCCTAGAAAGATGAGTAGGTAGCCTTAGCATCCAAGATCTTCCTCCAAGGGGTGGAAAGGTGTGTGTTTGCTTCGTCTTCAGCCAAAGATACAAACCCTAGAAAGTCCTAAAGCCTATATATTATTCACAATATTACAGAAAAGTGGGCCTAAGCCCAAAATACCACCGCTCAGCGGTAAACTGCTGCTCAGCGGTACCAGCGCATAATCAAATCTCCCCTCAGCTGCACTTTTACCCCTCAGCGGAGCCAACGTGTGTTCTTGAGTGTCGCTCAGCGGTAAACTAGCGCTGAGCGGTACTTGCGGCTTCTCTTCTTTTGCACTTTTTGAGTTCTTTTTTGATTCTATCTCTATCCTTCTTCACTTCTTTCATCAAATTCACCTTAAAACCTGCATAAAACAATGAAATCAAGCATAAACCTGTCCAACTCTCTTATTTCTAAAAATATGAACAAAAGCATGATTCTAAGCTAGTTTCTAAGTGTTAAAGGTTGCTTTTAGTATCAATTTTAAGCATGAAAATAACAGTTCTTCAACTGTTATCAATTATGACTTATAATAATCGATTATCACTCAATCTGTATAAAAAATATAGCCGTTGTAGTGAATCCTGACGGCTGGAAACGGTCATAAACGGCTAGTTTCTCTAATTTTCTTATAAATAACCACCTATAATCGATTAATGCTCACTTATTTGCACCCAAAATACTGCTTGAAGGTTGGATTTCAGATTAGGAGAACCATGGTGACTATGTCCATTTCTGGCAAGAACGACGAATCATGGCGGTAAAGTTCATCCGCCTCGACTTTTATCGTTTTTATGGCTTTCAATTTCCAGATCTGTTTCATGCTCAAGGAATTTCTCATCTCGTGGAGCAAAAGGGGTGCATCTACCCTGATCTGATCCGTGTCTTCTACTTCAATATATGTTATCGTGACGACATCATCACAACAAAAGTGAAAGGTGTCCTTATAATTCTGGATGATGACATATGGAGGAATGTCGCACAACTCACACTATGGAATGATGTTGTCAAAGTACATCTTGGAGTTCCGGACTTCAATCGTCTCCTCACCTTTCAATCCTTTTTGCGCCATCCTGAACAACAAATCAATCGTCGACAGCTGCTTGTGGGTGGATTCAAGGTTGAAGAAAGGATGATTCACTACTTAATTGTGTGGATCCTATGTCCTCGTGCCACTAACCATGCTCAATGCTCGGAGCAAGATCTTCTACTACTATATGGGCTTTTAAATCACATCCACATTGATTGGCCAGCACTCATCTCCGACACCATGGTAAAGGCCAAGAAATATACTTCTTATCATTTTCCATATGCACTTCTCATCTCTCGAATTTTAGAATACAAAGGTGTAAGTGTGGAAGGCGAACTCACTACCGCCATTCAAGCAATTAGCACTGAAATTGGTGAGACAACATTTCGCCAAATGGGTTTTGTTGCTCGCGGTCGTGTGATCATTCACAAGGATGATGATCACCACGAAGATGCCAATGACGATATGGACGCCCATATGACTGATCTAGTCCCAACTGCTACCTCTGTTGATGCTGGTCTTTCTCACATGCCTTCCTCTTCATCCTTGACTATGGAGGAGCATTTTGCAAACCTGTCAAAACAACTGGAGGATATGCGTCTCTTTCAACAGACTCACTTTGAACAAATATATGAGTGCCAACAAAATCATGAAGAATTTGTGATCGACCAATTCAATGACCTTGATACTCGCATTGGAAACATTGAAAATCACTTTAATCTCCAACCTCCAAAGAGACCACTAAGTCCTGAATTTTAGATTTAGGATTTTATGTTACTGTGCTTTAGTGTTTGTTTGTTTTGAATTCCTAGGATGTTTTATCATGTTCATGTCTTGCTTTATGTGCCCTTGTAATCTTTAATGTTTTCATGAATAAAATGATCTATTGTTTTAGTACATACATTGTTTAATTGAGGGGGAGCTCATATTTAGGGGGAGCATTATAACTCTTTTTGCTTATGATAAAAAAGGGGGAGAAATATGTGCAGTTACTACTAACTCTTATTGTTGTCTATTAGTTTGTATCTTTTGCAGATAACCCAAAGTTGCTTTTAAAAAGTGATTTTTGATCATCATCAAAAAGGGGGAGATTGTTACCAATGAGGAGCATTGGCAAATTTGAAGATAAATGATTTTGATGATGCTGAAAGACGATAGACTGTTATAATTGTTTTAAAAGCACTTTGTAGATTATAAATGTATTAGCAAAAGCCTTAAACATGTAATACTTAGAAAAATTCGTATTTCTAAAACTATTACGCATTTAATCGATTATTAGAAGCTATAATCGATTATCCTGAGCCCTTCTAAAAAACCTCATTGCTCTAGAATAATCGATTATTACTCCAAATAATCGATTATCACTAGTTCTGATGAGAACTGCCAAAGTCTCTAGAATAATCGATTATTCCTGAGGATAATCGATTATCACTTTTGAAAATCCTGTAACGGACTCAAATAATCGATTATCACTAACAATAATTGATTATCTGTGGCAGTTATAATTCATCCCTGTGAACTTAGACCAGTTGGCTACATAAGGTAGTTCCAAAACTCTTAGAAGACAACTCTGAGCTTCGTGAATAGGAGAAGCTCGCATTTCGTGTGTCGATAGTCGGAGCGGTTCTCTTCGAGTTGGCAAGGTGGTCATCTTCCGGTTCGTTCGTCGAAGGAAAGTTTTATCTATCTGTTTTTATTCACTCTTATTGTAATTTGTGAAACTGATTTTAGTGAAAACGTTAATCACTTTTTATAGTGATTAACAACTGGACGTAGATTCTTTTGAATCGAACCAGGATAAAAATCTAGTGTGTCAATTTTTCTACTCCTATACTTTTTACAGTTTTATGCACATCAACTGTTTGACAAATTTTCTCTAAGAAAATTAAATTTCTAAAACAGACCATCTTATTACGAGTTTGACCGAACACGCTTTCCGCTTTATTAATTTATTCCGTTGCGCGACTCTATAACGGTACCGAGTGTTCCGACAGCGTCTTCTCTTAATTAAGGAAGCACATGAGGGAGGATTGATGGGGCACTTTGGGATTGCAAAAACTTTAGCAATTCTTCATGAGCATTTCTATTGGCCTTATATGCATAAACATGTAGCAAAGTTATTAGCCAATGCATTCCATGTAAGCATGCTAAGTCCACCACCCACCCTCATGGCTTATTGATGACAAATTTATGAACACCGAAAAACGGCGCCAAAAACTTGTTTAACCATCGGCAAGTGTGACCAAATCGTATCAAGTAATAAACTCGGTAAGACCAAGTATCATTCTCCCAAAGGACTCACGGACTAGTTAGTTATATGATTTCTTGATTATTTAAGACTTGTGAACAAATTGTTATAAGTTTCAAATGCAAAAGACAAAAAGTAAACATGTATGCATGTGATGATCAATGGAAAAGAAGAACACAAACACTGAACGAATTATATGGATGAGTATGTTGTTGGGGTAATCAATTTCATCTTATCCACTCTCATATATTTTAGGAATTCATCATTCTTTTCATCAATGTTAATGTCACTCTCTAAATTACCTTAAACCCGATGTCTCGGCGAAGAAAGCCTATTCTTAATTATGAGTTCATACAATTCCTAGCATTCCTAATAATTAATTCTGAAGCACAGAAGCTTAAAGGCAACCAACCCTCATATCCCTATGTCTAGGCAATACTACTTTTGGGAGAATTTCCCCGCATCTAGATTTTACCGTATGTGTCCATATCAATAAAACCAATAATCATGACATTGAATGAGTTAAACAATGCATGCTTTGAGCAAAGAGGAAAAACCCTAACTAATGATGAAAGAAAGCATGTATCATAGATATGATGTTTAAACACAAAATTCCATATATGAAAGCTTCAAAAGATTACATTGATTCCCCAACAACAAGAAGAGTTTGGTTCACCATATTCATGGTGAAACTAGATGAAATACAATGAAAGAGTGAAAGATAGAAAAACCCTAGAAAGAGAAGAGGAGAGTCGTCACTGCTACGACTGTCGCGGTCATACAAATTTGATGTGCATAAATTAATGCAGTATAGACTAGGATTTGACTCCTAGGTCGTCTCTCAAGGACCAATATTTGTCGGTTTAGTCTCAGATTTAACACGAAGTGGGGGGGGGTTTCTGGATGTTTTGTGCGGTAAAATAAAATTGGAAATTGGAAATAAAACAACAGAAAAATTAAAATAAATTAAAACTGGGATTTAAACACAACTAAATTTAAAACGCTGAAATAAAATTTAACCACGGTAAAAACTAAACGGTAAAAGATGGTAAAAAAAAACTGAACGGTAAAATTAAACGCATAAATAAAAACATCAGTGAAAATACGTTGATAGAAAATAAACCGTAAAAATGACGTTGAAAATAAACTGAACGGTAAAAAGCAATGACTGAATTTAACAGTACAGAAAATACTGAACGATAAATTTAACAGATAAAAACATTTAACTGAAAATGGAATTCATCACTTAAATTAAAATTCTTGAACAATACAACTCAAAATGAAACAAGCAAACTGGTGCCACACTTCTACTGCTTTAGAAAATAAAACATTAGCACTGTTTAAAATGAAAAATGCAGAGGGAGAGGAAGAGGCGAGAGCCTCCTCCCAGACTGTGAGTGTTTTCCTAATTCTAATCTAAATTCTCATGCCTTGCTTCTCTGGTGCTGCTCCAATTTATAGTGCCAAATTCTCTGACCAACTCCTCTGTAGCTTATTTCTTTGAATTCTTTACTCAATTAATGAGTAAGTGGGAACTCCATTTTGTGGTGTGCGTTTGTTCACGTGAATTTCCTTCAAGCTTTCCATTCCCAACTCTTGTCTTCTTCTTCAATACAATTCCAGTGGGCTCCCTTCTCCTTTCACGTGTGTGATGGTGCTGGAGCTGGACCAGTTACTGGTGCACCGTGTGCTCTTCATTCTCTACTCAAGCACCATGGACTCTTCTCCAAGGTGGCTACCTCTATGCTTGTTCCAGCCATGAAATCTCCCAAGCTGGATGTGAAGGAGTGCTGGACGTTACTGCAAGGTGATGGACCGTGAAGGTTCTTGGAGTTGCTGAACGTTCTTGGACGTTGAAGGTTTTCTTACATTGCTGGACGGAGCTGGATAGTGGACTGCAGTTGGACGTGGCAGCTGCTGCTCTTGCTCAATGAAATCTGCAGTATGCTTCCCCTCCTCAAGTATGTGACAGCAGTGGCTTCAATAATCTACTACAGCCTCCTTCTTCCTTCACACGTTGCAGCTGCTTCTAAAAACTGTGCTCACCAATTCATTCTCTCCAAATCAATCCAGCAGGCCGTGTGCTACTCCAAATGGAGATCAAAATCCAAAAGCTTCTTCTCCAAATGAATGTCCAAAACCAAATGTGGAGAGACCATGGTCAAAGCTAAAAATCTGCATACCTTTCTCAAACCAAAGTGGGACGTGAAACTTCATCCCTTAATAATACTAATTTAATAAAATCCAAACACTTTCATTTTGGAACTCCTCTGGCCGTGAGTGATGTCTTCCAAACAAGCCATTCATTGTATAGAAATTTCCCACTTTCACGTGGAGCCCTTGCCAAATTCCTTTGCATTATGGTGGCCCCATTGATGTTAGATGTTCCCTTTGGCTTATTGTAAAATTTTCTTCAATGACAAAATAAGAAGTACGGGTGCTATATACTTCAATAAATCAACATTTCATTTTGAAGTTTTGGAGATGAGCTTTCAACATGGTGGTCCCCTCCTCTAATTCCAAATGTGTATTTGCTGAATCCTTCATCAAAAGGAATTTTTCCCGTGACATGGCAAGGGAAGGAACTTCCCAACGTGAATTTCCACTAAATGTATTCTTTTTCCCTTTCCAGAACAAAAGGCTTTGTTCAAAAATTAAATGGTAAGCTTGTGGATTCTATTTCCAGCCGTGACACTTCAAAAATCAACACTTCAATCAATTCTTAGCTAGCACAAGTACCAAACAGCAAGCAAATGCAAACAGACTAGAATTCACTCAAACAGTATGCACTAGACTGACATAGGAGAGTAAAGAAAATACTGGGAACAACACAAAATGAATTTGAACAAAATAAAAACTATACTTGAAAATAGACATCTAGACGAAACTATGAAAAAAAATTGCAAGGAAAACGGATAAGAATTGAATTAGAACGAGGACAAACAAGTTGACACAAAATTCACACAGCAACCAGCGAAAATTGAAGTGGCTGAAATGCATTGGGCTCAATTGTCATTTCTCATTTAGCCTTCAAATGTCCCAAAAAGATATCCAAAATTTTCCCATAATTAATAATGCAAAATAATAAGCTCAGATAATTCAAATTAGTTAAAATAAGAATTTCTGATCGAATTAAGCACAATTAGGAAAAATAGGAAAATAACGGACGATTAAGCACAATTCCCTGATTAATTCTAGTACAATAAACTAAGTGAAATTGAGAAAATATTGATTCATCAAAATAGTCCACACTTAGTCTTTTGCACTCCTGGGCAAAATTAAAACACAAATCAGGGAATAGTTCAAAGGACTTCTAGGAAGGTGACACACATTCAGCACACAGAAAACAAAGACTCAAGAAAAATAAAAAGAATTTACAGAGTTCTCAAGAATTATGGACTGATGAAAGAAGTGGAAATTTTCCAACACAAAATCAAGAAAAGCACATACTTACAGAAATCATCCAAGCAATTCACAGTATGGCAAAATAATTAATCAGCTCAAGAGGTGATTTAAATATAACATAACCTCACAGATGCACTAATAGTGTTTCTCTCAAGTGTTTAAGGTAAATAATTCCAACTCAATGTACTCAAGAAAACAAACACAAGTAGACTTGGCAAGCTTCTAATATCAACACTTAAAACATATGTATGTTCAGATCAAAAGGTCTTTCAGGGTTGTAATGAGGCCAAGGACAGGGGAGGATAAATTTGGATAAGTAGCTATAGCTCAGAAGAAATAGAGGTGCACTAGGGCAAAAATGTAGACACAGTGAAATCTCACCCAAACCTCTAATTCAATCCTCTTCTCGACTCCATTATTCACAAAATTATTTTTCAATTTTTCTCTTTTTCTCATCAAATTTTTTCATCCTGTCTCTTTTCTTTTCTCTCTTTATCACACAACAGGATATAATTTATATTTTCAGAACAAGATGAGGAACCAACTAGCCAATTTATCAGAATTCCCAAGGAGACCACACTTATTCTCAAAATACTTCTATAGCTCCAGACTTTCCTAAGGTTAAGGTAATCATTTGTTTTTCACTTAGGATCAGTGTATGAGCTTCAACACAAAGAAATATATACAGTATAGGCTCAAAGGGGTTATCAAAGGATAATAACAAGGTTGGCTTATTTGGCTAAAGAGGCTCAAGAACAAAAATGCCTTTATCACGTCTGAACATGCATATCAATCAAGTATATCAAAAAGAATCAAGCCAAGGCATATGTGCAAGCATTCAAGATACATATCACACACAAGAAAGAAAATTAAGTGGCTCAAATCTCACACAGGGTATTCGTCACAATCAAATCAACCTCTCAAACATTATAATCATCTTCCAAGCAGAGAAAAGCAAGGATTTCAAACCATAAGTATTAAGTAAGTGAAGGAAAAATCTACAACTTAAACATCATCCAGAAATCAAGAGAAAAATGTAAAATTTATTGCACACAAAACTCGATAAAAATAACTTTACAGAAAAAATTAACACTCAAAAACAAAAAATTTAACACACAAAATACAATCTAACAGAAAAATCAGAAAAATCAGAATTTCTTCCCAGTAGACCACACTTAAATCACACAATGTCCTCAGTGTGTTACAATCATCAGATTATCAATTTCAGAGCAGTTAAATAATATAGACAAGTGCAATAAAAAGTTAAGAAAAATGGGAAGAAATTTTTCAGTAACATCCATCAGCAGATGTTATCAGGGACATCCATCAGCAGATGTCTAAAACACCTAGCACCCATCAGTAGATGCTAATAATTTTTATTAAATTTTTTTATTTTATTTTATTTTATTTTATTATTTTTTTTTTTCTGAAAAAGGATACCGGTACTGTGACAACAGTCTCCGTGGCAACGACCGGAACTGTTGCTACAGTGGCAGAATTTTGGCTATAAAAGGGTACCTCCTCAGCGTCGAGCAACATTTCTGACTTCCCTGCTCTCTCTCTACTCCTCTCTTCTCTCTAATCTCTCCCCGCTCTCCTCTCTTCTCTGCTCTCTCTGCTCTCTACTCTCTCTCGAGCGTCTGGATCTGCGAGGAAGCTCTGCCACCGTGCCATCTGAAGAATCTGAGATCTGTGAGGAGCCTCTGCCTCAGCGCCTTCGAAGATTCTGAGATCTGCGTCAAGCTTCTGTAAGCCCTACTACTCCGGGTAAGTCATCTGCACCTTGGATCTCCTTTCTTTCGGCTTTTTCTGCTGTTTTTTACTTTTCCTGCCTTCCAGTCTTTCCCTTTCAGTATTTCCTTTTTCTGCCCTGCTCTCTTTATTTTTCTCTGCTTGTTCTCTTTCCCTCTTACAGCTTTCAGATCTATCATTTTTTTTTCTTTTTCCTGCTTTCAGTCTTCTTTCTGCTTTGATCTCTTGCCTGCTCTCCCTCTTTATTTCCTGCTTTCCTGTTTCTCCTTTTCCTGCTTTCCAGATCTTTCATTTTCATTTTTTTTTCTTTTTCTTATTCTGCTTTCTTTTTCACCTGCTAAACACTTAAAAAACACATAAAACACAACTGTCTAAAAACTTAAGGGGTATATCGGCTGGAAACCAGACGTTAATCTCCCTTCGTTTGAAGGTATGGCAGAGACAATCGGGTAGAACAACGCCACGTACCCCACTTAAAACTAAAACACAGAAACTGAATATACAAGAACAATATGGACAAGGACACTGGACGTAGATCCGTTTAGGACCCTTTGCAAGGACCGTGAAACAGATCTGAGACCAGACACAAAAACAATCAAAGACAGACAGGACAAAATAAATTTAACAGAAAACAAGAACAAATAAAGAAAACACAGAACTAATCTAAAAATTTTTTATGCTTCTTTTTTTTTTTTTTTTAGTTCTTTTTATTATTATTTTTTTTTTATGTTTAGTTTTTTCTTCTTCTTTTTTTTTTATGTTTTTGTTCTTTTTATTTTTTTTTTATTTAAGTATTTGTATATTACGAGAGGAAGGATGAGTGATACGGAATCAGAGAGATATACCAGTCAACGGTGGCGTCCTACCGACGATCAAATCAAGATGATGACCAAAATATTCAACTATGGGGTCACACACCCAAGCCGAGCGCAAGTCGTCGAGATCGCGTCTCGACTAAGGGCTTTCGGCGAAGCCACTGAATACAACGTACACTGCTGGTTTAACAACCACGGCAATCGGGTCAAGCGCTGGCAAGCGGAGATAGACCCTACTGGCACTCTCTTCTCACAACTGCCGCTGTACATGTACGGTAAGACCTCTGATCACACCTCCATTTTTATTGAAAATTTTCACTTCCTCTTCTATAATTAACACAAGTTTTTTTTATTTTTTGTTTGAAAGAAAACAACTGGGTGATAATGAGGGCACCGAGGCTGCTGAATTTGTTTCCAGTTCCGATCATTATCGATGACGACAGAAATGAACGAGAAATTCCTCCACCAAAGCCTCCGCTCGTGACTTTTCGAACCAGAGCTCCCTCAACGGAGCTCTCCCTTAGGCCACCACAACCAGCTCGAGAGTTCTTTCATTTTTAGTGTTTTATGTTTTTATTATTTTTATTATTTTTTTTTTATGTTTTTGCTGTTGGCCGAGTGTGGCCAGAATTAAGGACTGTAATATGAACACTTAAGTTTTTTTTTTATGTTTTATGTTTTTAATTTTTTTTTTTTTATGTTGTTTTTGTTTTTATTTATTATGGTGTGTAAGATTAACGATCAGACATGATCGACCCCTGAACAACCTTATTTTCACATATGAATCTACTGCAAATTTTATTTTCAGATCTGTTCAAGCTCCTATTTTCCATTACTGTAATTTTGCTATTATGAATGAAATATCTCTTAGTCTAAACAAAATTTTCAATCAAAGATCTGATGAAACAACTAAGAAATTATTTTACAGTGAAGAAAAATAAGGAAAAAAATGAGATCTGAAGTGAAAATTTTTTTTTTTTAATGAATTATTGGTAAGAAACTGCGGGTCGAAATAAAATCAAGGACTACGCAAAACAATTTTTGAATTTTTTTTTTTTTGAATTTTTTTGAATTTTTTTTTTTTTTTTTTAAGGATAACAATTTGAAAACTAAGAAGAAAAGGAAAAACAACTTAAACAAAATGCAGAATCTTCCCGAGACCACACTTAAACTACAATGTCCTAAACGTGTTCTAAGCATAAGATCATCAATTAAAACACTAAACAGATAAAGGACAAATGTAATAAAAGTATGAAAACGGGGAAGAAAGAAAGAAAACTCCCCTGGTCAGGGTGGCAGTTGCCAATTTTGGATTTGTAGGGAGATGTCTTCTTCAGGATCCAAGACGGAAATTTTGAGGAAAAATTGCTTCATCCTCCAAATCTGATCAAGCAGAGAAATATCCTCCACCGCCGGATCTAAGCAGCAAATATTGTCACTGAGCAGATTCAGTAGGTGCCTTTTGATCTTCGAACTGTTGTATGTACTGGCACCTTTGTCTTCCAGCGTGGGTGCATGCTGATCAAATTTATATGTACCTCCTGCAATATGGTTAGTGCAAAATGGTTCCACAGAAATATCATGCAGAGGTATAACACCCAATCCCAATTCATCATACCGAGCCTTAGATACAACCTCATAACATGAATCCGTTTCAAATGTAGAAACAATATCTATAACAGGTTCAGATTCATGTTCAGTGCATGGAGAACAAATATTTGAATGTGATAGTAAAAAGCGGTCCTCATCATGCACAGAGGAAAAATTAAAATCAGACTCAGCAAGAATATAGTCATTAGCATACCGATCATCATCACAATCAACATAATAATCAAATTGTGGTATGCTTACCTCCTCTTCCTTGAAGATTTCTAGAGTGTGGGAAGGTGAAGGTGGTCTACCTGGTTCAGGATTACTGCTTACTTCTGCCGGGTCCCCAAAATTTTCATCAGTCTCCTCAGGTGCAAGAGTGGCCATCTGCCTGATCTGATCACTCAGATTCTGCAAGGCAGCTTGAGTTTCCTGCTGGAACTCCATGCTCTCTTGCTTGAACTGCATGTTCCCTTTCTGAAACTGAATGTTCTGCATTGTCATCTGCTCTAGTAACTCCTTTAATGTAGGTTTAGAAGTAGAAGGCTGAGGAGTTATTTGAATAGGAGAATCATACTGCTGACTCTCATATTGTGGAACTGGCTCCCAAAGAGAGCTCTCAGAAATTGGATGATGGAACATATTGTTCTCATCATAAAAATCAGCAGATTTAAAATCAAAGTAATATGCAGAATAAGAATCATAATCACAGACATTGGCAGAATAAGCATTATTCACAACATTAAAATCGGTAGACATGGAAAATAAAAATAAAAATTAAACACTAAAAATTACTAGACAAACAAAATACAACACATTTATACATGCTGCAGGCACACACAAAACAGAACATAAAAATAATTTTATTATTATTTTTTTTAAAATTAATTTTTTTTACTTTTTTTTTTAATTAACAGACAAAATACATACGACACACATACAAAAAATAGAACATCACAACACAATTAAACATGCTACAGGCACAAACAAGACAGAACATCAACAAAACTTTTTTTTTTTAAATATAACAACTAAATACAAAACACAACACAATAAAAATATAAAAGACAAAACATATATTAACACAACATAATCGAAAAACACAGCAAAAATCTAAAACAAAAAACCTGGAACTGAGTGACAACGCCGCCAAAATTTGCTGAAGGTGTCGTTGTCGCCTACAAAAATACAAAACACAAAACACACAAAAGACACATATTAACAGAACAAAAATTTACACAACAAGAATCTAAAACCAAACCGTCTTTGGTCCCCGGCAACGGCGCCAAAATTTGCTACGACTGTCGCGGTCATACAAATTTGATGTGCATAAATTAATGCAGTATAGACTAGGATTTGACTCCTAGGTCGTCTCTCAAGGACCAATATTTGTCGGTTTAGTCTCAGATTTAACACGAAGTGGGGGGGGTTTCTGGATGTTTTGTGCGGTAAAATAAAATTGGAAATTGGAAATAAAACAACAGAAAAATTAAAATAAATTAAAACTGGGATTTAAACACAACTAAATTTAAAACGCTGAAATAAAATTTAACCACGGTAAAAACTAAACGGTAAAAGATGGTAAAAAAAAAACTGAACGGTAAAATTAAACGCATAAATAAAAACATCAGTGAAAATACGTTGATAGAAAATAAACCGTAAAAATGACGTTGAAAATAAACTGAACGGTAAAAAGCAATGACTGAATTTAACAGTACAGAAAATACTGAACGATAAATTTAACAGATAAAAACATTTAACTGAAAATGGAATTCATCACTTAAATTAAAATTCTTGAACAATACAACTCAAAATGAAACAAGCAAACTGGTGCCACACTTCTACTGCTTTAGAAAATAAAACATTAGCACTGTTTAAAATGAAAAATGCAGAGGGAGAGGAAGAGGCGAGAGCCTCCTCCCAGACTGTGAGTGTTTTCCTAATTCTAATCTAAATTCTCATGCCTTGCTTCTCTGGTGCTGCTCCAATTTATAGTGCCAAATTCTCTGACCAACTCCTCTGTAGCTTATTTCTTTGAATTCTTTACTCAATTAATGAGTAAGTGGGAACTCCATTTTGTGGTGTGCGTTTGTTCACGTGAATTTCCTTCAAGCTTTCCATTCCCAACTCTTGTCTTCTTCTTCAATACAATTCCAGTGGGCTCCCTTCTCCTTTCACGTGTGTGATGGTGCTGGAGCTGGACCAGTTACTGGTGCACCGTGTGCTCTTCATTCTCTACTCAAGCACCATGGACTCTTCTCCAAGGTGGCTACCTCTATGCTTGTTCCAGCCATGAAATCTCCCAAGCTGGATGTGAAGGAGTGCTGGACGTTACTGCAAGGTGATGGACCGTGAAGGTTCTTGGAGTTGCTGAACGTTCTTGGACGTTGAAGGTTTTCTTACATTGCTGGACGGAGCTGGATGGTGGACTGCAGTTGGACGTGGCAGCTGCTGCTCTTGCTCAATGAAATCTGCAGTATGCTTCCCCTCCTCAAGTATGTGACAGCAGTGGCTTCAATAATCTACTACAGCCTCCTTCTTCCTTCACACGTTGCAGCTGCTTCTAAAAACTGTGCTCACCAATTCATTCTCTCCAAATCAATCCAGCAGGCCGTGTGCTACTCCAAATGGAGATCAAAATCCAAAAGCTTCTTCTCCAAATGAATGTCCAAAACCAAATGTGGAGAGACCATGGTCAAAGCTAAAAATCTGCATACCTTTCTCAAACCAAAGTGGGACGTGAAACTTCATCCCTTAATAATACTAATTTAATAAAATCCAAACACTTTCATTTTGGAACTCCTCTGGCCGTGAGTGATGTCTTCCAAACAAGCCATTCATTGTATAGAAATTTCCCACTTTCACGTGGAGCCCTTGCCAAATTCCTTTGCATTATGGTGGCCCCATTGATGTTAGATGTTCCCTTTGGCTTATTGTAAAATTTTCTTCAATGACAAAATAAGAAGTACGGGTGCTATATACTTCAATAAATCAACATTTCATTTTGAAGTTTTGGAGATGAGCTTTCAACATGGTGGTCCCCTCCTCTAATTCCAAATGTGTATTTGCTGAATCCTTCATCAAAAGGAATTTTTCCCGTGACATGGCAAGGGAAGGAACTTCCCAACGTGAATTTCCACTAAATGTATTCTTTTTCCCTTTCCAGAACAAAAGGCTTTGTTCAAAAATTAAATGGTAAGCTTGTGGATTCTATTTCCAGCCGTGACACTTCAAAAATCAACACTTCAATCAATTCTTAGCTAGCACAAGTACCAAACAGCAAGCAAATGCAAACAGACTAGAATTCACTCAAACAGTATGCACTAGACTGACATAGGAGAGTAAAGAAAATACTGGGAACAACACAAAATGAATTTGAACAAAATAAAAACTATACTTGAAAATAGACATCTAGACGAAACTATGAAAAAAAATTGCAAGGAAAACGGATAAGAATTGAATTAGAACGAGGACAAACAAGTTGACACAAAATTCACACAGCAACCAGCGAAAATTGAAGTGGCTGAAATGCATTGGGCTCAATTGTCATTTCTCATTTAGCCTTCAAATGTCCCAAAAAGATATCCAAAATTTTCCCATAATTAATAATGCAAAATAATAAGCTCAGATAATTCAAATTAGTTAAAATAAGAATTTCTGATCGAATTAAGCACAATTAGGAAAAATAGGAAAATAACGGACGATTAAGCACAATTCCCTGATTAATTCTAGTACAATAAACTAAGTGAAATTGAGAAAATATTGATTCATCAGTCACCATCTCCAATTCTACCCCCAAGGGGTGAAAAGTGTGTTTTGCGTCTTCTCCAGCCAAAGATACAAACCCTAGGACGTCGTAAAGCTTATATACTATTTTAAAAAATACAGAAAATTAGGCCCAAGCCCATAAAAGTAACAAAAAACCGGTCCAAGCCGATTTTGAATGGCGCTCAACGGTATTTTATCGTTGAGCGGTACTAGCGCATGATCATTTTGCCCCCCAGCTGTTGTTTTGCCCCTCAACGGTGATTTCGGCACCTGAAAACTGCCACTCAGTGCAAAATTACCGCTCAGCGCCACTCGATCGCAACTTTTTCTGCATTCTGGTTGACTGGTTGACTTTTTTGGTTGACTGGTTGATTTTTTTGATTGACTGGTTGACTTTTCTTGTTTCCGGTTGACTTTTCAGCATTCCAATCATTCGGTACTTCAATTCTTCTTTCAAATCATTCAATTAACCTAAAAAATCAAGGGAATCTTGCACAAAACCATTAAATTCACCTTCAACTCTCTTATTCACAAAACTAAAGCAAAAATATGAGTTCAAGCTAGTTTCTAAGTCTTAAAGGTTGCTTTTGGTATCAATTTTAAGCGTAAAAATAACGTTTTCTCAACCGTTATCACTTATACACTCCTTTACCTGTGCTTAGTAATCCTGGGGTTGACATTTCTATGGATTTTGTTTTGGTTACTGATAACAGTTGAAAAACTGTTATTTTCATGCTTAAAATTGATATTAAAAGCAACCTTTAGACTTAGAAACTAGCTTGAAATCATGCCTTTTATCCATATTTTCAGAAATAAGAGAGCTGGACAGGTTTATGCTTGATTTCAGTGTTTTTGTGCAGGTTTTAAGGTGAATTTGGTGAAAAGAGTGAAGAAGGAGAGAAGTGACATTAGAAAAGACAAGAAAGAGTGCAAAAAGAGAAGACGAAGGCACCGCTCAGCGGCAAACTACCGCTGAGCGGCACTCAAGAGGTGACGTTGGAACCGCTGAGGGGCAAAATGGCCGCTGAGGGGAAGAAAGAAGACGCGCAATCACCGCTGAGCGGTAAATACCGCTGAGCGGCACTTTTTGGGCTTGGGCGTTTGTAATCTTTTGTAACTCTAGATTAGTATATAAGGGGTTGTACGTCCCTAGGATTAGTATCTTTGGCAGAAACGAAGTAAACTCTCTCTCTTCCACCCCTTTGAAGGAGGATCTTGGATGCTCAGGCTACCTCTTCACTTTATTGGGTTTATTCTTTCATTCTTTCATTGTTATTCATCTAGGTTCACCATGAATATGGTGAACTAAACCTTGTATGTTTGTTGGGGAATCAATGTAATCTCTTGAAGCTCTCATATATGGAATCTGTTGAGTACATCTTTTAAGTAAGACATATGTTTTCCTTCATCATTAGTTAGGGTTTTTCCTCTTTGCTCAATGCTTGCATTGTTTAACTCATTCTAATGCATGATTATTGGTTTTGTCGATACGGACACGTACGAGGAAGTCTAGATCCGGGGAATTTCTCCCAATATTTTACTGACAACATTATATTGGTTGCCTTTAAGCTCCTGCACTCATGAACTAATCATTAGGAATGCTAGGAATTGTATGAACTATTTGATTAGGGAGAAGCCATCTAGAATGGTACATTAGAGAGTGGCATTAACAATGATGATTTGAATGTTGAATTCCTAAAATATATGAGAGTGGATGAGATGAAATTGACCCCCAACAACATATTCATTCATATAATTCATTGAAAGTGTTTATCTTTTGTCTTTGCCATTGATCAAATTCATGCATACATGTTTATTTTCTGTCTTGCATTTTAAACTCTAAATATTTCGTTTGTAAGTCCTAGCTAATCAACAACTCACATAACTAAACTAGGCCGTGAGTCCTTTGGGAAGAACGATACTTGGTCTTACCAAGTTTATTACTTGAACGATTCGGTCATACTTGCCGATTGTGAAACAAGTTTGTGACATCATATTTTGGTGCTTACAAATTTGTCCATCAGTTACCTAGGACACAATGAGGGATGGATTCTATCTTTGTGGTAGTGGATCGTTTTTCAAAGATGGCGCACTTTATTCCCTGCCACAAAGTAGATGATGTTGTCCATATTGCTAATTTATTCTTTAGACAGGTAGTGCGTTTGCATGGTTTGCGTAAGACAATAGTCTCTGATAGAGATTCCAAGTTCCTTAGTCATTTTTGGCGATCTTTGTGGAACCAGTTGGGTACTAAACTTCTTTTCTCTACCACTTGTCATCCACAAACTGATGGTCAGACTGAGGTGACTAATAGAACTTTGGGTCAATTGTTGAGATGTTGTCTTGAGGGCAATCCACGCCAGTGGGAAGAGTTGCTACCCCATATTGAGTTCGCTTATAATAGGGTTGTCAACTCTACCTCCACTCATTCTCCTTTTCACATTGTTTATGGTTTCAACCCCTTCACTCCATTAGATCTTTTTCCCCTTCCTGATTTTAAGTCCATGTGTTTAGATGGTGTGTCCAAAGCGTAGTTCATTAAGGATTTGCATCATAGAGTCAAGACGCGCATTGAACACACCACTCAAAAGCATGCATCTAGTGTCAATAAGCGTAGGAAAAAGGTCACTTTCTCTCCTGGTGATTGGATATGGATTCATTTGCGCAAGGAAATATTTCCTTCACAAAGGAATTCCAAACTCAATCCTAGAGGCGATGGTCCTTTTCAAGTCCTACGCAAAATCAATGATAATGCATATGAGATTGATTTTCCTAGATCTTATAATGTACATCCTACTTTTAATGTGGATGATATTTCTCCTTTTGCAGATTTGCCAGATTCGTGGTCGAATCCTCTCCAACCTGGGGGGATGATGTGATCATAAAGAGGGCAAGTGATGAAGAGAATAAAAGGATGACAAGAAGCATGGCCAAAGGAAATCATTTTACTTCTTGTCTTCTTTACTCATTTGTAAAAAAAGTAGAATAGGTTTCAAAGGCTTGTATTTGCCTCTTTGATTTCTTTTCATTAGTTCTAGTAGAATAAACACTTATAAACCCTTCTTTTCCTTTAAGCACAAGCAATGTGGGACTCTCATGGCTTGGTCTTAAAAGCAAAGAAGAGGAAGAAAGGCGTCTTAGATGGAAGTGCAAGGTAGCATAGCTTTTCTTCTTTGTTTTGAACTTTAGGAGAACTAGTTGGCTTATAAACCCTTTAGGATGAAGGGAATTAACCAATGTGGGACTCAAAGCACCTTAGGAGCTGTTGGCCGACCTTGAGACTAGAAGTCCCACATCTCTTAATTCCACTCTCCAAACTCACTTCAAGGGCTATATAAGAAGGCTTAGGGTCTCCTTTTGGATTAACTTCGAAATTGAATGAATTCTTTGAGTTGAATTACAAATTTGCATTCCCCTTGAGATAGTTTTCTGTCTCTAGTCCATTTTGGGCATACCTTATCTTGCGCAAAGCGAGTGGCGGTCCTTCTTCGATACTTATCTTGGAGTCCTCTCTCAAGTGGCGTGTCTACGAGTCATAAGTTTCCTTCTCCTTTCTCTTTTTCTCTTTTATTTTCCATTCATTCTTTTAAATGTCATTAGTATACTTCTCTCTAGGCATGCACTTCCCTATCACTTAGAGCCAATGGCAATAGGTGAACCCAACAAAGAACAATGTTTCTCTTTACCCTTTGAACCTTGAGCTTAAAGTTGAAAGTGGAAAAACCCTTTTTGAAATCCTTACCTTGAGTTATGTAGAGTATGTTTTTGTGGTAATGGAGAATGGTTCAAATTTGGGGTGGTGAGAAACCGAAAAGAACTTTGTGAAATTCATTAAAGAGCATTGGGCAAAAGAAAAAGCAAAAGAAAAAGGAAAGAAAAGAAAAGGTTAAGCTCAATGCAAGTAAAGTTGGGAATAAGTTGAAGATTTGGTTTCTCACATAAAAGAAGAAAGAGAGTTGATCATTAATGTGAATAAATGAATTGTGCACTCTCTTACCTCAAGGTTTTGTTGTCTAGAAAAACCAATTTTCTTCTTAGCCCGGCCTCAATACAAACCTTAAAAAGTCCTTGTGATGATAACTTGCTTCTAAGTGTGTTTGATATGTGGTTAAATGAAAGGCAAAGTTGATTCATGTGACATTGGGATGGTAGAGTGTAAGAGTGTCACGTCATGAAACACTTTTGAGTGCTTGAGTGAAACATTGTCTTTGTCTTTGGTGAGGAATGTAAGACCCGTATATATAAAATGTTTTAATTTAATTATTTTATTTTGAGATATTAAATAATAAATTATTTTGTGAAATGGTGTTGAGAAATATTTAAAAAGGTGAATAAAATTAAATTAATATTTATTTTTATATTAATTTTCGAAAAGAGTTGAAATGATAGTTAAATACAATTGGTTGCACTATATTCTTTGTGGATGAAGCTTGGTTTAGTGGTTATTGTGAGTGTCCATGGTCTTAAGTTCAAACCTTTCTCAGTCTAAAAGGGTTCTTAACTCTTTCCATCTTGGCATGTGGGTCCCACCGAGGTAAGAAAGAGAGAATTAAGTATCCCTTGGCCGTGAATGAGGTGTGGAGCGTCACTTTCTTATGCTTTCCCGTGAATGAGTTTTGAATCTCTATTTTGGTGTGTTGCATGAATTGAAAGAGAAACATGCAAAAGGGTTATAATATTTTATTAAGTGTGTGCATGCATTTTGGTAGGAGAAAGTTGAAAGTAGACCCTTCTTCACTGATACATCCTAGGAGATGTGGAGAAGATGAGCCGTGAGATTAGAGGTGCAAGGAAACTTGGACAGTGGCTGCAACCCATGTAACAGGAGCTGTAGCCGATGCAGAGTGTGTGCAGAATTGGAATTTCAGGAACAGATTGGGTAGGAGTTTTGGATGTGATGCAGCGGAGGGTTGGTGTTTATGGTGATTGGATATGGAGGCTAGTGATGAGTCAATATTTTGTTCACTTCACTTAGTTTAATGTGCTATAATTAATCAGGGAATTGTGCATAATTATCCAGTATTTTCCCATTTTACTGAATTGAGCTTAATTCGATCAGAAATTCTTATTTTAACTAATTTGAATTATCTGAAACTAATTATTTACATTGTTGAGTACAGGGAAATTTTGGAAACATATTTTAGGACATTTGAAAGAATATTCAATTGCATATTGTGTTTTTCTTGAAGAAACTACACCTCTTAGAATTTTTAAAGTAATACTGGTTTGGAAATCATATACACCACACGTATATTTGTTTTATTGGGAGAAGCATGTTTAATTGTTTTATGGCCAATTTGATGAACCATTCCACGTGGAAGAAAGAATGTTGGAAAATCATTTCATTCTTATTGCTAAATTAATTTAATTATGGGCGTGACTTATTGCACAAAGAACAATCAATTATCATCCAATACATCACACAACCCTTTGGTGAAAGGCATTTGGAATAAAACAAAGGAAGGGCCCACCATTTTTTTTGGCAACAACACGTGAATGCTTGGAAAGAAGAAATGAATTTAATTTCTTCATACTGCACTCCACGGGAAATGTGTTACGGCCATATGCTTGCAAGCCAACAAATCACATATTTTGATGAAAAGTGGGAGCCACAACACTATTTCTTGGTTTGAAACATGGTTTTCATTTGTAAAAGCTTCTCTTCAAATTAAGAAGTGGAGCATGGGAACAAAAGGATGCAGCACGTACGTGGAGGCTTTATTTTGGAAAGAAAGTGATTGATTGCTAAAGGACACCGCAGCACACAATTGAAGAAACAACATAAGAATTTTATTGAAGTGGTATTATGAAGGAAAACACTCACGGCCCCACCATAAGAAAAATGCAGCAGCTGCCAAGGCATCTTTCATTTAAACAAATCAGACATGTGTAAAGGTGGGAGGTTACGGGAAAAGAAGGAAAGGAAAGCATTCAGCAATGGAATGAAAAGGAGGCCACCATTTATGAAAGCTCACGGGTCTATTGATTGTAAGAAGCAGCAAGAAGATGTTCCAAAATCTTAGTTGAAGAAGAAGAAGTCCAGCAAGAGAAAGGAGAAGGAGCCGTGAGCAAAGAGCTAGAACAACCACGCTGAAGGAAGGAAGTTCACGTATTTGGAGAAGTATAGAGAAAAGATGTTGGCCACAAAGGAATATTTTAGTGTAGCTTGGAGTGGTGCACACATGAAGGGGCTGCACTTTCACGATAGCAAGGCAAAGGTAAAGTGCTGCACATCCAGCTGCCATGAGGGACTTGGTTGGAGTCCAGAGTAAAGCGTGAAAAAGCAGAGAGTTGCAACGTCATTGAAAGGAGGCAGCTGGTTGTTACTGGACGTGTAGAGGGGTGTGACGGCCTAGAGCTGGTGCAGCCACCACTTTGGTTGAAGCACCGTGATGCATATAAGAAGGTCTTTAAGGTTGCTGCCATAAGTTGGAGAGGAAGAACCCAGCAAGCACAACAGAGAAAGTTTGAATGTGATGTTGTCCAAGCCACGGGTCCAGGAGAGCAGCTGCATAGTGATGGATGATTCACGGGAAGAGAATGGAATAGTGAAAGGAGCCCACATGAAAGGAATTTATGTGATTTTTGCTGAAAAGAAGAAGAAGAAAAGTTGGCAAAGGAAAGGCTCACGGGTTCAGGGATTTGGCTATAAAATGGAGAAGCATGCAGGAAAAAAAAATTAGAGTTTTAGGATTGGATTTTAGGAGTGTATTAGGAGAAGTTTTAGTGCAAGGCCTGGAAGAGGCTCTCGCCTCTTCCCTTCCAGTTATTTTCATTTTTAACAGTGCAATGTAGAATTTTATTGCCGATAGTGTGTTACAATATTTGGATCAGTTTACTCATTTCATTTTATTTCCATCTGTTCAAGAATTTTATTTGAAGTGTTGAATTTTAATTTAAATATTGAATCCTTGATGAATTTGATTTTCAGTTAAGTGTTTTTAATTTTATTGTCTCTTTTATTTTACCGTTCATCGTTAAATTTTGTCAATGTATTTTTCTGTTCATTTTATTTTCAAACGTTATTTTTGCGGTTTATTCTCTGTCAATGTATTTTCACTGATGTTTTTATTTCTACGTTTAATTTTACAGTTTCTGAATATTTACTGTTCCATTTTTTACCGTTTAATTTTATTTACCGCATTCAAACAAAATCACAAAAACACCCCCCCACTTCATGTCAAATCTGAGACTGAACCATATAAATTGGTCCTTGAGAGACGACCTAGGAGTCACTTCCTAGTACTGTACTGCATTCTTATCTGCAAACAACTTTTGTGAGCGGTACGACCCGTTCATCAAAAAATGGCGCCGTTGCCGGGGAACAATCAATAACGGTTTGGTTTTAGATTTTTGTTGTATAAAGTTTTGTTCTGTTAATATGTTTGTTTTGTGTGTTTTGTCTTGTATATTTTTGCAGGCGATAACGACACCTTCAACAAATTTTGGCGGCGTTGTCACTTCAGTTCCAGGTTTTTTGTTTTAGATTTTTGCTGTGTTTTTCGATTATGCTGTGTTAATATATATTGTGTATATATGTGTTTAATTGTGCTATGTTCTGTATTTAGTTGTTATTAAAAAAAAAAAAAAAAATTAATTAAAAATTTTTACTATTGATGTTCTGTCTTGTGTGTGCTTGTAGCATGTATAAATGTTTTTTGTTTTATCTGATTCGTAATTTTTAGTTTTTAGTTTTTACTTTTTATTTGTCCATGTCTACCAATTTTGATTACGTGAATTCTGCTTATTCTGTCGATGCCTCTAGCTATGACTATCATTCTGGATATTACTGTGATTTTAATTCTGCTGATTTCTATGATGAGAACAATATGTCTCATCCTCAAACTTCTGAGAGCTCCCTTTGGGAGCCGGTTCCACCAGTTCAGCAATATCAGAGTCAGCAGTATGATGCTCCTGCCCAAGTAGCTTCTCAGCCTTCAACTTCTGAACCTACATTGAAGGAGTTACTAGAGCAGATGACAATGCAGAACATTCAGTTTCAGAAAGGGAACATGCAGTTCAAGCAAGAGAGCATGGAGTTCCAGCAGGAAACTCAAGCTGCCATACAAAATCTGAGTGATCAGATCAGGCAGATGGCCACTCTTGCACCTGAGGAGACTGATGAAAATTTTGGGGACCCGGCAGAAGTAAGCAGTAATCCTGAACCAGGTAGACCACCTTCATCTTCCCACACTTTAGAAATCTTCAAGGAAGTGGAGGGAAGCATACAGTAAATTGATTATTCTGTTGATTATGCTGTTGATTGGTATGCTAATGATTATATTGTTGCTGAGTCTGATTTTAATTTTTCCTCTGTGCATGATGAGAACCGTTTTTTACTATCACATTCGAATAATTATTCTCCATGCATTGAACATGAATCTGAGTCTGCGATTAATATGGTTTCTAATTTTGAAATTGATTCGTGTTTTGAGGATGTATCTAAGGTTCAGCCTGTTACACTGGATTTGGGTGTTGTACCCCTGCATGTAATTTCTGCAGTGCCACATTGCACTAATCATGTTGCAGGAGGTACGTATAAATTTGATCAGCATGCACCCACGCTGGAAGACAAAGGTGCCAGTACATACAGCAGTTCGAAGATCAAAAGGCACCTACTGAATCTGCTCAGTGACAATATTTGCTGCTTAGATCCGGCAGTGGAGGATATTTCTCTGCTTGATCAGATTTGGAGGATGAAGCAATTTTTCCTCAAAATTTCCGTCTTGGATCCTGAAGAAGACATCTCCCTGATTGTCCAATTTTGGCAACTGCCACCATAATCCAGGGGAGTTTTCTTTTTCTTTCTTCCCCGTTTTCTGACTTTTATTACATTTGTCCTTTATCTGTTTAAGTTTCAATTGATGATCTTATGCCTTTAACTGATTTGGGACATTGTAGTTTAGGTGTGGTCTGGGGAAGATTCTGCAATTTTTTTTCTTTTAAGTTTGTTTTTCCTTTTCTTCTTAGTTTTTGTAATTGTTATCTTTAAAAATAAAAAATAAACAAAAAAAAAAAAAATATTTTGTGAAAAATTTTTGTGATAAAATATTTTGTTTAAGTGTGCAAAAATCTTTGTTCTAATATATATATTCCTTTTCTTTTTAGTTTTCGAATTATTATTTTTAAAAAAAAAAAAAAAAAAAAAAAAAAAATTAAAAAATAAAAATTTGTGTTGTGTTTCAAGTATGTTATTTTGTTAATGTATGTTTTGTAAATATATGTTTTGTCTGCTGTTTTTTTGACATTTGTGTTCTATCTGCTTTGATATTTTGTGTTCGTTATTTGGTATTTTGTTTCGTTAATATGTGTTCTGTTTTTATATTTATTTAGTTTTTGTTAAAACATAAATAATCGTAAGAGCAGAATTTGCAAATAAAGGGCAGAGAGGTGAAACTATCTGAGTGCATTTATTGTAACTTACCAAGTTCGCAGAAAACATTCTGTCTTACATTGATTATTAAAATAAAATACATAAAAACATAAATAAAGTTGTTCGATCATTTCTGATCGTTAATATTACACACCATAATAAATAAAAACATCATAAAAATAAAAACAACAAAAACATAATTGTTCATATTACATGCCTTGTCCATATTCTGGCCACACTCGGCCAATAAAAACAAAAAAAAAAAAAAAAAAAAAAAAAAAAAAAAAAACTTTAAAACTGAAAGAACTCTCGTGCTGGTTGTGGTGGTCTAAGGGAGAGCTCCGTTGAGGGAGCTCTGGTTCGGAATGCGAGCGGAGGCTTTGGTGGAGGAATTTCTCGTTCATTTCTGTCGTCATCGATGATGATCGGAACTGGAAACAAATTCAGCAGCCTCGGTGCCCTCATTATCACCCAGTTGTTTTCTTTCAAACAAAAAAATAAAAAATAAAAAATAAAAAAACTTGTGTTAATAATAGAAGAGGAATGGAAAATTCAATGGAGGTGTGATCAGAGGTCTTACCGTACATGTACAGCGGCAGTTGTGAAAAAAGAGTGCCAGTGGGGTCTATCTCCGCTTGCCAGTGCTTGACCCGATTGCCGTGGTTGTTGAACCAGCAGTGTACGTTGTATTCAGTGGCTTCGCCGAAAGCCCTTAGTCGAGACGCGATCTCGACGACTTGCGCTCGGCTTGGGTGTGTGACCCCATAGTTGAATATTTTGGTCATCATCGTGATCTGATCGTCGGTTGGACGCCACCGTTGACTGGTATATCTCTCTGATTCCGTTTCACTCATCCTTCCTCTCGTAATATACAAATACATAAATAAAAAAAAATAAATATAAAAATAAAAAAAACAAAAACAAGAAGAAAAAAAAAAAGCATAACATAAAAAAAAAAAAAAAAAAAAAGAAGCATAAAAAATTTTTAGATTAGTTCTGTGTTTTCTTTATTTGTTCTTGTTTTCCGTTAAATTTATTTTGTCCTGTCAGTCTTTGATATTTCTGTGTTTGGTCTCAGATCTGTTTCACGGTCCTTGCAAAAGGGTCCTAAACGGATCTACGTCCAGTGTCCTTGTCCATATTGTTCTTGTATATTCAGTTTCTGTGTTTTAGTTTTAAGTGGGGTACGTGGCGTTGTTCTACCCGATTGTCTCTGCAATACCTTCAATCGAAGGGAGATTAACGTCTGGTTTCCAGCCGATATACCCCTTAAGTTTTTAGACAATTGTGTTTTATGTGTTTTAAGTGTTTAGCAGGTGAAAAAGAAAGCAGAATAAGAAAAAGAAAAAAAAAATGATAGATCTGAAAGCTGTAAAAGGGGAAGAACTGAAAAGCAAAGAAAAGAGCAGAAAGCTTAAACGGCAGAAAGAAGGAGATCCAAGGTGCAGATGACTTACCCGGAGTAGTAGGGCTTACAGAAGCTTGACGCAGATCTTAGACGCTCCGAAGGCACACAGGCAGAGGCTCCTCACGGATCTCACTCAGATCTTCAGAAGGCGCGGGGACAGAGCTTCCTCACAGATCCAGACGCTCAAGAGAGAGTAGAGAGAGAAGAGAGCAGTGAGAGATGTAGAGAGAGAGCAGGGAAGTCAGAAATGGCACTCGAGGCTGAGGAGGTGCCCTTTTATAGCCTAAATTTCTGCCACTGTAGCAACAGTTCCGGTCATTACCACCGAGACTGTTGCCACAGTACCGGTCTTCTCCTTTTCCAAAAAAAAAAAAAAAAAAAAAAAAATTAATTATTAGCATCTACTGATGGGTGCTAGGTGTTTAAGACATCTGCTGATGGATGTCCCTGATAACATCTACTGATGGATGTTACTGAAAAATTTCTTCCCATTTTTCCTAACTTTTTATCACACTTGTCTATATTATTTGCTGCTCTGAAATTGATAATCTGATGATTGTGACACACTGAGGACATTGTGTGATTTAAGTGTGGTCTACTGGGGAGAAATTCTGATTTTTCTGTTAGTTCTGTGAGTATTTATTTCGTGTGTTAAATTTTTTGTTTTTAAGTGTTAAATTTTTTCTGTTTTAAGTTGTTTTAGTGTGTCTTGAGTGCAATAAATTTTACATTTTTCTCTTGATTTCTGGATGAGGTCTAAGTTGTAGATTTTTCCTTCACTTACTTAATACTTATAGTTTGTAATCCTTGCTTTTCTCTGCCTGGAAAGATGATTATACGTTTGAGAGGTTGATTTGATTGTGACAAATACCCTGTGTGAGATTTGAGCCACTTTATTTTCTTTCTTGTGTGATATGTATCTTGATTGCTTGCACATATGCTTTGGCTTGATTCTTTTTGATATACCTTATTTATATGCATGTTTAGAAATGATAAAGGCATTTTTGTTCTTGAGCCTCTTTAGCCAAATAAGCCTACCTTGTTATTATCCTTTGATACCCCTTTTGAGCCTATACTGTATCCATTTCTTTGTGTTGAAGCTCATATACTGATCCTAAGTGAAAAACAATGATTACCTTAAACTTAGGAAAGTCTGGAGCTACAGAAGTGTTTTGAGAATAAGTGTGGTCTCCTTGGGAATTCTGATAAATTGGCTAGTTGGTTCCTCATCATGTTTTGAAATGATAATTTATATCCTGTTGTGTGAAAAAAAAAAAAAAAAAAAAAAAAAAAAAAAAAAACAGGATGAAAAAAAAAAAAATATTTGATGAGAAAAAGAGAAAATTGAAAAATAATTTTATGAATAATGGAGTCGAGAAGAGGATTGAATTAGAGGTTTGGGTAAGATTTCACTGTGTTTACATTTTTTTTCCTAATGCACCTCTATTTCTTCTGAGCTATAGCTACTTATCCAAATTTATCCTCCCCTGTCCTTGGCCCCATTACAACCCAGTAAAGACCTTTTGATCTGAACATGCATATGTTTTAAGTATTGATAATTAGAAGCTTGCCAAGTCTAACTGTGTTTGTTTTCTTGAGTACATCGAGCTGATATTATTATTTACCCTAGACACTTGAGAGAAACACTGGAAGTGCATCTGTGAGGTTGTTACTTTTAATTTGCCTCTTAAGCTGATTGATTATTTTTTTCCGTGTATTGAATTGCTTGGATAATTTCTGTAAGTATCTGCTTAATTTGATTTTGTGTTGGATATTTCTACTTCTTTCATCGATCCATAATTCTTGAGAATTCTGTAAATTCTTTTTATTTTTCTTGAGCCTTTGTTTTCTGTATGTTGCAATTGTGTCACGTCCTTTAATGTCCCTGAATTATTCCCTGATTTACGTCTTGATTTTGCCCAGGAGTGCAAAAGACTAAGTGTGGTCTATTTTGATGAGTCAATATTTTGTTCACTTCACTTAGTTTAATGTGCTATAATTAATCAGGGAATTGTGCATAATTATCCAGTATTTTCCCATTTTACTGAATTGAGCTTAATTCGATCAGAAATTCTTATTTTAACTAATTTGAATTATCTGAAACTAATTATTTACATTGTTGAGTACAGGGAAATTTTGGAAACATATTTTAGGACATTTGAAAGAATATTCAATTGCATATTGTGTTTTTCTTGAAGAAACTACACCTCTTAGAATTTTTAAAGTAATACTGGTTTGGAAATCATATACACCACACGTATATTTGTTTTATTGGGAGAAGCATGTTTAATTGTTTTATGGCCAATTTGATGAACCATTCCACGTGGAAGAAAGAATGTTGGAAAATCATTTCATTCTTATTGCTAAATTAATTTAATTATGGGCGTGACTTATTGCACAAAGAACAATCAATTATCATCCAATACATCACACAACCCTTTGGTGAAAGGCATTTGGAATAAAACAAAGGAAGGGCCCACCATTTTTTTTGGCAACAACACGTGAATGCTTGGAAAGAAGAAATGAATTTAATTTCTTCATACTGCACTCCACGGGAAATGTGTTACGGCCATATGCTTGCAAGCCAACAAATCACATATTTTGATGAAAAGTGGGAGCCACAACACTATTTCTTGGTTTGAAACATGGTTTTCATTTGTAAAAGCTTCTCTTCAAATTAAGAAGTGGAGCATGGGAACAAAAGGATGCAGCACGTACGTGGAGGCTTTATTTTGGAAAGAAAGTGATTGATTGCTAAAGGACACCGCAGCACACAATTGAAGAAACAACATAAGAATTTTATTGAAGTGGTATTATGAAGGAAAACACTCACGGCCCCACCATAAGAAAAATGCAGCAGCTGCCAAGGCATCTTTCATTTAAACAAATCAGACATGTGTAAAGGTGGGAGGTTACGGGAAAAGAAGGAAAGGAAAGCATTCAGCAATGGAATGAAAAGGAGGCCACCATTTATGAAAGCTCACGGGTCTATTGATTGTAAGAAGCAGCAAGAAGATGTTCCAAAATCTTAGTTGAAGAAGAAGAAGTCCAGCAAGAGAAAGGAGAAGGAGCCGTGAGCAAAGAGCTAGAACAACCACGCTGAAGGAAGGAAGTTCACGTATTTGGAGAAGTATAGAGAAAAGATGTTGGCCACAAAGGAATATTTTAGTGTAGCTTGGAGTGGTGCACACATGAAGGGGCTGCACTTTCACGATAGCAAGGCAAAGGTAAAGTGCTGCACATCCAGCTGCCATGAGGGACTTGGTTGGAGTCCAGAGTAAAGCGTGAAAAAGCAGAGAGTTGCAACGTCATTGAAAGGAGGCAGCTGGTTGTTACTGGACGTGTAGAGGGGTGTGACGGCCTAGAGCTGGTGCAGCCACCACTTTGGTTGAAGCACCGTGATGCATATAAGAAGGTCTTTAAGGTTGCTGCCATAAGTTGGAGAGGAAGAACCCAGCAAGCACAACAGAGAAAGTTTGAATGTGATGTTGTCCAAGCCACGGGTCCAGGAGAGCAGCTGCATAGTGATGGATGATTCACGGGAAGAGAATGGAATAGTGAAAGGAGCCCACATGAAAGGAATTTATGTGATTTTTGCTGAAAAGAAGAAGAAGAAAAGTTGGCAAAGGAAAGGCTCACGGGTTCAGGGATTTGGCTATAAAATGGAGAAGCATGCAGGAAAAAAAAATTAGAGTTTTAGGATTGGATTTTAGGAGTGTATTAGGAGAAGTTTTAGTGCAAGGCCTGGAAGAGGCTCTCGCCTCTTCCCTTCCAGTTATTTTCATTTTTAACAGTGCAATGTAGAATTTTATTGCCGATAGTGTGTTACAATATTTGGATCAGTTTACTCATTTCATTTTATTTCCATCTGTTCAAGAATTTTATTTGAAGTGTTGAATTTTAATTTAAATATTGAATCCTTGATGAATTTGATTTTCAGTTAAGTGTTTTTAATTTTATTGTCTCTTTTATTTTACCGTTCATCGTTAAATTTTGTCAATGTATTTTTCTGTTCATTTTATTTTCAAACGTTATTTTTGCGGTTTATTCTCTGTCAATGTATTTTCACTGATGTTTTTATTTCTACGTTTAATTTTACAGTTTCTGAATATTTACTGTTCCATTTTTTACCGTTTAATTTTATTTACCGCATTCAAACAAAATCACAAAAACACCCCCCCACTTCATGTCAAATCTGAGACTGAACCATATAAATTGGTCCTTGAGAGACGACCTAGGAGTCACTTCCTAGTACTGTACTGCATTCTTATCTGCAAACAACTTTTGTGAGCGGTACGACCCGTTCATCACTAGCTTGGAGAGGTGATTCACAACTCAGAAGGCTTCCTAGAGTGGAAGGAAGTTGCAATGGAAATCAAGCTAAGAAGGGACTCTTGGAGAAGGAATTTTCTATGCATTTCAGCAGAAATTCTTTACTACAATCCAAAAGTGATTTACAAGCTTTTCCTATGAGATTTTATAGATTAATCTCAAGGCTTTAAGCAATCAATTGTCACGTTGCAGATCTGATCCCATGTGCTACATGTTTAGCTTCTAAAACACGTGAAAATCAAGTTTTATGTGAAGAAAAACAATTACTCATGCAGCCCCATAGAAGGATAAGTACACCCCTTTTGTATAGAAATGTCCTTTTTACCCTTCTCCATGTTTTGGCAGATTTGGCATATCTTCTTGTTCTCCAATTTTCCATCCAAAGATAGCAAATAGTACTTGACCTTGAGGAGAATATTCATCTTGGAGCTTTTTGGCCATTCCTCTTGTGATGGGTCCTATGGTGTTAGACCTTCTTGTATCATCCCCTCCCTCTTGAGAAGGATTTGCCCTCAAATCCAAAAGATCTTCATCTTCACTATCAAATCCTGCAAAAGGTTTAAGATCAGATACATTGAAGGTAGCATGAACACCATATTCAGGAGGAAGATCAAGTTGATAAGCATTGTTATTAATCCTCCTGATCACTCTAAAGGGTCCATCTCCTCTAGGATTGAGTTTAGATTTTCTTAGTTGAGGAAATCTTTCCTTTCTAAGATGAATCCAAACTAAATCTCCTTCATTGAAGATTAACTCTTTCTTGCCCTTATTATGTTTGTTGGCATATTTCTCATTTTGTTGTTGAATTTGAATTTTAACCCTTTGATGTAAATCTTGGATAAATTTAGATTTAGATACCCCATCTTGATGAACAAAATCAATAGAATTTGGAAGGGGTATTAAATCCATGGGTGTCAAAGGATTAAAACCATAAACAACTTCAAAAGGAGACAATTTAGTAGTTCCATGAACTACTCTATTGTAGGCAAACTCAACATGAGGCAGGTACTCATCCCAAGATTTGTGATTTCCTTTAAGAACTACCCTTAGTAAAGTGGAAAGAGATCTATTGACTACTTCAGTTTGACCATCTGTTTGAGGATGGCAAGTAGTAGAAAAAGATAACTTAGTCCCTAATCTAGACCATAAGGTCCGCCAAAAGTGACTAAGAAATTTTGTATCTCTATCCGAAACTATTACCTTAGGTAACCCATGAAGTTTAACCACATCTCTAAAGAATAACTTTGCAATGTTGCTTGCATCATCTACTTTGTGGCAAGGTATGAAATGAGCCATTTTGCTAAATTTATCTACCACCACAAAGATAGAATCAAAACCCCTAGAAGTTTTGGGAAGACCTAACACAAAATCCATACTTATCTCTTCCCAAGGGGTGGAAGCAACATTCAAAGGAGTATACAGTCCATGAGGCATTGATTTAGATTTAGCTTCTAAACAAGTTATACACTTAAAGCAATGCCTTTGAACATCCCTTCTCATGTGAGGCCAAACAAAATTTTCTTTCAACATGCCAAGGGTCTTTTCTACCCCAAAATGTTCCATTAATCCTCCCTCATGTGTCTCTTTAACAAGGAGTTTTCTATGTGAACCTTGGGGAATGCAAATTTTTCCTTCTTTAAAAAGATACCCTTCTTTCACATAGAATCCTCCTTGAGGCTTATTGAGACATTCCTCATAGATATGAGCAAAATCAAGATCTTGTGAATATAATTCAAGAATGTTATTAAATCCAAGAATTTGAGCTCCCAATGTGGCTAATAGATTAATTTTTCTTGACAAAGCATCAGCCACCACATTGGATTTTCCTTTCTTGTATTTAATAACATAAGTGAATTGTTCAATGAATTCCAACCACTTAGCATGCCTCTTTTGTAACTTGTGTTGACTCTTCAAATACTTAAGTGATTCATGATCACTATGAATGATAAACGCCTTGGCAACAAGGTAATGTTCCCAAGTTTGAAGAGCCCTCACAAGTGCATAGAGTTCTTTGTCATAGGTGGGGTAATTACAAGAGGCACCATGAAGTTTTTCACTAAAGTATGCAATTGGGTGTCCTTCTTGTAATAATACTGCACCTATGCCAAATCCTGAAGCATCACATTCTAGCTCAAAAGTTTTGGAAAAATTTGGCAAAGCTAGAATGGGTGCTTGTGTGAGCTTCTCTTTAAGTAGCTCAAAAGCTTTTTGTTGTTTATCCCCCCAATGGAATGTAACATCTTTTTTCACCAACTCATTGAGGGGTGAAGCAAGACTAGAGAAGTTAGGAACAAATCTTCTGTAAAAGCTTGCCAACCCATGGAAGTTCCTTACTTCTCCTACATTCTTTGGAGGAGGCCAATCTTGGATGGCCTTTATTTTTTCTGGGTCCACATGAACCCCATTTTTGGTGACCACAAATCCAAGAAATATGACACTATCAACACAAAAGGTACACTTGTCAAAGTTTGCAAACAATTTGTGTGTTCTAAGGATTGTTAAAACAACTCTCAAATGATTTTCATGAGTTTGCAAATTTTGACTATATACCAAGATGTCATCAAAGTAAACAACTACAAACTTCCCAATGCAATCCCTAAGGACATGATTCATAAGTCTCATGAATGTGCTTGGAGCATTTGTAAGACCAAAAGGCATAATTAGCCATTCATATAATCCAAACTTGGTCTTAAAGGCAGTTTTCCATTCATCACCTTCTTTAATTCTTATTTGGTGATAGCCACTTTTTAAATCTACCTTTGAAAATATTTGTGCTCCATGCAATTCATCCAACATATCATCAAGCCTAGGAATGGGATGTCTATACTTGATTGTGATGTTGTTGATAGCTCTACAATCACAACACATGCGCCACTTTCCATCTTTTTTTGGTACCAGCAACACTGGTACAACACAAGGACTTAGACTCTTTTGAACTAAGCCTTTATCTAGTAGCTCTTGGACTTGTGTCTCAATCTCCTTAGTTTCTTGGGGATTTGTCCTATAGGCTGGCCTATTAGGAAGAACTGCCCCTGGGATGAAATCAATTTGATGTTCTATTCCTCTTATGGGTGGAAGCCCTTTTGGAATTTCTTGTGGAAATAGATCATCAAATTCTCTCAAAAGTTTTTGAATGGATGGAGAAAGAGTTGAAGTCTTTGAATTACTAGATGTACATGTAAGTGTCCCTTGACAAAGAAGAAGATATGAAGGTTGCTCAACTTGAAGTGTATTGATTAAAGTCTTTTTGTTTAAAAGAACTTCATGTTGAGTGACCTTAGGTGGCACACTTGGTTCTCTACCCTCCTTTCTTTTTGACTTTTTCTTTTGATCATGTTCTTGTTTTCTTAAAGACTTCATTTGTGCTTGATCCTTAGCCACTTGGGTAGGAGTCAAAGGATGAAGCACAAACTTCTTGTCCTTTTGATGGATAGTGATGGTATTGGTTAGACCATGATGGATAGTTTGATGATCAAATTGCCATGGTCTCCCCAATAACACATGACATGCTTCCATGGGAACTATATCACATAAAACTTCATCTTTGAAGTTCCCAATGGAAAATGCCAACTTCACTTGATTCTTGACTATTATATCCCCATCTTCATTTAGCCAATGAAGTTTATAAGGTTTTGGATGGGGTATACTATCAAGCTTCAACTTCTCAACCAACCTTGTGCTACAACAGTTGCAACAAGATCCACTATCAACAATGAGAGAACAATGATTTTCTTGAATTTTACATCTTGTATGAAAGATGTTCTCTCTTTGTGATATGTGTTCAAGACTTGGTTGGTTGCTAAGTATTCTTCTCACCATGAGAAGTTGCCCATCATCAGCATATATTTCCTCTTCCCTCTCTTCTTCCTCACTCTCACTTGTACTAGTTGGGGTGTCACTTTCACTACTATAAATGTCCTTGCCTTTCAAAATAATATTTCTTTTTGTAGGACATTGAGTAGCTACATGACCCCTTCCTAGACATTTGAAGCATTTGATTTCACTTGTTCTGGTGTGTGAGGGTGTCTCTTTCTTGGGTCTTTCTTCTATTTTGGCTAGAGGTTTAAATGGCTCTTTTTCTTTAAAAATTTTCTTTTCAAAAGTAGGTTGAACTTGAATTCTTTTAGAAGAAGATTTTCTCAAGTTTTGTTGTTCTACCTTTATACACATTTGAACAAGATCATTCAAATCTCTATAAGGTAGAAGTTCAACCCTATCTCTTATGTCAAAATTGAGCCCACTTAAAAATCTAGCTAAAGTAATTTCTGGACCCTCCACTATGCCTGCCCTCATCATATACAACTCCATCTTTTGTCTATATTCCTCAACTGTCATAGACCTTTGTTGTAACCTTTGGAGTTTATCCATGAGTTCTCTATTGTAGTAGGAGGGAATGTGTCTCCTCCTAAGGGCAGACTTGAGGTCATTCCAATAGTGGATGGGAGGGGCTTGATGCCTAAGCCTCTCTTTGACCAAGGCAGTCCACCAGTACATTGCATACCCTTGAAAGCTTAGGGTAGCTAGAGAGACCTTCCTCTCTTCACTCACTTGGTGGCATTCAAACAATTGTTCCACCTTCATCTCCCAATCAAGATAAGCCTCTACATTGTCCTTCCCATGGAAGTGAGGCAACACAACATTGACTTCTTTAGGGGGTGGGGGTGCATGAGAATTTCTCCTATGCCTTCTAGAAGTAGAAGGCTGATGAGGGTAATAATCACCCAGACTCATAGACATCCCTCCCTCTTGAGAGTTTTCACTCTGACTTCCCCTAGACTTACTTTTTCTTATCATTCTCAACTCATCTTGAATAACAGCATTTTGAAGCTCTCTATTGACTTTCTCTTCATTCATTTCTCTTCTTATTTCCTTGAATTCATTAACTAAAGTTTGAAGAGAAAAATGTTCTTTTTCACTATCACTAATCCTAGGAGAATGCCTTCTAGACATTATGATGGACTTAAATGTTACTCTTGAAGTAAAGACTATAGATTTTCACTTGAAGCAATATTCCAGGTAAGGGAGGTGATTCACTAGGAATGCTTAAGTACCAAGCCTTTTCCTTGCCAAATATGCTTCTTGCTACTTACTAGAGTCCTTAGATCAAAATCACTCTTAAATCCACTTAAGTCTTAAAGACAACAAAGAAGACACAAAGCAAAGAAAAAAACACAACCTAACTCTAAATTCGGACCCCTAAGAGAGCTTCCTATTCGCACAAGATATATACTATCTAGTCGAGAATGGGACAAGCAATTAAAGTGAGGTCTCCTAGGTGAGGCTTAGATTTTGGATCTAAGACACACTCACCGTCTACCAATTTTAAAATGATGAGACTTTAAGTCAAGTTACAAATGAGGGAAGAGCACTTGTGAACTCTAGCACCTCACTTGCTTGGATTTGGAACTTACAACCAAAGAAAACCAATGGAAATTACAAAGAAATTTGGTAAATTGGAAAGGAAAGTTAAAATTAGGCTAAGGAAACAATGTGTGCAGCTTTGGTTGCTCTCAAAGAACTTGAATCTACTGGATTCCAAACAATTCTCTCAGCTGCAAGGTGCCTAAACCAAGAAATTAATTTTCTGCAGTATAGAATGCTGCTGCAGTCACGGCTTTTCCTTCTTCAAGGTTCAACTTCATTCACTTTTCTTCACCAATTGAACTTCCTTTGATGCTTCCACTTTGATACGCGGGGACCAAGACCAATTAGTTTAGTATAGTTTATTTTTACTTTTATTAAAAACATGTGTAAAAGGTGTTAGGCATGTGCTAGATAGGAGGGACTTTTAGTCCTATATATAGACATGCCACCACCTCTTGTAAGGTACTTTTTGAGCATAATGAATTGTTATTCTGTTGAGAACACTCCAGATCAATTCTACCTTGAAAGTCAAAACTAGAGAATCCCAAAGGATCTCCTCTAGCCACCTTCCCTTCACACCATCCATTCTCTCATTTTCCAAATCAGATTTTCTTTCAGCCACCCTACATCACGCTCCTCCAATCATTTACTTCCGCGTGGCTTGTGTCGCCACATCGCTGCCACACGAGCCTGTCCCTGGAAGGCTCCTACACTAGCTCATCATTTTGTTCTCTCTCAACCATTTGAGAGAACGAACTGTCACTCTCGCGTTCGCTTTTCTTCCAGCGCGCATCCTCAACCATTTTCCTCACAATCTTCCATCACACCTCTCACGAAAAATCATTTTCTACCGATTAATTACCTTCTCGCCGACTAAAATCCCTTCTCCACCGTTCCAAATCCGCTTCCGCATCAAACCCTAGGTTTCCACCAACAAACCTCCAATCCTAGTTCTTCCGCTGCCTGATCTGCTTCTCCTTGGCAGAATCTGAGGATTCTCGATTCAATCTGCTTCTGCCGCTGCTACTCGGCTCTTCAACTCGATCAAGTCCGGATTTCACGACATCTCCGGATTCAGCTCAAGCCGTCAGCTATCATGTGGTATTCAGAGCCTAGGTTAGGCGCGTCCGCTTGAGCTAAGTATCTCGTTTCTCTCTGATCTGAGTTACTCTTCGTCGTTCTCAAATTTTTCTGTCTCGATTTGTTCTCTGTTCTTGAGATTCAATTTGTGCGTTTGCTTGTTTTCAAGTTTTTTTTGTGTTGTTGATTATCATTCGTGCAATGTCTTGAGTATTTTACTTCGTCTTATTCATTCGTGTTGAATCTCTTCAATATTCGTGTTGTTCATTATGATTCCTTCTCTGTCTTGTGTTGATTCATGTGTTTTTGGTCTTGATCTGTTCATTAGGTTTCTGCTTGAGTCATTTTTTTTTGTATGCTAACCTTGTTTGGTTGTGTCTTTTCTTCATCTTAATCGGTCCAAAATTTTGCTTGAGTCATTTTATTTGAGCATCAATTCTGTTTTGTCATAGTTGTCATGTTAGTTGATTTTTCTTGTTCATAATTTCAAGTTGTACTTCTTAATTGAGTTGTGTTTGTGGTGATCTGATTGTATGTTCAATGTGCATACCGTATGAGCTATGACATTCAATACTGAGAGCTCGGATGCATGAAATGAGCAGCAGATCTGATTTGAATTTTCTGTTGTGAACTTCTAGTTTTAATAAGCTGTTGAGTCTGAACATTGAAGCTATTCTGCACTTTTAAAATTGAGCTGGAATGCTGAGATGACTAGTAACAAAGTGCCAACCAGAAAAGCCGTGATATGCTCAGCATTAGCTTGGTTGTTAGTGTGAAAATCACAGCAGAGATTACTTGCAAGCAGTAGGCCGAACTGCATATTTCCTTGCTTGAGTCATTTGTTTTGTTTTTGTTCATTTCAGTAGTAGATCATTGCTGGAATTTTGTGTATTTAATCCTAGAGTCTTTGCAAACCATTTTTAAAATTTCTAAACTGCAGAACTATGTTGTTTCAATGCTTGTTAATCACTGTTTTGGTCCAAAACGAAATAAAGGCATGAGTTGAGTAAATCGGTTCAAAAGAGGCAAATTCTGAAAAGAAAAACAAGGAACTGAACATGTGAATTTGAGTAAAAGCCTATGAAATTGTGTAAACTGGCCTTGAATGATCAAAACAAGCATCATTAAACTTGTTCGAATGGATTTCAGTGTGTAATTGTGTCCAGAATTGAAATTGCTAAAAATAGCTATTGGACAAGTTCAATTTTGCATCTGAAACCTGTGTACACCAACCAGTTCTGCAATTCCTTACTGCATTTTTTTTAATTGTTTTCTTAATCTGTTCTAGATCCTTTGTTAGGTTCATTTTTGAGTACTTCCCTTCTTGATAGCTTTGCTTCTTGTTTGTCTTTGTTGGTTATCTAGTTTTGTCTGCAATGCATGTGAAATCTATTCTGCCAACTTTTAATTGAAGCTTTTATTTGCTTATTTCATCTGGTCTATAGTTTCCTTGGTTAGAGTCTGCTCTGCTGTTTGAGTGGTTGTCCTGTTTGTCCATCACTTTTGCCTTAGCCTAATCATTTCCCTGATTTGAGAAACCTGATTCCATTCTGGTTTTTGGGATTTGAAAGAAGGTAAGTGTGAATGGTAGCATATTAGGTGGTGGTGATCCACAGGATTCTCTGGCTTAGACTGAAAATTTCATTTGAGTGCCTTAAAATGTTTTAAGAGAGAAATCTGGGTGCTGTGAGATTAGCGGCCATTGGAATTTACAAGAGTTCAATTTCAACTAACCATTTGTTGATTGTTCATTGTGCAGGAAAAGAAAAGGAGATGATCAGAGTGGAGAGTTGTGACTGCTTAAGAAGTTATTGAAATCAATTTAGTTCATAAACTGTTGATGAAGTCAGTGAGATATTAAATGCTTGAATGTGATTGCTGATTTGCTAGTAATGCTAATTGTGCTTGTGAATGTTTAAACTGTCATTGCACTCACTTTATTGTCAAACATTGCCTGCTGAATTAATTGATATACTCACTGTTTTGAAAGTGAATTGTTGCTTTTATGGTTTAATGGGGCATGTTGAATGTTGATTCTGATTTGATAAGACATATGGGAACTTGGTAGATGCATAGGATTTTTAAATAATGTGCTGATTGTTTTATGAGCATTTCTGGAAGTGCATCAACATTGTTTTAACTGCCAATTTCTGCATTGCATCATGTTAATCTTTCTCCATTGATTTGATTAGCTTGTGGTGGTTGTATAATCAGTTGGACTAAGGTTTGAACTTCATATATTTGAATCTGATGAAAATTGATTACATTGGCCTATGTATGCATATCAGAATTTCAATGAAATGATTTGAGAGCTTAAACAGTTGAGATTTTATTTGTGCAGATTTCCATTCAGTTTAAATTCATTGTTTAATGTTAGCTGAATTCTCTGCATTACATCATATCACTCTTTGTCCATTGGTTTGATCAGGTTTGATTAATTTGGAATTATTGTTTAATCAGTTTGGTTTCTGCATTGAATTACATCCAATCTGAAGTTAATTCACTGTCCATTTGCATTTGCTGGATTCTGTTGCTGGATTTTGTTGGATTTATGTGTGCAGAGCTGATATAAATGAATCATTACTTGAGCAGAATATTACTGAAGAAACCAGAGGCAGAAACACTTCTTGTGGGAGTGTTGAACTGAAGGGAGTTATTTACTTTAATTGCTTCTGATTGTTTACATTGCCTTGGTTTAAAATTGTTCATTGTGGACTGCATGAACTGCTGATTTAGTGTGAATTTTCTGTGTAGTTTGGGAAAAGCAATATTGAGTGTACTGTGGCAGATTGTACATTGTGAGCTGTTTCAGTGAAGACAGTAGCAACCATCTGAACTAAAGGGAGTTTCTTATCTTAAACTGTTTTTGATATGCTTAAATTGTTTAGTATGGCATGCAATCGTTAGGATTAAAATTGTTTAATTGTTAATTGGTTGGAATTCAGTTTGTGCAGGAGTTTAATTGAACAACAGCATAATCTTAGTGGAAAGCTTGGAAAGCTTGTGCAGCCAAAAGAAAGGGAAGTTATTACTACCCTATATACTGTTTTGCAATCTGTTTTAACCCATTGAATACTCATCGCAGTATTGTGCATGTGTGATTGCAGGAGTGGACAAGCTAGTCTCTTGATTTAGGCCGAGAATTGAAAGGAAATTTGGCCTCTGGAAGAGTTCGTGCAAGATGAAGAATTGGCAATAGGAACTTTTCTCTGCATCAAGTGTACAAACCCAAGAAAGGGAAGGCTCATTTAAGTGTAACTCACCTCTTCCAATATGTTCGTTAACTGCTTCTGATCCAGCTTTGTACATTGGTGATTGTAGAGTTGAACCCAAGAGCTAGGAGACTCCAACGTTGTCCAGAAGCAACCAAAAAAAAGTGCAACACTAGCTTCTTCATGCGGATTTGAATCAGGACCAGGATTGAAGCATAGCTGTTATTTGTTTTTTTTTTTTTTTAATTGTTTCTTCATCTGGTTTTGTAATGGGCTATATTGTTAGTTTTCTTAATTTCATTGTAAAAGGCCATTCAAAGTCCAAGTGTCTTGGAAGAGTCCTTGGTGCTCTTTCAACTCTTGGCAAAAACTTTTCTTGTTGGTGTTTAATTTTTTTTTTTAGTGTCTTACGTGTAGGGTGATTTAGGCTAAAAGGGATTAAACTCTAAGCCTTGTCACATTAGAGTCCGAAAAGTCTCGTCTTTTAGTGTTTAATTGTTGTGATTAGTTGTGAGTTGTATCCTTTGATTTTAAAAGTGATTTTAGTTTAAAGGGTAACTAGTAGTAACCTAAGACATTTCTGGCAAGGCAAGACTTGGTACTTAAGCAGTCTTCATGACTCACCTCTTTTACCTGGGACTTGTCTAAGTGTGAATCTTGTATATCTTTTACACTAGAAAAACTTTTAAAAACAAAGATGTCTTGTTATCCATATAGGTCTGCTAGGAATGTTGATAAGCGACTTAGTTACAAAGGAATCAAAAGAGAACATGATAAAGCTAGAAGGAAGTCTTGTTCATCTTATGAATTTGATAGGATTGAAAATGATTTGTATAAAAAAGCTAGTGAAAATATTCCATTCTTTGGTGATGATATTGGTGCATTAACATACCTAGTTTGGGAAAAGGAAATTAATGATATGCATTCATTCATGGTGAGAAAAAGTAAATATGAATCCTTCTATTCTAGAGATGATGAGTCTTATATTCTTAATCTTTACACTTCTAGTTTTAAAAAGCATGCAAGAGAGTGGTGGGATGATAGGCAATATCATGTTAAGATAGGTAGAAAATATCCCATTCATGATTGGAATCAATTGAAAGCTTGTATGAGAAGAAAGTTTGTGTCTCGAGAAATTGAAAGAAACTTAGAACTTATGAGAGAGCTTATTAGAGAAGGTAAGTCATTCATTCAAAATTTAAATGGGTTCTCCCGTAGGGAAAGTGAGTTTCTAGAAAAACTTAAGAAGCTATGGGAAGAGACAAGCAAACATAGAATTGAGAGGTTAAAAAGAGAAAAACAAAAGCAAGAAGTAAGAGAGAAAAGAGAAAAAGAGAGAAGAGAAGAGGAAGAACGAAATAAAAGAAAAGAGGAAGAGAGAAAGAGAAGAGAAGAGGAAGAAAACAAGAGAAGAGATGAGGAAGAAAGAGAAGAAGAGAAAAGAAGAGAGAAAGAGAGAAAAGAAACACTTAGAAGAGAAAAGGAAGAAGTTGAAAGGATAGAAATGGAAGAAAAGAAATCAAAGCAACTAAGGACAACATCTCCTCCTACATTAGAAGTCAAACTCTTAAGGAGAGGTTTTCTATCCTCTCACTCTTATCCATTTATATTTGAATTTTCCAAATTTCACTTTTCTTTCAAAGAATTGACCACTCCATCTTTAACAATGTTATCACTTTCAACACATGCAAAATTCCAACTTGGGTTATGGTTACCAATAACTCAAGATACAAATAAAATTTCAAATGAAGAAAGGTTTCTTTGTTATATTAAATTTAAAAATTTCAAAATTTGGAAACTTTCTTCTACACATATTCTTTTATATATCTTATTGGGTCAAAGAAAACTAATTAGAGATATGTTTAAAGCTTATTGCAGATGGATATTTGACCCAGGAGGAACCCTTATGAAGCTAACAAAAATAAGTCTTCAAAAGCACCATCAGATTTGAGGACAAATCCTTTCCAAGGGGGAGGGGATGATATGCGGGGACCAAGACCAATTAGTTTAGTATAGTTTATTTTTACTTTTATTAAAAACATGTGTAAAAGGTGTTAGGCATGTGCTAGATAGGAGGGACTTTTAGTCCTATATATAGACATGCCACCACCTCTTGTAAGGTACTTTTTGAGCATAATGAATTGCTATTCTGTTGAGAACACTCCAGATCAATTCTACCTTGAAAGTCAAAACTAGAGAATCCCAAAGGATCTCCTCTAGCCACCTTCCCTTCACACCATCCATTCTCTCATTTTCCAAATCAGATTTTCTTTCAGCCACCCTACATCACGCTCCTCCAATCATTTACTTCCGCGTGGCTTGTGTCGCCACATCGCTGCCACACGAGCCTGTCCCTGGAAGGCTCCTACGCTAGCTCATCATTTTGTTCTCTCTCAACCATTCGAGAGAACGAACTGTCACTCTCGCGTTCGCTTTTCTTCCAGCGCGCATCCTCAACCATTTTCCTCACAATCTTCCATCACACCTCTCACGAAAAATCATTTTCTACCGATTAATTACCTTCTCGCCGACTAAAATCCCTTCTCCACCGTTCCAAATCCGCTTCCGCATCAAACCCTAGGTTTCCACCAACAAACCTCCAATCCTAGTTCTTCCGCTGCCTGATCTGCTTCTCCTTGGCAGAATCTGAGGATTCTCGATTCAATCTGCTTCTGCCGCTGCTACTCGGCTCTTCAACTCGATCAAGTCCGGATTTCACGACATCTCCGGATTCAGCTCAAGCCGTCAGCTATCACACTTGTAGTGAGCCATTTGAGTTATAGTTCACCTATCCAATAAACCAATTAGTCACAGAAACTACCACCACAATTGCCAGCAAAATCACATCCAAGTGACAGCAACACCAGGACTTTTGTCAAACAGATGGTGTGCAGAGTGTTCAAAATTCAGAAAGCAAACAATTAAGTGGCTATCAATCACGGTGGCACATCAAAATGATCTTAGGAATGGCTCTAGAACAGATTTAAAACGCAAAAAAAGACTTTAGATCAGAATCACACACGAATTGGCTATGCATTGAAAATTGACAAAACTGTTTGATGAAATGCCTGAATGAGTTGCACCAGATTTCTGCACCAGATTTTAACAGCAAAATGCTATACACTTCAGACTTTCGAAACTGATGATGCAATGGTCCTAAGTGCCTTTTAACATATGTAATACCTCTTTTGAATTGTTATCTTAATATTTTAAATGGACCATGGCTTTTACTGCATCTCAAAATGATGAATCAAGCAAAGGAATGCAGTGCAGAATTGGATAAAAAAAACCAGTACAGTTTTGACAGTAGAGTCAATCTTTCAATGCAGAAAATAGACCAAATGAACAGTACTGCACCTAGTTATTTTCCAATGATTCAAACATGTTTTGATGATGAATGATGACTTGTTGGAGCTAATTGGATGCATCAAAACTATATAAAATAGAAAATCACTACTGCAGTACCAGATTTCAGCTAACTTTAACAACTAGCATGGTCAAATTTTGATTCAAAAGTAATTCTGACTTGAACAGCAAGGAGGAGTTAGAAATGGTATTTGAAATTTGCACAAATGCAGAAATTCAGTGTTGATGATGGTTAGCAATGATCTAATACTAACCACACACAATTAAGCAGAATTGACTCAAGGAAACTCATGCATCTCGGCCAAATGCTTGGACACTCTTGCCACATGACAAACTATTTGGAATCAACTCATTTCATCTTCCAAATGGTTCAGACAATGGATCAACCAACTGCTGTTCAATAGAACAGTAAATGACCATAAAAAACAGTGGCAATGCAGCACAAAAACAGAACTGAAATGCTATCAGGAATTTAAAAAAAAAACCTGCACAGATTTTGAGTTTGAATGATAGATCTAAACACCTGAGCTCATTTCTGAAGTATTCATTGCTCTTACTTGGTGTAGCCACATTCAAACAACTCAGATTTTTGGTAAAACTTGGTTGAAAAACCAGATTTGATAACAAAACAGCAAAGTAACTAACAAGACTTAAGACAAAACCAGAAATGATATTTAAATGATTAAAATGACTCAAAACAGCAAGAGATAACCGAATAAAATGATGATAGACTCAAGCAAATAGAGCTAGTATCAATAAAACTCAAAACATAGAAGCCTAAACACATCATATATGCTGAAACAGAAACAGAATTTAGAAAAACCACAAGACATAGCAGGAATTTGAATGACAGTTTGAAAAATGAAAAATGAAGCCACTTATCTCACGGTTCAAGTTAGAACCTAAGCTCTGAATACCACTTCATACATCCTAGGAGATGTGGAGAAGATGAGCCTTGAGATTAGAGGTGCAAGGAAACTTGGACAATGGCTGCAACCCATGTAACAGGAGCTGTAGCCGATGCAGAGTGTGTGCAGAATTGGAATTTCAGGAACAGATTGGGTAGGAGTTTTGGATGTGATGCAGCGGAGGGTTGGTGTTTATGGTGATTGGATATGGAGGCTAGCTTGGAGAGGTGATTCACAACTCAGAAGGCTTCCTAGAGTGGAAGGAAGTTGCAATGGAAATCAAGCTAAGAAGGGACTCTTGGAGAAGGAATTTTCTATGCATTTCAGCAGAAATTCTTTACTACAATCCAAAAGTGATTTACAAGCTTTTCCTATGAGATTTTATAGATTAATCTCAAGGCTTTAAGCAATCAATTGTCACGTTGCAGATCTGATCCCATGTGCTACATGTTTAGCTTCTAAAACACGTGAAAATCAAGTTTTATGTGAAGAAAAACAATTACTCATGCAGCCCCATAGAAGGATAAGTACACCCCTTTTGTATAGAAATGTCCTTTTTACCCTTCTCCATGTTTTGGCAGATTTGGCATATCTTCTTGTTCTCCAATTTTCCATCCAAAGATAGCAAATAGTACTTGACCTTGAGGAGAATATTCATCTTGGAGCTTTTTGGCCATTCCTCTTGTGATGGTGATGGACAAATTTATGATCACCAAAATATGATGTCACAAACTTGTTTCACAATCGGCAAGTATGACCGAATCGTTCAAGTAATAAACTTGGTAAGACCAAGTATCGTTCTCCCAAAGGACTCACGGCCTAGTTTAGTTGTGTGGTTTGTTGATTAGCTAAGACTTAAGAACGAAATATTTAGAGTTTAATATGCAAGACAGAAAATAAACATGTATGCATGAGTTTTTGATCAATGGCAAAAGCAAAAGATAAGCACTTTCAATGAAATATATGAATGAATATGTTGTTGGGGGTCAATTTCATCTCATCCACTCTCATATATTTTAGGAATTCAACATTCAAATCATCATTGTTAATGCCACTCTCTAAAGTACCATTCTAGATGGCTTCTCCCTAATCACGAGTTCATACAATTCCTAGCATTCCTAATGATCAGTTCATAAGTGCAGGAGCTTAACGACAACCAATATAATATTGGGAGAAATTCCCCGGATCTAGACTTCCCCGTACGTGCCCGTATCGACAAAACCAATAATCATGCATCGAATGAGTTAAACCATGCAAGCATTAAGCAAAGAGGAAAAACCCTAACTAATGATGAAAGAAAGCATAAATCTTAATTAAAAGATGTAAGCATAGATTCCATATATGAGAGCTTCAAGAGATTACATTGATTCCCCAACAAACATACAAGGTTTAGTTCACCATATTCATGGTGAACCTAGATGAACAATAATGAAAGAATAAAAGAATAAACCCTAAAAAGGTGAAGAGGTAGCCTGAGCATCCAAGATCCTCCTTCAAAGGGGTGGAAGAGAGAGTGTTTGCCTCGTTTCTGCCAAAGATACTAACTCTAGGACGTGCAAGTCCTTATATACTATTCTAAAGTTACAAAAGATTACAAAAGCCCAAGCCCATAAAAGTGCCGCTCAACGGTAAATACCGTTCAGCGGTGACTGCGCGTCCCTTTTCTTCCCCTCAGCGGCCAGTTTGCCCCTCAGCGGACCTCCCGTGACCTCCTGAGTGCCGCTCAGCGGCATTTTACCGCTGAGCGGTGCCTTCGGCTTCTCCTTTTGCACCCTTTGATTCCTTTTATGATTCCATCTCTCTCCTTCTTCACTTATTTCACTAAATTCACCTTAAAACCTGCACAAAAACACTTAAATCAAGCATAAACCTGTCCAGCTCTCTTATTTCTGAAAATATGGATAAAAACATGATTTCAAGCTAGTTTCTAAGTGTAAAGGTTGCTTTTAGTATCAATTTTAAGCATGAAAATAACAGTTTTTCAACTGTTATCACAACCCCAAACTTAGAACTTTGCTTGTCCTCAAGCAAACAAAATGTAACTCAATCTCCAACCAATTCATATGATGGTTCACTCATTCAAAAATTCTCTTTTTCAAGATAAGTAATAACTTCACTCAAACTTATGACCAAGAGTTCAACCAAGATGTGCACATGCTTTAGGGTTCACAAAGTCATTTAAATTCCAACAAATGCTATTTTTCATGAATGATCAATCAATTAAGCATGGATGTTCACGTGCTTATGGAATATTTCCTCACTAGGTAAAGTGTTTCACTCAACACACAAGTGTATAAGAGGTAAAGTGTTTCACTCATTCACTCCATTATCACAATGTCACATGAATCAACTTTGCCTTTCATTTTACCACAATCAAAAACATTCACAAGCATGCATCATCACAAGGACTTTTCAATGGCTTATAATGTGGCTGGGTGATAACAGTTGAAAAACTGTTATTTTCATGCTTAAAATTGATACTAAAAGCAACCTTTAGACTTAGAAACTAGCTTGAAATCATGCTTTTATTCATATTTTCAGAAATAAGAGAGCTGGACAGGTTTATGCTTGATTTAAGTGTTTTTGTGCAGGTTTTAAGGTGAATTTAGTGAAAGAAGTGAAGAAGGAGAGAGATGGAATCAGAAAAGGAATCAAAGAGTGCAAAAGGAGAAGCCGAAAGCATCGCTCAGCGGCATTTTACCGCTGAGCGGCACTCAGGATGTCACGGGAGGTCCGCTGAGGGGCAAACTGGCCGCTGAGGGGAAGAAAAGGGACGCGCAGTCACCGCTGAGCGGTATTTACCGCTGAGCGGCACTTTTATGGGCTTGGGCTTTTGTAATCTTTTGTAACTCTAGAATAGTACATAAGGACTTGCACGTCCTAGGATTAGTATCTTTGGCAGAAACGAGGCAAACACTCTCTCTTCCACCCCTTTGAAGGAGGATCTTGGATGCTCAGGCTACCTCTTCACCTTTTTAGGGTTTATTCTTTCATTCTTTCATTGATATTCATCTAGGTTCACCATGAATATGGTGAACTAAACCTTGTATGTTTGTTGGGGAATCAATGTAATCTCTTGAAGCTCTCATATATGGAATTTATGCTTGCATCTTTTAATTAAGACTTATGCTTTCTTTCATCATTAGTTAGGGTTTTTCCTCTTTGCTTAATGCTTGCATGGTTTAACTCATTCGATGCATGATTATTGGTTTTGTCGATACGGGCACGTACGGGGAAGTCTAGATCCGGGGAATTTCTCCCAATATTATATTGGTTGTCGTTAAGCTCCTGAACTTATGAACTGATCATTAGGAATGCTAGGAATTGTATGAACTCGTGATTAGGGAGAAGCCATCTAGAATGGTACTTTAGAGAGTGGCATTAACAACGATGATTTGAATGTTGAATTCCTAAAATATATGAGAGTGGATAAGATGAAATTGACCCCCAACAACATATTCATTCATATATTTCATTGAAAGTGTTTATCTTTTGCTTTTGCCATTGATCAAAAACTCATGCATACATGTTTATTTTCTGTCTTGCATATTAAACTCCAAATATTTCGTTCTTAAGTCTTAGCTAATCAACAAACCACACAACTAAACTAGGCCGTGAGTCCTTTGGGAGAACGATACTTGGTCTTACCAAGTTTATTACTTGAACGATTCGGTCATACTTGCCGATTGTGAAACAAGTTTGTGACATCATATTTTGGTGATCATAAATTTGTCCATCATTGGGCTAACAAGAAAATTGGTTTTTCTGGATCACAAAATCCTTGAGTTAAGAGAATCATAACAACACAATTATTCTTATTCATTCCCAACTTGCCTTTGCATTTGCATTGAGCTTTGCTTCTTTTTCTTCTTCTTTGCATATTCTTACTTTTTAGCTCTTAGCTCAATGCTTTTCCTTTTTCATGTTTTCCCAACAACCCCAAACTTGAACATTTAATAATACCACACAAGATCTTCTACTTAACTCAAGGTAAAGATTTTCAATCAAGGGTTTTCAGTGTATATTCAAGGCTAAGGGTTCAAAGGATAGAACACAAAGTGTTCTCTTTTAGTGGGCTAACTTTATGAATTTGGCCAATAAAAAGGGTTCCAACAAACGGCCTTGATCATATGATGCAAAACAAGCAATTGATTCAATCATAGAAAACCTGGGCAAAGTCATTCATGCTTCCAAAGTAATAACATTCAACAATAACAACTCTGGAGCTCAAAACCTCACATATAAGCTCATTCACATTTGACATACACATCCTGCTTAATTTCACAATCACAATCATGATATCATGCATTTGTTCACAAAGCTTGTGAATCACCTGTATAAGCATTTTAATGTGCACATCATCTCAACATCAATTAATCATAAGCATCATTCAAGCATTACTTATCACACAATCACAGTTAATAGCAAACCATCATAAGAAACCAGGTGTTCAATAGAGCACATCATACCCTAATCTAAAAACAAAAAACAAATAAGATTAGAAAACTTAAACCAACAAAAACATAATCATATGATAGCATTCATCAGTATCTTCCTCTTCTTCCTCATCATCATCATCAAATGCATCCTCCTTCTCAGCTTCATCTTCTTCCATGTCTCGAGCTGAAGCTTCAGCTGCTTCAGCTTCTCCTCCATGCAATGGTTCTTCTGGCCAAGCTACCACATTATGGAATTCATCCATAGTCCACCTGTGGGCTGGAGGTGTGTCATACATCCCCACTATCATCTCAGCAGTGGCCACCTGCCCTCTGTGAATGGACTGCAACTGAGCACCTATAAGAGACATATACATGTCCCTCATCTGGAATGGTTCTGCTTCATGTGTATCAGCAGATGTCCTGCTCTGTGCTTCATGTGTATCAGCAGATCACCTCCATAGTACTGTCTGTAATAAGCCTCATCAATAGCTTTTCTTGGCCTCTCAAATGGTGGAACAGAAGTGTCCACCCCAGCTTGCTTGCAAAGGTGAGTGATCAAAGAAGGATGTCCTAGTGGTGCTTTGTTGTTTGAGGTGTTAGCACACACACTAATCTCATCAGCTATCACCTGCCCAATATTAACATTCAAGTTTCTGATAGCACAGTAGATGAATAGTGCCCTGCTGAGAGTGATATCTGACACATGTGAACATGGCTGAATGTTGGCATGAGAAAATGCCATCCAATACTTTGCAAGAGGAGTCAAATCTGGCCTCCTAATGTTAACCACTGCGCCAGATCTATTCCTTTGGAAGTGTCCTCCAGGTATACACAGCACTCTCTCCACATCCTCAAAATCAGCACCTTCCTCCATGCAAAGAGCAAACTAGCATTGCTCACCAGCCCACACAGTATCCAGGAAGTTGTTGATAGAATCAGGATCATACCTGATAGCATGGCCCCTGACATAGCCCAAATAATTCTCAGCTGGATAATCACCAATCTTCTTTGCATTGGTGTAAAATTCCTTTACCACAGCTATGTTGGCAGGTGCAGGATAAGTGGCTAGCTTTCCCCAATCATTCCCTAACACTTGCTCTCCAAATTGAGGAGCAAAGTTAGGTATCATTCCAACCTTTCTCTCCATCAGAAGTCTCCTGTCCTGAACCACCCTAAAGTGTTTCTCATGTTTCCTAGAGAGGAACCTGCTATTATGGGGTTTCTCTGGTTCCTTTTCCTTTCTCTTGGTTGCCATGGTTTTCAATCTCTTTCCTGAAGAGGATGCCATTCCTGCATTCAAACACAATTACAAAACCACAGAACATGATGTTAATCATTAGTAAACACAGAACACAACTCCTTTCGAAGCTAAACCACCGCTGAGGGCCAGAATTTCCCCTCCGCGCCACCAGTACCACAGTCCAGAACGCAAAAATTCAAAAGAACCAAATCTGACAGAGTGCCGCTCAGCGGTAAATGCCGCTCAGCGGTAACTCTGCAGATTTTTGAAAAATCTGTTTTAAATCTTTCCTAACTCCACCCAAATGCAATTTTCAGTTTTCCAGTTCATAATCATGCAGTTTAATCGGTTCAAACATCAAATATATCATCAAATCATGCATAGAAATCAAAACCCCTAAATATTCATGCTTCGACAATCACATTCAAATTCAAGAACCCTAGAATGAACAAAATGCATTTTACTTACTTGGGTGGAGATACTAGATGCAATGAGAATGCTTCCAAGCTAGAATACTCTCTTCCAACCCCAAACTTTGATGGCACACTAGTGTAAAAGTGAGTGGAAGAGATATTTTCTTAAGAGGGAAGAGTGAAAAGATGTGGAAAACCTAAGAGAAGGTATGTCGGAGTGTTTGTGCAGAGAAGAGCTTGAAAGAATGAGAAATCGCGCAGCTTAGGGTTTAAAAATACCCTAATGGGCTCGGGTTCCGCTAAGGGGAACTTAAGCCCATCTGCGAGAGCACCGCTCAGCGGTAAATGCCGCTCAGCGGCACTTTCGTGAAGTGCCCCTCTCCTTCTTTTCTTGACCTACATGCCTCCTAGACATACCCCTCACTAGTTCCCTGCAATTCAATGTTAAAAATGCTTATGCAAACCCTAACTAAAATAAACAAACAGAAAACAATCAATCAACTGGGTTGCCTCCCAGGTAGCGCTTGTTTAACGTCACGAGCCTGACCCCAAATCCACCAACACCCATCAGTAGGTGTTTCAAACTTACCAGCACCCATCAGTAGGTGCAAAATCTTCTCACCAACACCCATCAGTAGGTGTTACACATCCTTCAGTAGATACTTAACCACCTAGCATCCTTCAGTAGATGCTATATCCAACAGAATATTTATAAAATAATGTCCACAAATTAAAAGTTACAAAACCAAATCAAAAGTTTTTAAATCCACTGGGTTGCCTCCCAGCAAGCGCTCTTTTAACGTCATTAGCTTGACCCAGTAAGGTTCAAGTTCCATCTTCTTTATAGTTGATATTGTCATTCCACCAACTTCTCAACTGCTTCCTTTGAACTGTTTTGGTTCTTCTAGAATATGGAGACTCTATCTCTATCATCTCCTTTTCTTTAAAGCCCTTCACAACCCACAACTTGTTCTTGATTCTTACAGGTGTGCCAAGTTGGAGTCTTCTTTTCTTCCAGTCTCTAGGAACTTCTTCTCCTCTTCCAATTTCTTCTTCCTTGGGTACCTGAAACAACAAACAATGGTTACCTGAAACCTCAAGATTTTCATCTTTACCTCTAGTTATGGGTGCATCTCGAAATGCAGCTTTATAACTGGCTTCTTCCTCCTTTGCTTGTGTCTCATCTTTGAAGACATCCACCACCACTCTCTCCTCTCTATCCTGGAGCACCACTATACCTTCATTTACATCTATGATAGCCCTGGCCGTTTTCATAAACGGTCTTCCAAGTATGATAGGTATTTTCTCGGTTTCCATCTTCATCACCACAAAGTCTGCCAAAAACTGAAGTTTGCCAACACAAACTACAATGTCTTCTGCAATCCCACATGGCTCCTTTGAAGATCCATCGGCCATTACTAAATTAACCTTTACAGGTTTCATTTTAACATTGCCAATTTGCTCCAGTAAAGAATAAGGTATCAAGTTAACACTTGAACCTAAATCAAGGAGAGCTTTCTTTACCTTTTTCTTCCCTATAGTACAAGGGATAGAAAAACTACCTGGATCTGATGCTTTAGGTGGGAATGTGATAACAGTTGAAAAACTGTTATTTTTATGCTTAAATTTGATACCAAAAGCAACCTTTAAGACTTAGAAACTAGCTTGAATTCATATTTTTTCTTTAGTTTTGAGAATAAGAGAGTTGAAAGTGAATTTAATGGTTTTGTGCAAGATTCCCTTGATTTTGTAGGCTAATTGAATGATTTGAAAGAAGAATTGAAATACCGAATGATTGGAGTGCTCAAAAGTCAACCAGAAACCAGAAAAGTCAACTAGTCAACCAGAAAAGTCAACCAGTCAACCAGAAAAGTCAACCAGTCAACCAGAATGCTGAAAAACCAACCAGAACGCAGAAAACGTGTGACCGAGTGGCGCTGAGCGGAAAAATACCGCTGAGCGGCACTTTTCGGGTGCCGAAATCACCGCTGAGGGGCAAAACAGCAGCTGGGGGGCAAAATGGATCATGCGCTAGTACCGCTCAGCGGTAAAATACCGCTGAGCGGCATTCTAAGTGGGCTTGGACCGGTTTTCTTTTGTTTTTATGGGCTTGGACTTGTTTTATGTTATTTTTATGCCCTATTTAAGGACTTGCACGTCCTAGGGTTTGTATCTTTGGCAGAAACAAGGCAAACACTCTCTCTTCCACCCCTTTGAAGGAGGATCTTGGATGCTCAGGCTACCTCTTCACCTTTTTAGGGTTTATTCTTTCATTCTTTCATTGTTATTCATCTAGGTTCACCATGAATATGGTGAACTAAACTTTGTATGTTTGTTGGGGAATCAATATAATCTTTTGAAGCTCTCATATATGGAATTTATGCTTGCATCTTAATCTAAGATTTATGCTTTCTTTCATCATTAGTTAGGGTTTTTCCTCTTTGCTTAATGCTTGCATGGTTTAACTCATTCGATGCATGATTATTGGTTTTGTCGATACGGGCACGTACGGGGAAGTCTAGATCCGGGGAATTTCTCCCAATATTATATTGGTTGTCGTTAAGCTCCTGCACTTATGAACTAATCATTAGGAATGCTAGGAATTGTATGAACTCGTGATTAGGGAGAAGCCATCTAGAATGGTACTTTAGAGAGTGGCATTAACAATGATGATTTGATTGTTGAATTCCTAAAATGTATGAGAGTGGATGAGATGAAATTGATCCCCAACAACATATTCATTCATATATTTCATTGAAAGTGTTTATCTTTTGTCTTTGCCATTGATCAAACTTCATGCATACATGTTTATTTTCGGTCTTGCATATTAAAATTTAAGTATTTCGTTTGTAAGTCCTAGCTAATCAACAAATCACATAACTAAACTAGGCCGTGAGTCCTTTGGGAAGAACGATACTTGGTCTTACCAAGTTTATTACTTGAACGATTCGGTCATACTTGCCGATTGTGAAACAAGTTTGTGACATCATATTTTGGTGCTTACAAATTTGTCCATCAAGTTTTTGGCGCCGTTGCCGGGGACTCTGGTTTAACTGGTTAATTTGTGTGATTATTGATTATCTTTGACTTTAATTTTGAATTTCTGTTTTTATTTTTCTGTTTTGATTTTATTTTATCTTATTTGATTAGATTAGATTAGATTTTATTTTATTTGATTAGATTAGATTTGATTTGATTTTATTTTATTTTATCTTATTAGATTAGATTAGATTTGATTTTAGTTTATTTTATTTTATTCTATCTTATTTTATTTTATCTTCTGAATCTTTTATCTTCTGAATATATATATCTTCTCCTATATCTTTTTGTGCTAACAAATATTTTCTAGAGTTTTGTGCCTAATGTTTGCAGGATGCAATTCGAACAAGACTTTAATAGGCACTCAATTCTACCAAAGTAATCTCAACCACTGGTGGGAACATGACTCAAGCATGGATCAAAGCCAATTTTGGCAAGCTGCCGGACAATTTGAGAACCAACCACAACAACAATGGCAGCAACAAAGCTTTAAAATCAACAAAGGGAAGCAAGAGATCTCTTCATTTAGACAAGGCATGGAAGAATCACTGGGGCATGCATGGGACAGGTATAAAAGCCTATTACGAAAGACTCCCACGCATGGATTTAACGAAGGAGAAGTAGTCCTAATCTTCCTTGGAGGTCTTGGTTCACAAACCATGATGATGCTTAACGCCTCAGCTGGAGGCAATATCAAATGGAAGACTCCAGAGGAAGCCACAGAAATAATTGAAAACATGACTACTAATAACAATAAGTGGAACAGTGAAAGAGGAGCTCCTATTCAACAAAAAGGAGTTCTAAAGTTGCAATCCAATGATGCCTTGATAGCTCAGAACAAGTTAATAACTCAACAATTGGAGAATCTCTCAAAGATACTTGAACAATTGCCACAAGAGTTAAAGACTGTTGCACAGGTACAATCCCAGTTGTGCGAATTATGTGGAGGCGACCATATCAATGGTCAATGTGCCTTTCCAGTTGAAGCCGTAGAGGATGTAAACTACATGACCAATCAGTATCGTCAAGGGAGCTACAATCAGGGGTGGAAACCACACTCAAGCATTGGTCAAGGGCAAACTGGGCAAGCGGGTCAATATAATAAGCAGCAGCAGCAACCCACCTTATGGCAACAATTATCTATGCTTAATGAAAGGTCCATGAGGATGGAGGAAACTCTCAACAATTTCATACAGAAAACTGAGTCTACCCAAAAGAGCACTGAAGCTGCTATCAAAAATTTGGAGACTCAGATGGGGCAGATCACCAAACAGGTGGAAGAAAGGCCAAGTAGAAATTGTGGGGCTAATACTGAGGTTAACCCCAGGGAAGAGTGTGAAGTGCTAGTGAGTGTAAATGTTGAAAAAGTTGAGTTGGAAAAAGAAGAGAGAAAAGAGAGAGAAGAGAAAATTTGTGTGAAGATTGAGAAAGTGAGTAGAAAAAGAAAAGAAAAAAAGAAAGTGAGAGAAAAGAAAAAGAGGACGAGAGAAAAAAAGAAAGAATCATATGAAAAACCTCTTCCTCATCCAAAGAAGTATCATAGGAAGAAGGAATTTGAGCGCTTTATGGAAATTTTCAAGAAATTGGAAATTAAAGTTCCTATGATTGAGACACTGCAACAGGTTCCCGGTTTGATCAAATTTATGAAGAAGTTCAGTAGAAAGAAGAAAAAGAAGATGGAACATGAGCTTTATTGGGTCAAACTAATGACGTTAAAAGAGCGCTTTCTGGGAGGCAACCCAGTGATTTAAAAACTTTTTGATTTTGATTTTGGTTTTGTAACTTCTAATCTGTGGACATTATTTTTGTAAATATTTTGTTGGATATAGCATCTACTGAAGGATGCTAGGTGGTTAAGTATCTACTGAAGGATACTCAGTTTGTAACACCTACTGATGGGTGTTGGTAAGAAAATTTTGCACCTACTGATGGGTGTTGGTAAGTTTGTTACACCTACTGATGGGTGTTGGTGGATTTTGGGTCAGGCTCGTGACGTTAAACAAGCGCTACCTGGGAGGCAACCCAGTTGATTGAATGTTTCTGTTTGTTTCATTTTAGTTGCATAATAGGGTTTGCATAAGTATTATGAACATTGAATTGCAAGGAACCAGTGAGGGGCATGTCTAGGAGGGACGTAGGTTAAGAAAAGAAGGAGAAGGGCACATCACGAAAGTGCCGCTGAGCGGCAACTTACCGCTGAGCGGTACTCTCGCAGATTGGGCTTTGGTTGTGATAACAGTTGAAAAACTGTTATTTTCATGCTTAAAATTGATACTAAAAGCAACCTTTAGACTTAAAAACTAGCTTGAAATCATGCTTTTATCTATATTTTCAGAAATAAGAGAGCTGGACAGGTTTATGCTTGATTTAAGTGTTTTTGTGCAGGTTTTAAGGTGAATTTAGTGAAAGAAGTGAAGAAAGAGAGAGATGGAATCAGAAAAGGAATCAAAGAGTGCAAAAGGAGAAGCCGAAAGCACCGCTCAGCGGCATTTTACCGCTGAGCGGCACTCAGGAGGTCACGGGAGGTCCGCTGAGGGGCAAACTGGCCGCTGAGGGGAAGAAAAAGGAAGCGCAGTCCCCGCTGAGCGGTATTTACCGCTGAGCGCCATTCTTAATGGGCTTGGACTTGTTTTCTGGCACTTTTATGGGCTTGGGCTTAGATCTTTTGTAACTTTAGAATAGTATATAAGGACTTGCACGTCCTAGGATTAGTATCTTTGGCAGAAACGAGGCAAACACTCTCTTTTCCACCCCTTTGAAGGAGGATCTTGGATGCTCAGGCTACCTCTTCACCTTTATTGGGTTTATTCTTTCATTCTTTCATTGATATTCATCTAGGTTCACCATGAATATGGTGAACTAAACCTTGTATGTTTGTTGGGGAATCAATGTAATCTCTTGAAGCTCTCATATATGGAATCTGTTGTTTACATCTTTTAATTAAGACATATGCTTTCTTTCATCATTAGTTAGGGTTTTTCCTCTTTGCTCAATGCTTGCATAGTTTAACTCATTCCATGCATGATTATTGGTTTTGTCGATACGGACACGTACGGGGAAGTCTAGATCCGGGGAATTTCTCCCAATATTATACTGACAATATTATATTGGTTGTCGTTAAGCTCCTGCACTCATGAACTAATCATTAGGAATGCTAGGAATTGTATGAACTTGTGATTAGGGAGAAGCCATCTAGAATGGTACATTAGAGAGTGGCATTAACAATGATGATTTGAATGTTGAATTCCTAAAATATATGAGAGTGGATGAGATGAAATTGACCCCCAACAACATATTCATTCATATATTTCATTGAAAGTGTTTATCTTTTGTCTTTGCCATTGATTAAATTTCATGCATACATATTTATTTTCGTCTTCGCATATTAAAATTTGAATATTTCGTTTGTAAGTCCTAGCTAATCAACAAATCACATAACTAAACTAGGCCTTGAGTCCTTTGGGAAGAACGATACTTGGTCTTACCAAGTTTATTACTTGAACGATTCGGTCATACTTGCCGATTGTGAAACAAGTTTGTGACATCATATTTTGGTGCTTACAAATTTGTCCATCAAGTTTTTGGCGCCGTTGCCGGGGAATTCGTGGTTTAACTGGTTAATTTGTGTGATTATTGATTATCTTTGACTTTAATTTTGAATTTTTGTTTTTATTTTTCTGTTTTTATTTTATTTTATCTTTTTAGATTTTATTTTATCTTTTTAGATTAGATTAGATTAGATTTTATTTTATTTTGTTAGGTTAGATTTTATTAGATTTTATTTTATCTTTATCTTTTAGATTAGGTTAGATTTTATTTTATCTTTTATCTTTTTATCTTTTAAATCTTTTATCTTTCTATCTTCTTATCTTCTAAATCTTTTATCTTTTTATCTTTGTATATATATCTTCTTTTATATCTTTTTGTGCTAACAAATATTTTCTAGGGTTTTGTTTTCTTGTGCATGCAGGAAGCAATTCGAACTAGGAGTAAGAAAACAACAGAACCACTTCTTGAAGGTCTAGAAGAAAGTAGAAGGAGGAGAAGAATCAGAACGTCTAGAGAACTTTTCCCTTCTCCAGAAACTCTCTTGCAATCATCACCACAAGGTTCTGTTCATAGCACAGGAAGTATGGAGGGCAATAATGTTAGAAGAACTCTTGCAGATTACACTAATCTTGCTGGACCTCAGCACTTCAATAGCATAGCTAGACCTAGAGTCAATGCAGCCAACATGGAGGTCAAACCAGCACTGATTCAACTGGTGAAGAGTAATCAATTTAATGGGTTATCTCACGAAAGCCCATATGAGCACCTGACTACCTTTAATGAGATTTGCAATACAGTCAAGATTAATGGGGTGCCAGACGAAGCAATCAAACTTAGCTTGTTTCCTTTCTCATTGGGAGGCAATGCTAAGCTTTGGTTGAACTCTTTTCCAGAAGAAAGTTCCACAGAGTGGGAAGCAGTGGTCACAAAATTCTTAAACAAATACTTCCCACAATCTAAGGTGACTAAAGGAAAGCAAGAGATATCTTCATTCAAGCAGGGCATGGAAGAATCACTGGGACATGCATGGGACAGGTATAAAAGCTTGTTACGTAAAACTCCCACGCATGGCTTTGAAGATCAAGAAGTAGTCCTAACTTTCCTTGGAGGGCTTGGTTCACAAACCAAGATGATGCTGGATGCCTCAGCTGGAGGCAATATCAAGTGGAAGACTCCAGAGGAAGCAACTGAAATTATTGAAAACATGGCTACAAGTGATAATGAGCTGCACAGTGAAAGAGGAACTCCTATGCAACAGAAAGGGGTTCTTCAATTACAAACCCATGATGCCTTGCTAGCCCAGAATAAAATTCTAACTCAGCAGCTGGAAACTCTGACCAAAACTCTTGCTTCATTACCTAAAGAGGTAAAATCTGCTGCACAGGTACAATCCCAGTTGTGCGAATTATGTGGGGGAGATCACATCAATGGCCAATGTGCTTTTCTTGTAGAAGCCGTGGAGGATGTTAATTTCATGGCTAATCAGTTTCCATACCGTCAAGGGAATTATAATCAGGGGTGGAAACCACATCCAAGTATTGGCCAAGGACAAACTGGGCAAGCTAATCAGTATAATAAGCAGCAGCAACAACCAACCTTGTGGAAACAATTATCTATGCTTAATGAAAGATCAACAAGGTTGGAAGAAACTCTTCAGCTATTCATTCAGAAAACTGAATCTTCTCAAAAGAGCACTGAAGCTGCTATAAAGAATTTGGAGATTCAGATGGGTCAGATCACCAAGCAATTGGAAGAAAGACCAAACAGAAACTTTGGGGCTAATACTGAGGTTAACCCCAGAGAAGAGTGCAAAGTGGTCAAGAGTGTGAATGAAGAGATCATTGAGTTAGAAGAAGATGAAACAGAAGAGAGAAGAGAAGAAGAAAGAAAGGACATTTTTCCTTTTCCAACAAATCAGGAGAAACCAATGGATTTCACAGATTTATTCAGAATGGTTGATAATGAAGCTCCTTGGGAACAAATTCTACAGAAAATAGCAGTTTACACAAAATCTGAAGAAGGAACCTCTACAAAAAGAAGACGTAGAGATGATGAGGAAGAAAAGTGTATAACTGTTAAGAAAGAGTCATTCCCACCAAAAGCAGCAGATCCAGGTAGTTTTTCTATCCCTTGCACTATAGGGAAGAAAAAGGTAAAGAAAGCTCTCCTTGATTTAGGCTCAAGTGTTAACTTGATGCCTTATTCTCTATTGGAGCAAATTGGCCATGTTAAAATAAAACCTGTAAAGGTTAATCTTGTAATGGCTGATGGATCTTCAAAGGAGCCATGTGGGATTGCAGAAGACATTGTAGTTTGTGTTGGCAAACTTCAGTTCTTGGCAGACTTTGTGGTGATGAAGATGGAGACCGAAAAAATACCTTTCATACTGGGAAGACCGTTTATGAAAACGGCCAGGGCTATCATAGATGTTAATGAAGGTATAGTGGTGCTCCAGGACAGAGAGGAGAGAGTGGTGGTGGATGTTTTCAAAGATGAGATACAAGCAAAGGAGGAAGAAACAAGTTATAAAGCTGCATTTCGAGATGCACTCATGACTAGAGGTAAAAATGAAAATCTTGAAGTTTCTGATAACCATTGTTTGTTTTTTCAGGTACCCAAGGTAGAAGAGATTGGAAAAGGAGAAGTTCCTAGAGACTGGAAGAAAAGAAGACCCCAACTTGGCACACCTGTAAGACTCAAGAACAAGTTGTGGGTTATAAAAGGCTTTAAAGAGAAGGAGATGATAGAGATAGAGTCTCCATATTCTAGAGAATCCAAAACAGTCCAAAGGAAGCAGTTGAAAGGTTGGTGGACGGACAACATCAACCATAAAGAAGATGGAACATGAGCTTTATTGGGTCAAGCTAGTGACGTTAAAGAAGCGCTTGCTGGGAGGCAACCCAGTGGATTTACAAACTTTTGATTTGTAACTTTTAATTTGTGAACATTATTCTGGACATTATTTTGTTGGATCTAGCATCTACTGAAGGATGCTAGGTGGTTAAGTATCTACTGAAGGATACTAAGTTTGTAACACCTACTGATGGGTGTTGGTGAGAAAATTTTGCACCTACTGACGGGTGCTGGTAAGTTTGAAACACCTACTGATGGGTGTTGGTGGATTTTGGGTCAGGCTCGTGACGTTAAACAAGCGCTACCTGGGAGGCAACCCAGTTGATTGATTGTTTTCTATTTGTTTATTTTAGTTAGGGTTTGCATAAGCATTTTTAACATTGAATTGCAGGGAACATATGAGGGGTATGCTAGGAAGGCACGTAGGTCAAGAAAAGAAGGAGAAGGGCACATCACGAAAGTGCCGCTGAGCGGCAATTACCGCTGAGCGGTACTATCGCAGATGGGCTTAAGTTCCCCTTAGCGGAACCCGAGCCCATTGGGGTATTTTTAAACCCTAAGCTGCACGTTTTTACATTCTTTCAAGCCCTTCTCTGCACAAACACTTTCACATATCTTCTCTTAGGTTTCCCACATCTTTTTACTCTTCCCTCTTAGAAAAATTTCTCTTCCACTCACTTTCTCACTAGTGTGCCATCAAAGTTTGGGGTTGGAAGAGAGCATTCTAGGTTGGAAGCATTCTCATATCATCTAGCATCTCCACCCAAGTAAGGAAAATGCATTTTGTTCATTCTAGGGTTCTTGAATTTGAATGTGATTGTCAAAACATGAATATTTAGGGGTTTTGATTTCTATGCATGATTTGATGATATATTTGATGTTTGAACCGATTAAACTGCTTGATTATGAACTGGAAAACTGAAAATTGGATTTGGGTGGAGTTAGGACTGTTTTAAAAAGAGATTTGCAAAAATCTGCGGATCACCGCTGAGCGGCAATTACCGCTGAGCGGCAATTACCGCTGAGCGGCACTCTGCCAGATTAGGTTTTTTCTGGTTTTTGCGTGTTGGAATGGGGCACTGGTGGCGCTGAGGGGAAATTCTGGCCCTCAGCGGTGGTTTAGCTTCGAAAGGAGTTGTGTTCTATGTTTACAAATGATTAACATCATGTTCTGTGGTTTTGGATATGTGTTTGAATGCAGGAATGGCATCCTCTTCAGGAAAGAGATTGAAAACCATGGCAACCAAGAGGAAGGAAAAGGAACCAGAGCAACCCCATAATGGCAGGTTCCTCTCTAGGAAACATGAGAAGCACTTTAGGGTGGTTCAGGACAGGAGACTTCTAATGGAGAGAAAGGTTGGAATGATACCTAACTTTGCTCCTCAATTTGGAGAGCAAGTGTTAGGGAATGATTGGGGGAAGCTAGCCACTTATCCAGCGCCTGCCAACATAGCTGTGGTGAAGGAATTCTACACCAATGCAAAGAAGATTGGTGATTATCTAGCTGAGAATTATTTGGGCTATATCAGAGGCCATGCCATCAGGTATGATCCTGATTCCATCAACAACTTCCTGGATACTGTGTGGGCTGGTGAGCAATGTCAGTTTGCTCTTAGCATGGAGGAAGGTGCTGACTTTGAGGATGTTGAGAGAGTATTGTGCATACCTGGAGGACATTTCCAAAGGAATAGATCTGGAGCAGTGGTTAACATTAGGAGGACAGATTTGACTCCTCTTGCAAAGTATTGGATGGCATTTTCTCATGCCAACATTCAGCCATGCTCACATGTGTCAGATATCACTCTCAGCAGGGCACTATTCATCTACTGTGCTATCAGAAACTTGAATGTTAATATTGGGCAGGTGATAGCTGATGAGATTAGTGTGTGTGCTAACACCTCAAACAACAAAGCACCACTAGGACATCCTTCTTTGATCACTCACCTTTGCAAGCAAGCTGGGGTGGACACTTCTGTTCCACCATTTGAGAGGCCAAGAAAAGCTATAGATGAGGCCTATTACAGATAGTACTGTGGAGGTGAGGAGGCAGCTCAGCCAGTTCCACCACGCCAGGCTCGTAGAGAGAGAGGCCAGCACAGAGCAGGACATCTGCTGATACTCATGAAGCAGAACCATTCCAGATGAGGGACATGTATATGTCTCTTATAGGTGCTCAGTTGCAGTCCATTCACAGAGGGCAGGTGGCCACGGCTGAGATGATAGTGGGGATGTATGATACACCTCCAGCCCACAGATGGACTATGGATGAATTTCATAACATGGTAGCTTGGCCAGAAGAACCATTGCATGGAGGAGGAGCTGAAGCAACTGAAGCTTCAGCTCGAGACATGGAAGAAGATGAAGTTGAGGAGGAGGATGCATTTGATGATGATGATGATGATGAGGAAGAGGAGGAAGATACAGAGGACAGCTCAGACTGATGAGGAGCTGAGATAGCATTTACTGATGAATGCTATCATATGATTATGCTTTTGTGGTTTAAGTTTTCTGAACTTATTTATTTTATGTTTTTAGATTAGGTTGATGTACTCTATTGAACACCTGGTTTCTTATGATGGTTTGCTATTAACTGTGATTGTGTGATAAGTAATGCTTGATGATGCTTTATGATTAATTGATGTTGAGATGATGTGCACATTAAAATGCTTATACAGGTGATTCACAAGCTTTGTGAACAAATGCATGATATCATGATTGTGATTGTGAAATTAAGCAGGATGTGTATGTCAAATGTGAATGAGCTTATATGTGAGGTTTTGAGCTCCAGAGTTGTTATTGTTGAATGTTATTACTTTGGAAGCATGAATGATTTTGCCCAGGTTTTCTATGATTGAATCAATTGCTTGTTTTGCATCATGTGATCAAGGCCGTTTGTTGGAACCCTTTTTATTGGCCAAATTCATCAAGTTAGCCTACTAAAAGAGAACACTTTGTGTTCTATCCTTTGAACCCTTAGCCTTGAATATATACTAAAAACCCTTGATTGAAAAGCTTTACCTTGAGTTAAGTAGAAGATCTTGTGTGGTACTGTTAAATGTTTAAGTTTGGGGTTATTGGGGAAACATGAAAAAGGAAAAGCATTGAGCTAAGAGCTAAAAGGTAAGAATATGCAAAGAAAAAGAAAAGAAAAGAAAAAGAAGTAAAGCTCAATGCAAATGCAAAGGCAAGTTGGGAAGAACAAGAATAATTGTGTTGTTATGATTCTCTTAACTCAAGGATTTTGTGATCCAGAAAAACCAATTTTCTTGTTAGCCCAGCCACGTTATAAGCCATTGAAAAGTCCTTGTGATGATGCATGCTTGTGAATGTTTTTGATTGTGGTAAAATGAAAGGCAAAGTTGATTCATGTGACATTGTGATAGTGGAGTGAATGAGTGAAACACTTTACCTCTTATACACTTGTGTGTTGAGTGAAACACTTTACCTAGTGAGGAAATATTCCATAAGCACATGAACATCCATGCTTAATTGATTGATCATTCATGAAAAATAGCATTTGTTGGAACTTAAATGATTTTGTGAACACTAACGCATGTGCACATCTTGATTGAACTCTTGGTCATAAGTTTGAGTGAAGTTGTTACTTATCTTAAAAAAGAGGATTTTTGAATGAGTGAACCATCATATGAATTGGTTGGAGATTGAGTTACATTTTGTTTGCTTGAGGACAAGCAAAGTTCTAAGTTTGGGGTTGTGATAACAGTTGAAAAACTGTTATTTTCATGCTTAAAATTGATACTAAAAGCAACCTTTAGACTTAAAAACTAGCTTGAAATCATGCTTTTATCTATATTTTCAGAAATAAGAGAGCTGGACAGGTTTATGCTTGATTTAAGTGTTTTTGTGCAGGTTTTAAGGTGAATTTAGTGAAAGAAGTGAAGAAAGAGAGAGATGGAATCAGAAAAGGAATCAAAGAGTGCAAAAGGAGAAGCCGAAAGCACCGCTCAGCGGCATTTTACCGCTCAGCGGCACTTAGGAGGTCACGGGAGGTCCGCTGAGGGGCAAACTGGCCGCTGAGGGGAAGAAAAAGGAAGCGCAGTCCCCGCTGAGCGGTATTTACCGCTGAGCGCCATTCTTAATGGGCTTGGACTTGTTTTCTGGCACTTTTATGGGCTTGGGCTTAGATCTTTTGTAACTTTAGAATAGTATATAAGGACTTGCACGTCCTAGGATTAGTATCTTTGGCAGAAACGAGGCAAACACTCTCTTTTCCACCCCTTTGAAGGAGGATCTTGGATGCTCAGGCTACCTCTTCACCTTTATTGGGTTTATTCTTTCATTCTTTCATTGATATTCATCTAGGTTCACCATGAATATGGTGAACTAAACCTTGTATGTTTGTTGGGGAATCAATGTAATCTCTTGAAGCTCTCATATATGGAATCTGTTGTTTACATCTTTTAATTAAGACATATGCTTTCTTTCATCATTAGTTAGGGTTTTTCCTCTTTGCTCAATGCTTGCATAGTTTAACTCATTCCATGCATGATTATTGGTTTTGTCGATACGGACACGTACGGGGAAGTCTAGATCCGGGGAATTTCTCCCAATATTATACTGACAATATTATATTGGTTGTCGTTAAGCTCCTGCACTCATGAACTAATCATTAGGAATGCTAGGAATTGTATGAACTCGTGATTAGGGAGAAGCCATCTAGAATGGTACATTAGAGAGTGGCATTAACAATGATGATTTGAATGTTGAATTCCTAAAATATATGAGAGTGGATGAGATGAAATTGACCCCCAACAACATATTCATTCATATATTTCATTGAAAGTGTTTATCTTTTGTCTTTGCCATTGATCAAATTTCATGCATACATATTTATTTTCGTCTTCGCATATTAAAATTTGAATATTTTGTTTGTAAGTCCTAGCTAATCAACAAATCACATAACTAAACTAGGCCTTGAGTCCTTTGGGAAGAACGATACTTGGTCTTACCAAGTTTATTACTTGAACGATTCGGTCATACTTGCCGATTGTGAAACAAGTTTGTGACATCATATTTTGGTGCTTACAAATTTGTCCATCAGGTTGCCCCTTAGCGGGACCCGAGCCCATCAGAGTATTTTTATACCCTAAGTTGCGCAAATGCTTTTATTTTCAGGCTCTTCTCTTCACACCACTCCTACATACCTTTTCAAAAGTTCTCTACAACTTTTCCCGCATCCCTCTTTAGAAAATCTCCTTCCACTCACTTGCTCACTAGTTTTCCATCTAAGTTTGGGGTTGGGAGAGAGCATCATTGAAGGGGCTGATTTCTTCATTGTGGTTTACTAATGCTTAACAATGTATCTTTTGGTTTTGTGAATTATGTTTGATGCAGGGATGGCCTCCTCATCGGGCAAAAAAATCAAGACTATAAGATCCAAGAAGATGAAGATACAGAGGACAACTCAGATTGATGAGGAGCTGAGATAGCATTTACGGATGAATGCTATCATATGCTTATGCTTTTGTTGGTTTAAGTTTTATAAACTTATTTGTTTTTGTTTTTAGATTAGGGTTTGATGTACTCTATTGAACACCTGGTTTGTGTGATGGTTTGATATTAACAGTGATTGTTTGATAAGTAATGCTTGATGATGCTTATTGATTAATTGATGTTGAGATGATGTGCACATTAAAATGCTTATACAGGTGATTCACAAGCTTTGTGAACAAATGCATGATATCATGATTGTGATTGTGAAATTAAGCAGGATGTGTATGTCAAATGTGAATGAGCTGATATGTGAGATTTTAAGCTCCAGAGTTGTTATTGTTGAATGCTATTACTTTGAAAGCATGAATGACTTTGCCCAGGTTTTCTATGATTGAATCAATTGCTTGTTTTGCATCATGTGATCAAGGCCGTTTGTTGGAACCCTTTTTATTGGCCAAATTCATAAAGTTAGCCCACTAAAAGAGAACACTTTGTGGTCTATCCTTTGAACCCTTAGCCTTGAACATACACTGAAACCTTTGATTGAAAATCTTTACCTTGAGTTAAGTAGAAGATATTGTGTGGTATTGTTAAATGTTCAAGTTTGGGGTTGTTGCGAAAACATGAAAAAGGAAAAGCATTGAGCTAAGAGCTAAAAAAGTAAGAATATGCAAAGAAAAAGAAAAAGAAGCAAAGCTCAATGCAAATGCAAAGGGAAGTTGGGAAGAATAAGAATAATTGTGTTGTTATGATTCTCTTAACTCAAGGATTTTGTGATCCAGTAAAACCAATTTTCTTGTTAGCCCAGCCACGTTATAAGCCATTGAAAAGTCCTTGTGATGATGCATGTTTGTGAATGTTTTTGATTGTGGTAAGACGAAAGGCAGAGTTGATTCATGTGACATTGTGATAGTAGAGTGAATGAGTGATTACCTCTTATACACTTGAGTGTGAGTGAAACACTTTACCTAGTGAGGAAATATTCCATGAGCACATGAACATCCATGCTTAATTGATTGATTATTCATGAAAAATAGCATTTGTTGGAATTTGAATGACTTTGTGAACACTAAAGCATGTGCACATCTTGATTGAACTCTTGGTCATAAGGTTGATTAAAGTTTTTACTTATCTTGAAAAAGAGGATTTTTGAACCATCATATGAATTGGTTGGAGATTGAGTTACATCTTGTTTGCTTGAGGACAAGCAAAGTTCTAAGTTTGGGGTTGTGATAACAGTTGAAAAACTGTTATTTTTATGCTTAAATTTGATACCAAAAGCAACCTTTAAGACTTAGAAACTAGCTTGAATTCATATTTTTTCTTTAGTTTTGAGAATAAGAGAGTTGAAAGTGAATTTAATGGTTTTGTGCAAGATTCCCTTGATTTTGTAGGCTAATTGAATGATTTGAAAGAAGAATTGAAATACCGAATGATTGGAGTGCTCAAAAGTCAACCAGAAACCAGAAAAGTCAACCAGTCAACCAGAAAAGTCAACCAGTCAACCAGAAAAGTCAACCAGTCAACCAGAATGCTGAAAAACCAACCAGAACGCAGAAAACGTGTGACCGAGTGGCACTGAGCGGAAAAATACCGCTGAGCGGCACTTTTCGGGTGCCGAAATCACCGCTGAGGGGCAAAACAGCAGCTGGGGGGCAAAATGGATCATGCGCTAGTACCGCTCAGCGGTAAAATACCGCTGAGCGGCATTCTAAGTGGGCTTGGACCGGTTTTCTTTTGTTTTTATGGGCTTGGACTTGTTTTATGTTATTTTTATGCCCTATTTAAGGACTTGCACGTCCTAGGGTTTGTATCTTTGGCAGAAACAAGGCAAACACTCTCTCTTCCACCCCTTTGAAGGAGGATCTTGGATGCTCAGGCTACCTCTTCACCTTTTTAGGGTTTATTCTTTCATTCTTTCATTGTTATTCATCTAGGTTCACCATGAATATGGTGAACTAAACTTTGTATGTTTGTTGGGGAATCAATATAATCTTTTGAAGCTCTCATATATGGAATATATGCTTGCATCTTAATCTAAGATTTATGCTTTCTTTCATCATTAGTTAGGGTTTTTCCTCTTTGCTTAATGCTTGCATGGTTTAACTCATTCGATGCATGATTATTGGTTTTGTCGATACGGGCACGTACGGGGAAGTCTAGATCCGGGGAATTTCTCCCAATATTATATTGGTTGTCGTTAAGCTCCTGCACTTATGAACTAATCATTAGGAATGCTAGGAATTGTATGAACTCGTGATTAGGGAGAAGCCATCTAGAATGGTACTTTAGAGAGTGGCATTAACAATGATGATTTGATTGTTGAATTCCTAAAATGTATGAGAGTGGATGAGATGAAATTGATCCCCAACAACATATTCATTCATATATTTCATTGAAAGTGTTTATCTTTTGTCTTTGCCATTGATCAAACTTCATGCATACATGTTTATTTTCTGTCTTGCATATTAAAATTTAAGTATTTCGTTTGTAAGTCCTAGCTAATCAACAAATCACATAACTAAACTAGGCCGTGAGTCCTTTGGGAAGAACGATACTTGGTCTTACCAAGTTTATTACTTGAACGATTCGGTCATACTTGCCGATTGTGAAACAAGTTTGTGACATCATATTTTGGTGCTTACAAATTTGTCCATCAGAATGACTCTTCCTTAACAGTTATACACTTTTTTTCCTCATCATCTCTACGTCTCTTCTTTGTAGAGCTTTCTTCATTAGATTTGGTGTAAACCGTAATCTGTTGCAAAATTTGCTCCCAAGGTGCATCATTATCAACCATTTTGAATAACTCTGTGAAGTCCATTGGTTTCCCTTGATGGATTGGAAAAGGAAACGTGCTTTTGCTCTTTGTTTCACTTCTCTCTTCTGTATCTAACTCAACTTTCTCATCATCAACACTCTTTGCCACCTTGCACTCTTCTCTGGGGTTAACCTCAGTATTAGCCCCAAAGTTTCTGTTTGGTCTTTCTTCCAATTGCTTGGTAATCTGACTCATTTGAATCTCCAAATTCTTTATAGCAGCTTCAGTGCTCTTTTGAGAAGATTCAGTTTTCTGAATGAATTGCTGAAGAGTTTCTTCCAACCTTGTTGATCTTTCATTAAGCATAGATAACTGTTTCCAAAAGGTAGGTTGCTGCTGCTGCTTATTATATTGATTAGCTTGCCCAGTTTGTCCTTGACCAATGCTTGGATGTGGTTTCCACCCCTGATTATAATTCCCTTGACGGTATGGAAATTGATTAGCCATGAAATTAACATCCTCCACGGCTTCCACAGGAAAAGCACATTGGCCATTGATATGATCACCCCCACATAATTCGCACAACTGGGTTTGTACCTGTGCAGCAGATTTCAACTCTTTAGGTAATAGAGCAAGAGTTTTAGTCAGAGTCTCCAACTGTTGAGTTAGAATTTTATTCTGAGCTAGCAAGGCATCATGTGTTTGTAATTGAAGAACCCCTTTTTGTTGCATAGGAGCTCCTCTTTCACTGTGCAGCTCATTATCACTAGTAGCCATGTTTTCTATAATTTCAGTTGCTTCCTCTGGAGTTTTCCATTTAATATTGCCTCCTGCTGAGGCGTCCAGCATCATCTTGGTTTGTGAACCAAGCCCTCCAAGGAAAGTTAAGACTACTTCTTGATCTTCAAAACCATGCGTGGGAGTTTTACGTAACAAGCTTTTATACCTGTCCCATGCATGCCCCAGTGATTCTTCCATGCCCTGCTTAAATGAAGAAATCTCTTGCTTTCCTTTAGTCACCTTAGATTGTGGGAAATACTTATTTAAGAATTTTGTGACCACTGCTTCCCACTCTGTGAAACTTTCTTCTGGAAAAGAGTTCAACCAAAGCTTAGCATTGCCTCCCAATGAGAAAGGAAACAAGCTAAGTTTGATAGCTTCGTCTGGCACCCCATTAATCTTGACTGTGTTGCAAATCTCATTAAAGGTAGTAAGGTGCTCATATGGGCTTTCATGAGATAACCCATTAAATTGATTACTCTTCACCAGTTGAATCAGAGCTGGTTTGACCTCCATATTGGCTGCATTGACTCTAGGTCTAGCTATGCTGTTAAAGTGTTGAGGCCCAGCAAGATTGGTGTAGTCTACAAGAGTTCTTCTAACATTATTGTTCTCCATACTTCCTGTGCTATGAACAGAACCTTGTGGTGATGATTGTAAGAGAGTTTCTGGAGAAGGGAAAAGTTCTCTAGACGTTCTGATTCTTCTCCTCCTTCTACTCTCGTCTAGACCTTCAAGAAGAGGTTCTGTTGTTTTCTTACTCCTAGTTCGAATTGCCTCCTGCATACACAAGGAAACAAAACCCTAGAAAATATTTGTTAGCACAAAAAAATATAAGAGAAGATATATATTCAAAAGATAAAAAGATAAAAGATTCAGAAGATAAGAAGATAAAAGATTCAGAAGATAGAAGATAAAAAATAAAATAAAATCTAATCTAAAAATAAAATCAAATCAAATCTAATCTAATCAAATAAAATCTAATCTAATCTAATAAAAATCGAAAAAATAAAAACAGAAATTTAAAATTAAAGTCAAAGATAATCAATAATCACACAAATTAACCAGTTAAACCAGAGTCCCCGGCAACGGCGCCAAAAACTTGATGGACAAATTTATGATCACCAAAATATGATGTCACAAACTTGTTTCACAATCGGCAAGTATGACCGAATCGTTCAAGTAATAAACTTGGTAAGACCAAGTATCGTTCTCCCAAAGGACTCACGGCCTAGTTTAGTTGTGTGGTTTGTTGATTAGCTAAGACTTAATATGCAAGACAGAAAATAAACATGTATGCATGAGTTTTTGATCAATGGCAAAAGCAAAAGATAAGCACTTTCAATGAAATATATGAATGAATATGTTGTTGGGGGTCAATTTCATCTCATCCACTCTCATATATTTTAGGAATTCAACATTCAAATCATCATTGTTAATGCCACTCTCTAAAGTACCATTCTAGATGGCTTCTCCCTAATCATGAGTTCATACAATTCCTAGCATTCCTAATGATCAGTTCATAAGTGCAGGAGCTTAACGACAACCAATATAATATTGGGAGAAATTCCTCGGATCTAGACTTCCCCGTACGTGCCCGTATCGACAAAACCAATAATCATGCATCGAATGAGTTAAACCATGCAAGCATTAAGCAAAGAGGAAAAACCCTAACTAATGATGAAAGAAAGCATAAATCTTAATTAAAAGATGCAAGCATAGATTCCATATATGAGAGCTTCAAGAGATTACATTGATTCCCCAACAAACATACAAGGTTTAGTTCACCATATTCATGGTGAACCTAGATGAACAATAATGAAAGAATGAAAGAATAAACCCTAAAAAGGTGAAGAGGTAGCCTGAGCATCCAAGATCCTCCTTCAAAGGGGTGGAAGAGAGAGTGTTTGCCTCGTTTCTGCCAAAGATACTAACTCTAGGACGTGCAAGTCCTTATATACTATTCTAAAGTTACAAAAGATTACAAAAGCCCAAGCCCATAAAAGTGCCGCTCAGCGGTAAATACCGCTCAGCGGTGACTGCGCGTCACTTTTCTTCCCCTCAGCGGCCAGTTTGCCCCTCAGCGGACCTCCCGTGACCTCCTGAGTGCCGCTCAGCGGTAAAATGCCGCTGAGCGGTGCCTTCGGCTTCTCCTTTTGCACTCTTTGATTCCTTTTATGATTCCATCTCTCTCCTTCTTCACTTCTTTCACTAAATTCACCTTAAAACCTGCACAAAAACACTTAAATCAAGCATAAACCTGTCCAGCTCTCTTATTTCTGAAAATATGGATAAAAACATGATTTCAAGCTAGTTTCTAAGTTTAAAGGTTGCTTTTAGTATCAATTTTAAGCATGAAAATAACAGTTTTTCAACTGTTATCAGATGGGTCCTATGGTGTTAGACCTTCTTGTATCATTCACGTTAATAAAATGTTGCAGCAATTGTTGGCTTGCTTTTATTATAATTTAAGTTGTTTTTGCATGGTAGGAAATAGAAAGCCAAAGAAAAGTTGGGGTTGCTTTGTGTTTGGCCGTGAACGTCCAGGGAGGGTTTGTTTACTCTCTTTTGCTCCCTTTCCATACGTTACATTGTATGCTTGGTCATTATGTTTATTTTTTGGAAGCCGATATTTTGACAACCAAATTTTGACAACTTTTTGCCAACGCAATGTGTCAACAATCTATTGGCTAAGTTTGAAAGTTTTTTCTTTAATAAAAGCTTATGTGAAAAAGGTTCATTTTTTTAATATGTATTATTCCGAAAACACCCTTAAGCGTTCAGGAGTGGCTCCATTTTAGGGTTTTGAATCTTCTTTCTTCTTTTCTCTCTCCATTTTGTTCATCTCTCTCTACGTTCACCAAACTCCCTCGTTGCTCTCTCCAAACTCTATCGTTCTCTCTCTATTTGGTGATTTCCTCCATTTACGTTCAGCAATCTCCGTCCTTGCTCTCTCCAAACTCTCTCCTTCGGTGTGGTTTACGTTGGATGAACCGAAAACTTTCGTTTGGGTTGAAGTTTTCACCTTTTTGTGCAATGGATTCCTCCGCTGACATTGATGCTTCGAACAAGGTATGTGCATTATTTTGTTTCCCTATTCTCATTTTGGCTTTGGTTTTTTCTTTTGGCCTCTTTTGGTAATTTTTTATTTGGTTTTTTGTAACAAGAAATATATTTTATTTTTATGTAGTTGAGTGTATGTCATTCTTTCAAAACCAAGTGTGTTGCTACTTTGAATCAAATTTTGAGTGAGGAGCAGAAGTCATGTATTTCGGAGACGCCATTTCGATATGTTTTTAAAACTAAATGATAATGTTAGGCTTGGTAGGAATAATTTAAACGAACTATTGGCTAGATGGGTTGATGCAAGTGGTGGTTTTTGTTTTGGAAAAGAGTTGTGGAATTCAAGTTTACCATTATCTAGTTAGCAGTTTATGCAAAGCTTCAATGGCGTTGAAGAAAGGAAAAGGTGTCACCAATGTCTATGTTGATGGGTTTGTATACGTGTGATAACAGTTGAAAAACTGTTATTTTCATGTAAAATTTATAATAAAAGCAACCTTTAACACTTAGAAACTAGCTTGAAATCATGCTTTTGGTCATACTTTTAGAAATAAGAGAGCTGGACAGGTTTATGCTTGATTTCAGTGTTTTTGTGCAGGTTTTAAGGTGAATTTGGTGAAAAAAGTGAAGAAGGATAGAGATAGAATCAGAAAAGACATCAAAAAGTGCAAAAGGAGAAGCCGCAACTGCCGCTCAGCGGGAGTTTACCGCTGAGCAGCACTCAGGTAGTCACGTTGGCTCCGCTGAGGGGTGAAAAGGCCGCTGAGGGGAGAAAAACAACTCACGCACTTACCGCTGAGCGGTAGTTTACTGCTGAGCGACACTATTTTTGGGCTTGGGCCTAATTTTCTGTATTTTAAGAATAGTATATAAGCTTTACGACGTCCTAGGGTTTGTATCTTTGGCAGAGACGAAGCAAACACTCTCTTTTCCACCCCTTGAAGGAAGATCTTGGATGCTCAGGCTACCTCCTCCTCTTTCTAGGGTTTCATCTTTCATTCTTTCATTATTGTTCATCTAGTTTCACCATGAATATCGTGAACTAAACCTTGTCTTGTTGTTGGGGAATTAATGTAGTCTTGTGAAACTCTCATATATGGAATTTGATTTAATGTCTTATATTAAGATATATGCTTTCTTTCATCTTTAGCTAGGGTTTTTCTTCTTTGCTTATTGCTTACTTTGTTTAACTCATTCATTGCCATGATTATTGATTTTGTCGATACGGGAATGTACGGGGAAGTCTAGATCCGGGGTGTGAAGCCCTAAATATTTAGCAATAATAATTTAGTGTCAAATCCAATTAATGCACACTATAATCATTGTTTATCTCATTAAACATACTACAAATCTGCTAATCCTTCTGCTGTGCGCTGAAAACGAGCCACATCTTTCTCTGAACACGCACCACGTCACACACTCAGTGCATTAAAAACGCACCAAGCGCTGCATGCACGCATGCCACTTGTCACGTTGGAAGTTTCGGAATGTCAGAGTGGAGGTGCAGGTGTCCGAAAACGAGACGCTCGTTTAATCTGGAATTTGAAGGAACAAAAGTGAATTTCGAAAACCCTCCTCTCACCTGCATCACTCACCTTCTTCCTCAGAAAACCAAACCCTTTCATCTTCTCCAACTTCTCTCTAAAACCAGTAAACTTCTCTTTACTGCAACCTCTCATTTTCTCCTCCAAATCCCACTTCAGAACCATAGGAACACTCACTGAGATGTGGGCGTTATTTTGGACCGAATAGAAGTAGGATCTAAACTGGTAAGTCCTCTCTTCGCGTCACTCATCCCTTAGGTTTCGTGCGAATCAGTTTCTGGGTTCATGCATGAGTAAGATCTGAGTTATTTTGATTTTTGTGTATAGATTTAAGTGGAGTTAGTAAGTGAACCTGGAGTAGAAAGCTATTAGAGGAAGCACCAAAACCTTGCATTAGGGCAAACACTGCTAACCGGGTAAGGGAAGCTTATATGTTTAATTTATACTGTATGTGTTATGATCTGATGTGCATGTATTAAATGTATGATGTTCGAGCTGTATAAATGACCACTGTTATGAAATCTGGTTTTCTGATATTTTTATTGATCTGCATGTTGGTTTGGAACGTATGAAAAATTGATGTTTGATTGTATGAAGTAAATCTGAATATTGATGTTGAGTATGAAGTACTGGAATTCATGTTAAAAGTTCATAAATTTGAGAATCGTATCAATTATATAGTATAAAGTTTAAATGTTGAAATCTGGAAAATTTCTAAGGTTGAGAAATCTGGAATTTTATTCTTTCCCACTGATAAATGACGCTCGTCCCTGTACGGTCTTAAACCGTCCGGTTTTCAGTAAAATAACTTAGAATTGGGATTCCTTCATTTGGAAGGAATTCTGCTCGAGAACGAGCGTCCCCAATTGAATGTCTGAGCGTTCGTCTAGTTCAGCAGTATTTAAATATTTAAAACTTTATGAATAAGTAACGCTCGGTCTTATGTCGAGCGTTCGTCCTTGATGGCGTTCGGCCTTATGTCGAGCGTTCGCCTTTGCTAGCGTTCGGCCTTATGTCGAGCGTTCGTCTTTGATAGCGTTCGACCTCATGTCGAGCATTTGTCTTTGATAGCGTTCGGCCTTATGTCGAGCGTCCGTTCTAAATATCGCTCGGTCTTATACCGAAGCGTTCGTCCTATTGAATAAACATTTGGATAAATTAGCGTTCGTTCCTTTATTGATATATTCATCTTCTTCACGTTCGTTAAATTTCTGGCATAGATCTCTGTATGCAAACTTCTTCAAAGAAAAAAAAATTTCTAAGTCTTATTGATTATCCTTCTAATATTAAATCTAGTTCAAGGTCTATATTCTGGAATTTTTCTAAGTATCCGTATACCTTCAATAAGAGTCGGTTCCTTTAATTTACCAATCAGATGGCCACGTACGGTCATTTTGTATCTTATTTGGACGTTCGTCCCAATTCTTCAAGGGCTGAACGTTCGTCCTTTTGTAATCTTAAATTTAAAGATAAGATTGATTATGAATTATGATAAATTACAGTGCAAACCCTATATTGGTTGATTTTATGATGATGGAACTTTGAACGAGCGTTCCAAGGAGGAACGTCTCATCTATGTTAAATATTAAATTTGGTAAAGTATGAACATGGACAAGTTAGGACTCGCGGTCCGTCCTGATATTCCGTGATACTCATCTTCACGTAGAAGGGGGTAGTCATGCGTGGGAATGGCAGGAGGTTCTTCGTTCATCGCTTAGATATGGGCGAGGGGCTAACCTCGAGTGGTAGCTGATTAGGTATATCCCGGCTTGTACACCACTCGGGTGCATGGACGCTTGTAACTACATGGTTCATAGAGTCCGGACGGTCTGTCTTATATACATAAATTCTATGTTAAATCAAATTCTATGTTAACTTGTGATGAGATAAATGTTGTATGTGTAAACGGGAACGTTATATGTATGTGTGTTGTATGAATTAAATGATATAAGCTTACCCTTGCATTTTTCCGTTGTGTTGTCTTGTCTATGTACGTTCGTCTTGTCAAATGCAATGATCATCCGTTGTGGATGTGAGCAGATGGTGATGCATCCCTTGAAGTCATGCTGGAAGAAGAAAATTTGGAGGATGCAAACCTGGTGGAAGTGGAAGTGAAGACTGAGCCTTAGAGCGCTCGTTAGTTTAGTACTGTAAATATTAGGGTAGCTTATACGTTCGGCTAAGTATTTTTGTAAAGCCGTTCGTCCTGTTTTAACTCTGTTTCTGTTTGAGCGTACGCTACTTCTGTATTCAAGCCGTTCGGCTTTTGAGCTCTGCTCTTTTTATGAGAAGACTGTTTGCTGTTTACTGTTATTGTAATTAATTCTAATTTATGGTGATTACTATATTTTGGGATGTTACATTAGTGGTATCAGAGCAGTTTTGTTCTAATTAAAGGACCCTGTAGGGTTAAGAGTGCACTGTCTTTTGCTGTGTGCTTATTGTATGTTTAATGAGTTATTATTATTCTAACTCTTGGACATAACTAACGCTCGTTTTCTCTGATCTAGAGCACAAATGGCACCCAGATTACCTCCTCCCCCACAACCGAACGAGTCTGACACGTCCAACAACGCTAGGATGTTGGAAACTGTGATTGATAGACTTCAACAACAAAACACGACATTAATTGAGCAAAACACCGCTTTGATGAGGCAGAATCAGGATGCAATGCAAAGTTTGGAGGCCTCGCGTGTGAATTCAGAAGCAACACAGAGACAATTGATGGATATTCTTGCCGCAACTAGAGGTGCACCTGGAGCATCCTCTTCAAACGCCACTCAACCTGCTGCCCAGCCGAATGCTGAATGGAGTTTGGAGAGTTTTCTTCAGCATCACCCTGCCAAATTTAGTGGGAAGTGTCTTCCGGATGAAGCTGACCAGTGGCTGAGGGACATGGAGAGAATTTTCAACGCCAAGAGATGTCCGGATGAGAACCGCTTGGCGTATACAGAGTACTTGCTGACTGGAGAAGCGAGCCTTTGGTGGGCGAGTGCCAGAGCCATCCTAACGGACGCTCAACAACCAGTCACGTGGGAAGTTTTCAGGAATAAATTTTATGAAGAGTACTTTCCTGACAGCGTTCGTTTTGCAAAGGAGGTTGAGTTTCTGCAGCTCGTCCAGGGCAGTATGTCCGTTTCTGAGTATACCAACAGGTTCAAACACCTTGTGCGGTTCAATACAATGACCACCAGTGAAGAGTGGCAGTGCAGGAAGTTTGAGAACGGTTTAAGAAGTGATTTGAAGGTTATGATTTCAAGCTTGTGCATACGAACTTTTCCTGCCATGGTTGAGAGGGCAAAGGTGTTGGAGAAGAACATGGCAGAGGCGGAGAAGCACAAGAAGCAACAACAAGTGAGTAGGGGACCAATAGTGTCCAGGGGAGGTTCTGTTCAAAGGAGACTACCTTACGCTCGTCCAAACCAACCATCTCATGTAAGCGGATCACAAGCGATCGTTCCTGTCGGACAGTCTGGACCAGGAAACGTGGTTTGTTATCGGTGTGGAGGGCCGCATTATAGGAACTCATGCCCCCAATTGACTGGTGGGAAACACTGCAACCTGTGTGGAAGGAACGGGCACTTGGATAACGAGTGCAACATGAGCGGACGTGCAGTTATGAGACCACCAAACGCTGGAAGAAATCAGCCACGAGGTGGACGGGCACAAGCAGTAGGGCGAGTGTACGCTATCACTGGAGCGGAGGCAGCAAGCGCAGGTAACCTTATAACTGGTGAATGCTTGCTGTTTGGAATGCCTTGTTGTGTACTGTTTGACTCTGGGGCGACGCACTCCTTCATCTCGAAGGCGTGTGTTGAAAAGCTGGGAATAGTGGAGAGAGATATGCAGTTTGACTTGGTGGTATCAACACCGGCGGCTGGAGAGATTAGGACATCTACCGTGTGTATTAGATGTCCTATTGTGGTTGAGGGGCATAGTTATAAGGTGAACTTAATCTGTTTACCTTTGAAGGACTTGGAAATAATTCTAGGAATGGATTGGTTGGTTACCAACCATATTATTATAGATTGTGGCAAGAAGGAATTAGTGTTTCCTGAAGATGATGAAGAATGCTTGGGTGTGACGTTCGGTCAGTTAAAAGAAGATATAATGGAAGGTGCAAGCTGTTTTCTCATCATGACGCATGAAGATAAGGAGTTAGGAGGGTTGGCAGAAGCACGAACGTCCAAGGAGAGCAGTATTGAACGAACGGTCGTGAATGAATTTCTGGACGTTTTTCCAGAGGAGATACCAGGGTTGCCTCCTGTTAGAGAAGTTGAATTCACCATTGATTTGGTGACAACGGCAGCCCCTATATCTGTTCAACCATACCGTATGGCACCTGCAGAATTGGTTGAACTCAAGAGGCAGATTGAAGAGCTTATGGAGAAGCAATTCATTAGACCGAGCGTATCACCGTGGGGAGCTCCTGTGCTTTTGGTGAAAAAGAAGGATGGCAGCTCTCGGTTATGTATAGACTACAGGCAATTGAACAAGCTGACCATCAAGAATAAATACCCTTTGCCGAGGATAGATGACTTGCTAGATCAACTGCATGGAGCTGCAGTATTTTCAAAGATTGACTTGAGATCTGGATATCATCAAATCAGAGTTAAGGAGGAAGACATTCATAAGACAGCGTTCAGGTCGCGGTATGGACATTATGAATATGTGGTGATGCCATTTGGAGTGACGAACGCTCCAGCCGTGTTTATGGAGTATATGAATCGCATCTTCAGGCCTTATTTAGACAAGTTTGTGGTCGTTTTCATAGATGATATTCTCATCTACTCCAAGACCAATGCTGAGCATGAAGAACACTTGAGAGCAGTACTAACCGTGTTGAGGGAGAAAGAGTTGTATGCAAAGCTGTCCAAGTGTGAATTTTGGATGAAGGAGGTACAGTTTTTGGGCCATGTGGTCTCGGCTGAAGGTATTTCCGTGGATCCATCTAAGGTGAGAGCAGTGTTGGATTGGAAAAGCCCGCGTTCGGTTACAGAAGTGAGAAGTTTCGTTGGGCTTGCTGGCTACTACAGACGTTTCATAGAGGGATTCGCCAAAATAGTGGCTCCTCTTACCAAATTGACTAGAAAGGATCAGCCGTTCGCCTGGACTGATCGGTGTGAGGAGCGTTTCCAGGAGCTGAAGGTGAAATTGACGAGCGCTCCAGTCTTGATAATTCCAAACACGTCCAAACCCTTTGAAGTTTACTGTGACGCGTCTCATCAAGGGTTGGGCTGTGTGCTTATGCAAGAGAGAAGGGCAGTAGCGTACGCGTCTCGCCAGTTGAAGATTCATGAACGCAATTATCCAACGCACGACCTGGAATTGGCAGCGGTCGTTTTTGCACTGAAGATTTGGAGGCATTATCTATATGGATCCACGTTCCAAGTCTTCAGTGATCACAAGAGCCTCAAATATTTATTTGATCAGAAGGAGCTGAACATGAGGCAGAGGCGCTGGTTAGAATTTTTGAAAGACTATGAGTTTGAGTTGCTCTATCACCCTGGGAAAGCCAATGCAGTGGCAGACGCTCTAAGCAGGAAGGCAGTGCATGTCTCGGTTATGATGGTGAAAGAGTTAAGTTTGGTGGAGAGCTTCAGGGATCTAAGGTTGTAGTATGAATTAGAACCGAACAGCATCAAGTGTTGTAACCTTAGAATATCAAGCAATGTATTTGATCGTATCTGGATGAAGCAACGTGAGGATGAGGAGCTGGTGAAGATCTTTGGTGCGCTCGGTTCAGACAAAGCCAAAGAGTTTAATGCTGGGACGGACGGTATGCTACGTTACCTTGGTAGAACGTGCATTCCCAATGATGGCGAGCTGAAACGGATCATATTGGAGGAAGCACACCATAGTCGTCTTAGCATACACCCCGGTATGACTAAGATGTACCAAGATCTTAGACGTTCGTTCTGGTGGCCTGGAATGAAGAGTGATGTCGCTCGTTTTGTGGCATCTTGCTTGACCTGTCAACGTGCAAAGGCTGAACACCAACGACCCGGTGGTTTACTTCAACCATTGGAAATTCCGGAGTGGAAGTGGGACAGCATTTCCATGGATTTCGTGACCCATCTACCACGCACGGTCCGAAATCATGATTCAATTTGGGTGATCGTGGATAGATTAACTAAAAGCGCACACTTTTTGGCCGTGAACTTGAAGATGTCCATGACAAATTTGGCCAAGTTATATATCAAGGAGATAGTTCGTCTGCATGGAGTGCCTTCAAGCATCATTTCTGACCGAGACACGAGATTTACATCTCGGTTTTGGCAATCCTTACAAGGCGAATTGGGAAGCAAGCTGCAGATGAGTTCAGCCTACCACCCTCAAACGGACGGCCAGTCTGAGCGTACCATACAGACCTTGGAAGACTTGCTGAGGACGTGCGTCCTGGACCACTTAGGCGCATGGGATGAGGTCTTGCCCTTGGTGGAATTCACGTACAACAATAGCTTCCAGTCTAGCATCGGGATGGCGCCTTTTGAAGCACTTTATGGGAGAAGATGCCGAACACCACTTTGCTGGTTCCAAGATGGAGAGAACGTGCTAACTGGACCTGAGCTTATCCAGCAAACTACTGATAAAGTGAATTTGATCCAGGAGAGATTGAAGACGTCTTTAAGCAGACAGAAATCCTATGCGGATAGGAGAAGAAGACCATTGGAATTCGCTGCAGGTGATCACGTATTTTTGAGACTCAATCCAATCACTGGAGTAGGCAGGGTTGTTCGTCCAAAGAAGCTGTCTCCCAAGTTCATAGGACCGTACCAGATTTTGAGGAAGATTGGACCAGTGGCTTATGAACTCGCGTTGCCCCCTCAACTAGCAAATCTTCATCCTGTTTTCCATGTATCCCAACTCAGAAAGTACATAGCTAATCCTTCTCATGTGTTGGAGTTGGAGGGCATTCAATTGCTGCCAGATCGAACGTTAGAATTGCAACCAGTACGTATTGAAGACGTTCGCACCAAGCTACACAAAGGAAAAGACGTTCGCTTAGTGAAAGTGGTGTGGGACGCTAAAACTGAAGATTCAACGTGGGAAGTGGAGAGTGCGATGAAGGAATTGTATCCGCATTTATTTACTTGTAATATCTGAATTTTCGAGGACGAAAATTTTTGTAGTTAGGGAGAATGTGAAGCCCTAAATATTTAGCAATAATAATTTAGTGTCAAATCCAATTAATGCACACTATAATCATTGTTTATCTCATTAAACATACTACAAATCTGCTAATCCTTCTGCTGTGCGCTGAAAACGAGCCACATCTTTCTCTGAACACGCACCACGTCACACACTCAGTGCATTAAAAACGCACCAAGCGCTGCATGCACGCATGCCACTTGTCACGTTGGAAGTTTCGGAATGTCAGAGTGGAGGTGCAGGTGTCCGAAAACGAGACGCTCGTTTAATCTGGAATTTGAAGGAACAAAAGTGAATTTCGAAAACCCTCCTCTCACCTGCATCACTCACCTTCTTCCTCAGAAAACCAAACCCTTTCATCTTCTCCAACTTCTCTCTAAAACCAGTAAACTTCTCTTTACTGCAACCTCTCATTTTCTCCTCCAAATCCCACTTCAGAACCATAGGAACACTCACTGAGATGTGGGCGTTATTTTGGACCGAATAGAAGTAGGATCTAAACTGGTAAGTCCTCTCTTCGCGTCACTCATCCCTTAGGTTTCGTGCGAATCAGTTTCTGGGTTCATGCATGAGTAAGATCTGAGTTATTTTGATTTTTGTGTATAGATTTAAGTGGAGTTAGTAAGTGAACCTGGAGTAGAAAGCTATTAGAGGAAGCACCAAAACCTTGCATTAGGGCAAACACTGCTAACCGGGTAAGGGAAGCTTATATGTTTAATTTATACTGTATGTGTTATGATCTGATGTGCATGTATTAAATGTATGATGTTCGAGCTGTATAAATGACCACTGTTATGAAATCTGGTTTTCTGATATTTTTATTGATCTGCATGTTGGTTTGGAACGTATGAAAAATTGATGTTTGATTGTATGAAGTAAATCTGAATATTGATGTTGAGTATGAAGTACTGGAATTCATGTTAAAAGTTCATAAATTTGAGAATCGTATCAATTATATAGTATAAAGTTTAAATGTTGAAATCTGGAAAATTTCTAAGGTTGAGAAATCTGGAATTTTATTCTTTCCCACTGATAAATGACGCTCGTCCCTGTACGGTCTTAAACCGTCCGGTTTTCAGTAAAATAACTTAGAATTGGGATTCCTTCATTTGGAAGGAATTCTGCTCGAGAACGAGCGTCCCCAATTGAATGTCTGAGCGTTCGTCTAGTTCAGCAGTATTTAAATATTTAAAACTTTATGAATAAGTAACGCTCGGTCTTATGTCGAGCGTTCGTCCTTGATGGCGTTCGGCCTTATGTCGAGCGTTCGCCTTTGCTAGCGTTCGGCCTTATGTCGAGCGTTCGTCTTTGATAGCGTTCGACCTCATGTCGAGCATTTGTCTTTGATAGCGTTCGGCCTTATGTCGAGCGTCCGTTCTAAATATCGCTCGGTCTTATACCGAAGCGTTCGTCCTATTGAATAAACATTTGGATAAATTAGCGTTCGTTCCTTTATTGATATATTCATCTTCTTCACGTTCGTTAAATTTCTGGCATAGATCTCTGTATGCAAACTTCTTCAAAGAAAAAAAAATTTCTAAGTCTTATTGATTATCCTTCTAATATTAAATCTAGTTCAAGGTCTATATTCTGGAATTTTTCTAAGTATCCGTATACCTTCAATAAGAGTCGGTTCCTTTAATTTACCAATCAGATGGCCACGTACGGTCATTTTGTATCTTATTTGGACGTTCGTCCCAATTCTTCAAGGGCTGAACGTTCGTCCTTTTGTAATCTTAAATTTAAAGATAAGATTGATTATGAATTATGATAAATTACAGTGCAAACCCTATATTGGTTGATTTTATGATGATGGAACTTTGAACGAGCGTTCCAAGGAGGAACGTCTCATCTATGTTAAATATTAAATTTGGTAAAGTATGAACATGGACAAGTTAGGACTCGCGGTCCGTCCTGATATTCCGTGATACTCATCTTCACGTAGAAGGGGGTAGTCATGCGTGGGAATGGCAGGAGGTTCTTCGTTCATCGCTTAGATATGGGCGAGGGGCTAACCTCGAGTGGTAGCTGATTAGGTATATCTCAGTGATGAATCATTATTTTCTTCACTTCACTTAGTTTACTGTACTAAAATTAATCAGGGAGTTGTGCTTAATTGTCCAGTATTTTCCCGTTTTTACTGATTGTGCTTAATTTGATCAGAAATTCTTATTTTACTTAATTTGAATTATCTGAGAATAATTATTTACATTAGTGAATGCAGGGAAAATTCTGTAAATATTTTAGAACATTAGGAAGAATATTTATTTACACACTGTGTTATCTAGTCGAAGCCGTACTGCATTGAATTAATCTGTGTATTGATCCGTATAATGAAATATTTTTCTTGAGTTTGTAAAAGCAAAATAGGCTTGGCATCATTACACCTCACGGCAACTCTTTGGATTCAAATGAAGAATTTTGCAAAACATTTAGCCTAAGTTGGAATGAAAGAGAAGAGACCACCAAGTTCCAAGTGCAGCCCACTGTTTTATGAATTGTTTTGGAAAAGAATAGCATTGTCTTATGTATACAATTCACATTACAAATTAAATGAGGGAATGAGGGAAGTGACCATACTTGAAAGTCTCGGCCATACACATACCACCTTTGGAAAATTCAACATACAATTGAGAAAAGGTAGAATGAGCTAAATCCAAGAACAAAGTCATCCCGTGAAACACCAATTGGAGAGCTAAATCCAAGCACAGGGGATTAATTGAAGAAAAATGAAAAAGGCTAACTACTAGGTGGTGGATCAGTCGCTACTCTATGGCACAAAGAGACAACACACATGCTGATTTTTGGGGTCTCTTAAAACCTCCTTCCTCTCGGCAATTTGGGGGGCATCCTATCTTTTCTCTTTTCCCGTGGAGTATAGCAAGAGTATTACAGAGATCATGGCTTCATGAAGAAAGAGAAGGTGCTGGTGTGAGATGATACGTCCAGAGAGCTAGAAGAGGGAAGCAAAACTGTATTTGATTCTTGAAACACTACTGGAAGAAGACACAAGACCAAGAGGCAGCTAGTTTGTTTCCTTTACTTTGCTTTGCTTCTTTGTACTTTGAATGCTTTTCCTTGAGAACTGGAAACATGTTCATGATGAATGAATAGCTTATGTTTATTTTCTTTCTTGAATTGTAATTGCATCTTCCATTTTGGTTTTCTGCATTTTCATACAATCTCTTAGCATCTTGTAACCTTTGAAAAGATGATTCATGGCTTTGTGTAGAACCAAATATCATGTTCATTTGTTTTGCTTTCATAGTAGAGTAGAAAGGAACTGCCGTCACCTATTCAACATAAAAAACCACAAAAAGAAAGTTGTTTAATATGAGATGGGAGTTCACGGTAAAGAGAAGAGGAGAGGCCAGTGAAACCTTGTAGATGCTGATTTGTTTCTGCTGTATGGAAGAGTAAACCACACACACTTATTTGCTTGCTAAAGAGTAGAGAGGAAGAGAAGGATTTGTTACAAAGGGGAGAAGTGATTTTTGATGAGAAGGGAACGTAGTTGAAGAAGGAGGAAAGGAGAGTGCAACTGGAATGGATGCAGCAAAGTGGACGGTCATTAGCTTATAGAAAGGGTGTGTGCATTAAATTCTGCAGAAAAAGTGCAAGTGTCCACGGTCTTGCATCTTTTTATTCATTTGAACATGGCCAAGTAATTGTTTGCATGGTGATGTGGATATGAATTCAGCCAGCATATACAATTTTATTTAGCTTTGAAGAAAGTAGTAGGGTCCTACTTGTTTTTTCTAAATGCTATGTTATCTTTGCCTTTCTTTTATATAATGCCGTGTAGTGTTGAGTCCATGGAGCAGCACCTTTGCACCTTTCCATCTTGTTTTGTTTTGATTAAAATGAAGGGAAACGTGAATCATTTATGCAGCACCGAGTTTGGTTTGTTAGAATAGGATTGTTATTGTTATTATTATAAGAAGTAGTGATTGATTTTAGATGGAAAGTAAGGAGGGTGAGCCGTGTGAAGAGTGCTTTGGAGAAGAAGACAAAAGCTTTCAAAGAGCATCTTTTGGAGGAGGAATTTACGTGAATGGAAACAACTTTTCAGAATTCTTAAACCAAGTGCTTTCTTTCATGTGATTGAGAAGAAGTGGCCCACGACCCCTTTCTTGCATTTCTTATTCTATTTGGAATTAGACATGACTATAATGGAGTAATGGTTGCACGTTAATTGCTTTCATTTTAATAGCTTTCAATTGCTCTTGGTAAATAGGTGGATTTAACCAATTCAAGTGCTGCTGCCACGTTTTTATGTATTAGTTCCAAGGCCTTATTTTAATTCATTTCACATGGAAACATATGCCAATTTATAGCTGCTGCACGTCCTTGTTTTGTTAGTTTTAAAGGTCTTCTTTAATTGTATTTCAAGTGGAAAACTAAGCCAATCTAGGAGGAGTGTAACGTCTTTCATTTCAAGCTTTAAAGGCATTCATTTAAATTATTTTCTTCTAGTAAAATGGTTCATGGTTAATGGTAGACACATTTTAATTTTATTTCTTGTCTTAAAATATTTTATATCATATGTTGAAATGATTTTCTGTATTTTTGTTTGTTGTATTTTGCTGCTGTAATTTTAATTCTGTTTTCATATTTGAATTTTTTCTGTTCCTGTATTTACTGTTTTGCTGTAATTATTTACTATTGTAATTTATTTTCTGTTTCTACTGTTTTCTATAATTATTATTTACTGTATTTTCGTTTTCTGTATTTAATTTTTTGGTCCAGATTTATTTTTACTGTTTTACGTTACTGTATTTTCATTTTCACTGTAGCAATTTCATTTTTTTTTAATTTCGTTTTACTATTTTAATTTTATTTCAACGCTTTTAAATTTCATCCGCAACCAAAACAATTTTCAAAACCCCCCCATTACGTGTTGACAAAAGACTGAACGACATTTGGTCCCTGAGAAACGACCTAGGAGTCAATTCCTAGCACTGTACTGCATTCTTAATTGCACATCAAATTTGATCGGCCGCGACAGCTGTATCAAATTTTGGCGCCGTTGCCGGGGACCAACGGTTCAGTTTTGAGTCTTGTGTCTGTGTTGTGTGATTTGTGTATGTGTTTGTGATAGTGTTGTTTTGCTACCTTGTGTTTATTTCTGTGGTTTGAATTTTCTGTGCTATTGTTTCTTGATTACAGGGTGTCGTGATTTAGTGCATGACTAGAGGAAATCCTGGATTCATACCACCCTTTGATCCTGAGATTGATAGGACTTTTCATAGCTTAATTAGGCATTCTAGGAATTTGTCTTTAGAGTCTGTTTTTGAACCTGTTCCATTAGATATTGTGCATCCTACTGTTGAGTATTCTGTGCATACTGCATCTACTGCATCTGTACTTGATTCTGATTCTGTTGTTTTTCACACTGAGAACAATATGGCACAACCTCCACCTCGCGAGAGGACTTTTAGGGAGATGGCTGCACCTGATTTCGATATTGAAAGCTTGTGCATCCAATATCCTGATGAGGACGTTCCGTATGTTCTCAAGACTGGACTGATCCATTTGTTGCCCAAGTTTCATGGTCTTGCAGGTGCGAGTCCACATAAGCATTTGAAGGAATTCCTGGTTGTTTGTTCCAGTATGAAACCGCACGATGTTCCTGAAGAGCACGTCTTCTTGAAGGCATTCCCTCATTCATTGGAAAATGTTGCTAAGGATTGGTTGTATAGTTTAGCGCCGAGATCCATTGCTAGCTGGGATGATCTGAAGAGGCTGTTCTTGGAGAAATTTTTCCCAGCATCCCGGACCACAGCTATCAGGAAAGACATAACTGGGATTAGACAGCTTAGTGGAGAGAACCTGTACGAATATTGGGAGAGATTCAAGACACTTTGTGCTAGCTGCCCCCACCATCAGATACCTGAACAACTCCTTATTCAGTATTTCTATGAGGGTTTGAACAACATGGATCGAGGTATGATCGATGCTGCCTGTGGTGGAGCTCTTGGAGACATCACACCTGCTGAGGCCAGACCATTGATTGAGAAGATGGCCTCCAACTCCCAGCAGTTTAGCAACAGGAATGATGCCATTGTGGTGAAGGGCGTACAAGATATTGCCCAGTCTTTATCAGCTGTTGAAAGCAAGTTAGAAGGCCAGATTAACTCTCTTGCGAAGATGGTGACACAGTTGACTACCAACCAGAGATCGACATCTCAATCTGCATCTGTTGCACGACTATGTGCTATTTGTCCTTCCAGTGACCACTACACAGATGCATGTCCTTCTTTGCAACATCCTGCTGCCTCTGATGTGCCTCAGGCTTATACTACAAACATCTACAACAACAGGCAGCCACAACAGCAAAATCATGACTTGTCCAGCAACAGGTACAACCCAGGGTGGAGGAATCACCCCAATCTTAGATGGAACAATGCGCCACAGCAACAGCAGCAGGCGCCACCTTTTCAGAATGCTGGAACACCTAACAGATATGTGCCTCCACCCATGCAACAACACCAAAGGCAACAACAACAGCAACAGCAAGAGGCACCTGCCCAACCAGCTGCCCAACCTTCCACTTCGTCTGAACCTTCATTGGAAGAGTTAGTGAGACAGATGACTGTGCAAAACCTGCAGTTTCAGAAAGATAACATGCAGTTTCAGAAAGACAACATGCAATTTCAGCAGGAGACTAGAGCGTCCATACAGAGCCTCACTAACCAGATAGGTCAGATGGCCACTCAGATAAACCAGGCGCAGTCTCAAAATTCTAGTAAGTTACCATCGCAGACTGTGCAGAATCCAAGAAATGTGAGTGCCATAACCCTCAGATCAGGGAAGCAGATTGTTGTACCTTCAGAGCCCGCCTCTATACCGACACCCGTGCCTGCTACTTCTCACAAAAAGGAGGACCAAGCTGGTCCAAGCAGGACATTTGAGGCAGGTGAATCTTCTTCTCCAGTCGGTGGTTCTTCTTCAGGAGGATCTCCTCCCTTAACCACCACTACTGCTGCCACACCATCTCCATTGATTGACCGACCTATCCCTCTTCCATTCCCTTCACGAGCACTTCCTAGCAAAAAGATGGAAGAGGTAGATAAAGAAATTCTGGAGACCTTCCGGAAGGTGGAGGTGAACATACCTCTACTTGATGCAATCAAGCAGATACCAAAGTATGCAAAATTCTTGAAGGAGCTGTGCACACACAAGAGGAAGATGAAGGGAAATGAAAGGATTAGCATGGGAAGAAATGTATCTGCACTTATTGGTAAGTCGGTCCCGCACATTCCTGAAAAGTGCAAAGATCCAGGTATATTTTGCATTCCTTGTGTAATTGGAAATAATAAATTTGAGAATGCCATGCTTGATTTGGGTGCTTCTGTTAATGTCATGCCTTTGTCTATATATGAATCTTTATCTCTTGGTCCTTTGCAAACCACGGGTGTGGTCATTCAGTTGGCTAATAGGAGTGTTACTCACCCAACAGGTTTCATAGAAGATGTCTTGGTAAGGGTTGGTGAATTGATTTTTCCTGCTGATTTTTATGTTTTGGAAATGGAGGAGGGATTCTCTCATGGATCCGCTCCCATTATTTTAGGCAGGCCATTCTTGAAAACTGCCCGAACTAAGATTGATGTGTATGCTGGAACTTTGTCTATGGAATTTGCTGATATTGTTGTTCATTTTAATATCTTTGATGCAATGAAATTTCCAGCTGAGGACCATTCTCTGTTTAGGATTGATACATTGGATGACATTATTGATGAATTTGTTGTTGACAACTTTAATTCTGTGCATGAGAAGAAGCATTCTTTTCTATCTTCTTTGCATTCATGTATTGAATCTAGATTCGAATCAGGTTTTGAGAATGATGTTGATAATGTTGTGGATTTTGATGAGGATTGTGATGTCCAGGATATTGATGCTATGAATGATATTGATGATGTTGTTGACATATCTGAGATGGACATTGATTTGGATTGTGATGAGATAAGTGATCTGCCTTTACCTGTACACTCTTTAGAGTCAGAATGCATTAACAATGTTGCAGGAAGTACACTTGAATCTGACTTGCAGGCACCCACTCTTGAGCTGAAACAGCTACCAGATAACCTCAAGTACGTGTACTTGGAGGATGATGAAAAGAAACCGGTGATCATTTCTACCTCCCTTGATTCTGTTCAAGAGGAGAAGTTGCTTGGTATACTGAGGAACAACAAGAAGGCCATTGGTTGGAGTTTGGCTGACATACCTGGTATTAGTCCATCCACATGCATGCATAGAATTCTTTTGGAAGAAGGGGCAAAGCCAGTGAGACAGCCACAAAGAAGGCAAAACCCCGTGATCATGGAAGTCATCAAGAAGGAGGTGACCAAGCTTTTGCAAGCAGGAATCATCTATCCTATTTCAGACAGTCAGTGGATGAGCCCCATCCATGTCATACCCAAGAAAACTGGCCTCACTGTGGTGAAGAATGAGAGGGATGAGCTTATCCCAACTAGAGTGCAGAACAGCTGGAGAGTCTGCATTGACTATAGGAGGCTCAACCAAGCAACCAGGAAAGATCATTTTCCCCTGCCATTCATTGATCAGATGCTGGAGCGCCTGGCAGGTAAATCTCATTATTGTTTTCTTGATGGTTTTTCTGGATATTTTCAGATCAATATTGCTCCTGAGGATCAAGAGAAAACCACATTCACCTGCCCCTTTGGCACTTTTGCCTATCGGAGGATGCCCTTTGGTCTATGCAACGCTCCTGGTACCTTTCAACGGTGCATGCTTAGCATTTTTAGTGACTTTCTTGAGAGTTGTATAGAGGTGTTTATGGATGATTTTACTGTGTATGGATCTTCTTTTGATGTATGTTTAGACAGTTTGGAAAAAGTCTTGAAAAGATGCATAGAAACAAACCTTGTTCTCAATTTTGAGAAATGTCACTTTATGGTTGAACAAGGTTTGGTTTTAGGGCATATCATTTCTGAAAAGGGAATAGAGGTAGATCCTGCTAAGATATCTGTGATTTCACAGTTGCCTTACCCCTCTTGCGTGCGAGAGGTGCGATCTTTCCTTGGACATGCAGGTTTCTACAGGCGCTTCATCAAAGATTTCAGCAAGAAGGCGCTTCCCTTGTCCAGACTACTGCAGAAGGATGTTGACTTTGTTTGTGATGAAAAATGCAAGCAGGCTTTTGATTGCCTCAAGGAAGCTTTGACTACCACCCCTATCATTCAGGCACTGGATTGGACAGCCCCATTTGAGCTCATGTGTGATGCATCTAACTATGCATTGGGGGCTGTCTTGACACAGAAAATTGACAAGCTGCCAAGAGTGATTTACTATGCATCACGCACTTTGGATGCTGCCCAAGCAAACTATACCACCACTGAAAAAGAATTGTTGGCAATTGTTTTTGCTCTTGATAAGTTTAGGTCATATTTGCTTGGATCATCTGTTATTGTATATACTGACCATGCAGCTCTTAAGTTTCTGTTGAAAAAGGCTGAGTCAAAGCCTAGATTGATCAGATGGATGCTACTGCTCCAGGAGTTTGACTTGCAGATTAAGGACCGGAGTGGAGCACAGAATCTAGTTGCGGACCACCTTAGCAGGATTGAGAGAGCTGGGAATGAAGTTGATGTGCTGCCCATCCAGGATGACTTTCCTGATGAGAGTTTGTTGATGATTTCTTCTTCTCACCCGACTCCTTGGTTTGCACACATTGTAAATTATTTGGTTGCTTCTATTTTTCCTCCCTTAGCATCACGTGCTCAGATTGCTAAAATTAAGAGTGATGCTAAGTATTATGTTTGGGATGACCCATATCTGTGGAAGTTGTGCAGTGACCAGGTTACTAGGAGATGCATTCCAGACCATGAGATTGACTCGGTCCTGCAGTTTTGTCATGCCTCCTCACCTGGTGGTCATCTGGGGATACAAAGAACAGCTCGTAGGGTGCTTGATTGTGGGTTCTATTGGCCTTCCATCTTCAAGGATGCAGAGAAGATTTGTAGCACTTGTGAGCCTTGTCAGAAAGCAGGAGGACAAATTTCACAGAGACAAGAGATGCCTCAACAACCTATGCTATTCTGTGAGGTGTTTGATGTCTGGGGTATAGATTTCATGGGTCCTTTTCCTGTTTCTTTTGGTTTTTCCTATATTCTCCTTGCTGTGGATTATGTTTCAAAATGGGTGGAAGCTAAAGCCACCAGAACTAATGATGCTCGGGTTGTTGTGGATTTTGTTAGATCTCACCTCTTTTGCAGGTTTGGAGTACCTAGAGCAATTGTTAGTGATCAGGGAACCCATTTTTGCAACAGATCCATGCAAGCTTTACTCAAGAAATATGGGGTGACGCACAGAGTTTCTACACCTTACCACCCCCAAACAAATGGGCAGGCTGAGATCTCCAACAGGGAGATTAAGAGGATTTTGGAAAAGATTGTCCAGCCCAACAGGAAAGATTGGAGTAGTAGATTGGACGATGCTCTTTGGGCCCACAGGACTGCATACAAAGCACCGATTGGGATGTCTCCGTACAGGGTTGTCTTCGGAAAGGCATGTCATCTACCAGTTGAAATTGAGCATCGGGCATATTGGGTTGTGAAGACATGCAACTTCTCCATGGACCAAGCTGGAGAGGAAAGGAAGTTGCAACTGAATGAACTGGATGAAATCCGATTGGAAGCATATGAGAATTCGAAGTTCTACAAGGAAAGAACCAAGAGGTTCCATGATAACTCCATTGTTAGAAAGGACTTCGAGGTTGGCCAACAGGTTTTATTGTATAACTCTAGACTCGGCCTCATGGGTGGTAAGTTGAGATCAAAGTGGACTGGACCCTTTGTTGTGACTAATGTTTATCCTTATGGTGCAGTAGAAATCCAGGGTCCATCTGCAGCTAAAAGCTTCAAGGTGAACGAGCATAGACTGAAGCCCTTCCTCAGCAATCCTTCTCTGTTGGATGCAGTGGTGGAGGAGACGTCTTTGGTCTACCCCACCTACCCTCCCACCTGACTCAGGGAGTTTCTTCTCTCCTTCCCTCCTCACTTTTGTTGCACTTTGTCGATATCTGATGACTATTCTGATTGTTTTGATCTGCTGAATGTGACACACTGAGGACATTGTGTCGTTTAAGTGTGGTCTATTAGGGGAGGTTGTTTCTTTGTTTATGTTTCGTTTTTGTGTATTTTGTGGTGTCTTATGTACAGTTTTGCATGATTTTCGTGAATTCTGGACTATGATTAGGTTGTCAGTTTTCCTGCACTTCATTGATACTCTAAACTGTTGAATTCCTTGCTTTACTTTGCTTGGGAGATAATCATGATATTTGAGAGTTGAATTGATGGTGACCATATTACCTGTGTGAGATTTGAGCCATTTGATGATCTTTCTTGTGTGTGATATATGCCTTGATTGCTTGCACATATGTCTTGGCTTCACTCTTTGAATTGATTCTTGACTAATACGCATGTTTGAAAGGGATAAAGGCATTTTGTTGTTGAGCCTCTAAGCCAGATAAGCCTACCCTGTTTTGATCCATTGATACCCTTTTGAGCCTATGTTTTTCCCCATTTCTTTGTTTTGAAGCTCATACACTAGCCCTAAGTGAAAAACCATTATTACCTGAACCTTAGGGAATTTTGTAGCTTTGGAATTGTTTTGGGAATAAGTGTGGTCTCCTGGGAATTTCAGATGAATTAGTGAGTTCTCTTCATATCTTGTTTCTGTTTGTAAATATGTGGTGCATCTTGTCTCTTGAAATTGTGTGTTGAACAGAGTAAAGAAAAAAGACAGGATGAAGAAAAAAAAATGATGAAAAAAAAAAAAATCAGAAAAACAGAAAAAAATTGTGAACAACGGTGAATAATGGAGTTAACTAGAGGATGGAATTAGAGGCTGTAGGTGAGTTTGAATGTGTTTATACTTGTTCCCCATTGCTCATCTATCCCTTATGGTTTATAGCTTTTCATCCAGATATATCCTCCCTTGTCCTTGACCCCATTATGACCATAAAAAGACCTTTTGATTTGAACATGCGTATCTGTTTGAGTGTTGATATTAGAGGCTTGCCAAGCCTATTTGTGTTTGCTTTCTTGAGTTCATTGAGTGACATTGATTTACCTTAAACACTTGAGAGAAACACTGATTGTGTACATCTGTGAGGCTCTGTTGCTGTCGATTCATCTCTTGAACTGATTGATTGTTTTCCTTGTACTGAACTGTTTGGATGATTCTTTGAGTATTTGCTTTCATTGATTTTGTGTAGGATTCTGCCTGTACCTTTTACTGTCCAGATTTTGTGGGAATTGTGAAAGTGTGTTTCTGTTTTGGAGTTTGTGTTGTCTGTCAAGTCTGTGTCACTTTTCTAATGTTTGAACTGCTCCCTGGTTTTGTGTCTTAAGTTTGCCCAGGAGTGCAAACGACTAAGTGTGGTCTATTTTGATGAATCATTATTTTCTTCACTTCACTTAGTTTACTGTACTAAAATTAATCAGGGAGTTGTGCTTAATTGTCCAGTATTTTCCCGTTTTTACTGATTGTGCTTAATTTGATCAGAAATTCTTATTTTACTTAATTTGAATTATCTGAGAATAATTATTTACATTAGTGAATGCAGGGAAAATTCTGTAAATATTTTAGAACATTAGGAAGAATATTTATTTACACACTGTGTTATCTAGTCGAAGCCGTACTGCATTGAATTAATCTGTGTATTGATCCGTATAATGAAATATTTTTCTTGAGTTTGTAAAAGCAAAATAGGCTTGGCATCATTACACCTCACGGCAACTCTTTGGATTCAAATGAAGAATTTTGCAAAACATTTAGCCTAAGTTGGAATGAAAGAGAAGAGACCACCAAGTTCCAAGTGCAGCCCACTGTTTTATGAATTGTTTTGGAAAAGAATAGCATTGTCTTATGTATACAATTCACATTACAAATTAAATGAGGGAATGAGGGAAGTGACCATACTTGAAAGTCTCAGCCATACACATACCACCTTTGGAAAATTCAACATACAATTGAGAAAAGGTAGAATGAGCTAAATCCAAGAACAAAGTCATCCCGTGAAACACCAATTGGAGAGCTAAATCCAAGCACAGGGGATTAATTGAAGAAAAATGAAAAAGGCTAACTACTAGGTGGTGGATCAGTCGCTACTCTATGGCACAAAGAGACAACACACATGCTGATTTTTGGGGTCTCTTAAAACCTCCTTCCTCTCGGCAATTTGGGGGGCATCCTATCTTTTCTCTTTTCCCGTGGAGTATAGCAAGAGTATTACAGAGATCATGGCTTCATGAAGAAAGAGAAGGTGCTGGTGTGAGATGATACGTCCAGAGAGCTAGAAGAGGGAAGCAAAACTGTATTTGATTCTTGAAACACTACTGGAAGAAGACACAAGACCAAGAGGCAGCTAGTTTGTTTCCTTTACTTTGCTTTGCTTCTTTGTACTTTGAATGCTTTTCCTTGAGAACTGGAAACATGTTCATGATGAATGAATAGCTTATGTTTATTTTCTTTCTTGAATTGTAATTGCATCTTCCATTTTGGTTTTCTGCATTTTCATACAATCTCTTAGCATCTTGTAACCTTTGAAAAGATGATTCATGGCTTTGTGTAGAACCAAATATCATGTTCATTTGTTTTGCTTTCATAGTAGAGTAGAAAGGAACTGCCGTCACCTATTCAACATAAAAAACCACAAAAAGAAAGTTGTTTAATATGAGATGGGAGTTCACGGTAAAGAGAAGAGGAGAGGCCAGTGAAACCTTGTAGATGCTGATTTGTTTCTGCTGTATGGAAGAGTAAACCACACACACTTATTTGCTTGCTAAAGAGTAGAGAGGAAGAGAAGGATTTGTTACAAAGGGGAGAAGTGATTTTTGATGAGAAGGGAACGTAGTTGAAGAAGGAGGAAAGGAGAGTGCAACTGGAATGGATGCAGCAAAGTGGACGGTCATTAGCTTATAGAAAGGGTGTGTGCATTAAATTCTGCAGAAAAAGTGCAAGTGTCCACGGTCTTGCATCTTTTTATTCATTTGAACATGGCCAAGTAATTGTTTGCATGGTGATGTGGATATGAATTCAGCCAGCATATACAATTTTATTTAGCTTTGAAGAAAGTAGTAGGGTCCTACTTGTTTTTTCTAAATGCTATGTTATCTTTGCCTTTCTTTTATATAATGCCGTGTAGTGTTGAGTCCATGGAGCAGCACCTTTGCACCTTTCCATCTTGTTTTGTTTTGATTAAAATGAAGGGAAACGTGAATCATTTATGCAGCACCGAGTTTGGTTTGTTAGAATAGGATTGTTATTGTTATTATTATAAGAAGTAGTGATTGATTTTAGATGGAAAGTAAGGAGGGTGAGCCGTGTGAAGAGTGCTTTGGAGAAGAAGACAAAAGCTTTCAAAGAGCATCTTTTGGAGGAGGAATTTACGTGAATGGAAACAACTTTTCAGAATTCTTAAACCAAGTGCTTTCTTTCATGTGATTGAGAAGAAGTGGCCCACGACCCCTTTCTTGCATTTCTTATTCTATTTGGAATTAGACATGACTATAATGGAGTAATGGTTGCACGTTAATTGCTTTCATTTTAATAGCTTTCAATTGCTCTTGGTAAATAGGTGGATTTAACCAATTCAAGTGCTGCTGCCACGTTTTTATGTATTAGTTCCAAGGCCTTATTTTAATTCATTTCACATGGAAACATATGCCAATTTATAGCTGCTGCACGTCCTTGTTTTGTTAGTTTTAAAGGTCTTCTTTAATTGTATTTCAAGTGGAAAACTAAGCCAATCTAGGAGGAGTGTAACGTCTTTCATTTCAAGCTTTAAAGGCATTCATTTAAATTATTTTCTTCTAGTAAAATGGTTCATGGTTAATGGTAGACACATTTTAATTTTATTTCTTGTCTTAAAATATTTTATATCATATGTTGAAATGATTTTCTGTATTTTTGTTTGTTGTATTTTGCTGCTGTAATTTTAATTCTGTTTTCATATTTGAATTTTTTCTGTTCCTGTATTTACTGTTTTGCTGTAATTATTTACTATTGTAATTTATTTTCTGTTTCTACTGTTTTCTATAATTATTATTTACTGTATTTTCGTTTTCTGTATTTAATTTTTTGGTCCAGATTTATTTTTACTGTTTTACGTTACTGTATTTTCATTTTCACTGTAGCAATTTCATTTTTTTTTAATTTCGTTTTACTATTTTAATTTTATTTCAACGCTTTTAAATTTCATCCGCAACCAAAACAATTTTCAAAACCCCCCCATTACGTGTTGACAAAAGACTGAACGACATTTGGTCCCTGAGAAACGACCTAGGAGTCAATTCCTAGCACTGTACTGCATTCTTAATTGCACATCAAATTTGATCGGCCGCGACAGCTGTATCAAATTTTGGCGCCGTTGCCGGGGACCAACGGTTCAGTTTTGAGTCTTGTGTCTGTGTTGTGTGATTTGTGTATGTGTTTGTGATAGTGTTGTTTTGCTACCTTGTGTTTATTTCTGTGGTTTGAATTTTCTGTGCTATTGTTTCTTGATTACAGGGTGTCGTGATTTAGTGCATGACTAGAGGAAATCCTGGATTCATACCACCCTTTGATCCTGAGATTGATAGGACTTTTCATAGCTTAATTAGGCATTCTAGGAATTTGTCTTTAGAGTCTGTTTTTGAACCTGTTCCATTAGATATTGTGCATCCTACTGTTGAGTATTCTGTGCATACTGCATCTACTGCATCTGTACTTGATTCTGATTCTGTTGTTTTTCACACTGAGAACAATATGGCACAACCTCCACCTCGCGAGAGGACTTTTAGGGAGATGGCTGCACCTGATTTCGATATTGAAAGCTTGTGCATCCAATATCCTGATGAGGACGTTCCGTATGTTCTCAAGACTGGACTGATCCATTTGTTGCCCAAGTTTCATGGTCTTGCAGGTGCGAGTCCACATAAGCATTTGAAGGAATTCCTGGTTGTTTGTTCCAGTATGAAACCGCACGATGTTCCTGAAGAGCACGTCTTCTTGAAGGCATTCCCTCATTCATTGGAAAATGTTGCTAAGGATTGGTTGTATAGTTTAGCGCCGAGATCCATTGCTAGCTGGGATGATCTGAAGAGGCTGTTCTTGGAGAAATTTTTCCCAGCATCCCGGACCACAGCTATCAGGAAAGACATAACTGGGATTAGACAGCTTAGTGGAGAGAACCTGTACGAATATTGGGAGAGATTCAAGACACTTTGTGCTAGCTGCCCCCACCATCAGATACCTGAACAACTCCTTATTCAGTATTTCTATGAGGGTTTGAACAACATGGATCGAGGTATGATCGATGCTGCCTGTGGTGGAGCTCTTGGAGACATCACACCTGCTGAGGCCAGACCATTGATTGAGAAGATGGCCTCCAACTCCCAGCAGTTTAGCAACAGGAATGATGCCATTGTGGTGAAGGGCGTACAAGATATTGCCCAGTCTTTATCAGCTGTTGAAAGCAAGTTAGAAGGCCAGATTAACTCTCTTGCGAAGATGGTGACACAGTTGACTACCAACCAGAGATCGACATCTCAATCTGCATCTGTTGCACGACTATGTGCTATTTGTCCTTCCAGTGACCACTACACAGATGCATGTCCTTCTTTGCAACATCCTGCTGCCTCTGATGTGCCTCAGGCTTATACTACAAACATCTACAACAACAGGCAGCCACAACAGCAAAATCATGACTTGTCCAGCAACAGGTACAACCCAGGGTGGAGGAATCACCCCAATCTTAGATGGAACAATGCGCCACAGCAACAGCAGCAGGCGCCACCTTTTCAGAATGCTGGAACACCTAACAGATATGTGCCTCCACCCATGCAACAACACCAAAGGCAACAACAACAGCAACAGCAAGAGGCACCTGCCCAACCAGCTGCCCAACCTTCCACTTCGTCTGAACCTTCATTGGAAGAGTTAGTGAGACAGATGACTGTGCAAAACCTGCAGTTTCAGAAAGATAACATGCAGTTTCAGAAAGACAACATGCAATTTCAGCAGGAGACTAGAGCGTCCATACAGAGCCTCACTAACCAGATAGGTCAGATGGCCACTCAGATAAACCAGGCGCAGTCTCAAAATTCTAGTAAGTTACCATCGCAGACTGTGCAGAATCCAAGAAATGTGAGTGCCATAACCCTCAGATCAGGGAAGCAGATTGTTGTACCTTCAGAGCCCGCCTCTATACCGACACCCGTGCCTGCTACTTCTCACAAAAAGGAGGACCAAGCTGGTCCAAGCAGGACATTTGAGGCAGGTGAATCTTCTTCTCCAGTCGGTGGTTCTTCTTCAGGAGGATCTCCTCCCTTAACCACCACTACTGCTGCCACACCATCTCCATTGATTGACCGACCTATCCCTCTTCCATTCCCTTCACGAGCACTTCCTAGCAAAAAGATGGAAGAGGTAGATAAAGAAATTCTGGAGACCTTCCGGAAGGTGGAGGTGAACATACCTCTACTTGATGCAATCAAGCAGATACCAAAGTATGCAAAATTCTTGAAGGAGCTGTGCACACACAAGAGGAAGATGAAGGGAAATGAAAGGATTAGCATGGGAAGAAATGTATCTGCACTTATTGGTAAGTCGGTCCCGCACATTCCTGAAAAGTGCAAAGATCCAGGTATATTTTGCATTCCTTGTGTAATTGGAAATAATAAATTTGAGAATGCCATGCTTGATTTGGGTGCTTCTGTTAATGTCATGCCTTTGTCTATATATGAATCTTTATCTCTTGGTCCTTTGCAAACCATGGGTGTGGTCATTCAGTTGGCTAATAGGAGTGTTACTCACCCAACAGGTTTCATAGAAGATGTCTTGGTAAGGGTTGGTGAATTGATTTTTCCTGCTGATTTTTATGTTTTGGAAATGGAGGAGGGATTCTCTCATGGATCCGCTCCCATTATTTTAGGCAGGCCATTCTTGAAAACTGCCCGAACTAAGATTGATGTGTATGCTGGAACTTTGTCTATGGAATTTGCTGATATTGTTGTTCATTTTAATATCTTTGATGCAATGAAATTTCCAGCTGAGGACCATTCTCTGTTTAGGATTGATACATTGGATGACATTATTGATGAATTTGTTGTTGACAACTTTAATTCTGTGCATGAGAAGAAGCATTCTTTTCTATCTTCTTTGCATTCATGTATTGAATCTAGATTCGAATCAGGTTTTGAGAATGATGTTGATAATGTTGTGGATTTTGATGAGGATTGTGATGTCCAGGATATTGATGCTATGAATGATATTGATGATGTTGTTGACATATCTGAGATGGACATTGATTTGGATTGTGATGAGATAAGTGATCTGCCTTTACCTGTACACTCTTTAGAGTCAGAATGCATTAACAATGTTGCAGGAAGTACACTTGAATCTGACTTGCAGGCACCCACTCTTGAGCTGAAACAGCTACCAGATAACCTCAAGTACGTGTACTTGGAGGATGATGAAAAGAAACCGGTGATCATTTCTACCTCCCTTGATTCTGTTCAAGAGGAGAAGTTGCTTGGTATACTGAGGAACAACAAGAAGGCCATTGGTTGGAGTTTGGCTGACATACCTGGTATTAGTCCATCCACATGCATGCATAGAATTCTTTTGGAAGAAGGGGCAAAGCCAGTGAGACAGCCACAAAGAAGGCAAAACCCCGTGATCATGGAAGTCATCAAGAAGGAGGTGACCAAGCTTTTGCAAGCAGGAATCATCTATCCTATTTCAGACAGTCAGTGGATGAGCCCCATCCATGTCATACCCAAGAAAACTGGCCTCACTGTGGTGAAGAATGAGAGGGATGAGCTTATCCCAACTAGAGTGCAGAACAGCTGGAGAGTCTGCATTGACTATAGGAGGCTCAACCAAGCAACCAGGAAAGATCATTTTCCCCTGCCATTCATTGATCAGATGCTGGAGCGCCTGGCAGGTAAATCTCATTATTGTTTTCTTGATGGTTTTTCTGGATATTTTCAGATCAATATTGCTCCTGAGGATCAAGAGAAAACCACATTCACCTGCCCCTTTGGCACTTTTGCCTATCGGAGGATGCCCTTTGGTCTATGCAACGCTCCTGGTACCTTTCAACGGTGCATGCTTAGCATTTTTAGTGACTTTCTTGAGAGTTGTATAGAGGTGTTTATGGATGATTTTACTGTGTATGGATCTTCTTTTGATGTATGTTTAGACAGTTTGGAAAAAGTCTTGAAAAGATGCATAGAAACAAACCTTGTTCTCAATTTTGAGAAATGTCACTTTATGGTTGAACAAGGTTTGGTTTTAGGGCATATCATTTCTGAAAAGGGAATAGAGGTAGATCCTGCTAAGATATCTGTGATTTCACAGTTGCCTTACCCCTCTTGCGTGCGAGAGGTGCGATCTTTCCTTGGACATGCAGGTTTCTACAGGCGCTTCATCAAAGATTTCAGCAAGAAGGCGCTTCCCTTGTCCAGACTACTGCAGAAGGATGTTGACTTTGTTTGTGATGAAAAATGCAAGCAGGCTTTTGATTGCCTCAAGGAAGCTTTGACTACCACCCCTATCATTCAGGCACTGGATTGGACAGCCCCATTTGAGCTCATGTGTGATGCATCTAACTATGCATTGGGGGCTGTCTTGACACAGAAAATTGACAAGCTGCCAAGAGTGATTTACTATGCATCACGCACTTTGGATGCTGCCCAAGCAAACTATACCACCACTGAAAAAGAATTGTTGGCAATTGTTTTTGCTCTTGATAAGTTTAGGTCATATTTGCTTGGATCATCTGTTATTGTATATACTGACCATGCAGCTCTTAAGTTTCTGTTGAAAAAGGCTGAGTCAAAGCCTAGATTGATCAGATGGATGCTACTGCTCCAGGAGTTTGACTTGCAGATTAAGGACCGGAGTGGAGCACAGAATCTAGTTGCGGACCACCTTAGCAGGATTGAGAGAGCTGGGAATGAAGTTGATGTGCTGCCCATCCAGGATGACTTTCCTGATGAGAGTTTGTTGATGATTTCTTCTTCTCACCCGACTCCTTGGTTTGCACACATTGTAAATTATTTGGTTGCTTCTATTTTTCCTCCCTTAGCATCACGTGCTCAGATTGCTAAAATTAAGAGTGATGCTAAGTATTATGTTTGGGATGACCCATATCTGTGGAAGTTGTGCAGTGACCAGGTTACTAGGAGATGCATTCCAGACCATGAGATTGACTCGGTCCTGCAGTTTTGTCATGCCTCCTCACCTGGTGGTCATCTGGGGATACAAAGAACAGCTCGTAGGGTGCTTGATTGTGGGTTCTATTGGCCTTCCATCTTCAAGGATGCAGAGAAGATTTGTAGCACTTGTGAGCCTTGTCAGAAAGCAGGAGGACAAATTTCACAGAGACAAGAGATGCCTCAACAACCTATGCTATTCTGTGAGGTGTTTGATGTCTGGGGTATAGATTTCATGGGTCCTTTTCCTGTTTCTTTTGGTTTTTCCTATATTCTCCTTGCTGTGGATTATGTTTCAAAATGGGTGGAAGCTAAAGCCACCAGAACTAATGATGCTCGGGTTGTTGTGGATTTTGTTAGATCTCACCTCTTTTGCAGGTTTGGAGTACCTAGAGCAATTGTTAGTGATCAGGGAACCCATTTTTGCAACAGATCCATGCAAGCTTTACTCAAGAAATATGGGGTGACGCACAGAGTTTCTACACCTTACCACCCCCAAACAAATGGGCAGGCTGAGATCTCCAACAGGGAGATTAAGAGGATTTTGGAAAAGATTGTCCAGCCCAACAGGAAAGATTGGAGTAGTAGATTGGACGATGCTCTTTGGGCCCACAGGACTGCATACAAAGCACCGATTGGGATGTCTCCGTACAGGGTTGTCTTCGGAAAGGCATGTCATCTACCAGTTGAAATTGAGCATCGGGCATATTGGGTTGTGAAGACATGCAACTTCTCCATGGACCAAGCTGGAGAGGAAAGGAAGTTGCAACTGAATGAACTGGATGAAATCCGATTGGAAGCATATGAGAATTCGAAGTTCTACAAGGAAAGAACCAAGAGGTTCCATGATAACTCCATTGTTAGAAAGGACTTCGAGGTTGGCCAACAGGTTTTATTGTATAACTCTAGACTCGGCCTCATGGGTGGTAAGTTGAGATCAAAGTGGACTGGACCCTTTGTTGTGACTAATGTTTATCCTTATGGTGCAGTAGAAATCCAGGGTCCATCTGCAGCTAAAAGCTTCAAGGTGAACGGGCATAGACTGAAGCCCTTCCTCAGCAATCCTTCTCTGTTGGATGCAGTGGTGGAGGAGACGTCTTTGGTCTACCCCACCTACCCTCCCACCTGACTCAGGGAGTTTCTTCTCTCCTTCCCTCCTCACTTTTGTTGCACTTTGTCGATATCTGATGACTATTCTGATTGTTTTGATCTGCTGAATGTGACACACTGAGGACATTGTGTCGTTTAAGTGTGGTCTATTAGGGGAGGTTGTTTCTTTGTTTATGTTTCGTTTTTGTGTATTTTGTGGTGTCTTATGTACAGTTTTGCATGATTTTCGTGAATTCTGGACTATGATTAGGTTGTCAGTTTTCCTGCACTTCATTGATACTCTAAACTGTTGAATTCCTTGCTTTACTTTGCTTGGGAGATAATCATGATATTTGAGAGTTGAATTGATGGTGACCATATTACCTGTGTGAGATTTGAGCCATTTGATGATCTTTCTTGTGTGTGATATATGCCTTGATTGCTTGCACATATGTCTTGGCTTCACTCTTTGAATTGATTCTTGACTAATACGCATGTTTGAAAGGGATAAAGGCATTTTGTTGTTGAGCCTCTAAGCCAGATAAGCCTACCCTGTTTTGATCCATTGATACCCTTTTGAGCCTATGTTTTTCCCCATTTCTTTGTTTTGAAGCTCATACACTAGCCCTAAGTGAAAAACCATTATTACCTGAACCTTAGGGAATTTTGTAGCTTTGGAATTGTTTTGGGAATAAGTGTGGTCTCCTGGGAATTTCAGATGAATTAGTGAGTTCTCTTCATATCTTGTTTCTGTTTGTAAATATGTGGTGCATCTTGTCTCTTGAAATTGTGTGTTGAACAGAGTAAAGAAAAAAGACAGGATGAAGAAAAAAAAATGATGAAAAAAAAAAAAAATCAGAAAAACAGAAAAAAATTGTGAACAACGGTGAATAATGGAGTTAACTAGAGGATGGAATTAGAGGCTGTAGGTGAGTTTGAATGTGTTTATACTTGTTCCCCATTGCTCATCTATCCCTTATGGTTTATAGCTTTTCATCCAGATATATCCTCCCTTGTCCTTGACCCCATTATGACCATAAAAAGACCTTTTGATTTGAACATGCGTATCTGTTTGAGTGTTGATATTAGAGGCTTGCCAAGCCTATTTGTGTTTGCTTTCTTGAGTTCATTGAGTGACATTGATTTACCTTAAACACTTGAGAGAAACACTGATTGTGTACATCTGTGAGGCTCTGTTGCTGTCGATTCATCTCTTGAACTGATTGATTGTTTTCCTTGTACTGAACTGTTTGGATGATTCTTTGAGTATTTGCTTTCATTGATTTTGTGTAGGATTCTGCCTGTACCTTTTACTGTCCAGATTTTGTGGGAATTGTGAAAGTGTGTTTCTGTTTTGGAGTTTGTGTTGTCTGTCAAGTCTGTGTCACTTTTCTAATGTTTGAACTGCTCCCTGGTTTTGTGTCTTAAGTTTGCCCAGGAGTGCAAACGACTAAGTGTGGTCTATTTTGATGAATCATTATTTTCTTCACTTCACTTAGTTTACTGTACTAAAATTAATCAGGGAGTTGTGCTTAATTGTCCAGTATTTTCCCGTTTTTACTGATTGTGCTTAATTTGATCAGAAATTCTTATTTTACTTAATTTGAATTATCTGAGAATAATTATTTACATTAGTGAATGCAGGGAAAATTCTGTAAATATTTTAGAACATTAGGAAGAATATTTATTTACACACTGTGTTATCTAGTCGAAGCCGTACTGCATTGAATTAATCTGTGTATTGATCCGTATAATGAAATATTTTTCTTGAGTTTGTAAAAGCAAAATAGGCTTGGCATCATTACACCTCACGGCAACTCTTTGGATTCAAATGAAGAATTTTGCAAAACATTTAGCCTAAGTTGGAATGAAAGAGAAGAGACCACCAAGTTCCAAGTGCAGCCCACTGTTTTATGAATTGTTTTGGAAAAGAATAGCATTGTCTTATGTATACAATTCACATTACAAATTAAATGAGGGAATGAGGGAAGTGACCATACTTGAAAGTCTCAGCCATACACATACCACCTTTGGAAAATTCAACATACAATTGAGAAAAGGTAGAATGAGCTAAATCCAAGAACAAAGTCATCCCGTGAAACACCAATTGGAGAGCTAAATCCAAGCACAGGGGATTAATTGAAGAAAAATGAAAAAGGCTAACTACTAGGTGGTGGATCAGTCGCTACTCTATGGCACAAAGAGACAACACACATGCTGATTTTTGGGGTCTCTTAAAACCTCCTTCCTCTCGGCAATTTGGGGGGCATCCTATCTTTTCTCTTTTCCCGTGGAGTATAGCAAGAGTATTACAGAGATCATGGCTTCATGAAGAAAGAGAAGGTGCTGGTGTGAGATGATACGTCCAGAGAGCTAGAAGAGGGAAGCAAAACTGTATTTGATTCTTGAAACACTACTGGAAGAAGACACAAGACCAAGAGGCAGCTAGTTTGTTTCCTTTACTTTGCTTTGCTTCTTTGTACTTTGAATGCTTTTCCTTGAGAACTGGAAACATGTTCATGATGAATGAATAGCTTATGTTTATTTTCTTTCTTGAATTGTAATTGCATCTTCCATTTTGGTTTTCTGCATTTTCATACAATCTCTTAGCATCTTGTAACCTTTGAAAAGATGATTCATGGCTTTGTGTAGAACCAAATATCATGTTCATTTGTTTTGCTTTCATAGTAGAGTAGAAAGGAACTGCCGTCACCTATTCAACATAAAAAACCACAAAAAGAAAGTTGTTTAATATGAGATGGGAGTTCACGGTAAAGAGAAGAGGAGAGGCCAGTGAAACCTTGTAGATGCTGATTTGTTTCTGCTGTATGGAAGAGTAAACCACACACACTTATTTGCTTGCTAAAGAGTAGAGAGGAAGAGAAGGATTTGTTACAAAGGGGAGAAGTGATTTTTGATGAGAAGGGAACGTAGTTGAAGAAGGAGGAAAGGAGAGTGCAACTGGAATGGATGCAGCAAAGTGGACGGTCATTAGCTTATAGAAAGGGTGTGTGCATTAAATTCTGCAGAAAAAGTGCAAGTGTCCACGGTCTTGCATCTTTTTATTCATTTGAACATGGCCAAGTAATTGTTTGCATGGTGATGTGGATATGAATTCAGCCAGCATATACAATTTTATTTAGCTTTGAAGAAAGTAGTAGGGTCCTACTTGTTTTTTCTAAATGCTATGTTATCTTTGCCTTTCTTTTATATAATGCCGTGTAGTGTTGAGTCCATGGAGCAGCACCTTTGCACCTTTCCATCTTGTTTTGTTTTGATTAAAATGAAGGGAAACGTGAATCATTTATGCAGCACCGAGTTTGGTTTGTTAGAATAGGATTGTTATTGTTATTATTATAAGAAGTAGTGATTGATTTTAGATGGAAAGTAAGGAGGGTGAGCCGTGTGAAGAGTGCTTTGGAGAAGAAGACAAAAGCTTTCAAAGAGCATCTTTTGGAGGAGGAATTTACGTGAATGGAAACAACTTTTCAGAATTCTTAAACCAAGTGCTTTCTTTCATGTGATTGAGAAGAAGTGGCCCACGACCCCTTTCTTGCATTTCTTATTCTATTTGGAATTAGACATGACTATAATGGAGTAATGGTTGCACGTTAATTGCTTTCATTTTAATAGCTTTCAATTGCTCTTGGTAAATAGGTGGATTTAACCAATTCAAGTGCTGCTGCCACGTTTTTATGTATTAGTTCCAAGGCCTTATTTTAATTCATTTCACATGGAAACATATGCCAATTTATAGCTGCTGCACGTCCTTGTTTTGTTAGTTTTAAAGGTCTTCTTTAATTGTATTTCAAGTGGAAAACTAAGCCAATCTAGGAGGAGTGTAACGTCTTTCATTTCAAGCTTTAAAGGCATTCATTTAAATTATTTTCTTCTAGTAAAATGGTTCATGGTTAATGGTAGACACATTTTAATTTTATTTCTTGTCTTAAAATATTTTATATCATATGTTGAAATGATTTTCTGTATTTTTGTTTGTTGTATTTTGCTGCTGTAATTTTAATTCTGTTTTCATATTTGAATTTTTTCTGTTCCTGTATTTACTGTTTTGCTGTAATTATTTACTATTGTAATTTATTTTCTGTTTCTACTGTTTTCTATAATTATTATTTACTGTATTTTCGTTTTCTGTATTTAATTTTTTGGTCCAGATTTATTTTTACTGTTTTACGTTACTGTATTTTCATTTTCACTGTAGCAATTTCATTTTTTTTTAATTTCGTTTTACTATTTTAATTTTATTTCAACGCTTTTAAATTTCATCCGCAACCAAAACAATTTTCAAAACCCCCCCATTACGTGTTGACAAAAGACTGAACGACATTTGGTCCCTGAGAAACGACCTAGGAGTCAATTCCTAGCACTGTACTGCATTCTTAATTGCACATCAAATTTGATCGGCCGCGACAGCTGTATCACTCGGCTTGTACACTACTCGGGTGCATGGACGCTTGTAACTACATGGTTCATACAGTCCGGACGGTCTGTCTTATATACATAAATTCTATGTTAAATCAAATTCTATGTTAACTTGTGATGAGATAAATGTTGTATGTGTAAACTGGAACGTTATATGTATGTGTGTTGTATGAATTAAATGATATAAGCTTACCCTTGCATTTTTCCGTTGTGTTGTCTTGTCTATGTACGTTCGTCTTGTCAAATGCAATGATCATCCGTTGTGGATGTGAGCAGATGGTGATGCATCCCTTGAAGTCATGCTGGAAGAAGAAAATTTGGAGGATGCAAACCTGGTGGAAGTGGAAGTGAAGACTGAGCCTTAGAGCGCTCGTTAGTTTAGTACTGTAAATATTAGGGTAGCTTATACGTTCGGCTAAGTATTTTTGTAAAGCCGTTCGTCCTGTTTTAACTCTGTTTCTGTTTGAGCGTACGCTACTTCTGTATTCAAGCCGTTCGGCTTTTGAGCTCTGTGATGAACGGGTCGCACCGCTCACAAAAGTTGATTGCACGAAATTAATGCAGTATAACTAGGAAGTGACTCCTAGGTCGTCTCTCAAGGACCAATTTATGTGCTGGTTCAGTCTCAGATTTTAACACGAAGTGGGGGGGTTTTGATTTTTGGTTTTGTGCGGAAAAATAAATTAAAACTGGAATTTAAATAAGACAACTGAATTTAAAACACATTGAAATAAATTTTAACACAGTGAAAGCTGAACGGTAAAAGACGGTAAAAATACAAAACGGAAAATTACACAGTATTGGAAATTAAAACATGTAACAATAAATATGCGGAAGACATAACAACAGTGTAATTAAAAACTCTCCAAAGCATCAGTAAAAATAATTCGTAAAAATGACATTGAAAATAACATAACGATAAAACAAAATGACAAGATTTAACGGTGTAGAAAACCATAAATAGTAAAAAGGGACCGTAAAAAAAAACACTTCACTGAAAAGTCAAATTCATCCACGTTTCAAACACTTGAAATAAAATGACTTAAGAGTTAACATAAATTGAACAAACTGAATTTACGAATTGAATTAATGTAACAAGCTCTGAAGAAAAAAATTGAACATTGCACTGGGAAAATGAAAATAGAGAGACTAGAAGAGAAAGAGGAAGAGCTGTGAGCTTCTTCCAGGCCTCCAAGGCCGTGACCCTATATCTCACTCCCCTACACTACACTACTCTAAAATCTGCTTCGTTTTTCTTTGCTCTGCTGCTCCATTTTATAGCCCAATTATGAACGTGAATTGCTGGCCTCCCAAACCCGTGAGTTTCCAATAAGTGGTGGCTGCTCTCCTTTGGTGGCAACTGGGCCATATGAACTTTTTCTAAATAATTGAATGCAAAAGAAAAAGAAATCAACTTCCATCACCCTCCATCCGTGGGTTCCACTCTCTGCTGGATCCATGATGTTCTTGGTTGTGGCTGCTGGATGCTGCTGGATCATGAGCTGCTGTTCTGGACGTGTGAAGGTAGCTGGGAGGACGAAGCCCGCTGCTGCTGCCAGCCTTGCTAGATGGGGGCTGCATTCTTTGCTTGCTTCTTCACGTGTGGCAACTGGAATGCAAACCAAGAGAGACCAAGCTGATGGATTTTTCCTCTCCTTCTCCCAAGTGCACGTGCTCTTCTGCTGTCATGGAAGATGACCGAGAGCTTGAAACGTGTTGCTTCTAATATGCTACAAACAAATTGAAAATCCAAAAGCTTTTCTTTCCATGTGGGCCGTGACACCATGTAAGCTTGCTGCATTACCTCTCCTCTCAAAACCGTAACAACATGCTACCCCTCCATCCATTTAAAGTTATGCTTACTGCAAAAATAAATGTCCATGGCCGTGGGTTTCTTAACAAAGGTGGTCCCTTCTTCCATCCAAAAATTCTTTGGCTTTCTTTCCTTCTTTTCCCGTAAACTCCCACCTATGCTGGATGTGTGAAGGATGGTTTCCTCTTTAGGTGGCAGCTGCTCCAATCTTCTTATTGCCAACAACGCTTCCTTCCAACCAAAGTGGACTCTACTTCCATTCCAAGCTGCTGCCATGGCCATGAGCTGTTGTATGTAGCACATTGAAGCTGCTGGATTTTTGTGGAGCTGGAACGTGATCTTCTCCCTTAACACATTGCAGCTGGAACGAAACTCTCTTCTGCTGGAATCAACCATGAGTTTCTCTTCCCATTGAAAATCTAGAACCAAAACTTGTGTGGATTGGAAAAGATGAGAATTAAAATAAATCTGCAATCCAAGCTTCTATTAAAACGTAACCTTTCATGTAGCTCCTACTATTATTCCAATTTCTTTGGTTGATGTTTGACAACATATGGGGCCGTGTGTTCATGCTAAACCAAAAAGAAAAACCAAAACCAATCCATCCACGGTGGATTGCAAAAACCGTGAGCCATTTCAATGTGGTGGTCCCCTTTCTTCTTTTATGCCATGTAACCCAATTATACAAAAAAAACAATAGAGGATTCCTTGATTGCAGTAAGTTCATTTCTATGTGCCACTTCTTTCTTTGTTAATTTGTTGGGTGGCAAACAATGTGGTCCCCTTCATTTCCATTCAATACATGTAATTCTTGCTTGGATTTTTGGAGATGCATGTGGACGTGAGAATGTGGCAAAGGTGATTTAAAATTCTTTTCTACGTAGATGTGCCAATCAACCTTGCTTAAGAGTGTTGGAAGATCTTAGCACCGTCCAATGATCAATTCCAGCCACCACAAGTACCAAACAATAAGCAAACAATGTAAACAGATTAGAAGTCACTCAAATAGTAATCACTAGACTGACATAGGACAGTAAAATAAATACTGGGAACAGCACAAAACGAATTTGAACAAAGTAAAAACTATACATGAAAATAGACATCCATACGAAACTATGAAAAAAAACCGCATGCAAAACGGATAAGAATTAAACTCAAACGAAGACACACAAGTTGACACAACATTCACGTAGTACTAGGCTGACATAGGAGAGTAAACAAATTACTGGGAACAGTACAGAACGAATTTGAACAAAGTAAAAGTTATACATGAAACTAGACATCTAGACGAAACTATGAAAAAAAATTGAATGGAAAACGGATACGAATTGAATTCGAACGAGGACAAACAAGTTGACACAAAATTCACACAGCAACCAGCGAAAATTGAAGTGGCTGAAATACATTGGGCTCATTTGTCATTTCTCATTTAGCCTTCAAATGTCCCAAAAAGATATCCAAAATTTTCCCATAATTAATAATGCAAAATAATAAGCTCAGATAATTCAAATTAGTTAAAATAAGAATTTCTGATCGAATTAAGCACAATTAGGAAAAATAGGAAAATAACGGACGATTAAGCACAATTCCCTGATTAATTCTAGTACAATAAACTAAGTGAAGTGAAGAAAATATTGACTCATCACTCTGCTCTTTTTATGAGAAGACTGTTTGCTGTTTACTGTTATTGTAATTAATTCTAATTTATGGTGATTACTATATTTTGGGATGTTACACGGGGAATTTCTCCCAATAGCATATTGGTTGCCTTTAAGCTCCTGCACTTTAAGAACTAATTACTAGGAATGCTAGAAATTGTATGAACTCGTAATTAGGGATAGGCCTTCTTGCAAGGTGATTTAGAGAGTGGCATTAGCATTGATGATAAGAATGATGAATTCCTGAAAATATATGAGAGTGGATAAGATGAAATTGATAACCCCAACAACATACTCATCCATCTAATTCATTGAAGTGTTTGTATTCTGTTTTTCTCCATTGATCAAATTCATGCATACATATTTAATTATTGTCTCTTGCATTTAAACCTACAATTAAATTGTTCTTAAGTCTTAAATAATCAACAAATCACATAGCTAAACTAGGCCGTGAGTCCTTTGGGAGAACGATACTTGGTCTTACCGAGTTTATTACTTGATACGATTCGGTCACTCTTGCCGATTGTTAAACAAGTTTGTGGCGCCGTTTTTCGGTGTTCATAAATTTGTCATCAAGTTTTTGGCGCCGTTGCCGAGGACTCGTGGTTTAACTAGTTGATAACAGTTGAAAAACGGTTATTTTCATGCTTAAAATTGATACTAAAAGCAACCTTTAGACTTAGAAACTAGCTTGAAATCATGCAATTTATATATATTTTCATAAATAAGAGAGCTGGACAGGTTTATGCTTGATTTGAGTGTTTTTGTGCAGGTTTTAAGGTGAATTTAGTGAAAAGAGTGAAGAAGGAGAGAAGTGACATTAGAAAAGACAAGAAAGAGTGCAAAAAGAGAAGACGAAGGCACCGCTCAGCGGCAAACTACCGCTGAGCGGCACTCAAGAGGTGGCATTGGAACCGCTGAGGGGCAGAATGGCCGCTGAGGGGAAGAAAGAAGACGCGCAATCACCGCTGAGCGGCACTTTTTGGGCTTGGGCTTTTGTAATCTTTTGTAACTCTAAATTAGTATATAAGGGCTTGCACGTCCTATAGTTAGGTATCTTTGGCAGAAACGAGGCAAACACTCTCTCTTCCACCCCTTTGAAGGAGGATCTTGGATGCTCAGGCTACCTCTTCACCTTTATTGGGTTTATTCTTTCATTCTTTCATTGTTATTCATCTAGGTTCACCATGACGATGGTGAACTAAACCTTGTATGTTTGTTGGGGAATCAATGTAATCTCTTGAAGCTCTCATATATGGATTTGTTGAGTACATCTTTGAATTAAGACATATGCTTTCTTTCATCATTAGTTAGGGTTTTTCCTCTTTGCTCAATGCTTGCATTGTTTAACTCATTCTAATGCATGATTATTGGTTTTGTCGATACGGACACGTACGGGGAAGTCTAGATCCGGGGAATTTCTCCCAATATTTTACTGACAACATTATATTGGTTGCCTTTAAGCTCCTGCAGTCATGAACTAATCATTAGGAATGCTAGGAATTGTATGAACTATTTGATTAGGGAGAAGCCATCTAGAATGGTACATTAGAGAGTGGCATTAACAATGATGATTTGAATGTTGAATTCCTAAAATATATGAGAGTGGATGAGATGAAATTGACCCCCAACAACATATTCATTCATATAATTCATTGAAAGTGTTTATCTTCTGTCTTTGCCATTGATCAATTCATGCATACATGTTTATTTTCTGTCTTGCACATTAAACTTTGAATATTTCGTTTCTAAGTCCTAGCTAATCAACAAATCACATAACTAAACTAGGCCGTGAGTCCTTTGGGAAGAACGATACTTGGTCTTACCAAGTTTTATTACTTGAACGATTCGGTCATACTTGCCGATTGTGAAACAAGTTTGTGACATCATATTTTCGTGCTTACAAATTTGTCCATCAAGTTTTTGGCGCCGTTGCCGGGGACTCTGGTTTAACTGGTTAATTTGTGTGATTATTGATTATCTTTGACTTTAATTTTAAATTTCTGTTTTTATTTTTTCTGTTTTTTATTTTATCTTTTTATCTTTTTAGATTAGATTAGATTTTATTTTGTTAGGTTAGATTTTATTAGATTTTATTTTTCTTATCTTTTTATCTTTTAGGATTAGATTTTATTTTATCTTTTTAGATTAGGTTAGATTTTATTTGATTTTATTTTATCTTTATCTTTTAGATTAGGTTAGATTTTATTTTATCTTTTTAGAATAGATTTTATTTTATTTTATTTTCTATCTTCTAAATCTTTTATCTTCTTATCTTCTGAATCTTTTATTTTCTTTTCATCTTTTGAATATATATCTTCTCTTATATCTTTTTGTGCTAACAAATATTTTCTAGGGTTTTGTTTTCTTGTGCATGCAGGAAGCAATTCGAACTAGAAGTAAGAAAACAACAGAACCACTTCTTGAAGGTCTAGAAGAGAGTAGAAGGAGGAGAAGAATCAGAACGTCTAGAGAACTTTTCCCTTCTCCAGAAACTCTCTTGCACTCATCACCACAAGGTTCTGTTCAAAGCACAGGAAGTATGGAGGGCAATAATGTTAGAAGAACTCTTGCAGATTACACTAATCTTGCTGGACCTCAGCAGTTCAATAGCATAGCTAGACCTAGAGTCAATGCTGCCAACATGGAGGTCAAACCAGCACTGATTCAACTGGTGAAGAGTAATCAATTTAATGGGTTATCTCATGAAAGCCCATATGAGCACCTCACAACCTTTAATGAGATTTGCAATACAGTCAAGATCAATGGGGTGCCAGACGAAGCAATCAAACTTAGCTTGTTTCCTTTTTCATTGGGAGGCAATGCTAAGCTTTGGTTGAACTCTTTTCTAGAAGAAAGTTTCACAGAGTGGGAAGCAGTGGTTACAAAATTCTTAAACAAATACTTCCCACAATCTAAAGTAACTAAAGGCAAGCAAGAGATATCTTCATTCAAGCAGGGCATGGAGGAATCACTGAGACATGCATGGGATAGGTACAAAATCTTATTACGTAAAACTCCCACGCATGGCTTTGAGGATCAAGAAGTAGTCCTAACTTTCCTTGGAGGGCTTGGTTCACAAACCAAGATGATGCTGGATGCCTCAGCTGGAGGCAATATCAAATGGAAAACTCCAGAGGAAGCAACTGAAATTATTGAAAATATGGCTACAAGTGATAATGAGCTTCACAATGAAAGAGGCGCCCCTATGCAACAGAAAGGGGTTCTTCAATTACAAACCCATGATGCTCTGCTAGCCCAGAATAAAATTCTAACTCAACAGCTGGAGACTCTGACCAAAACTCTTGCTTCATTACCAAAAGAGTTAAAATCTGCTGCACAGGTACAAACCCAGTTGTGCGAACTATGTGGAGGAGATCACATCAATGGCCAATGTGCTTTTCCTGTGGAAGCCGTGGAGGATGTTAACTTCATGGCTAATCAGTTTCCATACCGTCAAGGCAATTATAATCAAGGTTGGAAACCACATCCAAGTATTGGCCAAGGACAAACTGGGCAGGCTAACCAGTATAAGCAGCAGCAGCAGCAACCAACCATGTGGCAACAATTATCCATGCTTAATGAAAGATCTACAAGGTTGGAAGAAACTCTTCAACAATTTATACAGAAAACTGAATCCTCCCAAAAGAGCACTGAAGCTGCTATAAAGAACTTGGAGATTCAGATGGGTCAGATTACCAAGCAATTGGAAGAAAGACCACACAGAAACTTTGGGGCTAATACTGAGGTTAACCCTAGAGAAGAATGCAAAGTGGTCAAGAGTGTGAATGAAGAGATTATTGAGTTAGAAGAAGATGAAACAGAAGAGAGAAGAGAAGAAGAAAGAAAGGACACTTTTCCTTTTCTAACAAATCAGGAGAAACCAATGGATTTCACAGATTTATTCAGAATGGTTGATAATGAAGCTCCTTGGGAACAAATCTTACAGAAAATAGCAGTGTACACAAAATCTGATGAGGGAACCTCTACAAAAAGAAAACGTAGAGATGATGAGGATGAAAAGTGTGTAACTGTTAAGAAAGAATCATTCCCACCAAAAGCAGTAGATCCAGGTAGTTTTTCTATCCCTTGCACTATAGGGAAGAAAAAGGTAAAGAAAGCTCTCCTTGACTTAGGCTCAAGTGTTAACTTGATGCCTTATTCTCTATTGGAGCAAATTGGCCATGTTAAAATAAAACCTGTAAAGGTTAATCTTGTAATGGCTGATGGATCTTCAAAGGAGCCATGTGGGATTGCGGAAGACATTGTAGTTTGTGTTGGCAAACTTCAGTTCTTGGCAGACTTTGTGGTGATGAAGATGGAGAACGAAAAGATACCTTTCATACTGGGAAGACCGTTTATGAAAATGGCCAGGGTTATTATAGATGTTAATGAAGGTATAGTGGTGCTCCAGGACAGAGAGGAGAGAGTGGTGGTGAATGTGTTTAAAGATGAGATACAAGCTGATGAATCAATATTTTCTCAATTTCACTTAGTTTATTGTACTAGAATTAATCAGGGAATTGTGCTTAATCGTCCGTTATTTTCCTATTTTTCCTAATTGTGCTTAATTCGATCAGAAATTCTTATTTTAACTAATTTGAATTATCTGAGCTTATTATTTTGCATTATTAATTATGGGAAAATTTTGGATATCTTTTTGGGACATTTGAAGGCTAAATGAGAATTTAGATTAGAATTAGGAAAACACTCACAGTCTGGGAGGAGGCTCTCGCCTCTTCCTCTCCCTCTGCATTTTTCATTTTAAACAGTGCTAATGTTTTATTTTCTAAAGCAGTAGAAGTGTGGCACCAGTTTGCTTGTTTCATTTTGAGTTGTATTGTTCAAGAATTTTAATTTAAGTGATGAATTCCATTTTCAGTTAAATGTTTTTATCTGTTAAATTTATCGTTCAGTATTTTCTGTACTGTTAAATTCAGTCATTGCTTTTTACCGTTCAGTTTATTTTCAACGTCATTTTTACGGTTTATTTTCTATCAACGTATTTTCACTGATGTTTTTATTTATGCGTTTAATTTTACCGTTCAGTTTTTTTTTTACCATCTTTTACCGTTTAGTTTTTACCGTGGTTAAATTTTATTTCAGCGTTTTAAATTTAGTTGTGTTTAAATCCCAGTTTTAATTTATTTTAATTTTTCTGTTGTTTTATTTCCAATTTCCAATTTTATTTTACCGCACAAAACATCCAGAAACCCCCCCCACTTCGTGTTAAATCTGAGACTAAACCGACAAATATTGGTCCTTGAGAGACGACCTAGGAGTCAAATCCTAGTCTATACTGCATTAATTTATGCACATCAAATTTGTATGACCGCGACAGTCGTAGCAAATTTTGGCGCCGTTGCCGGGGACCAAAGACGGTTTGGTTTTAGATTCTTGTTGTGTAAATTTTTGTTCTGTTAATATGTGTCTTTTGTGTGTTTTGTGTTTTGTATTTTTGTAGGCGACAACGACACCTTCAGCAAATTTTGGCGGCGTTGTCACTCAGTTCCAGGTTTTTTGTTTTAGATTTTTGCTGTGTTTTTCGATTATGTTGTGTTAATATATGTTTTGTCTTTTATATTTTTATTGTGTTGTGTTTTGTATTTAGTTGTTATATTTAAAAAAAAAAAGTTTTGTTGATGTTCTGTCTTGTTTGTGCCTGTAGCATGTTTAATTGTGTTGTGATGTTCTATTTTTTGTATGTGTGTCGTATGTATTTTGTCTGTTAATTAAAAAAAAAAGTAAAAAAAATTAATTTTAAAAAAAATAATAATAAAATTATTTTTATGTTCTGTTTTGTGTGTGCCTGCAGCATGTATAAATGTGTTGTATTTTGTTTGTCTAGTAATTTTTAGTGTTTAATTTTTATTTTTATTTTCCATGTCTACCGATTTTAATGTTGTGAATAATGCTTATTCTGCCAATGTCTGTGATTATGATTCTTATTCTGCATATTACTTTGATTTTAAATCTGCTGATTTTTATGATGAGAACAATATGTTCCATCATCCAATTTCTGAGAGCTCTCTTTGGGAGCCAGTTCCACAATATGAGAGTCAGCAGTATGATTCTCCTATTCAAATAACTCCTCAGCCTTCTACTTCTAAACCTACATTAAAGGAGTTACTAGAGCAGATGACAATGCAGAACATTCAGTTTCAGAAAGGGAACATGCAGTTCAAGCAAGAGAGCATGGAGTTCCAGCAGGAAACTCAAGCTGCCTTGCAGAATCTGAGTGATCAGATCAGGCAGATGGCCACTCTTGCACCTGAGGAGACTGATGAAAATTTTGGGGACCCGGCAGAAGTAAGCAGTAATCCTGAAACCCCCCCCCACTTCGTGTTAAATCTGAGACTAAACCGACAAATATTGGTCCTTGAGAGACGACCTAGGAGTCAAATCCTAGTCTATACTGCATTAATTTATGCACATCAAATTTGTATGACCGCGACAGTCGTAGCAAATTTTGGCGCCGTTGCCGGGGATCGAACCCGGGTCACCCGCGTGACAGGCGGGAATACTCACTCTTCACCTTCCCACACTCTAGAAATCTTCAAGGAAGAGGAGGTAAGCATACCACAATTTGATTATTATGTTGATTGTGATGATGATCGGTATGCTAATGACTATATTCTTGCTGAGTCTGATTTTAATTTTTCCTCTGTGCATGATGAGGACCGCTTTTTACTATCACATTCAAATATTTGTTCTCCATGCACTGAACATGAATCTGAACCTGTTATAGATATTGTTTCTACATTTGAAACGGATTCATGTTATGAGGTTGTATCTAAGGCTCGGTATGATGAATTGGGATTGGGTGTTATACCTCTGCATGATATTTCTGTGGAACCATTTTGCACTAACCATATTGCAGGAGGTACATATAAATTTGATCAGCATGCACCCACGCTGGAAGACAAAGGTGCCAGTACATACAACAGTTCGAAGATCAAAAGGCACCTACTGAATCTGCTCAGTGACAATATTTGCTGCTTAGATCCGGCGGTGGAGGATATTTCTCTGCTTGATCAGATTTGGAGGATGAAGCAATTTTTCCTCAAAATTTCCGTCTTGGATCCTGAAGAAGACATCTCCCTACAAATCCAAAATTGGCAACTGCCACCCTGACCAGGGGAGTTTTCTTTCTTTCTTCCCCGTTTTCATACTTTTATTACATTTGTCCTTTATTTGTTTAGTGTTTTAATTGATGATCTTATGCTTAGAACACGTTTAGGACATTGTAGTTTAAGTGTGGTCTCGGGAAGATTCTGCATTTTGTTTAAGTTGTTTTTCCTTTTCTTCTTAGTTTTCAAATTGTTATCCTTAAAAAAAAAAAAAAAAAAATTCAAAAAAATTCAAAAAAAAAAAAATTCAAAAATTGTTTTGCGTAGTCCTTGATTTTATTTCGACCCTCAGTTTCTTACCAATAATTCATTAAAAAAAAAAAAAATTTTCACTTCAGATCTCATTTTTTTCCTTATTTTTCTTCACTGTAAAATAATTTCTTAGTTGTTTCATCAGATCTTTGATTGAAAATTTTGTTTAGACTAAGAGATATTTCATTCATAATAGCAAAATTACAGTAATGGAAAATAGGAGCTTGAACAGATCTGAAAATAAAATTTGCAGTAGATTCATATGTGAAAATAAGGTTGTTCAGGGGTCGATCATGTCTGATCGTTAATCTTACACACCATAATAAATAAAAACAAAAACAACATAAAAAAAAAAATTAAAAACATAAAACATAAAAAAAAAACTTAAGTGTTCATATTACAGTCCTTAATTCTGGCCACACTCGGCCAACAGCAAAAACATAAAAAAAAAAATAATAAAAATAATAAAAACATAAAACACTAAAAATGAAAGAACTCTCGAGCTGATTGTGGTGGCCTAAGGGAGAGCTCCGTTGAGGGAGCTCTGGTTCGAAAAGTCACGAGCGGAGGCTTTGGTGGAGGAATTTCTCGTTCATTTCTGTCGTCATCGATAATGATCGGAACTGGAAACAAATTCAGCAGCCTCGGTGCCCTCATTATCACCCAGTTGTTTTCTTTCAAACAAAAAATAAAAAAAAAAATATAAAAAATAAAAAAAACTTGTGTTAATTATAGAAGAGGAAGTGAAAATTTTCAATAAAAATGGAGGTGTGATCAGAGGTCTTACCGTACATGTACAGCGGCAGTTGTGAGAAGAGAGTGCCAGTAGGGTCTATCTCCGCTTGCCAGCGCTTGACCCGATTGCCGTGGTTGTTAAACCAGCAGTGTACGTTGTATTCAGTGGCTTCGCCGAAAGCCCTTAGTCGAGACGCGATCTCGACGACTTGCGCTCGGCTTGGGTGTGTGACCCCATAGTTGAATATTTTGGTCATCATCTTGATTTGATCGTCGGTAGGACGCCACCGTTGACTGGTATATCTCTCTGATTCCGTATCACTCATCCTTCCTCTCGTAATATACAAATACTTAAATAAAAAAAAATAAAAAGAACAAAAACATAAAAAAAAAAGAAGAAGAAAAAACTAAACATAAAAAAAAAATAATAATAAAAAGAACTAAAAAAAAAAAAAAAAAGAAGCATAAAAAATTTTTAGATTAGTTCTGTGTTTTCTTTATTTGTTCTTGTTTTCCGTTAAATTTATTTTGTCCTGTCTGTCTTTGATTGTTTTTGTGTCTGGTCTCAGATCTATTTCACGGTCCTTGCAAAGGGTCCTAAACGGATCTACGTCCAGTGTCCTTGTCCATATTGTTCTTGTATATTCAGTTTCTGTGTTTTAGTTTTAAGTGGGGTACGTGGCGTTGTTCTACCCGATTGTCTCTGCCATACCTTCAAACGAAGGGAGATTAACGTCTGGTTTCCAGCCGATATACCCCTTAAGTTTTTAGACAGTTGTGTTTTATGTGTTTTTTAAGTGTTTAGCAGGTGAAAAAGAAAGCAGAATAAGAAAAAGAAAAAAAAATGAAAATGAAAGATCTAGAAAGCAGGAAAAGGAGAAACAGGAAAGCAGGAAATAAAGAGGGAGAGCAGGCAAGAGATCAAAGCAGAAAGAAGACTGAAAGCAGGAAAAAGAAAAAAAAATGATAGATCTGAAAGCTGTAAGAGGGAAAGAGAACAAGCAGAGAAAAATAAAGAGAGCAGGGCAGAAAAAGGAAATACTGAAAGGGAAAGACTGGAAGGCAGGAAAAGTAAAAAACAGCAGAAAAAGCCGAAAGAAAGGAGATCCAAGGTGCAGATGACTTACCCGGAGTAGTAGGGCTTACAGAAGCTTGACGCAGATCTCAGAATCTTCGAAGGCGCTGAGGCAGAGGCTCCTCACAGATCTCAGATTCTTCAGATGGCACGGTGGCAGAGCTTCCTCGCAGATCCAGACGCTCGAGAGAGAGTAGAGAGCAGAGAGAGCAGAGAAGAGAGGAGAGCGGGGAGAGATTAGAGAGAAGAGAGGAGTAGAGAGAGAGCAGGGAAGTCAGAAATGTTGCTCGACGCTGAGGAGGTACCCTTTTATAGCCAAAATTCTGCCACTGTAGCAACAGTTCCGGTCGTTGCCACGGAGACTGTTGTCACAGTACCGGTATCCTTTTTCAGAAAAAAAAAAAATAATAAAATAAAATAAAATAAAATAAAAAAATTTAATAAAAATTATTAGCATCTACTGATGGGTGCTAGGTGTTTTAGACATCTGCTGATGGATGTCCCTGATAACATCTGCTGATGGATGTTACTGAAAAATTTCTTCCCATTTTTCTTAACTTTTTATTGCACTTGTCTATATTATTTAACTGCTCTGAAATTGATAATCTGATGATTGTAACACACTGAGGACATTGTGTGATTTAAGTGTGGTCTACTGGGAAGAAATTCTGATTTTTCTGATTTTTCTGTTAGATTGTATTTTGTGTGTTAAATTTTTTGTTTTTGAGTGTTAATTTTTTCTGTAAAGTTATTTTTATCGAGTTTTGTGTGCAATAAATTTTACATTTTTCTCTTGATTTCTGGATGATGTTTAAGTTGTAGATTTTTCCTTCACTTACTTAATACTTATGGTTTGAAATCCTTGCTTTTCTCTGCTTGGAAGATGATTATAATGTTTGAGAGGTTGATTTGATTGTGACGAATACCCTGTGTGAGATTTGAGCCACTTAATTTTCTTTCTTGTGTGTGATATGTATCTTGAATGCTTGCACATATGCCTTGGCTTGATTCTTTTTGATATACTTGATTGATATGCATGTTCAGACGTGATAAAGGCATTTTTGTTCTTGAGCCTCTTTAGCCAAATAAGCCAACCTTGTTATTATCCTTTGATAACCCCTTTGAGCCTATACTGTATATATTTCTTTGTGTTGAAGCTCATACACTGATCCTAAGTGAAAAACAAATGATTACCTTAACCTTAGGAAAGTCTGGAGCTATAGAAGTATTTTGAGAATAAGTGTGGTCTCCTTGGGAATTCTGATAAATTGGCTAGTTGGTTCCTCATCTTGTTCTGAAAATATAAATTATATCCTGTTGTGTGATAAAGAGAGAAAAGAAAAGAGACAGGATGAAAAAATTTGATGAGAAAAAGAGAAAAATTGAAAAATAATTTTGTGAATAATGGAGTCGAGAAGAGGATTGAATTAGAGGTTTGGGTGAGATTTCACTGTGTCTACATTTTTGCCCAAGTGCACCTCTATTTCTTCTGAGCTATAGCTACTTATCCAAATTTATCCTCCCCTGTCCTTGGCCTCATTACAACCCTGAAAGACCTTTTGATCTGAACATACATATGTTTTAAGTGTTGATATTAGAAGCTTGCCAAGTCTACTTGTGTTTGTTTTCTTGAGTACATTGAGTTGGAATTATTTACCTTAAACACTTGAGAGAAACACTATTAGTGCATCTGTGAGGTTATGTTATATTTAAATCACCTCTTGAGCTGATTAATTATTTTGCCATACTGTGAATTGCTTGGATGATTTCTGTAAGTATGTGCTTTTCTTGATTTTGTGTTGGAAAATTTCCACTTCTTTCATCAGTCCATAATTCTTGAGAACTCTGTAAATTCTTTTTATTTTTCTTGAGTCTTTGTTTTCTGTGTGCTGAATGTGTGTCACCTTCCTAGAAGTCCTTTGAACTATTCCCTGATTTGTGTTTTAATTTTGCCCAGGAGTGCAAAAGACTAAGTGTGGTCTATTTTGATGAATCAATATTTTCTCAATTTCACTTAGTTTATTGTACTAGAATTAATCAGGGAATTGTGCTTAATCGTCCGTTATTTTCCTATTTTTCCTAATTGTGCTTAATTCGATCAGAAATTCTTATTTTAACTAATTTGAATTATCTGAGCTTATTATTTTGCATTATTAATTATGGGAAAATTTTGGATATCTTTTTGGGACATTTGAAGGCTAAATGAGAATTTAGATTAGAATTAGGAAAACACTCACAGTCTGGGAGGAGGCTCTCGCCTCTTCCTCTCCCTCTGCATTTTTCATTTTAAACAGTGCTAATGTTTTATTTTCTAAAGCAGTAGAAGTGTGGCACCAGTTTGCTTGTTTCATTTTGAGTTGTATTGTTCAAGAATTTTAATTTAAGTGATGAATTCCATTTTCAGTTAAATGTTTTTATCTGTTAAATTTATCGTTCAGTATTTTCTGTACTGTTAAATTCAGTCATTGCTTTTTACCGTTCAGTTTATTTTCAACGTCATTTTTACGGTTTATTTTCTATCAACGTATTTTCACTGATGTTTTTATTTATGCGTTTAATTTTACCGTTCAGTTTTTTTTTTACCATCTTTTACCGTTTAGTTTTTACCGTGGTTAAATTTTATTTCAGCGTTTTAAATTTAGTTGTGTTTAAATCCCAGTTTTAATTTATTTTAATTTTTCTGTTGTTTTATTTCCAATTTCCAATTTTATTTTACCGCACAAAACATCCAGAAACCCCCCCACTTCGTGTTAAATCTGAGACTAAACCGACAAATATTGGTCCTTGAGAGACGACCTAGGAGTCAAATCCTAGTCTATACTGCATTAATTTATGCACATCAAATTTGTATGACCGCGACAGTCGTAGCACAAGCAAAGGAGGAAGAGGCCAGTTATAAAGCTGCATTTCGAGATGCACCCATAACTAGAGGTAAACATGAAAATCTTAAGGTTTCTGATAACCATTGTTTGTATTTTCAGGTACCCAAGGTAGAGGAAAGTGGAAAAGGAGAGGAAGTTCCTAGAGACTGGAAGAAAAGAGGACTCCAACTTGGCACACCTGTAAGACTCAAGAACAAGTTGTGGGTTATAAAAGGTTTTAAAGAGAAGGAGATGATAGAGATAGAGTCTCCATATTCTAGAGAATCCAAAAACAGTCCTAAGGAAGCAGTTGATAAGTTGGTGGAAAGATAACATCAACTATAAAGAAGATGGAACGTGAGCTTTACTGGGTCAAGCTAGTGACGTTAAAGAAGCGCTTGCTGGGAGGCAACCCAGTGGATTTACAAACTTTTGTTTTGATTTTGTAATTTTTAAACTGTGAACATTATTCTGGACATTATTTTGTTGGATCTAGCATCTACTGAAGGATGCTAGGTGGTTAAGTATCTACTGAAGGATACTAAGTTTATAACACCTACTGATGGGTGTTGGTGAGAAGATTTTTGCACCTACTGATGGGTGCTGGTAAGTGAAACACCTACTGAGGGGTGTTGGTGGATTTTGGGTCAGGCTCGTGACGTTAAACAAGCGCTACCTGGGAGGCAACCCAGTTGATTGATTGGTTTCTGTTTGTTTATTTTTAGGGTTTGCATAAGCATTTTTAACATTGAATTGCAGGGAACCTATGAGGGGTATGCTAGGAAGGCACGTAGGTCAAGAAAAGAAGGAGAAGGGCACATCACGAAAGTGCCGCTGAGCGGCAATTACCGCTGAGCGGTACTATCGCAGATGGGCTTAAGTTCCCCTTAGCGGAACCCGAGCCCATTAGGGTATTTTTAAACCCTAAGCTGCGCGATTTTACATTCTTTCAAGCTCTTCTCTGCACAAAGAATCCCACATACCCTCTCTTAGGGATGGCCTCCTCATCGGGCAAAAAGAATCAAGACTATAAGATCCAACAAGAAGGAGGATACAGAGGACAGCTCAGATTGAGGAGGAGTTGAGATAGCATTTACTGATGAATGCTATCATAACTAGAGCAGGACTTATGCTTTTGTTTGGTTTAAGTTTTCTGAACTTATTTACTTCTGTTTTAGATTAGGGTTTGATGTACTCTATTGAACACCTGGTTCCTTATGATGGTTTGCTATTAACTGTGATTGTTTGATAAGTAATGCTTGATGATGCTTATTGATTGATTGATGTTAAGATGATGTGCACATTAAAATGCTTATACAGGTGATTCACAAGCTTTGTGAATAAATGCATGATATCATGATTGTGATTGTGAAATTAAGCAGGATGTGCATGTCAAATGTGAATGAGCTTATATGTGAGGTCTTGAGCTCCAGAGTTGTTATTGTTGAATGTTATTACTTTGGAAGCATGAATGATTTTGCCCAGGTTTTCTATGATTGAATCAATTGCTTGTTTTGCATCATATGATCAAGGCCGTGTTTGTTGAAACCCTTTTTATTGGCCAAATTCATAAAAGTTAGCCTACTAAAAGAGAACACTTTGTGTTCTATCCTTAGAACCCATAGCCTTGAATATACACTGAACCCTTGATTGAAAATCTTTACCTTGAGTTAAGTAGAATATCTTGTGTGGTATTGATAAATGTTCAAGTTTGGGGTTATAGGGGAAACATGAAAAAGGAAAAGCATTGAGCTAAGAGCTAAAAAAAGTAAGAATATGCAAAGAAAAAGAAAAGAAAAGAAAAAGAAGTAAAGCTCAATGCAAATGCAAAGGCAAGTTGGGAATGAATAAGAATAATTATGTTGTTATGATTCTCTTAACTCAAGGATTTTGTGATCCAGAAAAAACCAATTTTCTTGTTAGCCCAGCCATGTTATAAGCCATTGAAAAGTCCTTGTGATGATGCATGCTTGTGAATGTTTTTGATTGTGGTAAAATGAAAGGCAAAGTTGATTCATGTGACATTGTGATAGTATAGTGAATGAGTGATTACCTCTTATACACTTGAGTGTGAGTGAAACACTTTACCTAGTGAGGAAATATTCCATAAGCACATGAACATCCATGCTTAATTGATTGATCATTCATGAAAAATAGCATTTGTTGGAACTTAAATGACTTTGTGAACACTAAGGCATGTGCACATCTTGAATGAACTCTTGGTCATAAGTTTGAGTGAAGTTGTTACTTATCTTGAAAAAGAGGATTTCTGAATGAGTGAACCATCATATGAATTGGTTGGAGATTGAGTTACATCTTGTTTGCTTGAGGACAAGCAAAGTTCTAAGTTTGGGGTTGTGATAACAGTTGAAAAACTGTTATTTTCATGCTTAAAATTGATACTAAAAGCAACCTTTAGACCTAGAAACTAGCTTGAAATCATGCAATTTATATATATTTTCATAAATAAGAGAGCTGGACAGGTTTATGCTTGATTTGAGTGTTTTTGTGCAGGTTTTAAGGTGAATTTAGTGAAAAGAGTGAAGAAGGAGAGAAGTGACATTAGAAAAGACAAGAAAGAGTGCAAAAAGAGAAGACGAAGGCACCGCTCAGCGGCAAACTACCGCTGAGCGGCACTCAAGAGGTGGCGTTGGAACCGCTGAGGGGCAAAATGACCGCTGAGGGGAAGAAAGAAGACGCGCAATCACCGCTGAGCGGTAAATACCGCTGAGCGGCACTTTTTGGGCTTGGGCTTTTGTAATCTTTTGTAACTCTAAATTAGTATATAAGGGCTTGCACGTCCTATAGTTAGGTATCTTTGGCAGAAACGAGGCAAACACTCTCTCTTCCACCCCTTTGAAGGAGGATCTTGGATGCTCAGGCTACCTCTTCACCTTTATTGGGTTTATTCTTTCATTCTTTCATTGTTATTCATCTAGGTTCACCATGACGATGGTGAACTAAACCTTGTATGTTTGTTGGGGAATCAATGTAATCTCTTGAAGCTCTCATATATGGATTTGTTGAGTACATCTTTGAATTAAGACATATGCTTTCTTTCATCATTAGTTAGGGTTTTTCCTCTTTGCTCAATGCTTGCATTGTTTAACTCATTCTAATGCATGATTATTGGTTTTGTCGATACGGACACGTACGGGGAAGTCTAGATCTGGGGAATTTCTCCCAATATTTTACTGACAACATTATATTGGTTGCCTTTAAGCTCCTGCAGTCATGAACTAATCATTAGGAATGCTAGGAATTGTATGAACTATTTGATTAGGGAGAAGCCATCTAGAATGGTACATTAGAGAGTGGCATTAACAATGATGATTTGAATGTTGAATTCCTAAAATATATGAGAGTGGATGAGATGAAATTGACCCCCAACAACATATTCATTCATATAATTCATTGAAAGTGTTTATCTTCTGTCTTTGCCATTGATCAATTCATGCATACATGTTTATTTTCTGTCTTGCACATTAAACTTTGAATATTTCGTTTCTAAGTCCTAGCTAATCAACAAATCACATAACTAAACTAGGCCGTGAGTCCTTTGGGAAGAACGATACTTGGTCTTACCAAGTTTTATTACTTGAACGATTCGGTCATACTTGCCGATTGTGAAACAAGTTTGTGACATCATATTTTCGTGCTTACAAATTTGTCCATCAAGTTTTTGGCGCCGTTGCCGGGGACTCTGGTTTAACTGGTTAATTTGTGTGATTATTGATTATCTTTGACTTTAATTTTAAATTTCTGTTTTTATTTTTTCTGTTTTTTATTTTATCTTTTTATCTTTTTAGATTAGATTAGATTTTATTTTGTTAGGTTAGATTTTATTAGATTTTATTTTTCTTATCTTTTTATCTTTTAGGATTAGATTTTATTTTATCTTTTTAGATTAGGTTAGATTTTATTTGATTTTATTTTATCTTTATCTTTTAGATTAGGTTAGATTTTATTTTATCTTTTTAGAATAGATTTTATTTTATTTTATTTTCTATCTTCTAAATCTTTTATCTTCTTATCTTCTGAATCTTTTATTTTCTTTTCATCTTTTGAATATATATCTTCTCTTATATCTTTTTGTGCTAACAAATATTTTCTAGGGTTTTGTTTTCTTGTGCATGCAGGAAGCAATTCGAACTAGAAGTAAGAAAACAACAGAACCACTTCTTGAAGGTCTAGAAGAGAGTAGAAGGAGGAGAAGAATCAGAACGTCTAGAGAACTTTTCCCTTCTCCAGAAACTCTCTTGCACTCATCACCACAAGGTTCTGTTCAAAGCACAGGAAGTATGGAGGGCAATAATGTTAGAAGAACTCTTGCAGATTACACTAATCTTGCTGGACCTCAGCAGTTCAATAGCATAGCTAGACCTAGAGTCAATGCTGCCAACATGGAGGTCAAACCAGCACTGATTCAACTGGTGAAGAGTAATCAATTTAATGGGTTATCTCATGAAAGCCCATATGAGCACCTCACAACCTTTAATGAGATTTGCAATACAGTCAAGATCAATGGGGTGCCAGACGAAGCAATCAAACTTAGCTTGTTTCCTTTTTCATTGGGAGGCAATGCTAAGCTTTGGTTGAACTCTTTTCTAGAAGAAAGTTTCACAGAGTGGGAAGCAGTGGTTACAAAATTCTTAAACAAATACTTCCCACAATCTAAAGTAACTAAAGGCAAGCAAGAGATATCTTCATTCAAGCAGGGCATGGAGGAATCACTGAGACATGCATGGGATAGGTACAAAATCTTATTACGTAAAACTCCCACGCATGGCTTTGAGGATCAAGAAGTAGTCCTAACTTTCCTTGGAGGGCTTGGTTCACAAACCAAGATGATGCTGGATGCCTCAGCTGGAGGCAATATCAAATGGAAAACTCCAGAGGAAGCAACTGAAATTATTGAAAATATGGCTACAAGTGATAATGAGCTTCACAATGAAAGAGGCGCCCTTATGCAACAGAAAGGGGTTCTTCAATTACAAACCCATGATGCTCTGCTAGCCCAGAATAAAATTCTAACTCAACAGCTGGAGACTCTGACCAAAACTCTTGCTTCATTACCAAAAGAGTTAAAATCTGCTGCACAGGTACAAACCCAGTTGTGCGAACTATGTGGAGGAGATCACATCAATGGCCAATGTGCTTTTCCTGTGGAAGCCGTGGAGGATGTTAACTTCATGGCTAATCAGTTTCCATACCGTCAAGGCAATTATAATCAAGGTTGGAAACCACATCCAAGTATTGGCCAAGGACAAACTGGGCAGGCTAACCAGTATAAGCAGCAGCAGCAGCAACCAACCATGTGGCAACAATTATCCATGCTTAATGAAAGATCTACAAGGTTGGAAGAAACTCTTCAACAATTTATACAGAAAATTGAATCCTCCCAAAAGAGCACTGAAGCTGCTATAAAGAACTTGGAGATTCAGATGGGTCAGATTACCAAGCAATTGGAAGAAAGACCACACAGAAACTTTGGGGCTAATACTGAGGTTAACCCTAGAGAAGAATGCAAAGTGGTCAAGAGTGTGAATGAAGAGATTATTGAGTTAGAAGAAGATGAAATAGAAGAGAGAAGAGAAGAAGAAAGAAAGGACACTTTTCCTTTTCTAACAAATCAGGAGAAACCAATGGATTTCACAGATTTATTCAGAATGGTTGATAATGAAGCTCCTTGGGAACAAATCTTACAGAAAATAGCAGTGTACACAAAATCTGATGAGGGAACCTCTACAAAAAGAAAACGTAGAGATGATGAGGATGAAAAGTGTGTAACTGTTAAGAAAGAATCATTCCCACCAAAAGCAGTAGATCCAGGTAGTTTTTCTATCCCTTGCACTATAGGGAAGAAAAAGGTAAAGAAAGCTCTCCTTGACTTAGGCTCAAGTGTTAACTTGATGCCTTATTCTCTATTGGAGCAAATTGGCCATGTTAAAATAAAACCTGTAAAGGTTAATCTTGTAATGGCTGATGGATCTTCAAAGGAGCCATGTGGGATTGCGGAAGACATTGTAGTTTGTGTTGGCAAACTTCAGTTCTTGGCAGACTTTGTGGTGATGAAGATGGAGAACGAAAAGATACCTTTCATACTGGGAAGACCGTTTATGAAAACGGCCAGGGTTATTATAGATGTTAATGAAGGTATAGTGGTGCTCCAGGACAGAGAGGAGAGAGTGGTGGTGAATGTGTTTAAAGATGAGATACAAGCAAAGGAGGAAGAGGCCAGTTATAAAGCTGAATTTCGAGATGCACCCATAACTAGAGGTAAACATGAAAATCTTAAGGTTTCTGATAACCATTGTTTGTATTTTCAGGTACCCAAGGTAGAGGAAAGTGGAAAAGGAGAGGAAGTTCCTAGAGACTGGAAGAAAAGAGGACTCCAACTTGGCACACCTGTAAGACTCAAGAACAAGTTGTGGGTTATAAAAGGTTTTAAAGAGAAGGAGATGATAGAGATAGAGTCTCCATATTCTAGAGAATCCAAAAACAGTCCTAAGGAAGCAGTTGATAAGTTGGTGGAAAGATAACATCAACTATAAAGAAGATGGAACGTGAGCTTTACTGGGTCAAGCTAGTGACGTTAAAGAAGCGCTTGCTGGGAGGCAACCCAGTGGATTTACAAACTTTTGTTTTGATTTTGTAATTTTTAAACTGTGAACATTATTCTGGACATTATTTTGTTGGATCTAGCATCTACTGAAGGATGCTAGGTGGTTAAGTATCTACTGAAGGATACTAAGTTTATAACACCTACTGATGGGTGTTGGTGAGAAGATTTTTGCACCTACTGATGGGTGCTGGTAAGTGAAACACCTACTGAGGGGTGTTGGTGGATTTTGGGTCAGGCTCGTGACGTTAAACAAGTGCTACCTCGGAGGCAACCCAGTTGATTGATTGGTTTCTGTTTGTTTATTTTTAGGGTTTGCATAAGCATTTTTAACATTGAATTGCAGGGAACCTATGAGGGGTATGCTAGGAAGGCACGTAGGTCAAGAAAAGAAGGAGAAGGGCACATCACGAAAGTGCCGCTGAGCGGCAATTACCGCTGAGCGGTACTATCGCAGATGGGCTTAAGTTCCCCTTAGCGGAACCCGAGCCCATTAGGGTATTTTTAAACCCTAAGCTGCGCGATTTTACATTCTTTCAAGCTCTTCTCTGCACAAAGACTCCCACATACCCTCTCTTAGGGATGGCCTCCTCATCGGGCAAAAAGAATCAAGACTATAAGATCCAACAAGAAGGAGGATACAGAGGACAGCTCAGATTGAGGAGGAGTTGAGATAGCATTTACTGATGAATGCTATCATAACTAGAGCAGGACTTATGCTTTTGTTTGGTTTAAGTTTTCTGAACTTATTTACTTCTGTTTTAGATTAGGGTTTGATGTACTCTATTGAACACCTGGTTCCTTATGATGGTTTGCTATTAACTGTGATTGTTTGATAAGTAATGCTTGATGATGCTTATTGATTGATTGATGTTAAGATGATGTGCACATTAAAATGCTTATACAGGTGATTCACAAGCTTTGTGAATAAATGCATGATATCATGATTGTGATTGTGAAATTAAGCAGGATGTGCATGTCAAATGTGAATGAGCTTATATGTGAGGTCTTGAGCTCCAGAGTTGTTATTGTTGAATGTTATTACTTTGGAAGCATGAATGATTTTGCCCAGGTTTTCTATGATTGAATCAATTGCTTGTTTTGCATCATATGATCAAGGCCGTGTTTGTTGAAACCCTTTTTATTGGCCAAATTCATAAAAGTTAGCCTACTAAAAGAGAACACTTTGTGTTCTATCCTTAGAACCCATAGCCTTGAATATACACTGAACCCTTGATTGAAAATCTTTACCTTGAGTTAAGTAGAATATCTTGTGTGGTATTGATAAATGTTCAAGTTTGGGGTTTGATGAATCATTATTTTATTGACTTCACTTAGCTTATTGTACCGGATTTAATCAAGGAATTGTATTTGAATGTACAATATTATCCTATTTTTCCTAATTGTGCTAAATTTGATCGGAAATTCTTATTTTAACTAATTTGAATTATCTGAGCTAATTATTTTGCAAGGAAAAATTTGGAAATAGAAATTAGGACATTTAGTAGGATACTCATTCACACACTGTATTATTTGATTGAAATAAGCTACACGGTATTGATTTATTTTGTGTTGAATAAAAGAAAGATGTACTGATCCTGGAGACTTCAAGAAAAAATTGCAGTTTGGTTTGGCTAAAACAAAGCACCTTCAATTCATTTTCTTTTAGAAGAAAACAACTTAATTCTTTGTTGATCTCTTAATTTCTCACGGCTGCAACATGATTTAAATTTTAGAACTCTTGATGGTTGCAAACAGGTGCACATTACTATTGAAGTCAAATTGGCAATATCCAAAACAGCTCATGCCTTCACATGAGAATAAGGACCAAGTCCCTTGTTTGCTGAATTTTTAAGAAACACAAATTAGCTACAAAACTCACGGCAGGTGTAGTTGAGTTTGGAATGATGCTGCCACACAAACATGTCACGGCTGCACAACATCAAAATGGAGACATTCTCTGCACAAAATTCTAAAAGTGCTCCACCAACACACACATGATTCACGTAAATCCAAAAGAAAGCTGGAAACTCACGTGGCTGCACAAAGTGGAGGGTCTTCCTTGTTTTGTTTTGATTAGTAAAAGAATTTGGTGGAGGTCCACATTTCAAAGCACCTCACGGTAGTCAGCAAAGGAATATAACTTTCCTTGTAGAAGTGGAAGCACATAAGACAAAAGGAGGGACCACCAAGGATAGCACCTCACGGTTTTTCCAACTGCACATTTGAATGGGAATTAATTTTCCTTAACCAACACAAAGCATCCAGCCTTCACACCTTTATACGTTCCAGTAGGCAGAGAAGTTACTCCAGCGGAGATGGAAAGGAAGGAACAACACATAGTGGGCTTGAAGTGAACTAATGAAGGGGACCACGTTGAAGGAAAAGACACTCATGGACTGGACATCCAAGTAGCTCCCACCCAGCAAGCTTTCAAAACCTGCAGCAGAACTGTGGCTGGAAAATGCAAATGGAAGAAGCTCCATCCAGCGTTTGCATTCCAGCAGAGAAGATGTTGTCATGTGCAAGGGAACTAAGCAGGGGGCTGCAACTGTCACGGGAGAATTCTCTTGGAGATTTACGGACCAGCAATGAAGCTTTGAGTAGCTCACGGTCAGTCAAGGAGCTGCAGCGCTTCATTCATGCACCCAGTAAAGAAGAGATCTTTGTCCAGCAGCTGCAGCCTTCATGCGGAGACAACAGGAGTGCAACACACATCCAACTTGTATGCAGCCACCAAGGAGGAAGGAGCACAAGGGAGAGGAGCCCACAGCAGCAAACCATTTCCGTGAAGAGATGAAGAAGTGTGTGACAACCAATTGAAGAAGAAGACAAATGAAGGGCCCTCACACTATTCTCTCACGGCCAGAAACTATTGCTCACCAATTTGTGCAAGGAAAAGATGCAAAACAAAACTAAGGAGATCACGGGAGGATGTTCAGAGATTGGCTATAAATGAGAAGCAGGCAGATTAGAATGGGTATTAGATTTTAGGATTGCATTAGAGTAGTGTAGAAGTCACGGCCGTGGAAGAGGCTCTCGCCTCTTCCTCTTTCCTTTCCTTTTCCAGTTCCATTTTCAAACAGTGCAAAATGCAATTTCATTTCTCAGCGTGTAGTGTATTATGAGACAGTTTGTTAGTTTTATTTTGGAATATTATTTTCAAGTGTTAAATCTTTTAATGAATTTTAATTTTCAGTTCTGTGTTTTTATTTTATCTGTTGTATTTTATCGTTTAGCAGTTGTTAAATTTTGTCATTGCATTTTAATTTCAAACGTCGTTTTTAATCTGTGATAAATTTTATTTGCGATCAAGTGGTTCTATTTTTACCGTTTTCTATCCTTTAGTTTTTACCGTGGTTAAATTTTATTTCAGTGTTTTAAATTTTGTTTTATTTAATTTCCTGTTCCAATTTTATTTTACCGCATTCAACTAAAACACCAAAAACCCCCCCACTTCGTGTATAAAATCTGAGACTAAACCGACACAAATTGGTCCTTGAGAGACGACCTAGGAGTCAAATCCTAGTCTTATACTGCATTAATTTCTGTGCAATCAACTTTTGTGAGCGGTGTGACCCGTTCATCAAAAATGGCGCCGTTGCCGGGGACCAATAACGGTTTGGTTTTAGATTCTTGTTGTGTAAATTTTTGTTCTGTTAATATGTTTGTTTTGTGTGTTTTGTCTTGTATATTTTTGCAGGCGATAACGACACCTTCAACAAATTTTGGCGGCGTTGTCACTTCAGATCCAGGTTTTTGTTTTAGATTTTTACTGTGTTAATATATATTGTGTATATATGTGTTTAATTGTGCTATGTTCTGTATTTAGTTGTTATTAAAAAAAAATTGAAAATTAAAAAAAAAAAAATTAAATTAATTAAAAATTTTTACTATTGATGTTCTGTCTTGTGTGTGCTTGTAGCATGTATAAATGTGTTTTGTTTTATCTGATTCGTAATTTTTAGTTTTTAGTTTTTAGTTTTTATTTTTCCATGTCTACCTATTTTAATGTTGTGAATAATGCTTATTCTGCCAATGTCTGTGATTATGATTCTTATTCTGCATATTACTATGATTTTAAATCTGCTAATTTTTATGATGAGAACAATATGTTCCATCATCCAATTTCTGAGAGCTCTCTTTGGGAGCCAGTTCCACAATATGAGAGTCAGCAGTATGATTCTCCTATTCAAATAACTCCTCAGCCTTCTACTTCTGAACCTACATTAAAGGAGTTACTAGAGCAGATGACCATGCAGAACGTTCAGTTACAGAAAGGGAACATGCAGTTCAAGAAAAAGAGCATAGAGTTTCAGCAGGAAACTCAAGCTGCCATTCAAAATCTGACTGATCAGATCAGGCAAATGTCCACTCTTGCACTTGAGGAGACAGAAGAATATTTTGAGGAGCAGGCAAGAATAAGCAGTAACCCTGAACCAGGTAGACCACCTTCATCTTCTCACACTTTAGCAATCTTCAAGGAAGAGGAGGTAAGCATACCTCAATTTGATTGTACTGATAATTATGTTGTTGAGAGGTATGCTGATGACTATATTGTTGCTGAGCATGATTTTAATTTTTCCTCTGTGCATGATGAGGACCGCTTTTTACTATCACATTCAAATATTTGTTCTCCATGCACTGAACATGAATTTGAACCTGTTATAGATATTGTTTCTATATTTGAAACGGATTCATGTTATGAGGTTGTATCTAAGGCTCGGTATGATGAATTGGGATTGGGTGTTATACCTCTGCATGATATTTCTGTAGAACCATATTGCACTAACCCTATTGCAGGAGGTACATATAAATTTGATCAACAAACACCCACAATTGAAGACAAAGGTGCAAGCTTACAAAACGGTTTGAAAATCAATTGGCACCTGCTGAACCCAATCATCAACAATTTTTTCTGCTTAGATCCAGCGATGGAAGACATTTCATTGCTTGATCAGATCTGGAGGATGAAGCAGTTCATCCTCAACACTTTCATACTGGATCTCGAGGCTAAAAACATCTCCCTGATTGTCCAATTTTGGCAACTGCCACCATAATCCAGGGGAGTTTTCTTTTTCTTTCTTCCCCGTTTTCCTACTTTTATTGCATTTGTCCTTTATCTGTTCAGTGTTTTAACTGATGATCTTATGCTTAGAACACGTTTAGGACAGTGTAGTGTAAGTGTGGTCTTGGGGGAGATTCTGATTTTTGTTTTTCTTTTAAGTTTGTTTTTCCCTTTTCTTCTTAGTTTTCGAATTGTTATCTTTAAAAAAAAAAAAATTAAAAAAAAAAAAAAAAAAAATTATTCTGTTGTGATAAAATTGTTTTTGAGCGTGCCAAATCTGTATTCTGATATGTATAATTATTTTTTTTTTTCTTAGTTTTCACATTGTTATCCTTATAAAAAAAAAAAAAAAATTCAAAAATTGTTTTGCGTATTCCTTGATTTTATTTCGACCCTCAGTTTCTTAACAATATTCCAATAAACATTTTCACTTCAGATCTCATTTATTTTCCTTATTTACCTTCACTGTAAATACAATTTCTTAGTTGTTTTCATACAGATCTTTGATTGCAAATTTTTAGACTAAGAAAATATTTCATTCATAATAGCAAAATTACAGTAATGGAGAAAAGGGATTGAACAGATCTGAAAATGAAATTGCAGTAGATATATATAAAAGATGTTCGGGGGTCGATCTGTAGTGATCGATAATATTACAAACCAAATAAAAAACAAAAACAACATAAAAAAATTAAAAACATAAAAAACATAAGTGTTCATATTACAGACCTGAATAAAAACAACAAAAACATAAAAAAAAAAATAAAATAAAAAAAAAAACACAAAACATTAAAAATGAAAGAATTCACGAGCTGGTTGTGGTGGTCTAAGGGAGAGCTCCGTTGAGGGAGCTCTGGTTCGAAAAGTCACGAGCGAAGGCTTTGGTGGAGGAATTTCTCGTTCATTTCTGTCATCATCGATGATGATCGGAACTGGAAACAGATTCAGCAGCCTCGGTGCCCTCATAATCACCCAGTTGTTTTCTTTCAAACAAAAAAAAAACAAAATAATAAATAAAAAAATAAAAAATAAAAATAACTTGTGTTAATTATAGAAGAGGAATGGAAAATTCAATAGGAGGTGTGATCAGAGGTCTTACCGTACATGTACAGCGGCAGTTGTGAAAAGAGAGTGCCAGTAGGGTCTATCTCCGCTTGCCAGCGCTTGACCCGATTGCCGTGGTTGTTAAACCAGCAGTGTACGTTGTATTCGGTGGCTTCGCCGAAAGCCCTTAGTCGAGACGCGATCTCGACGACTTGCGCTCGGCTTGGGTGTGTGACTCCATAGTTGAATATTTTGGTCATCATCTTGATTTGATCGTCGGTAGGACGCCACCGTTGACTGGTATATCTCTCTGATTCCGTATCACTCATCCTTCCTCTCGTAATATACTAATCCTTAAATAAAAAATAAATAAATGTAAAAAGAACAAAAACAAGAAAAATAAGCATAACATAAATAACAATAAAAAAAAAAATTTATTCAGTGTTTTCTTTATTTGTTCTTATTTCCTTTTAGATTTATTTTGTCCAGTCATGCTTTGATGTTTCAGTTTTTGGTCTCAGATCTGTTTCACGGTCCTTGCAAAAGGGTCCTAAACGGATCTACGTCCAGTGTCCTTGTCCATATTGTTCTTGTATATTCAGTTTCTGTGTTTTAGTTTTAAGTGGGGTACGTGGCGTTGTTCTACCCGATTGTCTCTGCCATACCTTCAAACGAAGGGAGATTAACGTCTGGTTTCCAGCCGATATACCCCTTAAGTTTTAAGACAATTGTGTTTTATGTGTTTTAAGTGTTTAGCAGGTGAAGAAGAAAGCGAATAAGAGCTGAAAATAAAGAAGGAACTGAAGGCTTAAATGAAAGCAGGAAAAGAAAGCAGAAAAAGAAAAAGAAAAAAAAAATGAAAGATCTGGAAAAAAGGAAAAGGAGAAGAAGGAAAGCAGGAAGGCATAACAGCAGAATAAGCAGTATGACAGGAAAGAAGAAAAATGAAGCAAAAAGACGGCAAGAAAAGTTAAGCAAGCAGAAAGAAAAAGGGATCCAGGTGTAGAGGACTTACCTGGAGTAGTAGGCTTGCAGAGGCTCTTCGCGGATCTCACTCAGACTCTTCAGAAGACGCAGAGACAGAGCTCCTCGCAGATCTCAGACTCTTCAGATGGCACGGTGGCAGAGGTTCCGCACAGCTCCAGATGCTCAAAGGAGAGGCTCCCTGCAGAGATCCAGACGCTCGAGAGAGTTGAGAGAGCAGAGAGTCGAGAGAGAGCAGAGAGAGAGAGCAGAGGAGTAGAGAGAGATTGAGCGTTCAGAAATGGCGCTGGACGCGGAGGAGTGACCCTTTTATAGCAGAATTGCTTTCCACTGTAGCAACAGTTCCGGTCTTTGCCACCGAGACTGTTGTCACAGTGCCGGTCATCTCCTTTTTCAAAAAAAAAAAATATATATATATATATATATATATATATATATATATATAAAAAAATAAAAAAAAAATAAAAAAAAAAAAAAAAAATTAGCATCTACTGATGGGTGCTACGTGATTCAGACATCTGCTGATGGATGTCACTGATAACATCTGCTGATGGATGTCACTGATAACATCTACTGATGGATGTTACTGAAAAATTTCTTCCCATTTTTCCTAACTTTTTATTGCACTTGTCTATATTTTTTTTGACTGCTCTGAAGTTGATCATCTGATGATTGTAACACACTGAGGACATTGTGTGATTTAAGTGTGGTCTACTGGGAAGAAATTCTGATTTTTTTGATTTTTCTGTTAGATTGTATTTTGTGTGTTAAATTTTTTGTTTTTGAGTGTTAATTTTTTCTGTTTTAAGTTATTTTTATCGAGTTTTGTGTGCAATAAATTTTACATTTTTTCTCTTGATTTCTGGATGATGTTTAAGTTGTAGATTTTTCCTTCACTTACTTAATACTTATGGTTTGAAATCCTTGCTTTTCTCTGCTTGGAAGATGATTATAATGTTTAAGAGGTTGATTTGATTGTGACGAACACCCTGTGTGAGATTTGAGCCACTTTGTTTTTCTTTCTTGTGTGTGACATGTATCTTGATTGCTTGCACATATGCCTTGGCTTGATTCTTTTAGATATCCTTGATTGATATGCATGTTCAGAAGTGATAAAGGCAATTTTATTCTTGAGCCTCTTTAGCCAAATAATCCTACCCTGTTATTATCCTTTGATAACCCCTTTGAGCCTATACTTTCCCCATTTCTTTGTGTTGAAGCTCATATACTGATCCTAAGTGAAAAACCATGATTACCTTAACCTTAGGAAAGTCTGGAGCTATAGAAGTATTTTGAGAATAAGTGTGGTCTCCTTGGGAATTCTGATGAATTGGCTAGTTGGTTCCTCATCATGTTTTAAAATGATAATTTATATCCTGTTGTGTGATTAAAAAAAAAAAAAAAAGAAGACAGGATAAAAAAAAAATGATGAGAAAAAGAGAAAAAATTGAAAAATAATTTTGTGAATAATGGAGTCGAGAAGAGGATTGAATTAGAGGTTTGGGTGAGATTTCACTGTGTTTACATTTTTTTTTTTCCTAGTGCACCTCTATTTCTTCTGAGCTATAGCTACTTATCCAAATTTATCCTCCCCTGTCCTTGGCCCCATTACAACCCTGAAAGACCTTTTGATCTGAGCATACATATGTTTTAAGTGTTGATATTAGAAGCTTGCCAAGTCTACTTGTGTTTGTTTTCTTGAGTATATTGAGTTGAAATTATTTACCCTAAACACTTGAGAGAAACACTGTTAGTGCATCTGTGAGGTTATGTTATTTTTGAATCACCTCTTGAGCTGAGTAATCATTTTGCTGTGTATTGAATTGTTTGGATGATTTCTGTAAGTATCTGCTTTATTTGATTTTGTGTTGGATAATTGTCTACAACTTTTCTCTGTCCAGATTTCTTGAGGATTATGTAAATTCTGTTTGTCTCTTTGCGAGTCTTTGTTTTCTGTGTGTCGTGTTTGTGTCACTTCCCTGAAGTATTTTGAACTATTCCCTGATTTGTGTCCTAATTTTGCCCAGGAGTGCAAAAGACTAAGTGTGGTCTATTTTGATGAATCATTATTTTATTGACTTCACTTAGCTTATTGTACCGGATTTAATCAAGGAATTGTATTTGAATGTACAATATTATCCTATTTTTCCTAATTGTGCTAAATTTGATCGGAAATTCTTATTTTAACTAATTTGAATTCTCTGAGCTAATTATTTTGCAAGGAAAAATTTGGAAATAGAAATTAGGACATTTAGTAGGATACTCATTCACACACTGTATTATTTGATTGAAATAAGCTACATGGTATTGATTTATTTTGTGTTGAATAAAAGAAAGATGTACTGATCCTGGAGACTTCAAGAAAAAATTGCAGTTTGGTTTGGCTAAAACAAAGCACCTTCAATTCATTTTCTTTTGGAAGAAAACAACTTAATTCTTTGTTGATCTCTTAATTTCTCACGGCTGCAACATGATTTATATTTTAGAACTCTTGATGGTTGCAAACAGGTGCACATTACTATTGAAGTCAAATTGGCAATATCCAAAACAGCTCATGCCTTCACATGAGAATAAGGACCAAGTCCCTTGTTTGCTGAATTTTTAAGAAACACAAATTAGCTACAAAACTCACGGCAGGTGTAGTTGAGTTTGGAATGATGCTGCCACACAAACATGTCACGGCTGCACAACATCAAAATGGAGACATTCTCTGCACAAAATTCTAAAAGTGCTCCACCAACACACACATGATTCACGTAAATCCAAAAGAAAGCTGGAAACTCACGTGGCTGCACAAAGTGGAGGGTCTTCCTTGTTTTGTTTTGATTAGTAAAAGAATTTGGTGGAGGTCCACATTTCAAAGCACCTCACGGTAGTCAGCAAAGGAATATAACTTTCCTTGTAGAAGTGGAAGCACATAAGACAAAAGGAGGGACCACCAAGGATAGCACCTCACGGTTTTTCCAACTGCACATTTGAATGGGAATTAATTTTCCTTAACCAACACAAAGCATCCAGCCTTCACACCTTTATACGTTCCAGTAGGCAGAGAAGTTACTCCAGCGGAGATGGAAAGGAAGGAACAACACATAGTGGGCTTGAAGTGAACTAATGAAGGGGACCACGTTGAAGGAAAAGACACTCATGGACTGGACATCCAAGTAGCTCCCACCCAGCAAGCTTTCAAAACCTGCAGCAGAACTGTGGCTGGAAAATGCAAATGGAAGAAGCTCCATCCAGCGTTTGCATTCCAGCAGAGAAGATGTTGTCATGTGCAAGGGAACTAAGCAGGGGGCTGCAACTGTCACGGGAGAATTCTCTTGGAGATTTACGGACCAGCAATGAAGCTTTGAGTAGCTCACGGTCAGTCAAGGAGCTGCAGCGCTTCATTCATGCACCCAGTAAAGAAGAGATCTTTGTCCAGCAGCTGCAGCCTTCATGCGGAGACAACAGGAGTGCAACACACATCCAACTTGTATGCAGCCACCAAGGAGGAAGGAGCACAAGGGAGAGGAGCCCACAGCAGCAAACCATTTCCGTGAAGAGATGAAGAAGTGTGTGACAACCAATTGAAGAAGAAGACAAATGAAGGGCCCTCACACTATTCTCTCACGGCCAGAAACTATTGCTCACCAATTTGTGCAAGGAAAAGATGCAAAACAAAACTAAGGAGATCACGGGAGGATGTTCAGAGATTGGCTATAAATGAGAAGCAGGCAGATTAGAATGGGTATTAGATTTTAGGATTGCATTAGAGTAGTGTAGAAGTCACGGCCGTGGAAGAGGCTCTCGCCTCTTCCTCTTTCCTTTCCTTTTCCAGTTCCATTTTCAAACAGTGCAAAATGCAATTTCATTTCTCAGCGTGTAGTGTATTATGAGACAGTTTGTTAGTTTTATTTTGGAATATTATTTTCAAGTGTTAAATCTTTTAATGAATTTTAATTTTCAGTTCTGTGTTTTTATTTTATCTGTTGTATTTTATCGTTTAGCAGTTGTTAAATTTTGTCATTGCATTTTAATTTCAAACGTCGTTTTTAATCTGTGATAAATTTTATTTGCGATCAAGTGGTTCTATTTTTACCGTTTTCTATCCTTTAGTTTTTACCGTGGTTAAATTTTATTTCAGTGTTTTAAATTTTGTTTTATTTAATTTCCTGTTCCAATTTTATTTTACCGCATTCAACTAAAACACCAAAAACCCCCCCACTTCGTGTATAAAATCTGAGACTAAACCGACACAAATTGGTCCTTGAGAGACGACCTAGGAGTCAAATCCTAGTCTTATACTGCATTAATTTCTGTGCAATCAACTTTTGTGAGCGGTGCGACCCGTTCATCAAAAATGGCGCCGTTGCCGGGGACCAATAACGGTTTGGTTTTAGATTCTTGTTGTGTAAATTTTTGTTCTGTTAATATGTTTGTTTTGTGTGTTTTGTCTTGTATATTTTTGCAGGCGATAACGACACCTTCAACAAATTTTGGCGGCGTTGTCACTTCAGATCCAGGTTTTTGTTTTAGATTTTTACTGTGTTAATATATATTGTGTATATATGTGTTTAATTGTGCTATGTTCTGTATTTAGTTGTTATTAAAAAAAAATTGAAAATTAAAAAAAAAAAAATTAAATTAATTAAAAATTTTTACTATTGATGTTCTGTCTTGTGTGTGCTTGTAGCATGTATAAATGTGTTTTGTTTTATCTGATTCGTAATTTTTAGTTTTTAGTTTTTAGTTTTTATTTTTCCATGTCTACCTATTTTAATGTTGTGAATAATGCTTATTCTGCCAATGTCTGTGATTATGATTCTTATTCTGCATATTACTATGATTTTAAATCTGCTAATTTTTATGATGAGAACAATATGTTCCATCATCCAATTTCTGAGAGCTCTCTTTGGGAGCCAGTTCCACAATATGAGAGTCAGCAGTATGATTCTCCTATTCAAATAACTCCTCAGCCTTCTACTTCTGAACCTACATTAAAGGAGTTACTAGAGCAGATGACCATGCAGAACGTTCAGTTACAGAAAGGGAACATGCAGTTCAAGAAAAAGAGCATAGAGTTTCAGCAGGAAACTCAAGCTGCCATTCAAAATCTGACTGATCAGATCAGGCAAATGTCCACTCTTGCACTTGAGGAGACAGAAGAATATTTTGAGGAGCAGGCAAGAATAAGCAGTAACCCTGAACCAGGTAGACCACCTTCATCTTCTCACAATAAACTAAGTGAAGTGAAGAAAATATTGACTCATCACTCTGCTCTTTTTATGAGAAGACTGTTTGCTGTTTACTGTTATTGTAATTAATTCTAATTTATGGTGATTACTATATTTTGGGATGTTACACGGGGAATTTCTCCCAATAGCATATTGGTTGCCTTTAAGCTCCTGCACTTTAAGAACTAATTACTAGGAATGCTAGAAATTGTATGAACTCGTAATTAGGGATAGGCCTTCTTGCAAGGTGATTTAGAGAGTGGCATTAGCATTGATGATAAGAATGATGAATTCCTGAAAATATATGAGAGTGGATAAGATGAAATTGATAACCCCAACAACATACTCATCCATCTAATTCATTGAAGTGTTTGTATTCTGTTTTTCTCCATTGATCAAATTCATGCATACATATTTAATTATTGTCTCTTGCATTTAAACCTACAATTAAATTGTTCTTAAGTCTTAAATAATCAACAAATCACATAGCTAAACTAGGCCGTGAGTCCTTTGGGAGAACGATACTTGGTCTTACCGAGTTTATTACTTGATACGATTCAGTCACTCTTGCCGATTGTTAAACAAGTTTGTGGCGCCGTTTTTCGGTGTTCATAAATTTGTCATCAAGTTTTTGGCGCCGTTGCCGAGGACTCGTGGTTTAACTAGTTGATAACAGTTGAAAAACGGTTATTTTCATGCTTAAAATTGATACTAAAAGCAACCTTTAGACTTAGAAACTAGCTTGAAATCATGCAATTTATATATATTTTCATAAATAAGAGAGCTGGACAGGTTTATGCTTGATTTGAGTGTTTTTGTGCAGGTTTTAAGGTGAATTTAGTGAAAAGAGTGAAGAAGGAGAGAAGTGACATTAGAAAAGACAAGAAAGAGTGCAAAAAGAGAAGACGAAGGCACCGCTCAGCGGCAAACTACCGCTGAGCGGCACTCAAGAGGTGGCATTGGAACCGCTGAGGGGCAGAATGGCCGCTGAGGGGAAGAAAGAAGACGCGCAATCACCGCTGAGCGGCACTTTTTGGGCTTGGGCTTTTGTAATCTTTTGTAACTCTAAATTAGTATATAAGGGCTTGCACGTCCTATAGTTAGGTATCTTTGGCAGAAACGAGGCAAACACTCTCTCTTCCACCCCTTTGAAGGAGGATCTTGGATGCTCAGGCTACCTCTTCACCTTTATTGGGTTTATTCTTTCATTCTTTCATTGTTATTCATCTAGGTTCACCATGACGATGGTGAACTAAACCTTGTATGTTTGTTGGGGAATCAATGTAATCTCTTGAAGCTCTCATATATGGATTTGTTGAGTACATCTTTGAATTAAGACATATGCTTTCTTTCATCATTAGTTAGGGTTTTTCCTCTTTGCTCAATGCTTGCATTGTTTAACTCATTCTAATGCATGATTATTGGTTTTGTCGATACGGACACGTACGGGGAAGTCTAGATCCGGGGAATTTCTCCCAATATTTTACTGACAACATTATATTGGTTGCCTTTAAGCTCCTGCAGTCATGAACTAATCATTAGGAATGCTAGGAATTGTATGAACTATTTGATTAGGGAGAAGCCATCTAGAATGGTACATTAGAGAGTGGCATTAACAATGATGATTTGAATGTTGAATTCCTAAAATATATGAGAGTGGATGAGATGAAATTGACCCCCAACAACATATTCATTCATATAATTCATTGAAAGTGTTTATCTTCTGTCTTTGCCATTGATCAATTCATGCATACATGTTTATTTTCTGTCTTGCACATTAAACTTTGAATATTTCGTTTCTAAGTCCTAGCTAATCAACAAATCACATAACTAAACTAGGCCGTGAGTCCTTTGGGAAGAACGATACTTGGTCTTACCAAGTTTTATTACTTGAACGATTCGGTCATACTTGCCGATTGTGAAACAAGTTTGTGACATCATATTTTCGTGCTTACAAATTTGTCCATCACTAGTTCATTTGTGTGATTATTGATTATCTTTGACTTGTTTTTGAATTTTTGAATTTTGAAATTTGAATTTCTGTTTTTATTTTTTTCTGTTTTTATTTTATTTTATTTTATTTTATTTTATTTTCTGTTTTTACTTTATCTTCTTATCTGTAATCTTATATGTTCTTTTATATCTTTTTGTGCTAACCAATTTTTCTAGGGTTTTGTTTTCTTGTGTATGCAGGAAGCAATCCGAACTAGAAGCAAGAAAACTGCAGAACCTCTTCTTGAAGGTTTAGACGAGAGTAGACGGAGGAGAAGAATCCGCACATCTAGAGAACTTTTTCCTCTTCCGGAAACTCTGTTACAACCATCACCACAAGGTTCTAACCATAGCACTGAAAATATGGAGAATAATAATGGCAGAAGAACTCTTGCAGATTACACAAATATAGCTGGACCTCAACACTTTAACAACATAGCAAGACCAAGGGTCAATGCAGTCAACATGGAGGTTAAGCTAGCATTAATCCAACTGGTGAAGAGTAATCAATTTAATGGGTTGTCTCACGAAAGCCCATATGAGCACCTCACAACTTTTAATGAGATCTGCAACACGGTGAAAATAAATGGGGTGTCGGATGAAGCAATCAAACTTAGCTTGTTTCCATTCTCACTAGGAGGCAACGCTAAGCCTTGGTTAAATTCTTTTCCAGAAGAAAGTTTTACAGAGTGGGAAGCAGTAGTGACCAAGTTCCTAAACAAATACTTTCCACAATCAAAAGTAAATAAAGGAAAGCAAGAGATTTCATCATTCAGGCAAGGCATGGAAGAATCACTGGGGCATGCATGGGACAGGTATAAAAGCTTATTAAGAAAAACACCCATGCACGGCTTTGATGATGTGCAAGTAGTCCTAACCTTCCTTGGAGGTCTTGGTCCACAAACCAAGATGATGCTTGACGCCTCAACAGGAGGAAATATCAAATGGAAAACTCCAGAGGAAGCTACAGAAATCATTGACAATATGGCTACTAGTGACAATGAGCTCAACAGTGAAAGAGGAGCTCCTATACAACAAAAAGGAGTTCTACAGTTACAAACCCATGATGCCTTGCTAGCACAAAATAAGATACTAACTCAACAACTGGAGACTCTTACGAAAACACTTGCACAACTACCAAAAGAGTTAAAGACTGTTGCACAGGCTCAATCACAGTTGTGTGAATTATATGGAGGTGACCATATCAATGGTCAATGCGCTTTTCCAGTGGAAGCATTAGAGGATGTAAACTTCATGGCCAATCAATACCGTCAGGGGAATTTTAATCAAGGGTGGAAACCACACCCAAGCATTGGTCACGGACAAATTGGGCAAGCTGGACAAACTGGGCAATTCAATTAGCAACAACAACAACCAACCTTATGGCAACAGATGGCTATACTAAATGAAAGGTCAATAAGGATAGAAGAAACTCTTAATCAGTTCATACAGAAAACTGAGTCTACTCAAAAGAGCACTGAGGCTTCTATTAAGAATTGGGAGACTCAAATGGGTCAGATTACCAACCAATTGGAAGAGAGGCCAAACAAAAATTTTGGGGCTAATACTGAGGTTAACCCCAGGGAAGAATGCAAAGTGGTGGAGAGTACAAATGATGAGAGAGTTGAGTTAAAAGAAAAGAGAGAAAAGAAAGAAAAAGAAGAGAGAGAAATGAGAGAAAAAGAAAAAGAAGAGAGAGAAAAAGAAAAAGAGAGAAAAGAGAAAGGAAAGAGAAGAGAGATAGAGAGTAATGATATTTTTCCTTTTCGAATGAATCAAAAGAAGCAATTTGATTTTACAGAATTATTCAAGATGGTGGACAATGATGTACCTTGGAATCAGATACTACAACAAATTGCAGTTTATACTAAACCTGAAGAAGAAGTCTCTACAAGGAAAAGACGTAGAGAGGATGATACAAAAAAATATAAAGCTGTTAAAAAGGAGCCATTCCCTCTAAAGGAAAAAGATCCAGGAGGTTTCTCCATTCCATGCACAATAGGGAAGAAGAGGATAAACAAAGCCTTACTCGATTTAGGATCAAGTGTTAACTTGATACCTTATTCTTTACTGGAGCAGATCGATGATGTTGATGTGAAACCTGTAAAGGTTAACTTAGTAATGGCAGATGGATCTTCAAAGGAACCCTGTGGAATAGAATAAGATATTATAGTTTGTGTGGGAAAACTCCAATTCTTGGTAGACTTTGTGGTGATGAAGATGGAGACTGAAAAGATACCCATTATTCTTGGAAGACCGTTTATGAAAACGGCCAAAGCTATCATTGATGTGAACGAAGGTATAGTGGTGCTCCAAGACAGAGAAGAGAGAGTTGTTATAGATGTCTTCAAAGACGAGAGGCAGATGCAGGAGGAAGAAGCTAGTCATAAAGCTGCATTTCAAGATGTACTCATGACTAGCTCTCAAGATGAAAAGCCCAAGGTTAAAGGTAAGCATTGTTTATTGTTTCAGGTACCGGAAAAAGAGAAGATTGGAAGAGGAAGGAAAGTTCCTGATGACTGGATGAGAGAAGAACTCCAACTGGGTACACCTGTGAGAGTCAAAAACAAATTGTGGGTTGTGAAAGGCTATAAAGAAAAGGAGATGATAGAGATAGAGTCTCCATATTCTAGAAGAGTCAAAACAGTACACAGGAAGCAGTTGAGGAGTTGGTGGAATATGGACATCAACCAGGAAAAAGGAACTTGAACTTTATTGGGCCAAGCTAATGACGTTAAAAGCTGGGAGGCAACCCAGTGATTTAAGAACTTTTAATTTTTGGTTTGGTGATGTAATTTTGAACTTTTGGACATTATTTTTGTAAATATTTTGTTGGGATATAGCATCTACTGAAGGATGCTAGGTGGTTAAGTATCCACTGAAGGATACTAGGTTTGTTACATCTACTGATGGGTGTTGGTAAGAAAGTTTTGCACCTACTGATGGGTGTTGGTGGATTTTGGGTCAGTCTCGTGACGTTAAACAAGCGCTACCTGGGAGGCAACCCAGTTGATTGATTATATTTTTGTTTGTTCTGCTGTAGTTGCATAATAGGATTTTGCATGAGTAATCTGAACATGTTATTGCAGGGAGTAAGTGAGAGGCATGGGTAGGAGGCACCTAGGTTAAGCTAGGAAGAAGGAGAGCACTTTCCGAAAGTGCCGCTGAGCGGTAAACTATCGTTGAGCGGTAGTGTCGCAGATTGGGCTTAGGCTTCCCCTAAGCGGAACCCGAGCCCATTAGGGTATTTTTATACCCTAAGCTGCGCCTTAGTTTCTCTTTTCAGATTTTTATCTGCACACACACTTCTACATACTTTTTCAAAGGTCCTCTACAACTTTTCCCTCATGCCTTTTGAGAAAATCTCTCTTTCACTCATTTTATCATTAGTTTTCCATCTAAGTTTGGGGTAGGAAGAGAGAGCATCATAGCTTGAAAGCATTCTCAGTTCATCTAGCATCTCTACCCAAGTAAGTCAAGCATTTTTCATTCTAGGTTTCTTGAATTTGAATTTGATTGTTAAACCATGAATCTTTAGGGGTTTTGATTTCTATGCATGATTTGATGATTTAATTGAAGTTTGAACCGATTAAACTGAATGATTTTGATCTGAAAAACTGAAAATTGCATGTGGGTGGAGTTAGGACAGGTTAAAACGAAATTTTCAAAAATCTGCAGAGTTACCGTTGAGGGGTAAATTGCCGCTGAGCGGTACTCTGACAGATAACAGATTTTTGTTGAATTATGTTCTGGATTGCTACACTGGTGGCGCTGAGGGGTGATTTCTGACCCTCAGCGGTGGTTTAGCTTCGAAATAAGGTGTTTTCTGTGTTTTACTAATGATTAACAACATGTTTTGTGGTTTGGTATCTGTGTTTGATGTAGGAATGACATCCTTTTCAGGCAAAAGATTTAAGACCATGGCATCCAAAAGAAAAGAAAAGGAACCAGAACAACCCCATTCTAGTAGGTTCCTATCTCGCAAACATGAGAAGCACTTCAAGGTGGTCCAAGATAGGAGGCTACTGATGGAGAGAAAGGTTGGAATGATACCTAACTTTGCTCCTCAATTTGGAGAGCAATTGTTAGGGAATGATTGGGGAAAGCTAGCCGCATACCCTACACCTGCCAATATAGCTGTGGTAAAAGAATTCTACACTAATGCAAGAAAGATTGGTGATTATCCAGCTGAGAATTACTTGGGCTATGTCAGAGGCCATGCTATCAGGTATGATCCTGATTCCATCAACAACTTTCTGGATACTGTGTGGGCTGGTGAGCAGTGCCAGTTTTCTCTCTGTATGGAAGAAGGAGCTGATTTTGAGGATGTAGAGAGAGTTTTATGTGTACCTGGAGGACATTTTCAAAGGAATAGAACTGGCGTTGTGGTAAACATTAGGAGAACTGACTTGACTCCTCTTGCAAAGTATTGGATGGCATTTTCTCATGCCAACATTCAGCCATGTTCTCATGTGTCAGACATTACTCTTAGTAGGGCACTCCTCCTTTACTGTGCAATCAGGAACTTGAATGTCAATATTGGACAGGTAATAGCTGATGAGATAAGGGTGTGTGCTAACACAACAAACAACAAAGCACCCTTAGGGCATCCGTCTTTAATCACACACCTCTGCAAGATAGCTGGGGTGGATACTTCATCTCCACCCTTTAAAAGGCCAAGGAAAGCAATTGATGAGGCTTATTATAGACAATATTGTGGAGGCGATGAAGCAGCTCAACCAGTTCCACCACGCCGTACTCGCAGAGAAAGAGGGCAAGCACAGAGTAGGGCATCTGCTGAGACACATGAAGCAGAACTGTTCCAAATGAGGGACATGTACATGTCTCTTATAGGTGCACAGTTACAGTCTATCCACAGAGGGCAGGTGGCTACTGCAGAGATGATTGTTGGAATGTATGATACACCTCCAGCACACGGGTGGACTATGGAGGAATTTCATAATGTGGTAGCTTGGCCAGAAGAGCAGGTACAAGGAGGCAGAGCTGAAGCAGCTGAAGCTTCAGCTATGGAGATGGAGGAAGAAGATGATGAAGCTGATGATGATGACGCATTTGAGGATGCTGAAGATGAAGAAGAAGAAGAGGATACAGATGACAACTCAGATTGATGAGGAGCTGAGATAGCATTTACTGATGAATGCTATCATAACTAGAGCAGGACTTATGCTTTTATTTGGTTTAGTGTTCTGAACTTAATTACTGTTGTTTTAGAATAGGGTTTGATGTACTCAATTGAAAACTTTGTCTGGTGTGATGGTTTGCTTATAATTGTGATTGTTTGATAAGTGATGCTTGAAATCATGCTTTTGGTCATATTTTTAGAAATAAGAGAGCTAGACAGGTTTATCCTTGATTTCAGTGTTTTTGTGCAGGTTTTAAGGTGAATTTGGTGAAAGAAGTGAAGAAGGATAGAGATGGAATCAGAAAAGACATCAAAAAGTGCAAGAGGAGAAGCCGCAACTGCCGCTCAGCGTGTTGCAGGTAAATTGCGTACATTGATTGATATTGAAATATTTGTTGGTTGGGTAATGAATTGAGATTACTAATTATGATCTGTTTGTTTTATTTCAGGTTTGGTTTTGTGAGCGTTTCATTCCTTCCAGTGATGTTGTACACAAATACCCAAGAATATTGCATTGGATGAATATAAATGTTGGAGACAAGTTCATCAAACGTGCTATGAAGACGGGTGTGGTATGTTCGAGATTGTTTTAGTAATATTTTTGAATTAATGGTGTTATAGAATTGTAATTGTTGTTAATATTGCAGTTGCTTGATGATTTTGGTGCATCAAGCAAAGAGATGTTGGATTCATTTGTGAAAGCATCACTTAATAGAAATGGAGAGGATATGAAGGAAATAAAAAAGCCAAGACGTAGTAGCAAACACAAAGAAACTATTATGGCTGCTTTAGAGGAACAATATACTATAATTGAAGAACTTGAAGAAGAGTTAACTACTTTGGAGGCTAAGTTGGCTGAAGAGAAGAATAAAGATGTTGGTGGTTACATTACACCTTGTCAAGATCACAACTTCTAGAACGACTTTGTAAGTGAAGGAGGAATTTATTGTAACGAAAGTGATAACAGTTGAAAAACTGTTATTTTCATGCTTAAAAGTGATACTAAAAGCAACCTTTAGACTTAAAAACTAGCTTGAAATCATGCTTTTATCTATATTTTCATAAATATGAGAGCTGGACAGGTTTATGCTTGATTTAAGTGTTTTTGTGCAGGTTTTAAGGTGAATTTAGTGAAAAGAGTGAAGAAGGAGAGAGGTGACATTAGAAAAGACAAGAAAGAGTGCAAAAAGAGAAGACAAAGGCACCGCTCAGCGGCATTTTACCGCTCAGCGGTGATTGCGCGTCATTTTTCTTCCCCTCAGCGGCCATTTTGCCCCTCAGCGTGACTGATGGCCCAAACTTATTAGCCGTTGCTAGGACTCGGGTTAAATCCCCAAATCCCTGGCAACGGCGCCAAAAACTTGATGGACAAATTTGTAAGCACCAAAATATGATGTCACAAACTTGTTTCACAATCGGCAAGTATGACCGAATCGTTCAAGTAATAAAACTTGGTAAGACCAAGTATCGTTCTTCCCAAAGGACTCACGGCCTAGTTTAGTTATGTGATTTGTTGATTAGCTAGGACTTACAAACAAAATATTCAAAGTTTAATATGCAAAGACGAAAATAAACATGTATGCATGAATTGATCAATGGCAAAGACAAAAGATAAACACTTTCAATGAATTATATAAATGAATATGTTGTTGGGGGTCAATTTCATCTCATCCACTCTCATATATTTTAGGAATTCAACATTCAAATCATCATTGTTAATGCCACTCTCTAATGTACCATTCTAGATGGCTTCTCCCTAATCAAATAGTTCATACAATTCCTAGCATTCCTAATGATTAGTTCATTACTGCAGGAGCTTAAAGGCAACCAATATAATGTTGTCAGTAAAATATTGGGAGAAATTCCCCGGATCTAGACTTCCCCGTACGTGTCCGTATCGACAAAACCAATAATCATGCATTAGAATGAGTTAAACAATGCAAGCATTGAGCAAAGAGGAAAAACCCTAACTAATGATGAAAGAAAGCATATGTCTTAATTCAAAGATGTACTCAACAAATCCATATATGAGAGCTTCAAGAGATTACATTGATTCCCCAACAAACATACAAGGTTTAGTTCACCATCGTCATGGTGAACCTAGATGAATAACAATGAAAGAATGAAAGAATAAACCCAATAAAGGTGAAGAGGTAGCCTGAGCATCCAAGATCCTCCTTCAAAGGGGTGGAAGAGAGAGTGTTTGCCTCGTTTCTGCCAAAGATACTTAACTATAGGACGTGCAAGCCCTTATATACTAATCTAGAGTTACAAAAGATTACAAAAGCCCAAGCCCAAAAAGTGCCGCTCAGCGGTATTTACCGCTCAGCGGTGATTGCGCGTCTTCTTTCTTCCCCTCAGCGGCCATTTTGCCCCTCAGCGGTTCCAATGCCACCTCTTGAGTGCCGCTCAGCGGTAGTTTGCCGCTGAGCGGTGCCTTCGTCTTCTCTTTTTGCACTCTTTCTTGTCTTTTCTAATGTCACTTCTCTCCTTCTTCACTCTTTTCACCAAATTCACCTTAAAACCTGCATAAAAACACTGAAATCAAGCATAAACCTGTCCAGCTCTCTTATTTATGAAAATATAGATAAACTGCATGATTTCAAGCTAGTTTTTAAGTCTAAAGGTTGCTTTTAGTATCAATTTTAAGCATGAAAATAACAGTTTTTCAACTGTTATCACAACCCCAAACTTAGAACTTTGCTTGTCCTCAAGCAAACAAAATGTAACTCCATCTCCAACCAATTCATATGATGGTTCACTCATTCAAAAATTCTCTTTTTCAAGATAAGTAACAACTTCACTCAAACTTATGACTAAGAGTTCAATCAAGATGTGCACATGCTTTAGTGTTCACAAAATCATTTAAGTTCCAACAAATGCTATTTTTCATGAATGATCAATCAATTAAGCATGGATGTTCATGTGCTTATGGAATATTTCCTCACTAGGTAAAGTGTTTCACTCAACACACAAGTGTATAAGAGGTAAAGTGTTTCACTCATTCACTCCACTATCACAATGTCACATGAATCAACTTTGCCTTTCATTTTACCACAATCAAACACATTCACAAGTATGCATCATCACAAGGACTTTTCAATGGCTTATAATGTGGCTGGGCTAACAAGAAAATTGGTTTTTCTGGATCACAAAATCCTTGAGTTAAGAGAATCATAACAACACAATTATTCTTATTCATTCCCAACTTGCCTTTTCATATGCATTGAGCTTTACTTCTTTTTCTTTGCTTTTCTTTTTCTTTTTCTTTGCATATTCTTACTTTTTAGCTCTTAGCTCAATGCTTTTCCTTTTTCACAACAACCCCAAACTTGAACATTTGTCAATACCACACAAGATATTCTACTTAACTCAAGGTAAAGATTTTCAATCAAGGGTTTTCAGTGTATATTCAAGGCTAAGGGTTCAAAGGATAGAACACAAAGTGTTCTCTTTTAGTAGGCTAACTTTATGAATTTGGCCAATAAAAAGGGTTCCAACAAACGGCCTTGATCATATGATGCAAAACAAGCAATTGATTCAATCATAGAAAACCTGGGCAAAATCATTCATGCTTTCAAAGTAATAGCATTCAACAATAACAACTCTGGAGTCTCAAAACCTCACATATAAGCTCATTCACATTTGACATACACATCCTGCTTAATTTCACAATCACAATCATGATATCATGCATTTGTTCACAAAGCTTGTGAATCACCTGTATAAGCATTTAATGTGCACATCATCTCAACATCAATCAATCAATAAGCATCATCAAGCATTACTTATCACACAATCACAGTTAATAGCAAACCATCATAAGAAACCAGGTGTTCAATAGAGTACATCAACCCTAATCTAAAAACAAAAACAAATAAGTTCAGAAAACTTAAACCACAAAAGCATAATCATATGATAGCATTCATCAGTAAATGCTATCTCAGCTCCTCATCAGTCTGAGCTGTCCTCTGTATCTTCCTCCTCTCCTTGGATCTTATAGTCTTGATTCTTTTTGCCCGATGAGGAGGCCATCCCTGCATCAAACATAATTCACAAAACCAAAAGATACATTGTTAAGCATTAGTAAACCACAATGAAGAAATCAGCCCCTTCAATGATGCTCTCTCCCAACCCCAAACTTAGATGGAAAACTAGTGAGCAAATGAGTGGAAGGGAGATTTTCTAAAGAGGGATGAGGGAAAAGTTGTAGAGAACCTTTGAAAAGGTATGTAGGAGTGTGTGTGCAGAGAAGAGTCTGAAAGTATGAGCATTTGCACAGCTTAGGGTATAAAAATACCCTAATGGGCTCGGGTTCCACTAAGGGGAACTAAAGCTCATTCTGCGAGAGTACCGCTCAGCGGTAAGTTGCCGCTCAGCGGCACTTTCGTGATGTGCTCTTCTCCTTCTTTTCTTAACCTACGTGCCTCCTAGACATGCCCCTCATTGGTTCCCTGCAATTCAATGTTTAAAAATGCTTATGCAAACCCTAACTAAAATAAACAAACAAAAATATTCAATCAACTGGGTTGCCTCCCAGGTAGCGCTTGTTTAACGTCATTAGCTTGACCCAATAAAGCCCCAGTTCCTTCTTCTTTTTCTTCTTTCTACTGAACTTCTTCAGAAATTTGATCAAACCAGAAACTTGTTGCAGTGTCTCAATCATAGGAACTTTAATCTCCAATTTCTTGAAGATTTCCATAAAGCACTTAAATTTCTTTTCCTTCCTACGATACTTCTTTGGATGGGGACGAGATTTTTCATATGATTCTTTATTTTTTTCTCTCGTCCTCTTTCTCTTTTCTCTCACTTTCTTTTTTTCTTTTCTTTTTCTACTTACCTTCTCAATCTTCACACAAATTTTCTCTTCTTCTTTCTCTTCTCTCTCTTGTCTCTCTTCTTTTTCCAACTCAACTTTTTCAACATTTACACTCACTAGCTCTTGACACTCTTCCCTGGGGTTAACCTCAGTATTAGCCCCAAAATCCATGTCAAGCCTTTCTTCCAACTTCTTGGTAATCTGCCCCATTTGAATCTTCAAGTTCTTAATAGCAGCTTCAGTGCTCTTTTGAGAAGATTCAGTTTTCTGTATAAATTGCTGAAGAGTTTCTTCCAACCTTATTGATCTTTCATTAAGTATAGAAATTTGTTGCCATAAGGTTTGTTGTTGTTGCTGCTTATTATATTGATTAGCTTGCCCAGTTTGTCCTTGACCAATGCTTGGATGTGGTTTCCACCCTTGATTATAATTTCCTTTACGGTATGGAAACTTATTAACATCCTCCACGGCTTCCACTGGAAAAGCACACTGGCCATTGATGTGATCACCTCCACATAGTTCGCACAACTGGGTTTGTACCTGTGCAGCAGATTTCAACTCTTTAGGTAATTGAGCCAAAGCTTTAGTCAGAGTCTCCAGCTGTTGAGTTAGAATCTTATTCTGGGCTAGCAAGGCATCATGTGTTTGCAATTGAAGAACCCCTTTTTGTTGTATAGGAGTTCCTCGTTCACTGTGCCACTTATTGTCATTAGTAGTCATGCTTTCAATTATTTCTGTGGCTTCCTCTGGAGTCTTCCATTTGATATTGCCTCCAGCTGAGGCGTCAAGCATCATCATGGTTTGTGAACCAAGACCTCCAAGGAAGATTAGGACTACTTCTCCTTCGTTAAATCCATGCGTGGGAGTCTTTCTTAATAGGCTTTTATATCTGTCCCATGCATGACCTAGTGATTCCTCCATGCCTTGCCTGAAAGATGAGATCTCTTGCTTTACTTTGTAGACCTTGGAAGAATTGAGTGCCCATATAGTTGAATTCTTGATCGAATTGCATCCTGCAAACATTAGGCACAAAACTCTAGAAAATATTTGTTAGCACAAAAAGATATAGAAGAAGATATATATTCAGAAGATAAAAGATTTAGAAGATAGAATAAAATAAGATAGAATAAAATAAAAATCTAACCTAACCTAAAAAGATAAAATAAAATCTAATCTAATCTAAAAAAAATATAAAATAAAATCTAATCTAATCTAAAAAGATAAAAAGATAAAATAAAATAAAATCTAATCTAACCTAAAAAGATAAGAAAAAATAAAATCTAACCTAATCTAAAAAGATAAAAAGATAAAATAAAATGAAAACAGAAAAAAATAAAAACAGAAATTCAAAATTAAAGTCAAAGATAATCAATAATCACACAAATTAACCAGTTAAACCACGAGTCCCCGGCAGCGGCGCCAAAAACTTGATGGCCCAAACTTATTAGCCGTTGCTAGGACTCGGGTTAAATCCCCAAATCCCCGGCAACGGCGCCAAAAACTTGATGGACAAATTTGTAAGCACCAAAATATGATGTCACAAACTTGTTTCACAATCGGCAAGTATGACCGAATCGTTCAAGTAATAAAACTTGGTAAGACCAAGTATCGTTCTTCCCAAAGGACTCACGGCCTAGTTTAGTTATGTGATTTGTTGATTAGCTAGGACTTACAAACAAAATATTCAAAGTTTAATATGCAAAGACGAAAATAAACATGTATGCATGAATTGATCAATGGCAAAGACAAAAGATAAACACTTTCAATGAATTATATAAATGAATATGTTGTTGGGGGTCAATTTCATCTCATCCACTCTCATATTTTAGGAATTCAACATTCAAATCATCATTGTTAATGCCATTCTCTAATGTACCATTCTAGATGGCTTCTCCCTAATCAAATAGTTCATACAATTCCTAGCATTCCTAATGATTAGTTCATTACTGCAGGAGCTTAAAGGCAACCAATATAATGTTGTCAGTAAAATATTGGGAGAAATTCCCCGGATCTAGACTTCCCCGTACGTGTCCGTATCGACAAAACCAATAATCATGCATTAGAATGAGTTAAACAATGCAAGCATTGAGCAAAGAGGAAAAACCCTAACTAATGATGAAAGAAAGCATATGTCTTAATTCAAAGATGTACTCAACAAATCCATATATGAGAGCTTCAAGAGATTACATTGATTCCCCAACAAACATACAAGGTTTAGTTCACCATCGTCATGGTGAACCTAGATGAATAACAATGAAAGAATGAAAGAATAAACCCAATAAAGGTGAAGAGGTAGCCTGAGCATCCAAGATCCTCCTTCAAAGGGGTGGAAGAGAGAGTGTTTGCCTCGTTTCTGCCAAAGATACTTAACTATAGGACGTGCAAGCCCTTATATACTAATCTAGAGTTACAAAAGATTACAAAAGCCCAAGCCCAAAAAGTGCCGCTCAGCGGTATTTACCGCTCAGCGGTAATTGCGCGTCTTCTTTCTTCCCCTCAGCGGCCATTTTGCCCCTCAGCGGTTCCAATGCCACCTCTTGAGTGCCGCTCAGCGGTAGTTTGCCGCTGAGCGGTGCCTTCGTCTTCTCTTTTTGCACTCTTTCTTGTCTTTTCTAATGTCACTTCTCTCCTTCTTCACTCTTTTCACCAAATTCACCTTAAAACCTGCATAAAAACACTGAAATCAAGCATAAACCTGTCCAGCTCTCTTATTTATGAAAATATAGATAAACTGCATGATTTCAAGCTAGTTTTTAAGTCTAAAAGTTGCTTTTAGTATCAATTTTAAGCATGAAAATAACAGTTTTTCAACTGTTATCAGTGACTCCCGCAACCTCCTGAGTGCCGCTCAGCGGTAAAATGCCGCTGAGCGGTGCCTTCGACTTCTCTTTTTGCACTCTTTCTTGTCTTTTCTAATGTCATCTCTCTCCTTCTTCACTCTTTTCACTAAATTCACCTTAAAACCTGCACAAAAACACTTAAATCAAGCGTAAACCTGTCCACCTCTCTTATTTATGAAAATATAGATAAAAGGCATGATTTCAAGCTAGTTTCTAAGTCTAAAGGTTGCTTTTAGTATCACTTTTAAGCATGAAAATAACAGTTTTTCAACTGTTATCACAACCCCAAACTTAGAACTTTGCTTGTCCTCAAGCAAACAAGATGTAACTCAATCTTCAACCAATTCATATGACGGTTCACTCATTCAAAAATTCTCTTTTTCAAGATAAGTAATAACTTCACTCAAACTTATGACCAAGAGTTCAACCAAGATGTGCACATGCTTTAGTGTTCACAAAGTCATTTAAGTTCCAACAAATGCTATTTTTCATGAATGATCAATCAATTAAGCATGAATGTTTATGTGCTTATGGAATATTTCCTCACTAGGTAAAGTGTTTCACTCAACACACAAGTGTATAAGAGGTAAAGTGTTTCACTCATTCACTCCACTATCACAATGTCACATGAATCAACTTTGCCTTTCATTTTACCACAATCAAAAACATTCACAAGCATGCATCATCACAAGGACTTTTCAATGGCTTATAATGTGGCTGGGCTAACAAGAAAATTGGTTTTTCTGGATCACAAAATCCTTGAGTTAAGAGAATCATAACAACACAATTATTCTTATTCATTCCCAACTTTCTTTTGCCTTTGCATTTGCATTGAGCTTTACTTCTTTTTCTTTTCTTTTCTTTTTCTTTGCATATTCTTACTTTTTAGCTCTTAGCTCAATGCTTTTCCTTTTTCATGTTTCCCCAATAACCCCAAACTTGAACATTTAACAATACCACACAAGATCTTCTACTTAACTCAAGGAAAAGATTTTCAATCAAGGGTTTTCAGTGTATATTCAAGGCTAAGGGTTCAAAGGATAGAACACAAAGTGTTCTGTTTTAGTAGGCTAACTTTATGAATTTGGCCAATAAAAAGGGTTCCAACAAACGGCCTTGATCATATGATGCAAAACAAGCAATTGATTTAATCATAGAAAACCTGGGCAAAATCATTCATGCTTTCAAAGTAATAGCATTCAACAATAACAACTCTGGAGCTCAAAACCTCACATATAAGCTCATTCACATTTGACATACACATCCTGCTTAATTTCACAATCACAATCATAATATCCTGCATTTGTTCACAAAGCTTGTGAATCACCTGTATAAGCATTTTAATGTGCACATCATCTCAACATCAATTAATCATAAGCATCATTCAAGCATTACTTATCAAACAATCACAGTTAATAGCAAACCATCACACAAACCAGGTGTCCAATAAAGTACATCATACCCTAATCTAAAAACAAAAAAAACAAATAAGATTAGAAAACTTAAACCAACAAAAAGCATAAGCATATGATAGCATTCATCAGTAAATGCTATCTCAGCTCCTCCTCAATTTGAGCTATCATCTGTATTCTCCTCTTCTTGGATCTTATAGTCTTGATTCCTTTTGCCCGATGAGGAGGCCATCCCTGCATCAAACATAATTCACAAAACCAAAAGATACATTGTTAAGCATTAGTAAACCATAATGAAGAAATCAGCCCCTTCAATGATGCTCTCTCCCAACCCCAAACTTAGATGGAAAACTAGTGAGCAAGTGAGTGGAAGGGAGATTTTCTAAAGAGGGATGAGGGAAAAGTTGTAGAGAACCTTTGAAAAGGTATGTAGGAGTGTGTGTGCAGAGAAGAGTCTGAAAGTATGAGCATATGCGCAACTTAGGGTATAAAAATACCCTAATGGGCTCGAGTCCCACTAAGGGGAACTAAAGCCCATCTGCGAGAGTACCGCTCAGCGGTAAGTTGCCGCTCAGCGGCACTTTCGTGAAGTGCTCTTCTACTTCTTTTCTTAACCTACGTGCCTCCTAGACATGCCTCTCACTAGTTCCTTGCAATTCAATGCTTAAAATACTTATGCAAACCCTAACTAAAATAAACAAACAGAAATATTCAATCAACTGGGTTGCCTCCCAGTAGCGCTTGTTTAACGTCACGAGCCTGACCCAAAATCCACCAACACCCATCAGTAGGTGTTTCAAACTTACCAACACCCATCAGTAGGTGTTACAAACTTACCAGCACCCATCACTAGGTGCAAAATTTTCTCACCAACACCCATCAGTAGGTGTTACAAACTTAGTATCCTTCAGTAGATACTTAACCACCTAGCATCCTTCAGTAGATGCTGGATCCAACAAAATATTTACAAAATAATGTCCAGAGATTAAAAGTTACAAAACCAAATCAAAAGTTTTTAAATCCACTGGGTTGCCTCCCAGCAAGCGCTCTTTTAACGTCATTAGCTTGACCCAGTAAAGCTCAAGTTCCTTCTTCTTTTTCTTCTTTCTACTGAACTTCTTCAGAAATTTGATCAAACTAGGAACCTGTTGCAGTGTCTCAATCATAGGAACTTTAATCTCCAATTTCTTGAACATTTCCATAAAGCACTTAAATTTCTTTTCCTTCCTATGATTCTTCTTTAGATGAGGATGGGATTTTTCATATGATTCCTTCTTCTTTCCTCTCATCTTCTTTTTCTTATGCTTCCTCTCCCCAAATTTTCTCTTTTTCTTTTCTCTTATTTTTTTCTTCCCTTCTCTTTTTCTTCTCAACTTCTTTATTTTCACACAAATTTTCTTCCTCTCTTCTCTCTCAACCACTTCTTTTTCTTTTTCTTCATCTTTATCTTTCTCACTCAACTCTTCTTTCTCTTTTCTCTCTACCCTTTCCTCATCTCCCTCTAATTTTTCCTCATCAAGAATCTTGTCACTTTCAGTGATAATGACTTGCCCTTCCTCCTTAAGGTTAACTTCAGTATTAACATCATCATTCAATCTCTGACTAATGGAATGAAGCTGCATCTCCATCCTTTTACATGATTCTTCAATGCTTTTCTGAGTAGCGTTAGAATTTTTCAAAAATTGTTGAAGGGTGTCATCCAAACTTCCTGATAGAAAGGTTTGTTGCTGTTGCTTGTTAAATTGCCCAGTTTGTCCAGCTTGCCCACTTTGTTCCTGACCAATACTTGGGTCTGGTTTCCACCCTTGATTGTAGCTCCCTTGACGGTACTGATTGGTCATGTAGTTTACATCCTCTACGGCTTCAACTGGAAAGGCACATTGACCATTGATATGGTCACCTCCACACAATTCGCACAACTGGGATTGTACTTGTGCAACAGTCTTTAACTCTTGTGGCAATTGTTCAAGTATCTTTGAGAGATTCTCCAATTGTTGAGTTATTAACTTGTTCTGAGCTATCAAGGCATCATTGGATTGCAACTGTAGAACTCCTTTTTGTTGAATAGGAGCTCCTCTTTCACTGTTCCACTTATTGTTATTAGTAGTCATGTTTTCAATTATTTCTTTGGCTTCCTCTGGAGTCTTCCATTTGATATAGCCTCCAGCTGAGGCGTTAAGCATCATCATGGTTTGTGAACCAAGACCTCCAAGGAAGATTAGGACTACTTCTCCTTCGTTAAATCCATGCGTGGGAGTCTTTCGTAATAGGCTTTTATACCTGTCCCATGCATGCCCCAGTGATTCTTCCATGCCTTGTCTAAATGAAGAGATCTCTTGCTTCCCTTTGTTGATTTTAAAGCTTTGTTGCTGCCATTGTTGTTGTGGTTGGTTCTCAAATTGTCCGGCAGCTTGCCAACATTGGCTTTGATCCATGCTTGAGTCGTGTTCCCACCAGTGGTTGAGATTACTTTGGTAGAATTGAGTGCCCATTAAATTCTTGTTCGAATTGCATCCTGCAAACATTAGGCACAAAACTCTACAAAATATTTGTTAGCACAAAAAGATATAGGAGAAGATATATATTCAGAAGATAAAAGATTCAGAAGATAAAATAAAATAAGATAGAATAAAATAAAATGAAATCTAATCTAATCTAATAAGATAAAATAAAATCAAATCAAATCTAATCTAATCAAATCAAATAAAATCAAATCAAATATAATCTAATCAAATGAAATAAAATCTAATCTAATCAAATAAAATAAAATCAAATCAAATCAAATCAAATAAGATAAAATAAAAACCGAAAAAATAAAAACAGAAAATAAAAACAGAAATTCAAGATTAAAGTCAAAGATAATCAATAATCACACAAATTAACCAGTTAAACCAGAGTCCCCGGCAACGGCGCCAAAAACTTGATGGACAAATTTATGAGCACCAAAATATGATGTCACAAACTTGTTTCACAATCGGCAAGTATGACCGAATCGTTCAAGTAATAAACTTGGTTGGACCAAGTATCGTTCTTCCCAAAGGACTCACGGCCTAGTTTAGTTATGTGATTTGTTGATTAGCTAGGACTTACAAACGAAATATTTGGATTTTAATATGCAAGACAGAAAATAAACATGTATGCATGAAATTTGATCAATGGCAAAGACAAAAGATAAACACTTTCAATGAAATATATGAATGAATATGTTGTTGGGGATCAATTTCATCTTATCCACTCTCATATATTTTAGGAATTCAACATTCAAATCATCATTGTTAATGCCACTCTCTAAAGTACCATTCTAGATGGCTTCTCCCTAATCACGAGTTCATACAATTCCTAGCATTCCTAATGATCAGTTCATAAGTGTAGGAGCTTAACGACAACCAATATAATATTGGGAGAAATTCCCCGGATCTAGACTTCCCCGTACGTGCCCGTATCGACAAAACCAATAATCATGCATCGAATGAGTTAAACCATGCAAGCATTAAGCAAAGAGGAAAAACCCTAACTAATGATGAAAGAAAGCATAAATCTTAATTAAAAGATGCAAGCATAAATTCCATATATGAGAGCTTCAAGAGATTACATTGATTCCCCAACAAACATACAAGGTTTAGTTCACCATATTCATGGTGAACCTAGATGAACAATAATGAAAGAATGAAAGAATAAACCCTAAAAAGGTGAAGAGGTAGCCTGAGCATCCAAGATCCTCCTTCAAAGGGGTGGAAGAGAGAGTGTTTGCCTCGTTTCTGCCAAAGATACTAATCCTAGGACGTGCAAGTCCTTATATACTATTCTAAAGTTACAAAAGATCTAAGCCCAAGCCCATAAAAGTGCCAGAAAACAAGTCCAAGCCCATTAAGAATGGCGCTCAGCGGTGACTGCGCTTCCTTTTTCTTCCCCTCAGCGGCCAGTTTGCCCCTCAGCGGACCTCCCGTGACCTCCTGAGTGCCGCGGTAAAATGCCGCTGAGCGGTGCTTTCGGCTTCTCCTTTTGCACTCTTTGATCTCTTTTCTGATTCCATCTCTCTCCTTCTTCACTTCTTTCACTAAATTCACCTTAAAACCTGCACAAAAACACTTAAATCAAGCATAAACCTGTCCAGCTCTCTTATTTCTGAAAATATGAATAAAAGCATGATTTCAAGCCAGTTTCTAAGTGTAAAGGTTGCTTTTTGTGTCAATTTTAAGCATGAAAATAACAGTTTTTCAACTGTTATCACTAAGCATGGATGTTCTTATGTATTCATGTAATCTTTCCTCACTAGATAAAGTGTTTCACTCAAACACACAAGTGTATAAGAGGTATTCACTCATTCACTCTACTATCACAATGTCACATGAATCAACTTTGCCTTTCATTTAATCAAAATAAAAAACACTTACCAGCAAGCATCATCACAAGGACTTTTCTATGGCTTATAATGTGGCTGGGCTAACAAGAAAATTGGTTTTTCTAGATCACAAAACCCTTGAGTTAATAGAAACATATAAACACAATCATTCTTATTTATTCCCAACTTTCTTTTGCATTGAGCTTTGCTATTTCTTTTCTTTTCTTTCTCTTTTTCTTTTTCTTTTCACATACTTAATTCTTAGCTCTTAGCTCAATGCTTTCAATTTCGTTTTCTATTTTCCAACAACCCCAAACTTGAACATTTGTCAATACCACAAAATATTTTCTACTTAACTCAAGGTAAAGCTTTTCAACAAGGGTTTTCAAATCATGTTCAAGGCTAGAGGTTCAAAGGATAGAACACATAGTGTTCTCTTTTAGTGGGCTAAATTTATGAATTTGGCTAATAGAAGGGTTATCAACAAATGGCCTTGATCATATGATACAAACAAGCAAGTAATTCGATAATAGAAAACCTAGGCAAAGTCATTCATGCTTCCAAAGGAATAGCATTCAATCACAAACTCTGGAGCTCAAAACCTCACATATCAGCTCATTAACATTTGACATACACATCCTGCTTAATATCATAATCACAATCATAACATCATGCATTTGTTCACAAAGCTTGTGAACCACTTGTATAAGCATGGAATGTGCACATCTCAACATCAATCTATATCAAACAATCACAATCACAAGCAAACCATCATAACAGACAAAGTTTTCAATTGAGTACATCAAACCATATTTTTAAAAACATAAATAAGTTCAGAACACTGGGTTGCCTCCCAGTAAGCGCTTGTTTAACGTCACGAGCCTGACCCAGAATTTCAAGGATCAACCAACTGCATCATTGTGGACAAGTGTTGCACTTCTCCCCCTAAATAAGCCTTGAGACGTTGACCATTCACCACCCAGCTTTTCTGTGGATCATCCGCAGCTGGATTAAATATTTCAATTGCTCCATGTGGATGCACTCCTTTTGCTACAAATGGTCCTGACCATTTTGTCTTCAATTTCCCAGGGAATATCTTCAATCTTGAATTGAATAATAGTACCTGTTGTCCTGGATTAAAAACTTTATTTACCAACTTCCTGTCATGATAGAATTTGATTTTATCTTTATAAGCCTTGGAAGAATCATATACATGTAATCGCATTTCTTCAAGCTCCAGAATCTGCCTTCTGCGTGTACCTTGAGTTTCATAAGGATCAAAATTCAAGAATTTCAAAGCCCACAGCGCTTTATGCTCCAACTCTACTGGCAAATGACATGCTTTCCCATAGACTAATTGAAACGGTGATAGTCCCATAGACGTCTTCATTGCCGTCCTATAAGTCCAAAGAGCATCATCCAGCTTTAGTGACCAATCCTTTCTTGATGAAGTCACTGTTTTTTCCAGGATCATTTTTATTTCTCTGTTAGATACCTCAGCTTGTCCATTGGTTTGTGGATGATAAGGTGCAGCTACCTTGTGTTTCACTCCATAATGTTTGAGTACTTTTTCTAGCTGATAATTGCAAAAATGAGATCCTCCATCACTAATCAACACTCTTGGAGTGCCAAAACGTGAAAATATCTGCTTCTTCAAAAATTTAATTATCGTGCTAGCATCATTTTTAGGACAAGCTAATGCTTTCACCCATTTACTCACATAATCCACTGCTACCAAAATATATTCATTGTTGAAAGATGGAGGAAAGGGTTCCACAAAGTCAATACTGATGAGAGGGTCGCACCTCCCAACAAAAGTTGTGCATAAAAGAATGCAGTATAGTACTAGGAAGTGACTCCTAGGTCGTCTCTCAAGGACCAATTTGGGTTCAGTCTCAGGTCAAACACGAAGGGGGGGGGGTTTTGTGATTTTTGTGATTTTTGATAAACTGAATTAAAACTTAAAAGTAAACACAACGGAATACAATTAAAGATATTCAAATGGAACACCTAAACTAGAACATTAAATGCACAATGTTGTAAGCTATCCTACACATTCACCATCAAAAAGAAGAAAATCATTTCAACATATAATATAAAATTAATTTAAGACAAAAGAAATAAAAGAAAAATAGAACTTCTCTACCGTGACCCATTCATCTACCAAAAGAAATTGAAATCGCAAATTGCTTCTCAAAGTCCTCTTTGGCCGTGACACTTCCATGTGTTCCATTCAAAGAAAATTAAAATTAAGTGAAATGCTTCCCCTGGTCTCTTTGGCCGTGACACTACAACCATTCTCTAAAAACAAGAAAGAATTATAAAAGCAAGGCTACTTCCTTCCAGCACTTCCAGCAACTGTAAAATCCATGCACCCATTAATTCTCCAAGCATTAAATAAAAATTAAAGGTGGTCTTCAAATGCTACACTTCACGTGACCACTTTACAACCATGGGATCCGTGCCTCTCCATTCCAGCCGTCCAGGCCGTGTCCCCCCTTATTCCTTACGTGTGCCCTCTTTCCTAAGCTGGATGTGTCCATGGTGATGCTGGAGCGTGAGCGGATCAAGCCCAGTGCAAGCTGGGTGCTGCTGCTGGACCGTGGGCGTGAAGGTGCAGCCCCCTTTTTTTCTTCCACCGTCACACCACTTCAAGCTCAAGACCGTGACTGCTTCTCATGTGTTGGACCGTGTGTGCTGTTTCTGCTGGAGCACGCTGGATGTGCACCTCCAAATTGCTGGATGCACCCCTATTTGGTTGCTTCCCATTCTCCATCCCGTGACAGCTGGACAATGCACGTGTTGCTGCTGCTGTTATGGGCTGCGTGTACTGCCAATTCTTTGGACACCCCTTCTTTTGTTACATATGCTTCTTAAAATTCAAGAATCGAAGGATTTGCTTAAGAGTGTTGGGAGGTCTTAGCATCATCCAATGATCAATTCCTAGCCACCACAAGTGCCCAACAGCAAGCAAATGCAAATAGATTAGAAATTACTCAAACAGTAAGCGTTGGACTGACATAGGGGAGTAAAAAAAATACTGGGAACAGCACAGAAGGAATTTAAACAAAATAAAAACTATACGTGAAAATAGACATCCATACGAAACTATGAAAAAAAATTGCATGGAAAACGGATAAGAATTGAACTCAAACGAAGACACACAAGTTGACACAACATTCACGCGGCAGCCAGCGAAAATAAAAATGGCTAAGATGCATTGGCTCAATTTCCATTTCTCATTTAGCTTTCTAATGTCCCAAAAAGTTATCCAACATTTTCCCATAATTAATAATGCAAAACAATAAGCTCAGATAATTCAAATTAGTTAAAATAAGAATTTCCGATCAAATTAAGCACAATTAGGAAAAACAGGAAAATACCGGACGTTTAAGCATAATTCCCCGACTAATTCTAGCACATTAAGCTAAGTGAAGTGAGGAGAATATTGGTTCATCAAATACCCCAAAAATCAAAAACCTCAACCTCTAAAATGCCTTATAATGGCATCTCATGACGTTTAGTGATCGTCCCTGCTCTTTGACACTTATCACAATTTCTAGCATGATTATGAGCATCTTTAAATAAAGTTGGCCAATAAAACCCTGATTGAAGAACTTTTTCTACTGTTCTTTCTCCATTAAAATGTCCTCCGTAAGGTGAATCATGACAATGCCAGAGAATTCCTTCTGCCTCTTCATTTGCCACACATCTCCTCAGAAGATTATCTGCTCCAATCTTGAACAAATAAGTATCATCCCAGACAAACTGCTTGGCATCATGCAAAAATTTCTCTTTGTTGCCAAGTTAAATCTTCTAGCATGCCCTTGCAGCTTTGAAATTAGCCATATCAACAAACCATGGCCTCTGCTGAATATACATGAGTGCTTCATCTGAAAAAGATTCCCAGATCTCTGATTCCTTGCTAGTGACCTCCTTGTTGACTAACCGTGACAAATGATCAACAATCAAGTTCTCACTTCCTTTCTTATCACGGATTTCCACATCAAATTCTTGCAAGAGTAGTACCCATCTAATCAGACGTGGCTTAGAATCTGGCTTTGTCAACAAATATTTGATAGATGCATGATCTGTATAGATAATCACCTTAGACCCAATAAGATAAGGTCTAAATTTCTCTAGAGCATATACTATAGCTAGAAATTCTTTCTCTCTGGTAGCATAATTCAACTGAGCATCATTCAGAACTTTGCTAGCATAATAAATTGGATGAAACATTTGTTCTTTTCGCTGGCCAAGAACAACTCCTATTGCATAATCACTTGCATCACACATTAATTCAAAATTTCTATTCCAATCTGGAGCTACAATTATTGGAGCTAACACTAATTTGCTCTTCAATATGTCAAAAGCTTTCAAACATTCTTCATTCATCACAAAAGGAGCATCCTTCATCAAAAGATTACTCAATGGTTTAGCAATTTTTGAGAAATCTTTAATGAATCTTCTATAAAACCCGGCATGATTGAGAAAACTCCTAATCCCCCTTACATTTGTTGGTGGAGGCAGTTTCTCAATGACTTCTACTTTAGCTTTATCTACCTCAATTCCTTTAGCAAAAATTTTATGTCCCAGCACAATTCCTTCAGTTACCATGAAATGACATTTCTCCCAATTAAGAACAAGATTTGTCTGAACATATCTTTTAAGAACAGTGTTCAAATTAGCCAAACACCTTTGGAAAGAATTTCCAAAAACTGAAAAATCATCCATGAATACTTCAATGCATTTTTCTAAGAGATCTGCAAAAGTTGCCTGCATACACCTTTGAAATGTTGCTGGAGCATTACATAATCCAAATGGCATCTTTCTATATGCAAAGATACCAAAAGGACAACTAAAGGTCATCTTCTCTTGGTCTTTTGGATCTACCACAATTTGATTGTATCCAGAATATCCATCTAGAAAACAATAGAAAGCTTGACCTGATAATCTTTCTAACATCTGGTCCATGAAATGAAGAGGAAAATGATCCTTCCTAGTGGCTTTATTTAGCTTCCTGTAATCAATGCACATACGCCATCCAGTAACTGTCCGAGTAGGAATAAGTTTGATTCTTATCATTATGAATTACTGTCATCCCACCTTTCTTTGGAACCACCTGTACTGGACTCACCCATTCACTGTCAGAGATTGGATAGATGATACCAGCTTCTAACAGTTTCAACACTTCTTTTCTAACCACCTCCTTCATTACAGGATTTAACCTTCTCTGTGGTTGAGCACTCGGTTTATAATCCTCTTCCATAAAGATCTTATGCATACAATAAGTTGGGCTAATACCTTTAAGATCTGAGATTGACCACCCAATTGCTTCTTTGTTAGCTTTCAAAATTTCTATCAATTGTTCTTCTTCTTGTAGAGATAAAGAGTTACTGATGATGACAAGCTTTGTTCCATCTTCTTCTAGAAAAACATACTTCAGATGTGCTGGTAATCTTTTTAATTCTAGCGTCTTTGCTTTGACTTCTTCTTCCTTATCAATTATTTCAAACATTGGATCTTCCACTGGACTCTTTTTCAATGTTTCCATGTCCATCAGACATTCATCAATTAATTTCTCTTCTTCTTCATCTAAATCTTCACAAGCATCAATAAGAGTTTTCTCTAATGGAGAAACATACCGCACCATCCTTTCTTGCACCATACAAACTTCATCAAGTTCATCAAATTGAAAACATGCTTTATCATCATTTGGATATGTCATGGCCTTGGATACGTCAAAAGTGACTTCTTCATCATCAACTCTCAATTTAAGCTTACCATTCTCTATATCAATTAAAACTCTAGCAGTCTTCATAAAAGGTCTCCCAAGAATGAGAGGTACATCACTATTCCCTTCCATCTCCATTACAATAAAATCTACTGGGAATACAAATTTGTCAACCTTCACTAAAACGTCTTCAACCACTCCCTATGGATATTTAAGAGACTTGTCCGCCAGTTGAAGAGCCATTCTGGTTGGTTTGATTTCCAAACCCTTAATTGTTCTACACATGGATAACGACATTAAATTAATGCTAGCTCCCAAATCAATCAATGTTCTTCCAACTTCCATGTCTCCTATGGTGCATGGAATAGTGAAGCTTCCTGGATCTTTAAGCTTAGGAGGTAATTTCTGTATGATTGCACTGTAGTTACCCTATACGTTGATAGTTTCCTTTTCAATGTACTTGTTTTTCTTTGTAAGAAGTTCCTTCAAAAACTTTGCATATGATGGCA